>JAMXBD010000172.1:0-1200000 GCA_024138025.1 Combretum micranthum | reverse complement strand
TCCTAGCATCCAACATGCAAGTTAATACGTACCTTTTATATGAAATCCAAACAGAGACTCAAATGCCATCTCAATTTATAATACGGCTATCCATATATCTGATCAATAGTTAAACTCATATGAGCATTTAAATTGATTAACCACTTATATCAAACTTTTATTAAAACTCTATTTGATTAGATACTAAATAAGAATCCCGCTAAGGCTGCGAATCTCACCTCGTCAAAATATGGACAGTTTTCATTTGTCTGTCAAAGTATTTCTTTTCACTTTATTATGGCCTCTTATTATAGAAACATCATCAAAGTAGTCATATACCAAAAACATCCATATTCAAATCAAAACATACATTTGAAACTAATTAACTAATTATTTAAACATACATTTGAAACATACATATTTAAATATAAGGTTATCCTGTCTCATTAATTTAAACTAATTATTAACTATTAACTCATTCTAACTAAATCCTCGTCAAATTGATTAGAATAAATGATTTAATCCAATTACTAAGCTAAGTTAATTAAACTTAATTAATATAATCCATTTTAACTTATTCAAGTCCATTTAGCCAAGCTAGACCAAATTTATTAACTAATTCATTTTATAACTAAGATTCATATTAACTTAAGTCTATGTTAACTTAATCTTAGCTAAATTGATTAAACTTAATTAATCCAGTTCATTTTAGTTCATTCAAGTTCATTAAGTCACGTTAAACTTAGATTATTAACTAATTTCATTTTTTATCTAATTCTATATTTAATCAAATCATTTATTAAATCTATAAATTCGCTAAACTCATGCCTAATTATATCATTTAATAAATATAACACATTAGCTATTATTTATCTATTTCATTTTATTTTTCTTTCTTCTTTCTTTTTATTTTTCTTCTTTATAAACAGCTCAAGGGGACAGATCATGCCCATGATGGGAGCCATAATCATCGTTACCAGCATCATCATGCCCATTATGGGGTATGTAATCTCCATCGTTTGTCTCATAATGGCCGTTTTGGGGGTGGTGATGCTTGATATGTTCCTTATCATGCTCATGATCAAGGAGAAAAATGTGATAAGAGGAGATCACGCTCTTCGTCACCGCTGTGATCAGGTTGTTGCCTTAAAAAATAATTTGCTTCAAGGAGATCACAAGCCGTGTTACAATAGTGATGAATAGGGAAATCCCTGTTACATTTCCCTTCATTTATTCCTTAAATTTTAACTACTTCAATTTAACATACATCAGCAAAAACATCATTGATCAACCTACTCAAGCTAGTCTTAACTCATAGATACTTTTAATCGCTTCTCTATATCATATTATAATAAAATATTTAATCAAACACTTAGTCTACTCAAATAAACATATATCTAGATTTTAATAAATATGTTCACAGATCTTTAGTTAATCGAAATTGTCACGAATTTTACATATATTAAACTCTAATACAACATTTACATGCATAAATAATAACCAAAACAAAGATAATAATAAAACTTATCTCTTAGACAAATTCGACATCTTGGTCTTTTCTATTAACACTTCTCCTAAGTTCTTGTAGATGTTTCTTGCATAATTTCCATCATATATCTTGTCTGTATCTTTGATTCCTTCCTTAATCTTGTTGGATTTGAGAAATTTTGCTTAGGTTTAGAGAAATTTGGAAAAAGAGAAAGAAAGAAAAAAAAAAAAAAGAAACGATGGAAAGGAAGGAAAAAAGAGAGAGAGGGCAGACAAATGAAATAAAAAAGAAAAGAAATAAGGGTTATATATATTTTTAAAGAATTAAGAGATATTTTAGGGTAAATTTATTGGGTTTAAAACCTCTAGATCAATATCTCTAATTTTGAAAGTATTTAAGAAATAATTTGATGATTAATATGTTAGAAATAGGGAACTTGAGATAGGGGTTAGATTTAGGAGTTTAGTTTATATCAAATTTATATTTAACTTGAGCTTAGGCTCAAGATTTGATCTTTTTAGGCAAGCAAACGAATTCAAAACTAGCAAAAATTTATGAATTGGGATTTAGACTAGAGTTTAAGGGTTTATAAATTTATTAAACATTTTAATAACATCTTTAGGGATTTAAGAATTAAAATCTCAAATTTCAACTTAAATAAATTTACTAAATTATTTTCATTTATTTATCTAATCATAACTCATTATCTATTTCCCTTGCACTATTTTAATCAATCTAAATCCAATTTCTAACTTAGGTGGAAGATTAGGATATTTCAGCTGTCATTGGGTAATGAGTGATTTAGAAGGACATGGTGACTATCTTAATACCCTGAGAGAAGCAAAAAAAAAAATATTGTCACTAGCTATAGGATTTTGTAAAGTAGGCAAGTGATAATAGGGGATAACGTAAACCTCATGGTAAGACAAGATAACACCTTAATAGTAATAGTAATAAGATTAGACAACAGTTAGAACTCTCTAAATTTAAAGTAGAAATATTAGGACAACAATCATTAGGTAGTGAAAAACCACCAGCATAGGCAACTACACATCAGACGGAATTAGAAGATATAATAGATCAACTAAATAGAATACCAGTAGAAAGAAAGAAACCTAAGACAAAAGCTTACTTTTTGAAAAGAGACTAGACCATAGTAAGAAAATGAGTAGATTCGTACCTTTCACAAGACCATCACACACAATACAGGAACATAGGACTAACACAAGCAGTAGTAATGAACAAACTACAAGAGTAAGAATCCTAGATATAATCAATAAAAGAGGAAGGAGGCAAGGTGATCATCTAATACAATTAAAAAAAGCAGTAGACATAGATAAAGATATAGAAATTTACCCTAATCATGCTATATCTCTGTTGAATTCCTCCAGGCTATATCGAACATAAATTATTCCATGGAGAATAACCTTGTTGTAGGTGTCGAATTCAAGGGTAGAGTTTAGGTCCCTCCTCTTGAGTGGATGGTAGGGATAACGGTTTACCTCAAGACTTTATAGAAAGCTTGGTTAGCACTACGCTAGGGGATTGTGTGGCGACTGGCAAGACCATTTTGATGCTTAAATTAGACTGTTGTCTAACTCTAAATAGGAAAAACATTTAACCAATTATTCAGAGTAAAGAAGGACTTAAGGGTAGCCAATGTGTCTTCCCATTAGCTCTCGAGAGCTTGGTCGAACTCCAATATAAAGTGGTTGTGGCAGTCTGCAAAGGGACCAAAGGACACCCTTTACATGTAGTCAACTCCCATTAGGTTACTAGTTGGCCTGGTCCATAGGACACAACAGTGTTAGGTGTAGATCGTGCCTGTGTTAATACTATGGCACAAATATGATGAGTACAAAGTGTAAACCCCCTAATTATATACAACTTGAATATGATAATTAGCAAGAATATAACATAGAATTTTGAAAAACTTTGAGAAAAGCTGTAAACATCATTCTCGATTTTTCATGATTTAAGAATATTAAAGTTTGAACAATTTGAATATAATTAGGAAGATTAGAATCCTTACCAATGAAATTCTGAGACGCAAAATGTAACTTCCATAACCTTAGACAATTAATTATCGATAATAAATCGGTTATTATGATAAACTCCAAGATTTTTTCCACCTTAAATTCAATAACTAAAAAATAAATTCTACACATGTTGACTAATGACATAATGGTTATCAAGATATCTTTAATGTTTTAAACTCTAAAGTAGAGTTAGAAAATTTATGATCATCAAAAATCAAGATAAGGAATTCTTAGTTACTAAAAGATAAGATTTCATGATCTGAGTCGATAACTCAACAAGTAATCATAATTAGCCATAGATTTCAAGTGCAATAGAAGATGATTAATTTTTAGAGCCTATTGGTCAAAGGACCATAGCTTAAAGATGAATCGCTATGGTGACAAAATAAGCAATATGATCAAAAATAAATAAATGTCTATAAATCTAGACCTCAAATAAAAATTTGGATTATGCAAACCTGCTAGTTAGAAAATTCTGAGTCTACGGAGATTAAAACCCTAATTGGACCTATCAACCCCAAAAACTCTAATCATGTACGTAAAACTCTAATAATACTCAATTGCAAAAACTTTAATTTCAAAATTTCAACTCAAGAACAATCTAAGATTAATGTACAAGCCTTGGATGACTTTTTAAAGATTTTCTTTGAAAAACTGATATATTTATATGTGTATAACCTAATATCCTACGAGATAGTTTAGATATTCACCTTTTTAGGCCTTTAAGTAAGATAAACATGTGCTAATTATTCTATTTAAAGCGTTAAAAGCTGTTCATCACAAGCAAGTGGTGAAGAGGCACCACTTCCTTGTCTAAGAAGCCTCTAAATTACATAAAGTTAAAAGGGATTGACAAGTGAAAATGATATTTCTTCTAAATCTCAACAATATCCATGCATTAATGAATGACACTGACATAATGCCAACTCAAATCTTCTCCCTTACTCTTCCTCTTAACCATGAGTTACTTCATGTGCAAGGGAGACAAGCACATTAATTAACTTATGACTCATCGCATGAGTCATCATAAACAATTGTTACTTGGCACTACTTGTATATACACACATAAGTCCCTTCATAAATGCATTCATACACACATAAGCTCCTTTGTTTAATGTATTCATACTTGAATGAATTTTGATCTTAATTCAAATTTTTATCCAATTACATGAAACCCTCACATGTAATTCCTAAAAGTTTCTATCATGAATTAAGTAATTAGAAATTAAAATCCATAAAGTAGATAATAGAAAAATAGATATTTAGACAGTATGCACTAAATCATTTGTAGAATATTCTCTAATATGTTTTACAATACGGTAAGTAATTTTCCCTACTAGTAAAAGATACTAAAGACAAGATTACTTATAACTTACTAAATAAAAATGCTTGATCTTCAAAATTAAGAGGAATAAGAGACGATTAATTTTTAGAGTCTATTAATAGGTAAAGGGAAATTTTGAGATAAATAGCTAGAAATGAAATAGACACGATATAACTAAAAATATATTAAAACCTACAAGTCTAGAGTTCAAATAAAAATTATAAATACATAGTTATGAAATTCAGAATTTTCTGAGTTTATTGATTATAACATCTTTATTTGACATATTAGGCCTAGAAACCTTAATAGCGTAAAAGAAAAATCTATTCAATTATGTAAGCTTTAAAATTAAAATTTCAACTTCACATTTATTTAATAAAAATATAGAATCCTTTACATATTTTAGAAGTTGTTTTCTTAAAATAACTGAATTATTTATATGTGTACTATTTTATGTTTAACCAATCACACAAAGCCTTCCTAAAGAAGTCAAGTATTGAGCATGAGACAACTTGAGATATCATGGTCCACAAAAATCCTTCTATTGCGGTAAAATTGTAACCATAAAGAAAAAACAAGCCATAAACATCAAAAGTCTTCGAAACTTTCTTAAAAAGACTACATGAAAGAGAAATCAAAGTCTCAAAAATAAACCCCATGGATCCTCTCAAAATCGTGAGCCCTATCTCCTTTTCAACATTTTAACATCAAACACTTTCTTTCATGAACAAATACTATACAAGAATCTTAAGATAGAACTATAACCATATCACCCACACATCTACTCTAAAAACCTAGAATGACTCAAGAAATTGTACCTAAAGAATCAAGCAACTAAGGTAAGGAACTATCTGATTCAAATTAGATTTCTAATAGAATCAAAATCAATTAATCCTATTCCTTATGACAGGGTTTTGGCCACGATATTAGTAGTGGAGAATTAACTTCAATTCCTATTATACCAAGGTAAATTCTACACTATGCTAAGGTTAAATTTCATTTATGTCGAGAATTTAATAGAACTCAAATTGATAACTTGATCTATTCATTTTACAATGTTTGGTTACTCTTAAGAAATTAAGCATGCCATATGTTTTATTTTATAAAACTTAGATCACATTAAGTAACTTAGGCATATGAAAAAAAATTTAGCAAATATAAATATCTTAATGAACTTGGACAACTTGAAAACATTAAACAAAAGATCAGAATTTAGTAGGAATGATGGACTTAGACTTAACTAAACAAATTTGCTAAAGGAAAATAACATGTATAGATAGTATCATAGATTACAACCGTAGTGAGAACCGTGATCATATATCACGGCCGTAGTAAAGAATGTGATCTTCTCAAAAGTAGGAAACAACCCATATCACGACTGAGATACTGGCTGTGATCCTCTCTAAGATGACTTTCACACACATAACACAGCCGTGTTGAATGTTGTGATGATCATTTATGACTTTAATTGAGGCTATGATCCTCTCGGAACAAAACTTCAAAACATGTTACAGCCGTAACTTAGGCCATAACCACACTCGTTATGGCCACAACTCAACCTTAAACCTATTACGACCGTAATTTAGACCATAATCATCCCATCACAACCGTATCAAAGACCGTTGTCTGGATTGAGCAAATATTTTTATCTATCATGCTCGTGATCTATCACATGATCACAAATCAAGGCCTTCATCACACCCATGATCACATGCTCTGTTCCATCACTACGTACGTCACGCCCGTGACCTACACTCTATCTTAAAAAACCTTGTAATTTACAAAAATTTCTCAAATAATAAATAAATAATAATATATACCTAGATTAAGATCAAGAGAAATGCAATGAAAATAAATAATAATATATCCTTCAACCAAAGGATGAGCAATGAACTTAAAATAAGTTTTATCACTAAAATTTGAAGAAATATAAATGAGGATTAAAACACAAAATAAGAATAATGGGCATCAATAGTGTACTTTGTTTAAGAAAACTGAATTCATATAAACTTTATAAGTTTAATAGTCCTTAGGAGTTTTAAGGTGATTATGTATATAATAAAATTGAATTAGGAATAAGGAAATGGTAATAGGAGTATCAAAACTCAAGTTTAGGAGACAAAGACACAATAGGATTTATTTTGTGAATATGAGTATAGTAATGAGTACCTGTTATCTCATTTCATAGGAAAAACATATCAGTTCTTAGACTTGTCGGTAGCCTATTATGACGATTAAGCGAGGATGACGAGTGAGTAACTTTGACCTTATCATATTAATACCGTTATGCATGTGGGGTTAGTATATCATATAATGCTTGGTGTATGTTTGATTGCTAAAACATCTTATTGAAAGTGACAATTGCTCTGTATGATAACAAATGTATGAATCATGTTAAAGTTTGTCTATAAATTGTTTAGTCATTTAAGAACCTAACTTAATACTATTTGACTATATATTAAAATGGTCATGCATTGCACAATTTGCATGAAAGGAGTTACAGCCGATTATGTGTTAGTATTTTGGTTCTCTAGTAAGACTTGATTTTTCTAGATGAAATATTCCTAGTTCTATGCAAGATTGCCTTCGCTCATTTGGTTCCATGAGAACTAACTGGAAAATGAAGGAATACCGCATGTGGTATTGACATGAAATGACTAACACTTAATGGAGTTCTTTGTTCCAAAGTGGGTTGAGATATTGAGACATCAAAGTTAAGTGATTGGTGTAGTTGTTTGGTATATTCCTTCCTTGGTTCTCTGATTCTCCTGGGTGAGTAGGTCATTGAGGCGGAGTTTCTCAATTAGGTTCCTTCATTTTCATATGGTTGATTGTCTCATTGCATATGCTTGCTAATTATACTTACTTTTTATTGCTTAATGTGTGGTCTGGTCAAGTTGTCTTACTAAGCTGTGGTTTCGCTCACCCCCTAAAAGTTTTTGTGCAGGACTAATGCTTGTTGAGAACGGGTTAAGAATGTGTGAAGAGTACTTCTCCATCAGACTTTCTTAAAGTTAAAAAAGATAGGTTACAGTAAACTTAGAATACAATTTAGATAAATTGTAAAAACATTTAAGACTTTGTATTTTGTAGTTTAGAACCATATTTTACTATTTGGTAGGGGATACCGAGTCTCTATGATCTTAGTGAGATAAAAAATCGGATTCCATAGTTGATTATCAATAATAGTACGATATGTGTATGTATAATTAATGTATGAGAAATTAATAAATAAGTAGAGTCTTGTAATCTCTAACTTGTAAGATGATTCTCATATTGTGGGTACGCACGTGATATGATAACTTCAAGATAATCCTACTAGGTCTCTATTAGGGTCGTGACACAAAGACCAACTAGATTGGGTGTGAACTATCATGGAGATCCACTTTTTAGGTCGTCATGGATCCCCTATTGAAGTCGGAGGTAGTGACTAATCGTAGCCTTACTAATCTCAATCTCTATCCGTGAGGTTGAGGTTAGGGTCATGGGTGTGCATTGCCTGGGGGAGCCGAGGTTATCGAGGAGGTCTTATCCATTGCTTGAGCATGGCCTACTCTGGGAGCTTTCACGACATAGGCTTTCTACCGAGATTAAGCCTGGGGCCATCGCCTTGTTATGCTTTGACCCAACAAGGCTTATCCGAAAATCTACTATCAACAAGGTTGTTTAGATCAAACAGAGAAGAAATGATTTTTGTCACCATAGAACCTTTAAACCTAAAATTAGTTACTAAGGAATCATTAACTCTCTCTCTCTCTCTCTTAAAACTATTACATCTATATCAATAATGATCTAGTTACACATGTAATCAACAAAATTTATACAATTCGAAAATAATAATCATTAACAAAATAATATAAAAATTTCAAAGAAGTTTTAAGAAAAATCACGGAAAGCACTCCTAATTTTTTTTCATCGTCTAAGGATCTTAAAATATAAATAATTTAATGATCATTTAAAAATTTGACTTATTATATTTCAATATAAAATTCTTCCATAACTCTTGATAAAATTCTACAAATATAATAAGGATAAAGTTAGAAATATATATAAATAAACGAAAATGAGATTCAACTAAGTGATACTAATAACCAAAGTAACAAAATAAAACATTCCAGATAATTAAACAAATAAATGATAAGTAAATAAATAATTATAAAAGAATGGTACTAAATCTAAATAACTTAAATCTTAAGATGTTTTATAAAATAAAAAATATTACAAGAAACACAAAATTAATATAATAAGAAAGAATAAAACAATATAAACATATAATGCATGTAATAAACAACTATAGAATAAGAAAGTAATTACGAAATGATATCAAAGTTTCAATACACTTTAAATAATGGAAAACAACAAGAAATATCAAATAGACCTGATGATTAATACAGAAATATAATATATAAACTCAATAAATCATAGATTATCAAATAATTCAAAATTACAATGAAAGTGAACATAATATTAAAATTTAATCTAAAATAATTAGAATAGAATAATGAAATCATAAGTAAAAGAATAAATCTTAGAACGATCAAGAGCTTCTTGATTTATAAAAATTAAAGCTAATATATAATATCAACTACCAATAGATGATTAATCTCAAATTTTGTTTAGAATATAATTTAATAATTGAGCGTAGATAGTTTAATTAAAATAAATAAATTGAATTATAAGTTATAAATGGATAGATTAACATAATCAAATTAGTAAATAGACTTAATTGAAATTGCGATTTCAAACTCCTTTCCAAGCTTTTATCTACTTCAGTTATCCATTTCATGAACCAAATTTCTTCAATCTTGCTAGTTATCAAATTTAAACTCTATTCCCTTCAAATTATCTATTTACTTTAATTATTTTTCCAACAAATCAAATGTCATTATCATCTCAACCAATTTTAATTTGAAAACCCATTTCTTTTAATCTACAAATGACCCAAAATTCCTTGAGTTCAAATACTTAGATTTATAAAATACTCAAATATAGCCCCTTTAATATAAATTCTATGTCTTTCATTCTTATGAATTTTGAGTTTATCTACTTGTTTAAAAATATTAGTTTTTAAGCCTAAACTCAAAATAGATACCAAGTTTTTATAACATTAAATTCTCAACTAGGTTTTTAATTCAAGTTATCGATTTTACTTATATATATTATGAAATTTCCTCCTAATTGGTTTTAGTACTTAAAATAATGATATGAAAAGCTTAAATCAAAACTCTTAATCATAAATGTCTTAATTATCTTTGTCATTATCCTATTCATTTCCTTTTTCTTTTCCTTTGCTGCCATTTATTTTCCCTATTTTTCTCTTTTCTTCTTCTCCCTTTCTCTTCTTCTTCATTTCAAAACCTAACTCAAAGTCCCAAATTCAAACAAGATTAAAGAGAAATGAGATAGAAAACAAAATAAAAGATGAAAACTAAATAGGAAGAAGCTTCATCAAACAAGGAGTAGTAGTAATGAAAAACAAGATAGTTAAATTCTTCACGCATGTGAATATGATTGTTTTGTTTGTTTTGATTGATATAAATGCATATATATGATGAGTTAATGCTTGTTATAAGTAAAATTTAAGATGAAACTTATAAACATGTGGGATATAAACTTGTATCTTAAGACCTAAGTATATATATGTTTATGAATAGATTAGATAATTGGTGAGATGATTTGAGGAAATAAAATGTAACGATAGGTAAAGAGATATTGGAAATTATGGTGCTGAGTGTATAAAGTGTTATTAAAGTGTTATAAATGAAGTTTTGTGAATAAAACATGTAGAAAAATGGCTTGAAGGAGTAAAGAAAAAGGGACGTGATCTAAGCTGATATGCCTCTCCCCACAGGGCGTGGCGCCACTATATCCACGTCTTGGTAGATACTTTGCCCTCCTATTAAGTTCACCCCTCAATACAGGGTGGGTAAGGGGCGAGGTGAATGCCACTAACCTTGATATGACCCGTATGGGCCCATATCCTTTTTGTGTTTTTTTTGTTTGTCAAGATAACTTGATTTTATCATAATTTGCTCATCCAAACTCGGATTGAGGTGATTCAAAATGCTATGAAAACTTTAAAAAGAACTCTATAATTGTTATATTTTAAGTTTTGAGAAATTCTAAAAAAATCAAGGCTTAAGATATATTTATTTCAAATGACAACATATGGGCATAAACAATAACAAAACAAAATAAGTCCAAACGTAATCAAGTTTATTGAGCATTTGTTTTATTAGTTATGTATATGTAGTTGAGTATAACATTTCATGATTCATTAAATTCCATCAAAATAAGGAGTTTATAAAAACAAGTTTAGAATTCTTAGACATAAAATGAACTTAGTTAACAAATCTAAGTTTACCTTAACTTAATCTAATTTAGTAAGTAAATTAGACTTAATGTAGCTTTTATATATCAATTAGACTAGTTACTAGACTTAAGTTAATATGATTATTAGAAATAAAACGATATAGTAATATAACTAAAGTCAGTTTGACCTAATGAACTTTACTAACCTAAAATGGATTAGATGGTTAAGGTAGGTCAACATAAATCTAATGATTAAATGATTTATATGTAATTATAATTGCTAGACCTAAGGTGATAAGGAGGATATGTTGCTTCAAATATATGATTGTTAAGAAATGATTATTTATATATGCATGTTTCGACGTTATTTTTGTAATAAATGATTATAAACAAAAAAAAAAAGAAATACTTTGACATACAATGGAGAACTATCTATATCTTAGCAAGGTGATCTTCGTAGTCATGGTGGGGTTCCTACTTAGTGTCTGATCAAATAGGATCTTAAAATGAGTTTAAGTTCAAGGAAAGATGTTTTTTTTTTTTTACATATATTCTTTGAAATAGCTTCTACCCAACCCTCTATTTCTTATTGGATTTCAATATGAAGGATGATGATAAATTTGATTCTGTTGATGATGGAGATGATTTGGTTTTTCTAGAGGGTTATTACGACTTAGCTTAGATGATAGATGGGTAACATTAACTGTACCACATTGTTTGTATTTGTGATTTAGTTGCATTTGTACTAATATGAATATAATTAGCTATGTATGGGGAAATGGGTATTCATGTGTTGCTTGGTGATTGTTTTGTTTGATAACTCACTAATTTAAAAGAGATTACACCTTGTTTGTAATCATTAAGTTGTAATTTTTTATGATTGTCTGTTAATTGATTGGTCATTATAATAAATGGACTTAACACTAACTACTTAATTAAATTAAACAATTATGCATTGCACGATAGCATAACTTGCATTAGCATTTATGAAGTATGTATGTTATGTATTATTATTCCTATTCTATGGTAATGCTTAGGGAAATCTAGTGAATCTGGTAAAAGTTACCATAGGATCATCAGCTCTATAGGAACTAAGTAGGCTTGAAGAACTTCATTTGATGAGGGCTGGTATGGAATGATAATATTTAGAGAGTTTCTGAAGTTCTAAGGTGAAGTGGTGGATGTGTTAATAGTATGTATGTATGAGAATAAATGAGTTTAAAAAAAAAAAAATCCTCCCTCCTTCGTTATTTCTAAGAAGAACTTTGATGGTATGTTGATAATAAATATGTAAGTGACAATGAATTCGAGAAAAAAAAATCCCCTTTCCTTAGTTCTTAGATTTTCATGGGCGTGATATTGGAGTTGGTCTTTCAACCCCCAAGAGAAGGCGTAAATCTCCACTAGTTTGGATTCCGATCATTCAAATTATACAGATCGTATCATTGAGTGTTGCATTGAATATGTTTGTTAATAAAACTTGTTTGACATTTTTTTATTGTGTGGTTTGGTCATGTTATTCACTGAGCTATGGTTGAGCTCACACCCTCATAGTTCTTATGCAGAAATAGCTAAAGCATCAAGAATGGGTTAAGAACATATGGAGAAGATCCCTTAAAGATAGACTACAAGTTGAAATAAGAATAAGATAGATTGGTTTGTATTAAGACTTTGTTTTATGTAATATAAGTTTAGGTTATGAATTAGATTAGTTGTATAATAGTTTAAAGTTTGTAAAATGTAGATGATCTATTATATTTTGCTATTTGGTAGGAGATACTGATTCTCTACGGTTTTGGTGGACTGTAAGAAATTGGGTTTTTTTTTTATTTATCACAAATGTATTTATATAATAAAAGTTTACAAAGTAATTAGTCGGATAGAGTTTTGCAAACTCTGACTTACAAGTTGATTCTCACACTGTGAGTGCACACATAATATGATGACTTCAAGTTAATTCATTTAGGCTTGTTTTTAGAGTCGTGAAAATACACATAAGCACCATTTTCTTTGTTTATAATTAGGGTAAATGTCAATCATTACTATCTGAAATTTATGTGTTGTCATAATTAATAACCACCTAAAATTAAAAATATTAATCTACGTTGTATAGATACTTTCGAGCCATTTATATTAGCATCAAGATAGTTAATTAAAAAAATGAATAAAGTTTAAATAATTAACCGTATAAAATTTAGATATTAAATTGATATTTAAAATTTTAATAATTAATTATAAATTATATAAAATTTAGATATTAAAGTGACACTTGTTATAACTACCCTTCTTATTCAATCAATTATTATATCGATGATGCGAAAGGACACTTCAAGTCAAAATTTGCCTCCGCACATCTTTCAACCAACCTCCTTGTGCAGAAAGTAAACTGATCCAGCAAATTGAGTTTTTTTGCACAAATTTTGACTGCAATTTGTTTCGTGAAATTTCGGTTTATTTATTAAGTAAAAAAATTACCCTATTGAAAACAACAAAGTCCACTCACCATGTCTTCTGAAACCACGTACTTAGATTTAGATTTACCGTGAACAAAGCAGAATAATTTACTAAATGTATGTATTCACACCTTAAGTCGTTAGATTATTTGATTTTCATCTATATCTAATTTACATCTGTATCTTATTTATATTTTATTTGAATTTATATTTATATATATTATGTTTGACCTATTTATGAGTAAAAATATCTGTTTTTTTATAAATAATCTGATTATAAACAATAAAAATAAGATACTAAAATAACTTAAAAACGACTAACCATATAGACCCTTAACCATACATAGATACTGTTGTCTTAGATACACCCTGTATTCAATGTTCAAGGATGGATAACCATATTTGAACTTTGCAAAATATGACTCACTTTGTTATATTTCTTAAAGGTGAATTACAGTAGAAAATCCTAATATTTGGAAGTAAATTTATTTAATATCCTAACATTTCAAGTGGTTAAAAAAAAGATCTTAATATTTAAAGAAGTGAGTCAATTTGGGTCTTCAGAACACTTGTCAATAGAAGAGAATATTTAATCAAAACCCATAAGACTCTTCTTCTATTGACACGTGTTCTTGAAGACCTAAATTGATCAATTTCTTCAAACGTTAGGACCTTAAATGAACTTATCTTGACCTTCTAGTATAATTTACTCTAACTCTTAAAATACTATCAAAATGCAAAATTGTTATTTAAATTTTAAAATTTCCACTAAGAAAAACATATATAGTAATATTTTTTAGGGGTTTAGTCACTCCTTAAAGATCAGATATGTAAATTTTTAAAAGTTACGGGAAAGCAAAAATGTGTTTTGAGGGCTTAAAAAAATCAACCTAGCCGATGATTTTGTTGGTTGCCTGCTTATCTTTATGACACATATTGATCCTCCAACTTTACATTTATCTAAAATTCTAAATTATATTAAATTTACAAATTAATGTCTGATAATACTTAGATTCTTAAAATATTTTGTGATGTTATTATAATATTAATTTTGTAATAATCCCAACAATTTAGACGTGGCAACATCTAAAAAAAACTGAAAGAAGAATAGGAAAATTTTTCAAAAATAAAATTAAGAGTTTTCATTTCCCAACCAAACAAATGAATCTCATAATTTTCGTTTCAGACGAAAAATAACATTATTCATTGCAACAGGACATATTAGTAGTTTGGATGACATCAAAACTGATGGATTTTAAAATAAAGGAAAATTACTACTTACTTTACAGAAAGCTGCCTCCCCATCCTAACACAAGAGTCAACGTCATATTTCAATAAAGCCATCCCATCACTTTGTCAGCTTTGCATCGTTTCAAATTTATTAAAAAAAAAAAAAAACACCTAGTTTAGCAACGAAAAACACAAAAGCATGGTGAGAAAAAAAAAACATAATTAAAAAACAGAAGGAAATTCTATCATCAAGTTGTTTTGACGGACCAGTTTCATTACTTATCGGTTGAATTAAATTTATATTTAACCATAATCGTATCATTAAAATAATTAATATAATAATTATGTTTATAGTTAGATAATTCATTCAACAGATGTTTTAGCTAAAAAATTATCTAACTACAAGGATTTCATGTTAAAATAGAACACCTCATGATGATCTAATATTACAAATTGGAAGAGAAAGGGCATACGCTACTGTACACCAAAAGATGGAAATTATAGTGTGCATTGAGCTTGAACACTGCAACATGCTAAGAGGATCCAACCATTTTAATAAGAAAAATTAATACCTGGTATATTAGAGAATTAGTTAACAGACTTAAGAAAAAACTTTTTTTTTAAATATTTTTGTTGCATTTCTTTTATACATATTGAGTTTTAGAAAATGTAGAAGGTTTTACTTTCGGATATCTCGATAGTGTTTGAGCAGCCATGGATCTAACTTTTCGTCCCGTTATATTAAGCAATTAAGCAATTTTTTAATTCCAAACTTTTTATTACAAAGTTTTGAATTTTTTTCCCTCCTAAAAAATTGGAAATAAGGCAAAATATTTACATACTACAGGTCACTTGATAGTTTCTGTTTTTCTATTTTTGAGATTTAAATATTCCACTATATTTTATTTTTCTATATATATCACATATACACATCTACTAGCGTGTGTGTGTGTGTATAACATGTTACCTACGTATAATATAACGTTATATACATATTTTAAAAACTTTCTATGTTTTAGTAGTTATACTTAGTTATATTTTGCATGCAAATTAAACGATATGCATGATACACTAAAATATTAACAGGTGCTTAAAAGGTTTTTTCTAATACCCCAAGAGAAAAGCAATTTTATACTTTTCTATATTTATTTCTTCGTAAGATGTATAATAAATCTTAATTGGACAAAAAAAGTAGAAAAATTTTATAATTCCGGCACTTTTATATATGACCCATCTTAAATTTTAAATGGTTTAGATTTTATATTCAAACTTAGGATTCCATCAAAGAGATTATAGAGGTCTTAATAGAATTAATATTATTATTTTCTAATTTATTAACCTAGGTATTACATATAATGTTGGTGTAGTGCATAAAGACCAACAAAATTTTTCATATATACAAAATATATAATACAAATAATAATTATTTTATAATATTATTTATACCTAGGTCTTATTAAGACTATATTCTCTTTCATTGATATAAGAGGAAACGTCCTGGATGGTCCAATACCTATAAGAAAACACCCCAAACTACACAAGAAGCCCCCCTTCCTTTTCAAACATTAACCTCTTCGAACATAATGCTAACCAAGAACTTCTAGGATCCAACACCAAAACACAAACTTTTAATGCTTTTCGGTTTCATTCTCCGATGAATCAACAACACTTCCATGTCCTTGTCCTGTCTCTCTGTTTCCTCTTCGTCCTCCATGTTGTTGTAGCACAACCACCATACTATGACTCACAAGATGCTGTCTCCAGTTTCCGACCAAGCCTTGCTGTTGTCATAGGAATACTCTCAATCATGTTCTCCATCACATTCCTCCTCCTACTCTATGCAAAATGTTTCCACAGGGGATCAAACCAACAATTAAACCCCCAAAACCGTCCTGGAATAACGAGATCAAGACGGTTTTCAGGGATTGACAAGACTGCGATTGAATCCCTTCCTTTCTTCAGATTCTCTTCACTCAAAGGTTCGAAACAAGGGCTGGAATGTGCGGTCTGCTTGTCGAAATTCGAAGATATCGAAATCCTGAGATTGCTTCCCAAGTGCAGGCATGCTTTCCATATTGATTGTATTGATCACTGGCTGGAAAGGCATTCGAGCTGCCCTCTATGCAGGCATAGAGTAAGTGCTGATGATCCGACGATATTCGCATACTCGAGTAGTATGCGAATCATGAATCAGGCTGAAATGGGGGAAGAAGGGCCCAGTTTGGAACTTTTTGTTGAAAGAGAAGAGGAACATCATGGTTCAACAAGGTTTAGCATTGGAAGCAGCTTTAGGAAGATATTCAAATCCAATAAGGAAGGAGAGGTTTCAACTCCACAAGGAAACCCCACTAATCCCGGCTCTTCTCAGGATCAAAAACTGCTCCACAAATTCAATCACAAGATTGTCGTACCCGATGTCGTATTCAAAAACCGATGGAGCAACGTGAGTTCTTCCGACCTTATGTTCCTGAATTCAGAAATCCTGAATTCATTTTCAAGCAGTAGATTCTCTGAATTAGAAACTAAAAAGACATCAGTCCCTGGAGAAACCCGAGCCCCGAAAACGACCGGGTTATGAAGATTAAAGAAGAGATGGATAGGAAAAGGCTGTTTGAGAGCAGGCTGAATTCAATCAACAAAGGAAATAATATGGTCTTTAATCCTGCTGCTTCAGGGTTTCCTTCTACGTCAAGAAACATCGAGCCAAACCCGAGTAGGGGATCAAATATAGGGAAGAGGTCTATGTCTGAGATTACTGGGGTGACAAGATTTAATTACTACTTGAATCCTAAAGGGACTGGCAAGGATGGTTCTGAAAATAATGGTGATGCTAAAGAGGAGAGAATGAGGAGGCTGTGGTTACCAATAGCTAGAAGAACAGCACAATGGTTTGCCAATAGAGAAAAAAGGTCTTCACAACATCAATCTCAGGATGCAATGCAAATACCAGATGTGTAAATTCAGCTGACCTTTCTCATGTTACAAAAATAATTTTTTTTCTTTTTACTCCTTCAATTTTTTTTTTAATTTTAAATTTTCAATTATCTTTCTGTTGCATAGATATAGTCCACATATATACTTTGATGATATCGCATTTGGAGTAGCATAGCATGGAACACATCGAGTAAATAATAATTTCACTTAGTTGTACTTGAAATTTTTCATAGTCCTTCATCTATTTATTTATTTGATAAATTCTAGATATGTTTTCTTATTTCATGTGAATTTAATCCTCTTATCTTTAAAATTGAGTTTTGGATCATCAAATTGTTGAAAAATGTAATTTTAGATCTGATCGTACCATTTTGCACTTGAACTTTGATGGAGATCACTTAAAAATGTGATTCTATAGAAGTTCAAATAAATCCTTTTTCTTTTTCCTTAGTATTGGTTTTCTTTCACTTCAGCTATTTTGTTTCATCAATTTAAATCATAAATATATAAATTATTCAACAACAAAACCTAACATGGGAAATTGCCGACATGATAATAGGTAATACGATATAATTAAAAAAAATGATTAGAGAGAGAAAAACTCAAAACACGACATAAACACACAAACCCTATCTATCATCACGAATTATGGTTAATAACATTAAATTAGAAAGAGAAAAGGGCCAAATAAATAAGCTAATGCCCTGGCTCCTTGATAATCCTAGTTCTAAACTAGGACAGAATGCTTTTTATTATTCCTCCCATAAAACCATAGTATATAATTAAGACGAAAAAATATAAATATAGAAATAAAATCTCTCAAATCTACATGATATTTACAGTTGGATCATGGAATTGGACGACAAAATCAAATTTGGGAATTTGAATTTCTTCCCAATAATCACGTACAATTTTGGATTCTCAAAATGGTTCTTTGTATTATTCCAATTTGTTTTTTTGTCTTCTCTTGTATCTTAAATTAAACCTTTTTCATCATATAAAACAATAGGAGTATTAGGAGACAAAACACTTTTTGCCACCCTGTTTGTAGCATGAAGCATGTTGTTTTCGTAAGGATTCTCTGAGTGGGGGGAGACCCAGAAAATCAGGCAATCTTGATTCTCTTTGCTTTATATACACTAAATATCATAACAATAATGTAAAATCCAATTTAATGATAAGAATTATTGTCTAAGCTACTTCAAGTGGACATTCCGTGTTTAGGCATGTTTATGTTCAAATAGGAGTTAATAATAATATAATCGTTAAGCAGAAAATAGGGGCATGACTAACTTTTAAGAGAATAATTAAGAAATAAAGGTAAAAATAATAATAATTAGTATTTAAATTTTTCCAAACTTAATAACCCGTTTGATAATGATTGATCTTAAATGTTACAAACATTTCGATTTATTTTTTGTTATTGATTTAAGATGTGCGACAAATTCGGTTAACTCGTAAATATGCCTTTTGATAATTAATATATGTGCACTCGTTCGTTAAAAAAAAAAAAAAAGAAAGGGAGAAAATTCCAACTTCTTATAATTTTAGTTTTTAATATATTATACATAATTTTTTAATTTTTATCAAAGACAATATAATCATATAAAGGTTTAAAAGTACCTTCTTATTTGATCTGATGGTCGAGATGGTCAATTTTAAAATTAAAAAAGTACAAGCTTAGACTTACATTTACTAATTTTCTATTTAAATCGACTACTTTATTTTTATTTTTTTGATAAAAAAGAGTAAAAGGGAATTTAAAAAATATACTATTTCTATGAAAAGACAACGTTTATCCAACCAAGTAGTAGAGTTATAGAGATCCCACGGCATATTGAAGAAATATAGAAATAAATATTTGCAAATTTAGAAACGAAAAATAAAATAGCTCTGTTTGTTTCATCATTGTAGTATCATTCTCGCATCATTTTCAAACTAATATTTATCAACAAAATGATACCGATAAAAAATTGATAATTTTACTTATAAATTAATCAAATAGAATCGATATTAAACGAATATCAATATTATATGAATAAGTTATAAATACCGATCTGATACAAATACAGATATCGATAAGGATATGATAATAATGTTGTTTTGGTATACATTTGTCGAAATCCAGGAATTGACGTAAGGGATGAGTATTTTCCTTTTTGTCTGCCCTAGGAAATCGAATCCATATGCATCAGCATCAGCAAGCACCCATTCGCCTCACCTTGCATGTTTTTGCGCTAGTCTTTCACAAGTTTGTTTAGCTATGTAATTCATCGTGCTGCACTTTATATCATTTTCCCATAGAGGCATAGACATGCGTGAGCTGGTGAACTTTGAAAACCGTGTCTAAATAAAACAAAATGGGTAGTACTTTTAAGTTTTTTGTAATTATCATATTAACATTAAGAAGTTGCAGTTTTTAGTATAGTAGAAAAGTTACATGCGATTGTAGATAAAAATAATCATAAAAAATTTGAATGGGATATTGATTAAAATTTAATGATATATTATTTTTTATATTTGAAATCAAAGCGAATTGTATTGAAAATGTAATAAAATTAACAATGAAAAGTTTGAATAAGTATTAAATTAACCATTTTAAAATTTTATATATTAAATTGGATATTCATATAAAGTTTCTATATCAAATTTGATAATTACTTTATTTGTTAATTACTACGGTCAAAATCCATTGATATGGGCATATACTCGAAAAGCCGATCATTATTGTTGACATCTTTTGATTATTGTAATAATGGATAATTGTAGAGATTTTTATTTTTATTAAGATAGTTATGGAAAAGAAAATATTTGAAAAACACTTTAGATGGAATAAACACAATGGAATATTATATATATATATATATATATATATCTTATGCGCTTTTGTTGGACTCAATTCATGTTAAATGGTTGTGTATAATGTCTAGATCTAAATGAGTTCGTGTTTGCATACTTAAACTCGTAACACAACCCATTTAATCAAGTCAAGCTCATTTATCATAAGAAAATTATGAAATAAATATATTATAACTATCAAATCATTCTATGGAAGACATATTTCCAATATAGTCTTCAATTTGTATAATATTTATAAGGCAAACTACATTAAAAAGACGTAATAGCTAAGGTAACTTTCTATTATAGGTAAAAGTAAGAATTATTTTGATAAGAACATAATAACTTGGGAAAGTCCCATTAATGGGATCATTCAATTAATCGTCTATAAATGGTGCTATCACAGTAGAGCATAAATCTAAGCTATTAACTAGTCAACAAAACTAATCTCGTTAAAATTGAGGACCGAACTATTTAATTTTCTGATAACTCAAGAATACAACCATCAATTTAAACTTAAGTACTATGTTAGTATATGAAGCAAAATTTATATTGTAATGGTTCTGTCGTTCAATTTACAATATTACATGATTAACTTGAAGAAAAATTAATGCATTCAATTTGATTTTTACTAAAAATATATTATTTTTGCTTTGATGAGGTTGGGACTTAATTAGGTACATCCCCAAGTGAATGTATAAACAAAATGCAACTAGGGTTCAACTGTGAGAAGTAGTAGTTTTAGGTGGGAGGGTGAGGAGGGAAAGAGGTGCA
Source organism: Combretum micranthum (assembly GCA_024138025.1). NCBI lineage: Eukaryota > Viridiplantae > Streptophyta > Magnoliopsida > Myrtales > Combretaceae > Combretum > Combretum micranthum. The sequence continues at coordinate 1,178,628 of JAMXBD010000172.1, read as the reverse complement.
CAAATAACAAGTAGAAAAGAGGTTTAAGAGCAAGAAGATAGTAGATATCAATGGTTATGTTTTATCAAAACAAAACCTATATGCATTAAATCTATTATGTGGAGAAATTAAACCAAATAATATAATATCATGATGTAACTTGGAAATAATGGTTTTGATAGTAGAAAACGTTTTCTTCTTCCTATCTATCAAACTGATGTTTAGGCTTGACTCTAAATGATAAAATTTAAAATGACGTAACTTGAAAATAATGAATGGTCCAGGGGATCGATCTGGGACCAATATTTATCTCAATATATATTTCTTTAACGAATTCCTTGTCTTACTTTTCTACTCATTCGTCTAAATTACCTGAAGTCACGTAGTGATCTAATTCTGGTCCATCGTATAATAAATTAAACCAGGCCTGCCCTGTCTTCATCAAACATTTGTTTATGTCCAAATCTTCAATTCTTATGTCGCATTCAGTACAGGAACATTGCTTTATCATTTGGCACAACGTGAGAGTTGATAAAACGATGATGCCACTGACGTTGAGATTTTTTGTTTTTTTAAATTAAATAGGCGCCAAAAAGGTCAATTAAAACTGTTTAATCAACAGTACGTTTAATCATTAATAGGCTAATTTGCCAAATCCCTTCGATACTTATCACTTCCAATTATGTTTTTATAATATAATTAACCATGGATCATTTAATTAATCGAGTTCAAATCGAAATAGATTAAAATCGACTTGTTAGGACATGCAATTTTTTTTTTTTTTTTTTTTGTGGTTTGGAATTTTAAATTTTGATTTTTGGGACTTGGGATACAATCATGTGGTTTTATGATGTAAATTTAATCGACTTGTCTGCATTTAAAATGGCCATCGTCAATGTCTATGTTAAATAACAAAATTTTATATTTTTCTTTAGTATGGCTTTAGGAGAGTAATTATTGAGGTTTTATTATGGAGTTATTTTTTATAAATATTATTATTCTTGCACTTGAATATTACAGGTTTGATTCCATTGTTTCTCGTTTCTATAAAATATATAACTAATGAAAAAAATTATAAGCATATATATATAATATATAATGGGTGAAGAATATGTTTACAACACTTAAAAAAATTACTAAAATATAAGTTAAATGAAAATAATTATCCAAATCCGCTATAAAATTGTGTCTATTAGATGGAACATGAAATTTGCATACCATATCTATATCTTATCTGTAAAACAGATATAATATTTTGTATATATATCCCATTTTAAAGATGAGATATACAACCTATGTATAACAAACTATAAAAGGCTAAAAATGAACTATTCACATATCCCATTTAACACATGCAATTTTAAAGTTGTATTTTAATAATTAATTTAATATAACGTTATTTAAGTAATTACTTTTAATAAGGGAATTATTTCAATATAATGGTCATGAATAATTGAATATAGTCTTAAATTAAACAGCATACTTTATGTATCGTTCATCTCTATATATAGTGAAACCACAGAACATTATTTAATAATTTTTATTGTTATTGTTTTATTTGATAATTTTTGTGAGTGTGAATTGAAATTGTTTTCCGAAACAGGGTTACATAAACAAATTCAATACTCTTAAGGCACTCTGGAATCAGAATCTATCAGTAATCTCTGATTTCTCCTTTATTTATGATATGATAAATAATAAGTAAGATGTGGCACTGAAAGATTATGACAACACAGTCAGGTAAATCTTAAATTAAACTGCTTAGGACTGATAGGTAAGAATAAGATCGCTCAGATCTTGCAATAAAACAAATCAAATGCTACCTCATGCAGTCGAACCTAATGACCAGTGGGAGTAACAATATTGACCAGAACAATATTATAGACATATTTTTAACTTATAGTAACAATTTAAAAAAAAAATACTAAAATTACAAAGATACAGTGTGCTTTTTCCATAAAAAATCATTAACACCACAACCCCCTCATTTCTCGTAATAACGAGTTTTTTCCTTTTTTCAATACTTCTTTCTTATCAATATGCAATTATAAGTATATACTGGAGGCCAATTCATCATTAATTTTGGAAACGTTAGAGTTTGTTTGGATTGTCTAATTTTCATATGTATTTATATTATATGTTATTTGTATTTGATATATATCTAGTCTATTTTATCTGTTTATAAGTAAAAATATTTATTTTCCATTGCATATGTTTTTCTAATGAATAAACTGTTTCAAAACAACAAAAATAAGATGTTAAAACGATCAAAACAAGACGACAAGTATACACTAATTCTTAAATTCCAATCGATTAGGATAATCTAATGATTAGATTATTAATCTACCTAAGAAAATAGATAGAGTTATAGGTTTATATAAAGACCAACATGGTGTTGTATGTATCAAATTTTTTTGAAGCGTCAATATATTTCAACTAGTGTACATAGGATGTCTTATAAATTCGAAAAGTCTCCATAAATTCAATAGATTTCAACAAAAATGCAATATGGTATTTGACAGGATCTAGATTGGTTATCATCCATCCTAAAATTTCATCGATAGAGGATCAATAGGGAGATGAACTAAGAAAGCCTTATATCACCAATGGCAAGCCTATTAAACAGGAAAGGGCTAAGAATGGTCGAGGTGAATAGATTATTGACATGTTCGAATCATGTAGTTCAATCCTAAGGCTCTAATTTTGCTCCACAATTTCTTGACTTTGTTGGAGCAACTCCTAGTTTTGAGCATCAAGTTGTTAGATTAAACTTTTCAAGGTGTTGTAGATCATCAACCATCATGGCAATAGTGAGGAGATTCACACTGGATGGTTGAACTGCTCATTTAACAACCTATTTGCTGGTTTTTACAACAGCATTTTTGCCTTTTGTCATTCAAGCCAGTGTGTGATGGTTCTAAAACATGGAACAACTGCTATTGACACCAATGTAGTGGCTATCAAGAGCAATTGTGAAGCCCTTTCCCATACACAACATCAAATATTCGTCTGAGAACTTCACCAATAGAAGGTTAGTAAGGAAATGGGCTAAGAAAGCCTTAAATTGCCAATAGAAAGCCTAAAAAATGATATAGACCTAAAGATGGCTAAGGTGCTATTTATTATGACTACTTCGATACTTGAGTTAGTAAGATATTTGCAAGAATAAAGAGGAAATAAAGAGATAGAGTGAGAGAAAGGTTTAGATGAACATTCTAAAACCCTCTTGAGCCTATTTATAATAGAGAAAATAAGTAATTATTGTGGGTCATCTATTTAACTTTCAAAGAGTTATTATAGATGGTTATACTTAGTGAGCAACTATTTTCGAGATTATAGTGAGAAATAACTCCCCACTATGGAAAATTTTGAGAACCTCAAGGGTGTGCTAGAGGCAACAAATAAGTCTAACTCCACCAAGCGCCTTAGGAGTGAACATGGAACTAGGTTGAGGACAAGTAGACGGTAATAATTTGTCCTCTTAGGATTCCTGCAAAGCTTTCTAGAAGTCGGACATAGGCTTAACAAGCTTGCCCACTGTCTGAATTACCAACAAATATAATCAGAGTTTGGCTTAATTGGCATGAAACTATGGCTACTTAAGAAAAGTACAATTTTGCAATTCTTTTGATAGATTTTGAGGTATCAATGAGCCCCCTTAAAATGCGTGGCCTTTTATTTATCCATGGATCCTATTTGTAAATAATAATAATAGAAGTAGTAGTTAGTAAAGAGACAGCCTATAGCTGATGGTCGTAGATCACCTATCTTTTGCTCCCCAAGGTCATCTCTCCATGCGTTTCTTTAGATGGCAATATTATCCTCTACCATAGCTAAAAGTTTCATTCAAATCCCTCTTACATGCAAATCCTACCAGATAAAACAGGCTCGTATCTATTGTTGAACAAGGTAGATATTAACTTTTTATACAAAATGAACTTAGATTTCACAGCACAAGGATAGGAAATCTAATATTATGACCGATAAAATCACCTGTAGGGCATACAAAACACAAAACATGAGATACACAAACCTTTAGAAAGAAACGAACCCCATAAGAAAACATAGGAGTAGATTGAGCAATGGGAGAAAAAGGAAGGAGATGAAGACGAGCCAAAAGCCACGCCCATGAAGGTTAAAGTCATGAAAATGAGATGATCATGATGACAAAGGAGTAGTTTAAGTTCATCCACACAGAGGCTATGGGCAATAAACGAATGCAAAACTTAAGAAGTGCATTTGAATATCTGGCATGCCTTGCATATCATAATTTACATTTAGTAAACAAAAAAAACGATCAAGACACATTGATTTACTCGTACCTGGTCTTCTCATAGAGCGATCAATGTGAATTGCAAACACTTCCAGAGTTCTTAACCATGCAAAAGCATCGATTTTTTACTGGCGGCAACAGCAATTTGGATAAGCTATAGTGTTGTCTTCAAAAGAGGATTTAATTTACATCTATTCGCATTTACAAAGGCGGCAAAACAACATCAAAACATCATTTTTTGCAAAATTTAATGCTATTAGCCTATGCGTTGTGCTAAATGGGCCACAAAGAGGCGATGCCTTGATATTCCTCGAAGAAATAAGTGTTTAGCATGATCTTATAATCATCTTGCTGAAAAGAATCTGTACCTTGTGACCAAAATGCCTTTTCCAGCTTGCATGTCTTTCTGAGTCTATAGTGATAGGGCGAACAAAAGCCACTGACAAGATTGCAGCCGCTGTTTCCCATGTCATTGATTTCAGAAAAACTACTTTTAAGCTAGAGATTTTAGTACTAGGATATTATAGGTGGAAACCTCGGTGCAAGCTTTCTACCAGTCATCAAGCCAATCAGGAATATTCATTTCTTCCAAGTTTCCAGGAGTGGAAACCAAAGGAGCAGCAGAGTCCCCAAATTTACAACCCAAGTGCTGACTTACACGTGATGTGATCTCACGGGGGACTGGAAAGCTACAATCTGCAATTCTCTCCCATTTGATGCCATCAAACCAGGGATGCCTTTTAACAGAATCAGCATTCTGGGTCCCCAGTCTCATGCTTTCATCAGTGCAAAGTAGCTGAATCACAAACAGCCAAATATGATCAGTGTTAAATTGTTTTACATAGGTAAAAACTTGGAGGATTTGGTTTTAGCAAAACCTGTGAGATAAGGTCAGCAGCTTCTGTTGAGAAAGTTTGAGGGAAAGTTAGGTGCCCTTTTGCAATTTTCACATATGTAGTCTCACTCTCTCTCCAGGAACCGAAAGGCTTCTCACCTTGCAGCATATAATAGATCAAAACTCCTAATGCCCACCTGCATGTTTGATAACATGTTCAGGGTGGCTGCAGACAGTTAATGCATAAGAACAAAACCAAGTATTAACAACCAGTCCCTTGAGATATTGAAAACACCTGGGAATAATAAAGTCCAGTAATCGAATCAAAACACACTAAATGCAATATGCAACTGACTTGCAAGCCAGGTATATACAAGCTTATGCAGTTTCTAATATTAACATCAGCTACATTGGTAATGGGGAAACAAGCCTGAAATTGTATGGCATGAGTAACTGAAGATTTCACCTGATGTTCGCACATGTGAATCATGCTATCCTCAGTGTGTATTCAGGAAGTTGATTCCTATATTGTTATTGCACAAATGGACCCAACTTAATCTTACAAGAATTTTCCACTACAGTGCAACTTCGACAACCTCATTTGACCCAAAAAGTTTTTATTTCGTTTTTTTCTAACTATGCTGGTTTCATGATATTCTTACATATTCAAGAAATCATGTGTTCTTGATAACCCAACTACATTCAATTTGGGCCATCATTTTAGGTGAAGTTGATAAACCTATATTTGAAAAGTTCCTGTTGTTGTATCTCTTAAATAATAATAGAAGCATTTCTATGAATGAAGCATGGTATATGAATGAATGAGCACCAGTCAGCTGGGAAACCATGGCCTCTTCCCTGAACGATTTCTGGAGCTAAAAAGTCTGCCATTCCACAAATTGTAAATGTCCGTTCACTGGCTAATTTCTTCCCATATTGGAAGTTCACCAACTGGAAAGCAAAAGATACAACAATAAGCATCATACCGACCCATTAATACAAGCACAATACAACACAAACCTGTAGCCTTCCAGCTTGGTCCAACATTAATACATCAGCAGACACACCTCTGTAAAGAATGTCATTCTGGAATAGAATGATTAAAAAAAATGAAAGAAAAAGAATCAGATATCATTCCACCATATTCTTTGAAGATATTTTAGATGAAAAGGGAAAGTGCTGCATCATCTTTCCAACCTTGTGTAAATGTTCCAAAGCAACAACAACGGAAGAAGCACAGAATTTCGCAGATCCTTCATCCAAAGGCGTATGTAGAATGGAAGCCAGAGGGCATGCCAGGCATGTATTTAACAGTAGAGCAGCATAGGTCCTATCAACACATGTGCGCAAAACTCGTGGCACAAAAGATGAAGATTCCATACTTTTAATCAGATGCTTTTCTTTTAGCACCTGTTCTTCCTTTCCCAGCTGTTTTACTCTCTCAATCAAGAATCTTCTTAAACTAAGCAACTCTTCTGATAACATTTAGAAATGGATACACCAACAATAACCATTGTAAGCACCCTGAGAGAGATTTCTAGAGGTGGGTCTAAGAAAACATTGCCAGAATCAGTAATCCTACCTGGATTTTTAAGATGCACAAGTCCAATCTCACTGCAGTCAGAAGAATATAAGCACTTCTCCCACTCCTACAAAAAAAAAAAAAAAAAAAAAATCCCGAACTGCACATTCAAAACCAGATTTCTTGCAGTGACAGACCACACAAAATTGAAAACACTAAGCAGCTTTCCTTACCAAGTCAGACAGCTGAATTTTGTCATAGGAAGAGACATCAATGCTTCTTACAGGTTCACTTGCTGTGTCTGCATTATGACTTATTTCCCTGAACAGAAAGATGTCCATCATGTACAGGTGAAATGGAAATGCAAGGTAATGAAAGAACAAGTTATGCATATACATCAACAGATATTATCATTTTCTTTCTTTTTTTCCCCCCTTTTTGGATAAGAAAACTCACTTTTGCTCATCCTTTGAGAGTTTTGCCAAAGGACCCACAACAGAGTCAAACTTTTCCTTCGTTAAAAGGACACATGAGACATCACCAACAGCAACTGCACTAATGTTTCCTATTTGCTCCCCAAGGAGCACCCATTCACCAAAATAGGTTCCCTCAGTCTTCTCAACAGAAACCTCTTTACCATTTTGCAAGCTACCCTCTTCCTTAAGATTGTCTATCAGTAGGCTACCAATATTGGCACTTCTACTAATGTCACGATCAAAAGTAATTTTGACTGATCCCTTCTGGACGATGTATAATGCAGATAGACCTTCATTCTGCAATTAATGCTGCAGGGATATGAGTAATGAAAAACATATGCAAGAGTATGTAATTGTCGAAATAGTTTGTTTTTTTTTTTTTTTCTATACCCTATCAACTATGGTCTGGCCATCTGAAAATGAAACTTCAGTGAGAGAATCTGCCATGTGACTAAGCTGCAAGATTGACAACTTTGACAGAAGATCAACAGACCGGAGTAATTTCAGGGATGACAAATTAGAAAATTCCGACATCAAAATTCCTCTAAAATCTTCTCTCTTTAATGCCCAAAGAGTTCCACTTGTGACAGCACGAACAGAGGCCTGGAGCGGCTTGTTATACCTGAAGCACCATAGTTTCATTTTGATAACTAAAGCATCACAGTCACAAACAAGAACATTAAATTATGGCTGTAGTTTACAAATCAATGCATCACTATCCATTATCACGTAAAGTTTTGCATACATGCCAAGTCTACCAAAGTGTAAAGCCATTGCAAAAATCATTCAAAAGGTGAGCACCATCATTAGGTTCAAGAAAATCATATACCAAAAATGTTTTTAATGAAATTCTTAGTTTTTCATTAAATCTTCTTTAAATCACCAAGGACAAGCCCAGAACTCTGATTACCTTGTACATACGTAAAGAGAACCACAGAATTTCTGCTTTTGGTGTATTCTATTTTTTTTCCTTTTACCCCAACACCATATTGTGCTGCGTTAAATGTGACTACTAAGACTACATGGAAAATAAAAAGGACAATGGTAAAAAATTTCTCACATCAGAGCAAGCTCTCCAAAGGATGATAGCTTTTCTGCCGTGTATCGCTGCAAAACCCGAGTTATTTCTCCATTCTTCTCTTCCTGACATAAGAACTTTCATCAGTGACATTCACAGGGAGTCTCTACTGACAACATGTAAAGCTTCTACCCAAAAGGCCAAAATATAGGTATTAGTACACAGGCATCTCCAAGAGTTCAAAATCACTCAGGAATTATACAAGCACCATACTTGTATCAACTCAATTTCTATCACATATAAGATAGTTCCAGACTAGTATAATAATAACCTGAGTAGCCATGACCTCAAATTCCCCACTGCCAACAACATAAAAGCAGTCTCCTTCACCACCCTGTAGGAAACAAAGATTTCCATTGTCATTTGGATTTTTCAAAGAATAATGAATATTTCTCTCCACAACAGAGGCTGCACATTGATCACAAAAAAAGACATGAAGCAATCAGCCGGGAAAGTTAGTTAAACTAGCTTTTCCAGAAGAGACTTCCAAGCTCATGGGGAGTTTTCAATGAAGGCTTTCTCAGACCTTCACTGTCATAAAGTATAACAGTTAGAAGGATAAATAAAATGAAGATAAAGAAGAAGCAAAGCAAAACTGACCTGCTCAACAACGACATCACCTGGCTCAACCTTGACTCTTTCCATGCAATCCAATAAAACGTGGCACTGAGATGCAGTAAGTTTTCTGAAAAGGAAATGGTCATGCAATGCCCTCTCAATGTGTGCCTGTAATATATGTCATGGTTATTGCAGACCAACTGAAGCACAGAAGCAAAGGAAAATATTTTCCTGCATAAAATGCAAAAAAAAAAAAATACAACGTACTTCTTCTTCCCAAGTTTTCCTGTTAGATTGAGGAGGAGGGACCCATAACTGGCCATTTTCTAGAGAACTTTCAAGGGCACGGAGGCGAGCTTTTGATATATCATTCCTAACTCGATGATTCCTACCACTCCAGCCAAGGGTTGATGGAGATTCAGCCCCTGTCGCCTCCACAATTTGTGGAACAGGGGGATGCATGGCACTACTAAGGCTGACTGATCGACCAACAGCAGTCTGCTTAAAAGGAAATATTATTTTATGAAAACGTAGAGCTAGTGAGAGAATCTATGTGATGGAAATGTAGGAGCTGCATCATCTTACTTCGGTTAGACCACTGACATGAACAACTATGATAGTGATATCATCAGTTCGAGTCTCATACTGAAGCCAAAGTCGATATGATTCAGCTACAATTGCAGCACAAGCATCTCGGGGATCTTTATACTTAGCAACCTGTAATGAACTAGCTGTCTTAGGAAACTGATGGTAGAGTGTCAACAAGCAATCCAGTGACGAAATTTTGATGTGACAGCATCATCAGACACAAGCATTACGGGGACTCCTTGACTAAGTGGAGTATTAATTGAGAACAAGTTAAGAAAGAAAAGCACCATAACAGATTACAAATTGCCTCCACAAGCAGCATAAATTTCCCTTATCAACAATTTTGAGGACGCTGCAGTCTCTTCTTTTAGTCAGTAGCTACAGAAGCATGCTTTCAAAAAATTGGCATGCCAGCAAAAGGAGCTGCGCATGGACCTCTGCTGGCTCATATATGTAATAAAAGAGTATAGTACAGACATTTTAGCTTAAAGACACCTTGACAGCCCCCTACAAGAGACCAGCCTTTCATATACAGGATTGGCTAGATTTTTCACAACGAGTGCTAGACTATTGCAAGCATTTAAAGGACATGACTAATGTTTCACATTACAGCAAAGCTTAGCAAGGTCAGACGGGTATTTTAGCAGATGCTTATTAAATCTTTCAATATCAAGAAAATATCAGTGCGTGTGACAGCTCACCATGTCAACCACAGTTTGGCTGGACAGGAATTCAAATACACCATCACTGGCTAGCACGAAGAATGGATGATTTGCCGTGAGCTCTAAAACAACAATTTCAGGGTTGGCAACAACGCCAATGGTCTCAGCAATAGAATCACCTATACTCCTTGTAAAAGCCGTGCCAGGATACATTCCATTTGGTACCCACAGTCTAGGTGGATCACCATCATCACCTTCTTCAGTACCCCAACACTGAACATCCGGATTTTTAAGCCCCTCAATCTGATCTAATGTAAGCACCCTTGCACCACATAGCTTAACACGTTCAAGCTCATCTTCACGAAAAGGGGTTTGATCCAAAGACAAGTCCACTGCCACGATGTCCTTCCCTCTTTTCTCAGCTAAAACTGCTCTTGAATCACCAGAATTCGCAACATAAAGAGTTCTCCCCCTAACAAATACTGTGATCGCTGTCGTGCCGCTCATACTATCATCCAGAAGGTCTGCATGCAACTGAGAATTCGTAGCTAGAAATGCAGCATGGCAAGCCTCAACTGCATCTACATGGAACTTAGTATCTCTAATCAAATTCTCACACAACTTTTTCTTCACAAACTGAGAACATTGCGCCCCGAACTCACCATGTCCATCAAACACTCCAAAAAAATGGTCATCTGGATTCGTTCCGAATGGGGTATGAATACAAAAACTATCCTGATTGGCCTTATCTAGAGCATCTGGATAATACCCTCGCTGTGATAAATAAGAGTACCGCAATTCATAGTTTTCAGAGGGAACTTTAACAGCTCTTGATCCATCAGGAGGCAAGAACTGAGCAGAAACCCGAGATAGCCTAGTAATGCCTACTTCAGAATCCCTAGTAATGCTCAACTGATTCAACTGATCTCTATTTTCATCTTCCCCAGCATCACTAGACTCCGGAGAAAACACCGGAAATTCACGTGTTGTTTTCACATTATCATTCTCTTTCTCTTTGTTCTTTAGTTCTCTTGGTGCACAAATCTCACCGATACATGCTCTTGAGTACACACAACCCATCACTATACCACAAACCCACAAATTGAAACTAGTCGAACCACCAAAACTGCATCAAGGTTCATCACAAGATCACAATCTTAGCTCCTAAAGCTTGAAACTTTGGAACTAAAAGTATCCAAGAACAACCTAAAGCTTGAAGATTTGAGACAAAAACTGCCAAAAGACAGATACCCAGAATCCTAAAATACAACCTTAAACACCTAAAGCTTGGAAAGTTAATACTTAAAGTTCGGAAAACCAAATACCCAGAATCCAAAAACAATCTTTAACACCTAAAAGCTTGTAAATTCTAACATTAAAACTACCAAAAAATAAATACCCAGATTGCAAAATCAGAACTTGAATGGATCAAAGCTTACTAAAGAATAGTACAACTCACATTCAAGTAACATAATGCACAAAAGAGAAGAAAGAAACAAACTTTGAGCAAATGAGATTATTGAGGTTGATGACGTTTAAATTTTGTTTCAATGTTGATGAGATGGAGATTGAGAAAATAAAAAGAAAAACAGAAAAACGGTTAAGAGGACGAAAATAATTAGAATAAAAAGGGGGGATAATGGAAAAAAATAAATAAATAAAAAAAGAAGTAAGAAAGTGTGAGAGGAATGGGGATGAGAACGATCAGATGAGAGAACAACAAGGGACAATAATTAAAAATGGATTTAAGAGGAATTTTCTTTTTTTTTTTTTGGGTTCAGAAAATGTATTTGTCCATCTGTCGTTGGACTTTTCACTGTGAGTGTTAAAAAAAAAGTCAAAGATAAATTTACACAGATCAGAAAGTTTGTTTCTTTTCCTTCTTGCTTTTGCAGTTGCAGTGCTGTAGTTCAGTACACCCATAACGGGGAAATACATGGGCCAGTCGCGTACCGCCACCGGACAAGTTTCAAGATCCTTTGTTTGATTATGGCATGGTTAGGTATACAGGTATGATATTATTTTTATATTATTTTTAAATTAAATTGAAACTCAATTAATATTAAATTGATATAAATCTAAAATTAATAAAAAAATTAATTGTTTTATTTATAAATTATCAGGTAATGATTTGATAAGTTATCGTATATATTGATACAGACAAATTTAACAATCTAAAAGGCTAATGATTAGATCAAAAGCATTAAATAAAAAAAAATTATATTATAATAGATTAGTTTTGAAATTGTGGATTGTGACTTAATTGCAAGTAGGTTCCTATCAAGTGACACTCCCATTGCCAATGTAATACGCTAAATTTTCCTTAATAAGTTTTAGAGCAATTAAATTACAAGTACTTTGATACGTGGGAATCACTAAGAATGATAAATTAAAATAAAATGGAACAATTTAGAATGAAATGGAATAGATTAAAATAATGAGTTTCAAAATGATAAATTTATTCTTATATTTGAATGTGTATGCAAAATGGGATGGAATAATTATAAATGTATTTGTCAAAACATTCCAATCAATAAATTTAAAATTTTAAGTATGTGAATAGAATTACAATTTCGCTTTTTCAAAGCTGAAATTGAATTCCCTCAGAGTTGGAATCATTCATTGTATGATTATGTTTATTGAAACAGAATCCGGAATCACCTTTTTATTTGAGTTCAATCTTGCATTAAGATTTTATTTATATAAAAATATATTCTAATGAAAAAATATTAGTATCAAAACACGGTTTAAATTTAATTTACGTTTAAAGTTGATCTAATTTTAATTAGTTTCATAAACTGATGGAATCAAATATATCAAGTTTAGCTCAACAGATTATTTCAATAACTTTAACTCGAGATGCATTAACCGATTTCGAATCAAACCTCTAACTCCTTATTTTTAAATCAGTGGATGAGTGTCTTTATTGTAAGTTAAAGGTATAAATTGAATTAAATAACAAATGGTTGAAATTTTATTTTATTTTTCTTTGAAACAATTTATGTTTAAAAATCATACAAGAGTATTAGGATCTCTTTTTCCATTTTTAGACAATGAACAAGTTGGTACGCATCTATCCAATGAAAGTATTCATTCTTCCAAGGAAAGGAAATAATTAAGAAAATCTAGAAGATATTCAATTTCCATAAAAATATATATATAAATTAAAATAAACTTCCATTTTGCACTTTTAGTTAGTCTTTATTAGATGCATCAAATTTTTAATTACTCTTTTATTTTCTGATCTTCTCCTGGCCTTACTATTGAGATTATTTCAAACTCATTTGATGCAAAACATTTAAAATTTCCGTAATTATAAAAGTTTAAGATACTAAAAAAAATTATATATTAGTGTCATGAGGACATGCAACAATATTATTAAGTTACTTCCGTATCCGAAAAATACTATATTTGTTAGCATGAGGATTTTGACATAACTTTGGTTTCTTTTTTTTTTTTTCACCTAGGATGTAACTATATAATGACAACGTCATATTGGTATTTTTTTTCCCATGCCCTAAGGTATTTATATTTCCCATTTCAACTTCAAAGTTTAAATATTGATGCTTTATAGACCATCTAAATATATTTCAACAATAAATCCATAGAATGATTTGAGAGTAGATTATATGAGTTTATAGGAAAATGGAGATTATTATTTTTTTACGAGTAAAGGTTAAATTTGGTATCTAAATATTACATGAAAATTCAATTTAGTGAATAAAAATTATAGTGGTTGATTTAATACTCAATCAAACTTTTTCTGATATTTTTACTACATTCTTAATAAAGTTTGATCCATTTGCATACTTAAAAAAAAGGAGCATATCATTGAATTTTTAACTAATGTTCTTAACACCATTCAACATAGATATGTTGCTTTATTGTCCATATTAGAAAACAAAGGAAAATGTATTAGTGAAATAGTAAAAACAACCATGAAAACTTTGATTGGACATTAAATTAGTCATATCAAAGTTCGAATACTAAATTGAATTTTTGCATAAAGTTTAAATAACAAATTTGATTTTTATTTTGTTTTTATAAACTATTTTTTCATATTGTTATTTACTCCTTCATTTAACTTACAAAAAAAAAAAAAAAAGAGAAGATAGAATACAAACAATCCAATGTATTTAAAATAAAAAAAAAATTCCCATATCCTATTGAATTAAAGGGCAGGTTGATGGGGGAAAAATTTTTGAAATGGTAGGAAATTTCTTAGCTCTCCACGAGGGAAAACAATCATAAAAGATCATTCCCCTTATATTTTAGTCAATGGCATCATGCAACAAATAATTGCAGTAACATGTAAAAAGGAGATGTTAGCACAATGGACGGATAGACAAAAATTTAAAAGTTTTCCTATTGGTATCTAGTAGAGGGTCCATAGGCTACATGCTATTATATCATGTTATAAATAACTCAATATTTGCCTTTTCATAAGTTTGTGATGACATTTGTTTGAACATAACACAAACATCAAAAGAAGCTGTATAAATACTATTCTTGAACTCAGCTGGAAAGTTGGACACACCAATGATTATCTAATTATAAATGGTTCTTTTATTAATGGAGTTCACTTTAGTATATGAAATAAGAAATTAATTGAAATTGTAATTTAATAGAATAAAAAAAAGAAATAATAGAATATTTTTAGCCAAACAAAAATATAGATATTAAAATGGCGTAAGATATAGAATTAACATTACAAATACATATACTCTGAATCCATGCTCTTTAGCCTTTGCCATTAGCATCTTCATCTTCACATGCTTCAACCCCCCTCCCACTATTTGCCCATACTTTATTCTACCTTTTTCATTTATACTATTTTTAGTTCAAAAGCCACAGCCTTTTGATTTAGATCTATGACCCTTGTTTATTTATTTTATTTTCTTTAGGGTAAATTATACTAGATGATATCAACGTTTAGGATAAACTTATTTAATATATTAACATTTTAAGTAGTTAAAAAGAAGTATTAATATTTTGTAAAGTATATCAATTAAGGTATTAATATTTTACAAAGTTCATTTGAGGTATGGATATTTGGATTATTTTTTAATGAAATCTCGTTAATTTTCAATTTATGGTCAATTATTGATACATTATTTGACTCATTTTACCAAATGTTAATACATTTTTTTTAACCACTCAAAACTTTGATATCTTAAATAAACTTACCTCAAATATTGATATCTCTTTTTAAACTCAAAACGTTATATTGAATGAACTTATTACGAAACATTGATACCTTTAAATATAATTCAATTCACTCATTCTCTTCGCGATGTCATATATTATATTAGTCTATCAATGGAATAAGTTATTGTTCTTTAGGCAAAAGAAGAAGAAGTTTGTGCGGATATATATGTTGGGGTGTGGAGGTAGGTGCATAGGTGGTGCCATGGAGTGGTTCGGTTGTTGTGTTTGGTTCTTAGTGCATGCAAGGACGGACAAGGAATTTCATGATTGGAGGGCCTTCAATTCTTCAGTGAGCTAATATTAGAACCATTTGCATGTATTTACTCATTATTGCAAGTATGCTGCTTTATATATGTTTAAAAAAATGTAATGATTGTACCGCAATATTTTCTAGGATTGTATATATAAAATGTTCTTTAAAAGTTGATTAATGGTGTTCAGTGGATTTTGTAGGAGATTATAAATATTAATTAATAATTAATAAAAAGACATAAAACCCATATAAGATTTGTTTTTGGCAAAAATAGATAAATAAATATACTTGAATAGGACAACTATTTAATAATGCATTTTTATGTTCACAAAATTAATTGAGAGGAAAAAAAAAGATGATAAATGAATTCATATAATTAGTGTCTTTTATTAATCATATATAATTTTATAAGAAATAAATTTAATGCTATCAGATTATTGAAGTTAAAAAGAAAAGTAAAAAAATAATGACAACATAATAAATAAATCTTGAAAAAACTAAAATTGCATATCGTAAGTACTAGACTATGCCCGACATTATGCTAAGATGTGCTCTTTAAAATATATCTATAACATTTTTTTAAGATTATTTTTTTTTAAGTCTTAGGGGCCAAGGCCCCTACTAGCCTTGTAGACCTATCCATGGGTGCATGGATATAAATAAAAGAGGACAAAAGAAAATAGAAGAAGAGAATGATAGAGGAAATATTCTCTAGTACCAATCTCTCCTATAATAGCTATTAATAAATAGCCCAAATTTTTCAATGAACCAAATAGCAATTCATGTTAAGTAATAATAGTAACAAACCTTTTTTATAAAATGGATCAAATTTCATATATAAATAGCAAAGTGAACGAGACATAAAATTTTTTTAAATAAAATGATATAAGCACGGTCTCCATTTTCCTATATATTAGCCCATCATCCTATTAAAAACAAGGATAGAAGGACAATAGAAAGATGCAAACTAGTTACCCAAGTTTTAGAGGTAAGTCATACATGTTCAAATTTTAAGCTCAACTTATGGTTAAACTCATAAGTTTGAGTTCAACTCAATTTTTAACAAAAGTGTTTTGCATAATTATATGCATGAATTAAGTTAATTAATTTTGATATAACATAAGTAGATTAGAATAGATAAGGCCCACATACTTATAAAAATAAATAATTAGATGCTTCACCATAAATTGCAAAAGTTTTCCAAATAGTTTAAATGTGAATTAGATTTGACCATAATCAATCTAAAGTTGAGTGAACTTAAAATATCAAATTTATTAAGTCTATAAATCAATTTGATCTATTCAAATCTTAGAACTTCTAAGGTTTTATTGATGATATCATCTAGTCTATCATTTTATCATTTATCTAGGGTTTTAATTGGAAAAACAATTTACTAGATAATCCGCTTATAGAATCGTTGAATAATCCCTGAACAAAGACCCTTGATAAGACAAGAAACTTTTCATGGGAACAAATCTTGAAGGTTGGAAGTGTAGCCATAGGCATTAGCCAAGGGGCAGAAGATAAACTTAGGATTAGGACGATAATGATGTTGAATGTTGACGATAGTGAGCGTCGACGTATCGATGCATGGGTGAGTGGTCTGGGCACCCACGATTCACCAATTGGCAATTGGATGCCGACCCCGCTTATTTATTCCTCAGTTCCGTAGGCCCACCATCCTCCTCTTCACTATTTCCACTTAGCGGTCATCATTGAATAATCAATCAATTATCTCATAAATGTGAGAGAATAGTCAGTTATTTTATGGGAGAAATGCCTACCGTTTTCAATAGGATACGCTATTAATTTCCCCTTTTTTCTTTTTTCTTTTTTCAAGTCTGAGCTTTTTCTCATTATTTATATTATATTGTTGCTTGTATGAAAAATATATTATTTTTTTAAGGGTTTTGAACCAAACCCCCCCAACCCCAACCCCTCTTCTTTTTATTTTATCATATAGATTGAGAAAAATATGCAATTTGATATCTCAAACTTCACATAAAAATTTAATGTGATGTCTAAAATTTAAATTGGTTAATTTAATATCTAATTAAATTTTTTATGATTATTTACTACTTATTAGCATAGGTTGCTCTATTTCCTAACATGGAAAAAACAACATATTGGTGCTAGATACGTGTATGAGCATATGTAAAAATTCAATAATACGTTGTTTTTTCTACGATTGCAAATAGAACAAAACAAATTTTGTTAATAATATAATAAAAAAAGCTAAAAAATTGATAAATATTAAATTACCACTTTAAATTTTATATACTAAATTGAATTTTGTGCAAAGTTTAGGGATCAAATTGACACTCACCCTATATATTGCTCCTAACAGGATATATATACTTTTTTTATTGTTGATGGTTGCTAGGAAAGTTTTTCATAGAGTGACAAATTGCAATTTTTAAAAAAATGTTTTATCTATTTTTTAATTTTGAATCGATTGGCTGAAGGGTAATATTAATAACATTTATTAGTTATACAGATAGAATCTAACGCTTCAGATTGTTAGTTAAATTGAAGTCAAATTCCAATTAAAAAACAAATAAGCTTCACATTTTATCAGTAAACACCACACTTTCTTTATGGAAACTTAAAAACCTAAACAATTAGATAATTATCTAAAGTTTCCATCGAAAACAATTTATACCTATATGATTTCATATATAGTAACTATCCAAAATAATTTATCTCTTTAAAACCAATGCATAGAAACACCATCCAAGATAACTTATGTTTATATAATATCATTTAAAGATACTAATTGTACCATAAAAGAAAATAAATAATATAAAACTATTTTAACATGCCGTTTTATAATTAGCTGACTAAAATTACAGGAGAAACCATAACAGACCCCTATTCCTTTTATCGCTTTTGTAGTACGAATAGATGGTAATCACCCTTGTGGCCTATTATATAGCAAAACCTCACTGAAAAATGTTAATAAATTGGATTTTTATCAAAATAAACATTTTGTACTTATTTTGTCAACTGAAAGAAGAATAATTAAATTTGATCAATTGGGGTTAAGGCCGCTATATGCCCTTTTATTAATCAAAGGTCACTCTTCTTATTTTTCTTTCTTGGCATTATAGCAAGGAGATGAATTTGATCCTAATAATCCTAACTTGAGATATCAAGGCCTCAAGGGTACAGGTCTCGCGGGTTTGGTTCGGAGGGGAACCGTGATCCGAACCGATGGACCCGGTTTGCTTTTTATCGGATCCAAAACAGCCTTGTCTACTGTACGAGGCGAATATGAACTGGAACTCGCCGGTTCATGGGGTGGGTCTCCTAGATCCGAATCGTCCAAAAAAATTATTTAAAACCTGACTTACACATATTTCTAAAACAAATAATTCGAAATCATTCACTAAAAAAAATTATGAATACATTTGAACATAAAACGATATACTTGTTTCACTATAATTTAGTACATTTATGAATGTGAGGAGGACATTAGACCTTATCTCACTTACATGTGTTTTGGGGAAAAAAAAAAAAAAGAAAAAGACAATGCAAAGAAGAAATAATTTGAAATTTTTTGGTCGCCTCGGAGGTGTCTATGTATCCAAAATTCAGAATTAGACCATCGTGGTTCATGTAATTTTTTAAAATTTATTTTTTAAAATATTTAGTGTATTTGTTGAATTTAATTATTAAATACGATGTCAACTTTAAGTGATTAATAATTTTGCACAAATGTTGAAAATATAATTTAGGTCTAGCAATTTTTGAAACTACGATCACAAACCTATCCGTTTTGGAAAACACCAATTAAGGAATTTTTATTTTAATAAATAAACCGTTATAGCATGTATATTGTATTTGTATGAAAACAAAATTATAATACCTAATCACCTCCGGTTTGGTTGGGAGGGCCATTGCGCTGCTTCCTCCGAAAGTGTTGTATGAAAATAAAATGTTGCAAAAACTCACACAGACTTATCTCTATTTATAGGACTTTTCCAAACTGAAGCACGAGGATTTTATAAATTTTGAACTTTCAAACTTTTGCTTTCTGTTTGATGAATTTGAAACGAATAAACTTCCTCCGCAAATCTAGTTGAAAATTTACAAACAAAATTATTTTGCTTTCTGTTTGAAATTTTCTTCTTTCTGCCACAAATATTCGCTTCACACTCCTCCATAATATTTGCTTTTTCCTCAGCAAAAGCCTTCCCCCTGCCAAGCCAACTTTGTTGGCTTTTGTTTTGTAACATGTGAAGAATCTCCCCTATTCATTTGCAGGTGGAGAATATGTGATAATGAGACGCATGTGCTATTGTGATGTGTTGTTTGTTTGCTTTTTTTTTTTTTTCCTAATGCTATGGTTTGGACTCGCCGACCCTAGGCAGGTTTTAGAAGTGGAACCAGCAAGGACCTGCCAACCTGTCCGGTCAGGTCCTAGTTCGGACCCAACTTTGGGAGATGTCTACTTAGGTGTGTCTCAAGGGAAAATGCTACTAGACTACTGGGCCATTGACCACTCTTATCATTGTCAATCTGTAATTAATTCATCACTAAAGAGCTCATGCTCCAGTTTTAGCTAGTATTGAAATTGGTCCTCCAAAATGTAAAGGTTTGGCAAATGACGTGTGTAGTCTTTTTTTATCCTTGTTCTGTCATTACAATGGGAAAAAAAGGATTAGAACTTGCCATATCTGACTAAAAAAACTAGAATAATATTTTTCAGCTACAAGATCGTTGACAACGTGTGTATGTCTATAACCCGTATTATTTTAATGAATATTACTAAGATGCATTATACTTTAAAGATTGTAGATGAGGGTTCCTGCTGTTAGCGGTCATGCACGTGTTGCATGGGTCTCGTGCCTAGCACGTGACTTTGGAATACTGTTGAGAATATGACACTGGCTGATGGGATTAATTGGAGAGAATTACTGGGGAGAAGGAATAGATAGTCTCAAAGTCTTGAATGCAAAAGTGATAGGTAAGGAAGCCTGAATAGACCTCGCGTCAACCTTACAGTTCTTGAGCAGTTGAGATGAAAATTTGGTTGAGTTGCCTTGATTGATCTTTCTGAGCAGAGCCTCTATAGAATGTTGTTTGTCTTCTCTTTGTGAAAGTTGCAAATGAAGAGGAATGATTAAGTATTTACAAGTACTTGGCATGGATGAAGATCGTCAGATCACCTCAATAATTGATGGATGAGATGAAGTAAGCTCCATTCATGTTTATCCTGAATGAGCTCCTTATGGGCCAAGGCCAACAATCATCTCCTGTGTGTGCATGAGCTTGTTTGAGAAAGGTCGGATGCTTCGAATCGGTCCAACAATCCATGTTTCGAGCCCATCAAGCCAAATCTTCTCAAGCCATCCCAAAGATCAGACCAAGCTCATTAGGCTCTGTCACCTAGCCCGCGAGTTAAGCTCAATAATTAAATTGTAATATAAAATTATAAGCCTGTTTACAAAGATCAAACTCTTTGTTTATTTTGATGGTGTTTCCATAGGTATCCTATTTAATGATAAACTATTACTAGATCATATTAAGTGTAGTTTGCAATTTTATACAAGACTTTATCATTAAGGTAAAACACGATGCGTTTTTTTTTTTAATGTTTTCGAATATATTTGATTTATACAGGATACATGGATTTCATATTTAAAAATCAAAAACATTAAAAATGACCACTTATATTTTTGTGGAGGCTGGTTAAATAATAGTTAATTCTTTTTTATAAATAAATTACTTAATTATTTATCATTTTTAAGTATTCATAACGTGCCTGCGTTTCTCGCTAAATCTATGCAGGTCTGGACTTAATAATAATACAAGACTTGAACTTCCCTCCCTTGCTGTAGCTCCTTATACACAACTGGCGAGATCATCAACACAGCTAAATTGCCTTTCTCTGTCAACAAGATACCAAATGGTTTGGTTATTTATCACAATTTAATGCTTAGCAATTGAACTCCACAAGGCATAGACACGACATGCTCTATTTGGAAAAGGATTCCAGAAGCGTGATATACTATATGTCTAAATAAATGACGGATAAATATTAATATATTTTAAATAAGTAGTGAAAATGATATATAATTTTTATAAAATGGTGCACATGAAAAATATTTATCGATATTTATATGTTACTAATCATTTCATATGACGTGTAATATTCACTAAATCTTCTTTTCTCTTGTTGGACCTATCGAAACATTCATTGTGAATAACGAAGAATAAGACTGCATTCAATGTAACACCTATTCATGAAGTAGAACAAAGCCAGGGAGCCGGCAGAAAGATTGACATATGAGAGAAGGGAGGCCACCCAAGTTCGCTCATTATGAGGACATAGCATTGCCACCGAGGTCCCTCTTAGCTTATCTCTCTCAAATGCGCTCCGAATGAGAAAGAACATGCCATAAAAGTTCGCTCTCATTCTTAATTATTGTTGGTGAAACCTTTAAATTTAATTGAGGAAGAGTATAAAAATATGATCAATATATTATTTATACATTACCTTTTTACTATATCATTATATCTTGATGACTAGTTTTCGTATATTTCTCAAAGCATACAATTTTGTAAATCATGTAGTTGATTGTTGATCAAAAGAGTTATTGTGTAGATATTGTTTTGCTATAATTAATTGAAATAAACATTGGTCAAAGAGACGGGTAGGTTGGTAAATGTACCATTAAGTTTTGCTCTTTAAAATGGTTGGTAACCCTAACCTTTATTGTAGAAAATCCAAGGAATCATTATGAGAAACTAAATCATAAGATAAGTAAGTAAAACGTCGCTCCTAACTTTACTATGAATAGATTATTAAAGATAATTGTCCTACACAATACAAACCCCAGCAAATCCAAGCTCTCTCCCCTCAAGTGGTGCCAACCTCTAGGGGTTTTGTCACTGTAAGTCTCATTATATGGAGTTAGAACTAATCAATCTACTTCCAAAATAAGATTGTAGTCGACATTCATAATCGTACATTGTGACTATTCAAGAAGATTGAGGAAAGAGATTGAAATTCGATGGTAAGGAGATTCATGGACATGTGATGATTGTAGAAAATGTAAGAAAAATCTCAATCTCTAAATAGGAAAATTTTGTAACAATAAACATAAATCATTGTTGATATCATTTGATTGTTAGAATCAAAGAAACCAAAACAAAAGAAAAGGAATGGATCCAAAACGAAATCATAATCCTAGATTTTATTTCCATTCTCATGTTTGAAAATGTTTTCATAATGACGTAATTGCAGTTTCTGGAAATTCGCAATTCCTACTTCAAGGTGAAATTCAATTCCATTTCGCAATGATTAATGTTAGTTACTATAATTATCTTTTTATTCTCTTATATTTATTGCCATGAGTTTTTTTTTTTTCCCATCATATGTGCTTTATAGAAATCATTTCCAAATATAAAAGGATTAGAACGGGAGTAACATAATGATATGATAAATTTTTTTTGGGCAAGAAAAAATCCTTTATATTCGAATGATTTCGACAAAGTACACATGATAAAAAATAATCTCTCTTGGTCTTGTCCTACTCAGATTTTAATTAATATTGTTGCATCCGCAATTCTTTTGGTTCTGTTTGTTTTATCTTTTTCCAGTCATTTTGATATCTCTTTTTTTTCATTTATAATTAAATGTTTATCAAGAAACAAATAAAATGAAAAACATATATATTTATTCATAAACAAATCAAACAAATAAAATACGGATAAAAATCATACCATTCAAACATGGCCTTAATACATTAAGCAACTGCCGGAGTCTATAGGATGAACGTGGACATTGGATAATGGGGTTTTTCCTAAGGGAAGATGGGAATATAGACCCATCGAGTGCAAAATTACGAGCAATATATTGGGGATCACACATGCAGTAAAATGGGAACGAAGAAAGTTGAAATATCAAGAATGATTTCAAATGTATAACGTATGTTTTTCTTGAAGGCAGCCGGTTTGCGTATGCCGAAAGTGATGAAACAGCAGTAGTATTCCATGCATCGAATATGGTTTAATAGATATTACATGCCACGTATGATATTATATGATGAGTTACTACTAATAATTTTTTAATATATGATTATATGAATAGTTATAAATAGTATATTAGGAAAATATCTCATTCATGTATTAAAATATCATTAATAATTATCTTTCACGATTATAAACACATCATGATATATATTACCTATCAAACATTTTTCCAAGTATTGATTGCTTGACGCAACTAACTGTCGGGGCAAATTACAATAGAAAGACGTCTACTCAATTTTTTCGCTTTAAGGCTTGAAAAAAAAAAAAAAAAAACTTATTTTGATACATCTTTAAAGACCTTATTTTGATACATCTTTAAAGACTTAAGCACTAAAATGAGCATTTTAAAAATATAGGTCTTAAAATGAAAAAAAAAAAAAGAGAGAGAAATCTACGATGTTTGGCAATCCTATATAAAGTAGAAACAAGTGGAATAGGGGGGGAAAAAAAGGAGGAAAAGAAATGGAAGGGAAGATTGATTTCATTTTTTGTTTGTATTATTAGGATAGAAATTGAAAGAAAATCATGTGAAACGTTATTCTGGATAGGTTAATTTATAGGTGTAGTTTTGCTTTTTAAGGGTATTTTTGTAATTTTATATATTTTTTCACTTTTTTTCCCCCAAAAAATGGAAAGAAACAAATGAGAACTAAAAGTAGAAATGTTTTTGCAGTATTTCTACCTTTTTTCGGTTTTAAATTAAGTACTCAGACATCAAATTTTATGAAATTCTTTCATCTCCACAGCTTCTCTTTCATTTCATCATCTCGCCAAACGTAGTGAGTTCTATTGAGTACATTTATTTCCTAAGTACCATTCTATAACAATTTTATTTTTAAATTTCTTCTGAATCATATAAAGAAGAAAGATATATTTGTTTTTCATAAAGAGGATACATTATATATGTATACATATACATTTATTTATTGATCATATTCCACAGTTTTTAAAAAATGGTTCTTACAAAAGATGGTCGCCCTCACTTTCCCTATTACAGCTACCACTTTTTAAACCTATCATCTACAATTTTTATGCATAATCTACTACACCCATCATATTTTTTAACCTATCACATCTATAATTTTTTAAATAAACCTATAACTTTATGTAAGATCCGACAGTAGATCTTGCATTTTCTATATAAGTCTTCCGTACAAGACTTATCCAAGTTTTCCCCCTTTCTATCCTCATTTGTTAGAATAGTTCGTGAGAAAGTAGATATTGTTTTATCATATTTTGGTTATTTTAGCATCAATTTTTTATTATTTTATTGAAAAATAAATACCGATAAAACATTGACAGTTTTACTCGTAAATAATTCAAATAAATATAATATAAATATGAAGATAAATTATAGATAGATATCAAATTTAAATACATAATTCAAACATTGCCATAATAAATTATCAAAGGTCGTTTGTGATATTTCCACGTCTCAAACCTAATGCACTATCTTTTGACTCCAGAACGTCCTTTCCATGAAATACAAATCAAAAGCATCACGTTGCGAGACAGCGACAGAACCATTTCAGGGCGAACGTAAAGTTAGGAGTTCCTCTGAAAAAAAGAAATGGTGACGACACTTGTAGCTTTGAAGTCCTCCACGTATGGGATATAAAAGATGACATGATCAAATAGCGTGCCTGTATAGGTTTTTAACTGCTAGGTTTCGCATTTATTTTGATGTCTTGTTTCGAGATGACTTCATAGATTGACATCGTCAACTGTGATTTGAGTTAGAAATTGGATTTCCATTATTGCCAAGGTTCAATTACTTAAATATTATTATTATTTCTTTTTATTTCGTTTTCAGTATTTTATTCCTGATAATTTGATTATTCATTTTTTTTTACATATAAAAACAAATGGATATAGAATGTTATTATTTTATACCATTGATGTGTGAGATGATTCTAGACTTACATATATCATGTGATCTTGCACTTCTAATAACGCGAAAGAAATCTTGAAATGATGACATATAAAAGAATGTGATTAAGGCTGCAATCAAATCAAGTGGAGATAATATAATATAGAGTTCAAGCTTTGACTTGAAATTTCAAATCTCAAGTTTAACTGAGCATAAAATTATAAACCTAACCCAACTTGAAGTAGGATTCTATGAACTCGAGCTCGACTTAATCAAATTTGATTAGTCTAAATTTGTTAGAGTATATCTTTCATTTTAATTAAAATAATATTAATATTCTAACTTGACTTTGACTTCATTAACAATAATATTTAGCCCAAGCTCAGTTAGGCTTACAAACATATAGAGTAAACATTATGATACTCAAGCTCGACTTGATAAATTATTCGATTAGTTCAAGTTCAAACTCAACATGAGCATTTTTTAATTGAACTCGAGTAAAATTCAGATGAACTTGAGTAGTTTATGAATCGATTTGAATCATTTGCACCTTTTGATGTGAATATAGAAAAGTGTGGAAAAATGAATAGGCCATCTAAGTAGCTACATGCTTATAACAAGTGAAGAAGTGAAAGCATTAACCCTACTATGGTTTGAGCAATAGTTGGATGCTCTATGCTAATTTAGTGTTTAATACTTGATAGGAGAGTTGCAGCAACATAATGATGATTGTTTGAATCTTCTCTCATATTTAGACAAGGATGAAAATTAAACTTATTTATAGATTTTGGGGGCCTTACCCATCCATCATATTTTCAAAAAAACAACAGATAAGATGATATTTCAATAACATCAATTGGATAACTTCATTGGCGAATGGACGATGATATGCACTCACACACACACACGCATCTTTATTCGCAAATTAAAGCCCAAGGCTATGGGTGAGCTTATGAGCACACGTGTTAGGGCATGTTTGGGTATACTGGTTTGATATTACTTTACATCATTTTCAAACTGAACTAATACTGAGCCGATACTGATATGATACAGATGAAAAACTGATAGTTTTATTCAAAATGACAGTTTTATTTAAAAACTATACAAAAATGAACCGATTCAGATATGATATAATGAATTACAGATATTGATTTAATACAGATCCGATATCGATAAAAATCTGACAATCTAAACAGACCCTAGTAAGAAAGGTCAAAGACAAGCTAATGAGCCTAGCAACCTTTTAAACTCATCAAATCAAATAATTGAAACCTTATTCAAATAAATCAAATAACATGTTTGAACTACTCAGTTGCATCAAAGTTCCCAGGTACTTGCCATCTTGATCGGGTTGCCAAAGTATTTATTCTCGTTCTCAATTCAAAATCATTAAATGGAAGATCGTATACGTATTGGATTTGGATGTTTTTATTTATTTTCTTCTAGAAAGAGCAAACACTGATTATTTATTATTAAAAGGAAGGATAAAATGGGATAAGTTTCGGCTACCTACTTAATATTTGAACAGACCAGTAGCATGTCACATCAGGTTTCTCCAAGAAATTTCAGCACAGTTGGTTAGCCATATGGCACCGGCAATGTCACATGATGTCCCTCTACGATCGCATGTTTCTGGAATAGTATCTGCATATGCATGTGCATATGCTTGCTTACATGTGAGCTTTGCGACCTCCTTTGCCTCAGGCTTGACTGGGTCCCGTAAATTACAAATATACTTGATAGAAATATATATATTAAATGATTTTATATTTATTATTCAATGATAGTAAGATCCAATAATAATGTGATGATTTATCTCTTGTGTTAGGATATTTACTATATATGATTTGAATCATACGTAGTTGTTTTTATCTAGAATGTCAAAAACTACATAATATATCACTTGGAATAGAACTTTCTTTTTAGTGAAGACATTTTGTTGCATGGTTGATATATATTTATTAATAGGGTTAATATCACGATCAGTATCAGAATTTTGATAAAATATAACTAAGTACCTCAATTTTAAAATTGATCATTTCAATGCCTCAAACAACGTTTCTTATATGTCAATAATATATCCGTTAAGTTTTTTTTTTAGTAAAATTGATCGATTTCAAAGTTTTTCGAGTACTAAGTTACGAGCCTGGATTTTTTATTTATAGTCTAATTTCTTTCAGTTCAATCCATATCAAAACTCTAACTTATTTGATACGGATCTTTAGCTAAGAATTGAAATAATTATTAATTTTATAGGGAGTCACCATCTAAACATAGTCAGGAAAAATTTGCAAGTTATAACCAATAGGTTGATTGGTTGGCTATAGATATCAACAAAACTAATTTTGAAATCAATTTTTATACTAGAAATTCTGGATTCAAGAGCTACCCTATTAAAACCGTATTGTTATAACCTTAAAATTCTTAAATCAAAGTTATTATTTTTAATGCTCAAATTTATCATGGTATAATGTATAATATGTACATGTCATTTATAGTTAGTGACAAATTACTTAGTCTTTACAAGAAATAACACAATCAGTTTAATATTTACAAAGAATATAATGGATCAAAAGAGAAAAATTTTATATTTTATATCACCCCAAAGGTACCTACATACTCGCTAATTAGGATCAAATAATATGTAATTCTTTTCCAAAAAATATTAATGGATTGGATGCTTCTAGATTTTCAAACTTTTTCCTATTTAAGTTCTTTAAAATTTAATATTTTAATAAAAATTTATTTATTGATGCGAGGACCTATTAACTATCAATTTGACTTCATTTTAAGAAAATATGATCTTTCCCAATGATAAATACTTTAGCATTTATTTCATTATTATTTTTTTATTTTTTTATTACCATAAAAAAACCATTTATTCCTATTTTATACAACTTTAGTAAACACACATATATTCACATATCCATTGATTTCAACATTTTTATTTTTGACTATCTTTATTTTTTTTAATTACATGTTATTTACAAAAAAACAGCAATATCATTAATTTTATTCTGATTATTTTTAGTTTCTTAGTTTTTTGAGTTATTTGGATTATTTAATTAAATAAATAGAGAAACCTAACTTTCGTAGATTAAATAGATGGCACAGGTTGGGTTGCTATAGTGGATATCGAATTGGTTAGCGAGTTCAGGTCGGATCTATATTTGGTTCTGATTGTGGTTAGGTGAAGGGTAGGGGTGACTGGTGGTAGAGAATCTAACGCTTTTGGCAATTAGCGGTGGCAGAAGATGTGTTGGACGGAAACAGAACAATAAGGCAAATACTTCAGTAGTGGAAAACTTACCTAAGATTGACTGTGAGTGGTGGTTCTTCGACCTCCAGGTGGTGGTTTCAACGACCTCATATCAAACCAAAGCTATCAATTGATAACTTATCTTACTTGGAAGCTTCTTTCAACAACCAATTAATACAAATTTCGCCCAAAAACCTCAAATCAAAGTTACAAACTTTGCAACCCTAATTCCTAAACCACTTCAAATTCGAGATTTTAGAGTGAAATTGAGTGTAATTGTTGATACCATTGTAATTTCCATGTCCTTATTTATAATATTTTAGCTGGAATTAAGATGGAAGCCACTTGAATTCATTTAATTACAATTTGACTTTGATTTGGGGTTTTTACTGTGATTTCTAGGAAAAATCCAAATTTTGACCAAAAACTTAAATGAAAGAATTCGCATATTTCGAATATTCATTTATGATTGATGTTCAAGAAGCCTTTTCTAGTTCATTCCTAGACACAAACGCCAATAAAGGGAGATTATGTTTCTTTCACATTCTTGACTTTCCCCAATTTTCATCGTTAATTTTGACCCCTCAAAACTATGGATCCAAACAAAAAATTGGTCTCGATCCATAATACTCCATGTGTATTTCATGATTTTATCATTAATTTAGTGAATTAGTGACAATAAAAAATGGCCTTGAAGTTACTCCATCGGACATGGAAGGCGCAGGATACCAAGGACTTGCCTAAAGAAGAAGATGTTGATGCTATCATCCCTAACATCATCCCAACCAATCAAATTGCGCCACGTGGCACATGAAGATGGCAAAAATAAAAGGCTTGATTTTGCCTTTATTAAGATTCAAACCCTAACCTCATGTCAAAAACTTTTCCATAAAGGTTATTGGTTTATGCCTCAACACTTGCATAGAATATACATTTAAGGCTTAATCATTGAGTCTAATTAAATGGGTCAGCTCATCATTTAATTGGGTGCAAAGCTTTTTTATAATTAAAATTAATATTATATTAATCTCATATTATTTTATTTGAAACTATGAACCCACAATATGTACATACTATTTTATTTATTTATTTCTCATTATTATTTTATTGTTATTTATTATTTTTTAAAAAAATAATTTGTGTGCTTAATTTAATATTAACTTTTATTATAAATTGAAGCCTTAAATGGGTAAAAAAGGGTGTCTACATGAGTTTATCAATTTGTTGATATACGTGTAATATTAGTGTTATATTTCTATAACAATGTAATTAATAGTATGATAGGTAAGGTAGACCAATAGTCACAAGGTAGACCAATAGTCACAATGGTAGGTAAGGTAGACCAATAGTCACAAGGTAGATCAATAGTCACAAGTTTTTTGTATAAATAGATGTATTCTTGTACAAATTATATATGAAAAATACTTTATAATTTCAACATGGTATCAGAGCCTCGCTGCCATTTGAGGCGAGTTTTCCTCCCTCCGCAGCATTAGGTTTTAGTTTTTTACTTTCCCGTTTTCTTTTTTTTTTTTGTTACTGTTCGTTCCTTCTCTTTTTTTTTTTTAAAGGAGGTCGAGTTTCCTCCCTCCATTTTTGTCACCGCCGCTACAAGGAGGAGGAGCATCCCCCGATCGGCCTATCCCAGAAGTCCGACATCCATCGGAGGCCGCGCGTGGGCTCACGCGCCGATCTTTCGTCCGTGGAATTCCTCACGCGCCGCGCGTGAGGGCGCGTGGGTGGTCAGAACCACCTCCGACGAGTGGTGTTTGGCTCGACAGCCCCTTCTGGTCATTCTCCCAGTTTTTTTTCACCGACACCAACACTGTTCCGACGACTTAATATTCCAACGCGATATATTTTTGGATTGTTCTGGTATCTCCTTTTCTTTTTGTTTCAATATGGAAAGTGATAAGAAAATTGCAGCTATTAGTACTGATAATCCTTCACTGCAAATTAGTCCTATCAAGCTTGATGGAAATAATTACCTTGCCTGATCACGGTCTTGTTTATTGTTTATCAAAGCTAGAGGAATGCAGGATTATATTACCGGTACTAAAGTCAAACCAGCAACAACTGATCCAACATTCAACCAGTGGGATTCTGAAAATTCGCTGGTAATGTCATGGCTTATCAATTCCATGCAGCCCCAAATTTCAAGGACATACTTATTGCTTGACACAGCAGCAAAAATATGGAATGCTGTTACTCTCACCTATTCACAAGTGGGAAATGATGCCCAGATTTATGAGATTCGAAACAAAGTTCATGGTTTGAAGCAAGGAGAGATGACAATCTCGCAGTATTTTTCTGAGTTGAATGGCTTTGGCAAGAGCTTGACTATTATCAAGATTTTCAGGCTGATTGTACTGGAGATGCAGTCAAATTTCAGAAACTGCTTGCAAAAGAAAGGGTCTATGATTTCTTGGCCGGATTGAACAATGAATTTGATCAGATTAGAGTTCATGTTCTGGGTAAGACCCCTTTCCCTTCTCTTGAGGAAGCATACTCCTATGTTCAGCAGGAAGAAAGCAGACGCAATACCATGCTCTATATCCCACAGTTGAAAAATCTGGTTTGGTAGCAGCTAGTGATTCATCTGAGCAGCTGAAGGCCAAAGTTCTAATAAGGATCATGTACGATGTGATTATTGTGGAAACCACGTCATACTAAAGAACTTGCTGGAAGTTACATGGACGCCCAATGAGAGGTCGTGGAGGCAAACGAGTTAATTCTACTCGGGCAAATTTGTCTGAAACTATAAAACTCCTGAGATGACTCCCTCTGACTTCTTTTCTCTGATGAGATTCAGTATCTCAAGCGTCTGATGTCTCATAAAGAATCTTCCTCCGGTGCCAAATCCAACTTTGTGCAGTCAGGTAATGCTTTTTCTGCTACTTGATACTAATCATTGGATTATTGATTCTGGTGCGAATAGACACATGACGGGCTCCTCAAAAAATCTTCTTGAATACTCACCATGTTTAACTAAGGACAATGTCCGAATAGCCGATGGCTCTTTTACCCCAGTTTCTGGAACAGGTTCTGTTTTCTGTACTCCCCATATCAAACTATCCTCTGTGCTTCATGTCCCTCAATTTCCTGTCAATCTGTTATCTGTCAGTACACTTACAAAAAATCTCAACTGTAAAATTGAGTTTTTTCCTGATCATTGTGTCTTTCAGGATCTTCAAACAGGGAAGAGGATTGGCAGTGGTAGATTGCACGATGGCTTATATATGTTGGATGAAAGTCAAGGATCTAGTCTCCAACAGGTTTTTTATGGGGAAAATAAAGATGTTAATCAAGAAATCTTGCAATGGCACAGGCGTTTGGGACATCCCTCCTTTTTTGTGTTAAGTAAATTATTTCCTAGTTTGTTTTCAAAACTCAGTTTGATTCATTAGTTTGTGATCCTTGCGAATATGCAAAACATTCTCGAAACTCTTATCCTTTGATTAATAATAAAAGCCAGTTTCCTTTCATGACTATTCACTCTGTTTGGGGTCCTACTCAGACTACTTCCTTGTCTGGTAATCGATGGTTTGTCACTTTTATTGATTGTTGCACCAGGATGACTTGGGTCTATTTACTTAAGGCTAAGAGTGATGTGTTTTCTTGCTTTCAGTCTTTTCATAAGATGGTTTGCACCCAATTTGATGCTAAAATAAAAATTCTTAGGACTGATAATGGCACTGAATACATGAATGAAAGATTTGATTCTTATTTAGGTCACATGGGATAATTCATCAAACTAGTTGTCCTATACAAGTGCACAGAATGGGGTAGCTGAGAGGAAGAATCGGCATCTTTTGGAAGTTGCTAGGTCTCTTATGTTTACCATGAATCTTCCTAAGCCTTATGGGGAAATGCAATTCTAGTTGCTGCATATCTGATCAACCGAATGCCTCTTAGGGTCCTTAACTACAAAGTCCTTAGAAACTTAACAGGACATAACACATACACTGTCCCTCCAAAGGTATTTGGATGTGTGTTTTGTTCATATAAGGATGCTGGGAAACTAGATCCAAGAGCCCTTAAGTGTGTGTTTATTGGGTACTCACCGACACAAAAAGGTTACAGATGCTATCACCCTCCATCTAGGAAGTATTTTGTGAGTATGGATGTTACTTTCAGAGAAACTGAACCTTACTACAATCCACTCCATCATCTCTTCAGGGGGAGAATAATGCAAAGGAAGAATGATACCTAGTACTGTGACCCTCATTGATCTTACCCCAAGAAAAAGTGATGATCAGAAGGAGACTATAATCCAGGGGGAGAAAATTGGACGTTTGGATAAACCTGATTTGAAGGTGTACTCAAGGAGAAACAAAGACATAACAGAAGAAGTCATCGTGCAACCTACTCTCTGCTGCCAAGAATCATCCTCTTCTGGTGAGTTATTTTTTGATGATTTAGATAAACCTATTTCTCAAAGAAAAGGTGTTAGAGCCTGTACTAAACATCCCATTTCTAATTTTGTTTCCTATGATTCTTTATCTCCCACATATAGAGGTTTTGCCTTGTCCATTTCGTCTGTGTCTATTCCACAGGATTGAACGAAGCACTCAAAGATCCAAAATGGAAGGAAGCAATGATTGAAGAAATGAAAGCCTTAACTAAGAATGAGACTTGGGAGCTTGTTACCTCTCCACCTGGGAAGAAATTGGTAGGCTGTAAATGGGTGTTTACTGTAAAACACAAAGCAGATGGATCAATTGATAGGTTCAAAGCTAGATTGGTGGCTAAAGGATTCACTCAAACCTATGGGGTAGACTACCAGGAAACTTTTGCTCCAGTAGCAAAAATGAACACAATCAGAATCTTGTTATCATGTGCAGCTAATCTTGATTGGGATTTACAGCAGTTTGATGTGAAAAATGCCTTTCTACATGGAGATTTAAAAGAAGAAGTGTATATGGAGATCCCTCCTGGATTTGATACCGAAACAACATATGGGAAAGTATGCAGACTGAAAAAGGCATTATATGGATTAAAGCAATCTCCCAAGCATGGTTCGACAGATTCAGCAAAGCCATGACTTCTTTCGGCTATCAACAGAGCAATGCAGATCATACTCTATTTATTAAACATAACGAGGGTAAAATTACTATTCTCATAGTTTATGTTGATGACATAGTAATGACAGGAGATGATGAAAAGGAGATGGCTCGATTGAAGAAACTTTTGGCCCAGGAATTTGAAATCAAGGATCTGGGAAAACTGCAATATTTCCTAGGAATTGAAGTTGCCAGATCAAAGAAAGGTATCTTCATTTCTCAGAGAAAATATATTCTGGATCTTTTGGAAGAAACTGGCATGTTGGGTTGTAAGCCAGCTGAATCTCCTATTGAAAACAACCACAAGCTACAGGTTGGAATTGGTGATGCAGTTGACTTAGGGAGATATCAGAGATTGGTGGGAAGACTGATATATCTCTCACATACTAGACCCTATTGCATATGCAGTCAGTCTAGTGAGTCAATTCATGCATAATCCACGAGAATCACACATGCAAGCAGTATTTCGCATCTTGAGATATCTGAAGTCTGCTCCAGGAAAAGGACTGCTATTCGCCAAACATGGTCACCTTCAGATAGAATGCTTTACAGATGCAGATTGGGCTGGATCTCCAAGTGATAGAAGATCCACCACTGGCTATTGTACTTTTGTAGGAGGAAATCTAGTAACATGGAGGAGTAAGAAACAAAGTGTAGTTGCTCGATCAAGTGCTGAAGCAGAATACAGAGCTATGGCTCAAGGGGTTTGTGAGCTTCTGTGGGTACAGAAGATATTAGAAGAATTAAGCCTATCGAGCAAAGAACACTGTCCTTGTATTGTGACAATAAAGCTGCTATTAATATAGCACAAAATCCAGTTCAACATGATAGAACCAAGCACATAGAGATTGATCGACACTTCATCAAAGAGAAATGGACTAATGGTGCCTTGAATTTACATCATGTAACATCTGATAAGCAACTGGCTGATGTGTTCACTAAAGGGTTGTGTCACAGGACCTATCATACTTTAGTTTGCAAATTGGGCATGTGTGATATCTATGCTCCAACTTGAGGGGGAGTGTTGATATACGTGTAATATTAGTGTTATATTTCCTATAACAATGTAATTAATAGTATGATAGGTAAGGTAGACCAATAGTCACAAGGTAGACCAATAGTCACAATGGTAGGTAAGGTAGACCAATAGTCACAAGGTAGATCAATAGTCACAAGTTTTTTGTATAATAGATGTATTCTTGTACAAATTATATATGAAAAATACTTTATAATTTCAACACATTTTTAAATTTCAAGTACCTGATTGCATATTTTGTCAAATTTCAGGTATGATTTATGACATTTCCCTTATTAATAATAGATTTTTATGAAAAAGTCACACTTTTCAAATATATTTTTGCTCTTACGAAATATCCATTTAGCGTTTTAAAGATTATTCATCTTTTCACCAATGAATTTTAACCAAAATTCATTAAAAAAGCCAATTATTCCATGGCCTAAATCATGACTTCTAATATCAAATTAACCATTGGAAAAATGGTTGCATTTCAATATGGCTACTTCACTTTAGAATTTTTTTTCTCCTCTTTTTTCCTTGTCAAACCTTTTTTTTTCCTAGTCAATTATGTTTCAACTTTTCAATTGAATCATCCAAAAAATACTTTCATGATATTGAAATTGTGTGAATTAATATATGGTGTAAAAGTACCGGTTAGATATTGATATATATGAGTAATTTCCATAAAATTATATATTATATTTATTATCACTATTTACTTGCCTAAGTACGTACCAACCAACAATGAATATGAACCTACTTTTCCTTTTCTTGATGACTTGGAAAGGTATCATATTATCCATGTACTCATGTTTTGTGACCAATGATTATCTGCTGTGTGTGTGTGTGTTTTTTTTTTCTAAGACAAGGTGGTGTGAACTAAGCTTGCACATATAAAGATTCAATATTTAATAGTAGAGAAAGAAGATAACAAAAGAAGAAGAAAGTAGCAATGAATAAGTCTCTGCACTATTTATTTGATTATAGAGCTTATATACAAAGAGAAAAGTAACTAGCTAAAACAACATTAATCGTACAATTGTCAAGATCCTAATTAATACACGTGTCCTCATAAATAAACAATATACCTCTATAACCCCCACTCAAGTTGGAGTTGCTAGAAGCCTCATCTTGGAACAAAAATATTAAAGACGATTTATGGAAGGAAGTTTAGTAAAAAGATCTACCAATTGAAGGGAAGATGACACGTAAGAAGGATGAAGAAATCCATCATTGATATGATGTTGTATAAAGTGAATATCAATATCAATATCAATATGTTTTGTTTTCCTATGCAAACAAAGATTTTAGGCAATGAGAATTGCATATTTGTTATCGCATCTCAATGGAATAGGCAAAGCCACGAGAATTCGTAGATCACAAAGAATGAATGAAGTCCATAAAATCTCTTTAATGGTAGAAGTTGAACTACGATACTCAGCTTCTATAGTTGAAGCACTAGTGGTATATTGCTTCTTACACTTCTAAGAAACTACTTTGAGCCAAGCATGATGCAAAAAGTAGATAAAGAATGTCGATTAAAAGAAGAAAAACTCCAATCAGCATCATAAAAGGCATGAAGATCCAAAGAAGAATTAGTCGAATAAATAATCCAATAGTAGTTATTCCTTTAAGATAACAAACAAGATGTAAGGTAGCTTGATAGTGATCATTACAAAGACAAGATAAAAATTGGCTAAGCTTGTGGATAACAAAGCAAATATCTAGCCGTGTTAGTGTCAAATAAAGAAATCAACCAACTAAACATCTATAAGGCAAAGGATCTTCAAGAGCATGAGTAGAATCTTTAGTCAAATTCAAACCAAAATGCAAAGCTAAGAAAGTAGGTTTACACCCTATCATGTCGAGATTAGATAAATATCAAATATGAACTTATGTTGGTTTAATAGAGTACCTGAACTAATGTGACATATTTCCAAAAAAAAACTAACTAACTGATCCTAAATCTTTAATAGTAACCTCTCTATCTAAAGCAACTTTCAAGGAAGACATTGAAGCATCAATGCTCCCAGTAATCAACATACCATCAACATAAAGGGGAACTATAAGAGAGAAACTATCCTTATAACAAGTAAAAAGAGAATGATCCATGGCATCTTGAGTGAAACCATAACTAAGCAAAAATTTGGAAATCTTAATGTTCTATTGACGACAGGCTTGCTTCAAACCACAAAGAGAATGCCTTAAAAGACATAATTGATTAAGTCAAGCTTTAAGATAACCTTGAGGTGGAGCCATATAAATCTGCTTGTCCAAATATCCACGTGAAAAGGTATTACTGGCATCAATTTGATATAAAGGCAAATTATAACAAGTAGCCATAGCAATAAGAATGCGAACTGTACCAAATTCGGCAATAGGAGAGAACATATCATGGTAATCAACTCTTTCTACTTGAATAAAGCCTTTGGCAACCAATCTAGCCTTATATCTTTTAACACTACCATTAGGTTTGCATTTAATTTTATAAACCCATTTAAATCCTATGGCCTTTTTACCAAGAGACAAAGTGGTCAATTCCCATGTGTTATTTAACTCTACAGCATCGAGTTCTTTAGCCATGACATCTACCTATTCTTTATGTTTAGAGGCTGGTGAATAACAATATGGTTCTTTTATTGTAAAAACATTACCAATGAAGCTATTTAATCATGTGGGAATGATGAAAAGGTATTAGTATGAAAAAGTGGATAAAGGGTAGAAGAAACTGCATTGGAAGCGTTATATTCACCTAGTAATGTATGAACACAATCCTTCAACCAACTAGGACGATGTCATATTCTAGTAGATTTCCAAATGGCAATATTAGAAGAAGGAATAGAGGATTGAGAAGTAAAAGATACATCAAGAGATGAAATGGGAGAAGTATGTTATGGATCACACGACAAAGAAGAATCAAATGAAGAAACAATAACAGCACAACTATCAAAAGATGAATTTAAAGGAATAAAAGAAACAGAGGAATTAGAATCAATGTTAGAAGAGGACTTGTAAGGAAATAAGTGCTCATAGAAAATCACATCTCGGCTAACCAAAATTTTCTTAGAAGCAAGATCATAAACTTTGTATGCCTTTTGCCTAAAGGTATATCCCAAAAACAAACATTTATGACCTCTTGCATCAAACTTGTCCTTCAACGATGTATTAGCAGCAATAAAGCATAAACATCCCGTGACTCTTAGATGCTCATGTGTTGGCTTCTCATTATATAAAGCCTCATAAGGTGTCTTCCAATTTAATTTCGAAGTAGGCATCAAATTCAGTGAAGATATATTGTTTATTTATGAGCACACATGTACTAGTTAAGAGGTTGACAATTGTATGATCGATGCCATCTTAATTAGTTACTTTTCTCTATGTATATAAGTCATTGTAACCAAATAAACAAGTTATGCAGAGACTTATTCATTACTACTTTCTTGTCTTATCATTAGCAAATCTATTTGGATTTAACCTACTAGTAAGAAAACCCGATGCATCTATGAATTATTCAAGGTCACTTGTTTTTGTGTTCTCAAATTGTTGAACTAAGTAATAAGCTTTGTTCACTATAGAAAGAGGATCCATAGACAAAACATGATTGCTCACATACTCATACCCTTCATTCAAACCCATTAGAGATTGAATCAATCTAGATTACATCTCAAAATCATGAAACCTCTCTTTCATCGGACGTGTACAATATTCTAGTCTACCATACTCACTAGTAGGATAAGAGTGTAAAATTTCCAATTCATCCCAAATACGTTTCAAATTATTAGATCATGTTCCTACGAATTGATTCATCTGTCGAATATTACCCAAATTATTAGATCATGTTCCTACGAATTGATTCATCTGTCGAATATTACCCAACTTGCTTTAGCAATTGAAAAATCAAAGGACCATTCCCTTGCCCATATTGTTATGAAATTTCACTCCATAATTCATGCGTCGACTGTGCATAGAGATAATTTTATGAAAATTCACTCAACATGGATTTAAGTATCTAACATCTAACCGTGTAGTCACATTTGACCCGACGAATCAAGTCAAGTGAATTAACATTAGGTTTTGATATGCTATTGTCAATGAACCCCAGCTTTAAGTTCACTTCTAATCCTACTTTGATTGATCTACTCCATGCAAGAAAATCCAAACCATTGAAAATAATATTCCCTATCACCATACTCGGACTATCAGATCCTGAGCTATAAAGTGGTCGGTATTCACAAAGATCCACTAAAATCATCTACTGTTCTATTAAACTAAGTTCCATCCATTTCGAAACAAAACAATTCAAGGAAGCAAGAAAGTTACCTAAACCATGCGCTTTGATACCATATGAATTGAGCTTGCAAAAATGAAGATGTGATATTCAACAGCAAAGAAAGAAGGTAACAAAGGAAGAAGAAAGCAGTAATGACTAAATCTTTGCACAACTTGTTTATTCAGTTACAAGGACTTCTATATAAAGAGAAAAAGTAACTAACTAAAACAACATCAATGGTACAGTTGTCAAGCTCGTAACTTGTACACGTGTCATCATAAATAAACAATATATCTCCACATGTGGCATTATATTTTATAAAAACAAGTTTAAGATATTGATAATTTTGAAAAGTGTAAGCTTTGATAAGTAAAAATTTTAATTAGGTATTCATGGACTATGGATTCGAGGTATAAATTTGAAAAAGAAAAAAAAAAAAGGTAAAATTAATGTAGTGTTAGACATTATAAAATTCTTGAAATATTTGTTAATATGTTTTAACATGTTCTTTCAATTAAATATATACACCTATTAAACGAATAAGAATCCTTGCCTTGCATGAAAACCAATCACCAACATAGTTCACTAATAATAATAGTAATAATAAATACTTAGACAAACTTGTCTAACTTTAGATTATATCAAAACAAAAGGTAAATTACATTAGAATGTATCAATGTTTAGGAGTAAGTTCATTTAAGGTATTAATGTTTGGTAAAGTGAATCAAATGAGGTATCAATATTTTACAAATTTTATTTAAAATATCAACGTTTTGATTAGTTTTCAATTAAGTTTCTTAAATTTCCATTTATAGTCAATTATTAATACCTTATTTAATTCACTTTACAAAACATCGATACCTCTTTTTAACCTTTTGAAACGATGATATCTTATATGAATTTATCTCTAATCATTGATTCTTTTTTTTGAACCACTTGAAACATTGATACCTTAAATGAATTCACCTTCAAACATTGATACTTTTAATGTAATTTACCTAAAAACAAAATCCTAAGTCCTAACCCTTATGGGTAGTAATTTTCTTAAAAAGGACATATGATAAGGTGTTAAATACGAGAAAAATTCAAGTATGATAGTAATAAATTATGGGATGATACAAATAAATATAGATATATACATATAAGTAATAGCATTATTCTATCTACATTTCCTTAATATTATTTTATTACTTGTACAACGTAGACGGACTATCTTTACAGGCTTACATTTACTAAACCTTTGATGACAAAGCAAGCCATGCAAGTACAACGATCTTGGTTGTTTAAGGACTTCCAATTCCATGCTGTTTTTCCCAATAAGTAATGTTGCGTCCTTATCTTCAAGACGCCATGAACATTGTGCGTGCCATCAACACAAGGAAGCTAAAATTTAATTACTTTTTTGGTCATTATCATGCATGGTGCCTTTATCTTTTTGTTTTCTAATATATCATGACGAGAAAATGAAAATACGATGATTTTATTTTTGTTATTTTTATTTTAAAATTATCTTGATCAAATTGTTCAATATATAAATTAATCATTAAAATTCATATTATACTTATTAGTATGATTATCTTAATAGTTAGGTAATTAATTAGGTCATACATTAATAAGACTGTAAAAGTCCATAAGAACATGTATATATAAGACTAAAAATGGATAAGGTTTTTAGTGAGCAATGTAAAGGATGACGAGAACATGTAAAATGATATATCTCAATTGTTTTCTTTTCGTTTCTTTTTTTTAATTTTTCTCCTTTGCCAATTATTTTATTGATAATGTATTACATTGTCTAAGGAAATTAAAAGAATAATAATGGCTTGACTTAAAGATTCCATGAAAACACACATAGTTCAATCGTAGAAATACTATTCTCTTTTAAGGAAATGGATCAAACTTAATTTATATGCATATATAAGACATAGTAAAAATAAATAAATAAATATTCCTATTCATCTAATACTTTATATGCTATATGGGGTCAATTAGGCAACGATATTCTAGAAAAGAATTTTAAGTTCTTTTTTCATCACAAAAAGGCAAGGATATGATACATGTACAAAACCTACAAGTGTAATGTCATGATCATAGTGTCACTAATGTACATGTTCCTAACATAACATCACACTACTTCGATGAGCTTTGGCAGGTGAATTGTGGTTTCTCTTATTTGTATCTTTATGTGTGAAGTATGATGTATTATATGTTTCAAACTTTTTGGATTTGTGAACACATTGATTCAATTAAAAATGGGTTTATTATAAAATGGATAACTAAAATCAATTAATAAAACAAAGGGTTTTTTTTTTTTTCCCAAAAATAAATCTATATACTCGTGTGACTGTAGAAACTTAATAAATTGATTTTATTCTAAAATTATTTTATGATACTTAATCGGCTACACTCCTTTAGAGAAAGGAAATTTCATATCACGATCTTTAGGAACCCAAAATATATGATTTTTCACCTATCTAAAATATAACTTTTTAACTAAATATAAAAAGTCCATACTCCATAATATCTAGTAAACCAATTAGAATGGCTTTACTCCAAAATTGACATTTGCCCAACTATTCCCATTTAAAGATACGATTTCTTTTTTTAATGGTGACCTCAAAAAAAAACTTTTTTTTTTGGGTAATGGTGACCCAAAAAGTTGAAAATCTGCTATCAATGGCCATCAAATTTGGAGATTGTTTTTCAAAATTGAGGAAAAAAAATCCATATTCATAAAATTTTAGGCACTCCAACAAGTTGCTCGGCATTTTGCTCATGAATCATTTTATGACATCTTACCGGAGATACCTTTGAAAAATAAAAATTTCATTTGTTGAAACTCAAAATCCATTATCATAACCATATCAATATTGGAGACTTTAGATAAAAATAAATACCCATACTTCTGTTATATTGTAGTAACCTTGATAGGTTGATATATATATATGACACACACACACACTGACACACACATATTTCATAACTTTAACTCCTTTCATTAATATTAAATATTTGCTCTTTAGTGAATCTTTAAAGAATCAATATTTACCACCCCTGTCTTGCTATCCTTAATTACATGCTTATAATGTCTACTTTGCAAGCAATCAAAGTAATAAAGGTGCAAGAACTTGCCATACCTATTAACAAATAGTTGTCAACAAAAGCAGCAGCATAAACCAATGGTATGGTTCCAACGCAACAACATTGCATTAGGTTTTGTTTCTTTCTTTTCTTTCTAGTTTATTATTATTATTGCTGCTACTGCTGTTTTGGTTAGTTGCTTCAACAAAATGGCTTTTACGAATTCAAACAACTTTAATGGATCTAATGTTTTTTATGTTATTTAGAAAAAAAAAAAAACAAAAATGAAAGATTCGTTGCATCCTTTTTATTGCATATAAAATCTTGATAATCTAGTAGGCTTCACCAATTTCCAAACATGTAACTACTTGGATATTGAAACTTGGCAGTAAAGAGTTTGCTTTTCTACTGGCTTGTAATCTCATGCATCATACATACATACATACATTTCTTAGTGTCGTATTCGGTCTTAATTATTATTTGGTTAAAAAGAACTTGATTTCATCAACTTTAGATGGTTTAACCACATTGTTAACATTGAATCTCTTTTCCCTTCTTTGCAGACATCATCTTGTTAAAGGGCCGAAAAGATGATGGTGAAAATTTCGTACCGTAAAAGGTTACCCTAAACGTATCATCCATCCCATATCTAATTTTAGTTGATTTCCCACAAAATATAAACTATGGCTCTAAGTAGACATAAGTCTATGATATAATCAAACTACTCAAGGGATGCAACATGTTTATCTAGGATCGAGGTTTTATAGAGTTAAATAAAGCATATATGCACATAATAGCATCATGAGATAACATTATAAAACCATAGTCTTAACACAAAGACAAGTTAATATAAGCTTAACACATAGTTTTAGTAATATGCAAAGAGTCATATCATAGATATATATATATATATACATAGATCATTCTTCAGTATCCAAGTCGCCTCACTTGTCCGTTCCTAACCTAAAAGATTCTAGTGCGTACCAGAGTTAGATCTCGTGTAGGAACCAACAATAGACTATCCCTTGAATCGGCGAAATCTATAAGATGTGAGTGAAACCATGGCTTAGTGAAGTAACTATACAACACACATAAAGATAGAACACATCGAGTTTTTATAATCACTTATATGCAATGCAATACTCAACCATATACACGTACATGCACAAGTTTGGATAAACCAGAATCCAAATAGATGGAGATTTACGCCCTCATACCAAGGTTAAGGAACTCAACACTGCCACTAGTGCCTAAGAGAATATGGGCAGTTCTTTTAAAACCTTTAAAACATTTACTTACCCAGAAACAAAGAAACTCCTTAAGTATTACACACTTCATGTGAAAACCAATGAGTAGCATTTCTCTAAAACTAGGTAATTCTTGTGGAATTCACAAGTCTCATGATAGAATAGGCGGAATTAGAATTCATCATTG
The DNA here is from genome assembly GCA_024138025.1 of Combretum micranthum. NCBI lineage: Eukaryota > Viridiplantae > Streptophyta > Magnoliopsida > Myrtales > Combretaceae > Combretum > Combretum micranthum. The sequence continues at coordinate 1,135,161 of JAMXBD010000172.1, read as the reverse complement.
GAAACCCTAAACTCACCATAAGCTCGAAAGTTAATACATAGCAGTAGTGACCATAAATAGACAATGCTCATGCAAAAGTAACCATCCTATGTATGACATTTTTAAGTTAACTGCCATGTATTATTAAGTCTAGTTCTTTGGTGATTAAGCATGTTTTTGGATACTTCCATGATGCTATCAAGCATGCAATAGCATTCCATTCTTATATCATCGCTGTAATTAGGGTGCCTTGATCAATGAATAGGTAAAACAATAAGCATGATCCTAATCCCCACACAAGTCATATATTGTCTTTTATTTCGATGCAACTAAACTACATAAAACATAATGTGAATAAATTGAAGTTACTCATCAATCTATGATGACAATCAGGAGTCGCAGTAATTCGAAGGAATATCAAGAGGTAATCTATCTTGCCTATACATATAAGAAAAAATAACACATATTAATACTTATGGTGACATGCACTTAAATATAGAATTAAAGTCTTATGTTACGGTAATATGTTTTAATTCATGGTCTCCTTTTGGGTCTAACTTATTTGGGCTTCTATTCAAGGATTTCTTATATAGGTTCTTCATATATTTTCCTCCTTGAATGAACAAGCCTCTATATTAGGCTCTTTAGTTGAATTCCTAGTTTTACTAGTTGAGTCAATATTCCTAGTTAATGCTTATAGCCTTCACACTTATCAGATGTATTCACAAAGCCCTATATCTAGTTTCATGGTACCATTCATTCCTTCGCACATAAAGTCTCAAATGGATATTCATTCTTCCACCATAATTGTATTATTCATTTCTATAATTCCCTAAAGCATAAAATAGAATTCTTATTTGCTTGCTTTTGATGCTAAGGAGTTCATAATAAAATTTTATTGGTTTTGTTACATATATCTAGTTTGCACCCAAATTAGGTCATATTTTACATCCACTATTCTTATCTTGACCCACTAGTATGTGGGCGCCCAATTCACCAAGATTAGTTTTAATATTCCTTATATTCCATTTATTTTATGGCTGCAAACCATTATGGGCCTTAACTTGTCTAAGGGTCCAATTCCTTTCTTTTAGGTTTTGCTACCTTGCCTATATTCTACTTACCCATGTTTGCCACTTTATGGATTTTGCAACCCTTAAAATATAAAGTAAGCCTCATCGTATTATCTCAATCTCTTCTTGGGCCAAACATATGGCCTTAAACTATGCTTGTTATTCCTTATCCCCTTTTTATGCTCTTATTAGCCCTTTATACGCTTGGTTGATGGGATTTTGTTATAACTTTTTTTTTATATTATTTCTTGCATACAACCCATAAATGGACCTTAAATCATCCAAAGATAATTTTAATCACCATTAACCCCAAAAACTCTCTATGGCCGTATTTTCATGGATAAGGGCCCATGTACTAAATTCATTTTCTTTTGTTGGTCTCCTAATCCACTTATTGGCCAAGTTAATTGGATTTAAAGCTAAGTAAGCTCATTTAACACATCATCCAACTCCTAACCATTATAAGCCCACTTATGTCTTTTAATTCCTTTTTCTTTTCTCCTTAATAATTCCTTTATATTTCTAATGACAAATTAATGAAAACATTAATAAAAATAAGCAAATTGAACTTGTTTTTTCCTCCCTACTCCAATCATGACTTCCATAAAGAACAAGACATGATTGTTTTGTTGATTTCTTCTAATGTTCATCTTACATCGTGATGCTAATACGATCTCCTACCCATATTTAGCTAATGAATGTTCAAGTAATATTGCAATACATCATTTTTACTAAATATAACCAACAAATAAGGTGAGAAAAATAAGGTTGAAATTCAATCAAATGACCATGGTTGTCAAACCCGCGAGTCCACTCGTACGTTTACGAGTTACAGTTGATGATGGAATTTCAATTCAATTCACATACAAAATCATTTTTTGAGTAAACTCGAGTAGAATTGTGATTTTACATGGTAGAATCGGTGTAGAATCATAAAGTTGTAATTTTATACTTTTTTATGTGAACTTTAAAATTGCAATCAAATTAATATATTGAAATTTAAGGTTTTGGGGTTGGTTCTTAATGTTTATCTTAATATGAATTAATTTTAGTTTTTTTAATCTTTTTTTCCTTTTATTTTCTTTTTTTTTTTATTTTTTATAGAGTTATTTTCTTTTAGGTTATATGCTCATATATATTTTGAATGATTTAAATGAAAATTATATATATATATATAGTGCTATATTTTTTCCCTTTTTTTAATAATTTTCTATATTTAATTTATTTCTCATAAATGTGATGATTTTTTGCGTAAATATATATTGACCATGAAAATGTTCATTACTATATAAAATCAGCTATTCACACATGATAATTTAAATGATTTGTAATGCATCTTAATAATTGTAGATTATGAATCATCGTTAAATGAAAATAATTATTTAAATTATCAAAATTACAATAAATATATTAATGAGAGTATGTGAATTGATTGGTAAAACTTAAATTTTGGTTCTATGTAACTAATTTAATACTAAATTCTTTATTTCATAATTTATTTAAAATTTTATTAGTATAGTAAATAAATCTATGGTTTTTGCAAACAAATTTGCATTAGTCGTAGAATCTTATAATTCTATGTTTTGATCCTACATTCCCATTCTATGAATCTCTGGTGATTCTAGGTGAAACTTGAGTTTGATAACCATGAATGAGATCCTATAGAACCGTAACCTCTATGTTGGGTTTGTGGTTGTATTTTTGTTGTTTGAAGCCTTCTAGATATCTATCCAAGGTGTTGAGATGATGTCAAAAGAAAAATGACATTTTTAGCTCTATATCAAAGAAAAATGGCCCTAACATATTTGTAGCTTCTAAATATGGTATTTTTTAAGAAAGACAACTTCTTTTGTGGCATAAAGGAGAAAACCGAACCCTACCATACTATTTCTTGTATTTCATTTGCTTTCAAGTTATATGAGCTATTTAGAGTAGGTTTTGATGTTTATCTTGAGTTTTGAGGAGTGATAGAGTATCACTCTCCTCCTTTATGGATAGATCTTACCCTATAAGGAAATGGAGGGGAAATCTTTAGTGTAACTAATAAGATCAACTTAAAAGTTAGGAACTTTCAAGGTTTGTTTTAGCTTACCTTAGTGCTTAGTTAGTTTTTTCTTTTCTCTAAACTTCAAGAATCGCCTTTTTGAGGTTGAAAAAGGCGATATCTTCTCTTGATAAAGGTAGTGTTTGTTCGTTTGTTTGAAAAAGGAAAGTAGAACGATGGGGAGATATATATATATATATATATATGGACGTAAGAGAGAGGAGGAAGAGAAAAAGAAAAGAAAAAGAAAAAGCGAGAGAGAACCAAGAAAGAGAGAGAGTGAGGCATGAGAAGAGAGAGAAAACGAAGTAGGGAGAATGAAATTTTCAAAGCGTTTAAGTGGAATTGAGGTGTTGATGAAGTATGGGGTAGATTTGGTTTGATAAGTTGGAGATTTAATAGTGGTTTATGTGACATGGGGGAAAGATTATGCATTAAAGAGCATTGTACATTCCTTGTACAATTCTACTATTCATTGGTGGCTAAGGGATGGCTCAAAGAAGAGGCATGATGGCTTGTCGTAATGCTTTGTACTTATGCATGGAAACTTATTAAATTTGGCAAAAGATAAAAATGATGGATTTGCAACTTAGGGTTTATGGTTTTAGATGGGATAGAAAGGGGTCCTTATTTTCTTAGTATAATATTTTTATTTTCTATAATATACATGTGATGAATGGTTTTATTATCTGTTAAATATTTATATACCAAAGGACAAAGTTATTTATTAATTAGAGACGTATTTATTTATAGTACATGATGTTGCTAATTTACTACAGATACTTCTTATTACTAATATTTAGGATTTCATGGTTACGTAATTGGCTCTTACTAAGGTTCAAGCAATGCGATTAAGGTCTAGGTTCTACATTAGGGGTTTCAGTCTCGAATCTCTATAATAATATTGTTAAGCTTGGTTTTAAGGTTTTAATTCATATTTGATAATTTGGTATTGTCTTAGTTCTAGTCTTAAGTCTTATCAGGTGACTTTCGAGTTTCCAGCACTTTTTCGAATCACTATCTAATGTTTGTAAAGCCTTATACTTATAAGGGATTGTTATGGTAAAACCTACCATGATATTATAAAGGTTTATTAAGAACGAAAAATTTCGAGGGTTTATAGAAAAATGTGAAGAATAATCAAGTTCAACATATTAAAGTTATCAAACTGAGGGAGTGAAGAGTAGTCAAGCCACTGATGCTCAAGTTGTCAGGTAGAGGTATATACATCATAATCAAGCTCAAGGCGTTGAGATTGTTAGCCAGATGGAGATGAATAATCAACCTCGAATTATTGAAGCATCCATGTAAAAAGAGACCAAGAATAGTTAGGCCCGAAGTATTGAGTTTGTTAAGTAGAATAGAGACTAAGAAATTATCGAGCTCTAAGAATTGAAGTTGCAAGGCAATAAAGATGACTATCAGTCAAGCTAGAAGCATTGAAGTGGTAAAGACAAATCATCGTGAAGCTCAAAGTATGGGATCCACAAAGAAGGGAGAGATGGTCGCAAGTGGAGGAGTTGTTAGACAGATGAGTACATATGGTAATCAAGCTTGAAATGTTAAGGTTGCTAAGTAGACTAACTAAGTTCTCGATATTGAAGCCTACAAGTAAGAGGAAATAAGCAGTGATTAGGATTAAAGCATTAAAGTTGTCAATCATGGGGAGATAAAGAGAAAGTAGGCTAACTACGTGTCCATACTAAAGATGCTAAGTAGACGGAGATAAAGAGTAGCTAGACTCGAAATACATTGAAGTTATCAAACAAAAGGACTTGCTGGTGCACCAAGATGGCAACCCATCACAAATTTAGCATCCTCGAGACCAATGGTTAGATGGCACCATTTATGACGATACCTTTTAGGATAAGGCCTTTCGCCCTAAGTAATGTGAAACATCCCCCATTAATGGTGACTTATGGTTTATCGAGCCCAAGCCTCACACTAATTCCGATGGCACCATTAGGGGAATTAAATATTATGCTATAAGAATAGGAGAAGGGAGTTGTCTCTTTCCAATATTCATTTTACATTCTTTAAGGAGCCCCCACTTAGATGGAGTATCAAAGTATGTGGATTTTCTAAAGCGAACCAAATTTTTAGCATCATCATGACATTTACTCGCTTATTGTACATAAACATGAGTAAGATGGAGGTATGGCATGTTATCATCTCTTGGTGGAGCATCTACAAGGCTTAAGGTATGGAAGTTGAGATGCTAGGGTATTGCTTAAGCTTAAGGTATTGAAGGCAGGATGCCAATGTGTTGCCTAGGCTTAAAGGGGCTTAAGGCATGGAAACTGAGATGTCAGGGCATTGCATGGGTTTAAGATGCGAAAGCCACGATGTTAAGGTGTCATATATACTTAAAGGGCAACTACAAAAGATACTATAAGGCCCCGAATTTACCCCTATATTTAAAATAGGCAAACCCAGTTCCCCAACCACATATAATCTGCGGTATTATATGTAAGGTTGTAATCTAGGATCAATTTGTATAGTTATTTGCCTCAATGTCTTATAAGAATAAACTTTGTTACTAATAGTATATAATACAACCATATATATATATACATACATACATACATACATTACAAACAAGGCTTGTAAACAAGCCATTTACAAAATACATCAAAAGATAACAAAAATCCTATTAACTAATACATAAGTTTTCAAAGCATATATGTACATGTAACTATTCTATTACATAAGGATTCCATCAACGTCAAGGTCGTCTCTACTCCTTCCAATCATCTAAGAACTCCTCAAAATCTGATCCAAATCCCATACTCGTATAGAATTTGTCATCCATACCTAAAAAGGGTACAATATGAGCTAGAGGCCCAGTATACAAGTAACAAAAACAAATGCGTAATGGCTCACACGATCTTAAACTATAATGCAATGTGACAATTATTCATTTATTAGATAATCTTTAATTAGTCAAATATCACTAAAGTATTTAAACTCCGAACAATAAGGATGTTTGAGGGTCCTGAGTAACGATCACGACGCTCAGGGGGTTGATATAAGCAGCTTGGATACTTATATCTCCTAAATGATATATCCATAAAAGAGAAAATAACTTCATCTAGGGTTAACAGCTGTTACACAACTTCACTTATCTTAGTCCATAACATCACTTGGTCCAACTGTTCCTATAAACATTTGAACTAAGTCATATTATTTCATTCTAAGCTTAAGCAAACGTTACACCGATACCATTTTCCCCATCAGTTACCCGCCGTACCACTTAGGAAACTCTTACCAAAAGACAGGGGTAGCCTAAGCGCCTAATCTACCATGCCCCCAATCTGAGCAAGGTGCTACTCCCCGAACCGGATACCGATCTGTCTTCTAGGCCAGATACGGATTTAAATAGTGTAAGAGACATCCAATTCAAACAAGGTTTAAGTTTTTTCTATATCAAAATTTATTAAAGATATGCCTATCCTAAGCAAAGAACAAACACGTTACTGCGTACCTGTACTAGCTCGAGAATCAATGGGAATAACCGAAAGGGGATCACTCACTGTAAAAAGAAATAATTACAAACTCACACTTAGTTCAAGCTTAATATCAACTAATCTCATACTTAACCATTCAAGTAAATTCAAATAAGTTATCACAAGATCTTAAAACAAGCAAAGAAAATCATATATACAATATAACTAGTTTTAGCTTAACACTCATAGACAACCAATAATTTGTTAAATCTACAAATAGACTTAAATCATGCTTACTTATATCACTAAATCATTATAACACATCAATTATCATATATCTATCTCATTTTATTCCAAAAATCCTTTTGTTAAAGCAAATACACATAAAACAAACAAAAACAAGTTTTTAACTTTGTTTGGAAAATGTATCAGCTGGAAAGAAGTAAAATTTAAGCACTGATAATTTTATAATTTGGAAAAACTCAAAACATAAAAGTTGTATATCTCTTTTTAATCTTTCCAACGCAACTTGAATCACCTCAAACGGAGGTCGGATGAAAAAGTTAGGGAAAAATACGAAAAGGCTACAAAACTGGGAAAAATTACAAAACCAACACCGGTGTTCAACGCCGGCGGCGTACTTGTTCAAATTTTCCAGCGTTAGAGGTCAAGCATTCTGGTCACCAAGTGACTCCTCAACACCGCCAAATTCCACATGTACGCCGGCAGCGTACTTTGCCGGCATAGACTCTGTAATGAGTTATGAAAATTCTTTTGAACTCCCCTGTTTTTCATGTTAAATTTACACTTTCAAAATTCTCTTAAACTCATGCCAAGTTTCCCAAATCTTGTTATATGATCAATATAACATTCAAACAACATTAACTTTAACTCTAAACATCAAACACTCCACCATCCACATTAATACAACTTTCAACAAGCTCAACTTCACTTAACCCTTACTACACCACTCATATATCATTCCATTTTCATTCTCACACTTCAACTACTAAACATGCATATATTATACTTCATTTGGTAAACCAAACCTTCATCAACACATCACCAGCACATATATACATGTCAAATTCACATTTAACAAACTCTACACTATGAAACTTGCATCAAATGTAATTCAAACTTACCTCAAATCTTTGGGCTTGGTTTTTAAGGCTTTAGAATGATCTTTTAGTGGCCAACTTGCAATAATTTGGATGTGGATCTTGGTCTTGAAGTTGGGGTGACTTTGGAGAGAAAATAATGGGTTTTGAGCTTGTTTGGGAGGTTGTTTTGAGGGTGGTTTGATTTTGGACGAAAATGGGGTATTTTTGGCTTAATGTTTATCCAAAGAGTGACTTTTAAGGCAGCCCACAAAAGTCATAAAGTAGCTTTTAATTAAAGTTAATTAATGTTATTAATTTAAGTAAAATAAAAGCATTTATTTAGCTTTTGGTTACCAAAAAAATTGCTACACTATACTTGAAATATATATCTAATATTACTCATTTCATATACAACATCAATATGTAAATTAATATTAAGTATTTATTATACTAATGCAAACATAATTATTCTACACTACTCAAATATATACATGTTATTTATTTTTTTTAATAAGCAACTATAAAATCATTATATATATAATATGATATTGGGAATAAAAGCATGGCTATTACAGATACAATGCTAGGGCGTTGTGTCATACCCCCACAGGATACCCTAGCAGTATCGATGCACCATGTAATAAACTGGAGTTACAAACATTTTTATTTAACCATTCGAGGCTTCCAAAAAGGCACATGAGCACTGTACAACCAAGCTGCCCCACAGCATGGATAGTTATAACAGGATCAATAGGTTGTCTAGAATAAGAAATATATTGCATACATGTAATTCACACACAAGAATAACATTACATCAAAATTATACAAATTTTGTTCTTTACACAAAACACTACACTATGTCATTAGTCTAAGTCTTGACTTCTTTGCTAACTTATATCTGCCTAATTTCTAGGTGTAGATCACATCTAATGATCTATATGACCAAACAAATCTATAGGAAGGTGAGTAAACCATAACTCAATGTATAACCAAATCTTAACATAATACAAACAATGTCAAATAAGTTTACTTAATAAACATGTGCAATGCAACAATAAACCATATGTGACAAATGAAGTTTGGATGATCGGAATCCAAATCAATGGAGATTTATGTTATCTCTTGGGGGTTGAAGGACTAGTTCTAATGATTCATGCCTATAAAAGATTGAGAACTAAGGAAGGAAAAGTTGTTTTTAAACTCATTTGTTATATATATAAGTATTATAAACCAATTTAACCTTAGAACTCATAAACCTCACTAAGTATTAGCCACCTCACGTCGACACCATAGGCGGCATCCTTCGGTGCCTGCTTAGTTTTTGTGGACCGACAAAAGAGTGGTAATGTAACACCCTAAAATAAGGCATTACAACCCGCCACGTATCTCCTCTTATATAGGATACGCAAAGGCTCTATTATCCACAAATTAATACAATCATCACCTATAAACACTCATAGGGTAACTCATAGGATACCAAACCTGTTAAAAATAAAAACTCATACTTCATAAAACATAAATTCCTAGTTCGAGCATAAAATCCAAGTTGACATCATAGTCAACAAATTCTACATAAACCAAAAATTGTTTACATTAAAATCTCTTCATTTAAAACCAATAATGAATCCAACTACGATCTCAAATGATCAAAACATGTCTTTTCTTAGAAACTTAGTATATGAAGCCTAACTCTCGGCTGGGTAGTCAGGTCTACTATCGCCATCCTCGCTATCAAAGAATAAATCATAACCGGATAGATCATACACTATATCTTCTTCACCTGTACCTGAAATTTAAAAGAATGAGTAGTGACGCCTAGTACGATAACTCCAATCCAAAAACAAATGCATATGCACATACAAAAGGCATATAATTCATGCAACTTAAACTAATGCAAACAATCATATTATTATCTTTCTTAAGCCAACAAAATAACACAGTCCAGTATTAGGTATACTCTAATCCTGAACTCGGAGTTACTCAGACCCCATTGAAAATCATACAACTCTTTGAAAATAATGATCATATACATATATGGATGAGTAGGTACTCCCCAAACACTCTGAATCTAGAACACCTAATTCTACTGGAATCATATCAAGGCACAAGTCCACTAGGGACAACCTCACAACAAGATCATCAGGATGCCTCACCAGTATCACTGTCTGCTAGGTCTTTACTGGTCAAAGCCAAGCACAACTAAAACATACAATTATTAAACCGAATAAAGATTAAGTTTATTAAGAAATTTTGTTCTTACAAGCATTCAATCAATATTAAACTTACCGACAAAAACAGCAAGCAAGGATTGGTCGTACCTTTCTCAGTTTCAGGAAATTCCGATCTGTATCTCCTAAAAATCCTTTATCGACAACACCCAACCACAACCAAATCTCCTAAATCTCCACAATACTTCAATCAATATTAACAATTCAACAACAAACTTAAATCTCCAAATTCCTGTCAACAACATACATTCATATTTAACAAATAAAAACACGATATAAACAATTCTTAACGTACTATAACTCCCGAAATCCTAACCTGACAAAGAAAATCATCAAGTTGCACCGTCTAACCTGATCAATCTTCCACAACAATCTATAGAATTTGATAATCCTTCAAAACCCTAATATTATATGACAACGAGAACACATAATGATCATCTAATCATACATTATTCAACTCCATCAAAAAAGGATGAAACTTACTGATTTAGATCACCAAAATCCAACTCACATCCACAAATTTGGATCCTGACCAAATCTAGAGTTTCCTTCATGCAAACAAATCATAAAATCCTTAGAAGTTGCATGAAATTTGTATAAATCTAATATGAGAACATTATACTTACTTGTTTTAATCACAACACTCACTTCTTATCCAACCGAGGCAGATCAAATCCAAGATCTAAATTTGTCCCACGCTTTTCCTTCAAGAACACCACAAAACCCTAAGCAAACTTATACAAATTCGTATTTAATCAATGAGAGAAGGTTAAAATTACTTACTTTGAATCGAAAACACCCTTCGGATGATTCTCAAAGCCTAGATCTCCAAGAACACTCTAAAACTCTCTTATACGAAGGAGAAATATGAAATGATGTTTCTGTCAAAACCGTTTTCCATGTATCGTATTTATATAAATTTGGCCCTATACCGGCAGCGTACGTGTAGATCTTGCCGGCATACACCCTACGCTGGCAAAATTTACATGAGCGCTAGCAGCGTTCATTGGAGCTTTGAATTCCAGAACTTCGATTCCTGCTACATACACCGGCAAACCCATGCCCTACGCCGACAGTGCTCCAAGCCAACGTTAAAATAAACCCTATGCACGCTGGCAACGTTCCACCTAGCGTTAAGAAAAACGCTACTGTTCCCATCCTACACCGTGTCTACGCTGGCGGTATAGATTCTCCAGGAGGCGGCGTACAATCTGTTAAAAATTGTAGAAACCCGAACTTTAATATTTGTCCTATAACCAAACTTAAACTTTTACCATTTACTTGTTTTGATCTTAAACTCACCTTATATCATCTCATGATTCATAATTCATTATATTTTCATCTTTATTTCTGTATATTACAGGTAACCTTCTATAGAACTAAAATTTTATTCTATTCTCTAGAAAAACTTAGCATTACCATCGACTTTAGATGCTAATACATCAAGTGAATACCCATTAAATGCAATTCATGCAGTTATGCAATGCATGTCTATTTCATTTAATGGTCAATCAAGATTTATACCAGATTACTTAGTGACTACAATTTTCAAACAATCGTCAATATACATTATACAATCAATTTCAAGCAAATGGTTATTACTTTTATAATATTGTAGTTTGTTATTAATCCAATCACCATACAACATACATTATTCCCATCTCATACACAACTAATTACAATTGTAATTAAAATTGATGCCGCTATTTTACACACACAGATAGTGTGAAAAGAGCAAGGTGACTCACTTGTGCATCTTCTCTTAGTAGTCATATGTAAGAGTCATAACTTAAACAGAAGGCTCAACCACGGGCACAACTCTAACTACAGTTGAAGCTATGCTCAACTTCAACTTCCCCTCAATTTCTTAGTTTAAATTATAGTTTGCAAACACTGGCTTTAGCCTCGATTTATCTCATTGTCAAAACGATAACTCCTTTTTAACTTCATTTAACAAATTTACTCCTCTTCAAATGGATCCGCGATCAAAACATAGCTAAAGGCTGATTTAACATGAAGGTAAATTACACGTGAAGGTCACAATGTTTGGGGAAAGTTCATTTTAGGTCACAATATTTTGAAAAGTTCAAAAGAGGTCACAACGTTTGGAAAAGTGTCTTTTGAGATGTAACTAAGTATTTTTCCTATTAATACATGTCACTGAGGCCTTAAAAGAAGAGAATCTTGAGTTTTAATTAAATACTTCTCCTGTTAACACGTGCTAATGGTGACCTTAATTGACCCACTTCTCTAAACGTTGTGGTCCAAAATGAACTTATATGCAAATGTTGTAAACATTGCGACCTCTTTTGAACTTTTTAAAACTTTGTGATCTAAAATGAATTTATCCCTAACTATTGTGACCTCCTTTTGTAATTTACCCTTTAACATGACTATTTCAAACACAACTATATCTAAAAACTTATTATTAAAACTTAAATCTATCATTTTTTCCCTTAACAAACTTACTAATGTATTTTTCTCTATTTTACTTCATGAATTATCATATTGATGTTTGTTAAATAAAGTTATACTTCTTCATAAGTTTCTAGCAGTTATAATACAACTTTTAGATATAATCAAATTCATAAAATAAATACACAAATGTTTTTAGCCTTAGTTCTTTAAGTTATTACATCTGTTGGACTTGTGTTTACTTTTAAATAGTAAAATATGTTAGTATACTAGTGTGTTTGACAAAAAGAATTTATTGTAACTTTTCAAAATAAAACTACCTTAGTTTCACCGACGTTTTCCTTGTGATTGCCTTTACCTACTTCTTAAAAAATATTGGAAGTAGTGTTTAAGATGTGATTTTTTAAATATTTTCTGATATTGAAAGTGAGAGTTTGAAGAAGTGGTTTGTTTCTTAGCTGTAAATGTAAGTAAAATGAAAAAAAAAAAAGGGTTTCACAGTAAAAAGGGAAACGGTAGCAAAAGAAGTTCGTGTTTATCTAATTTTGTATTTGATAAAAAGATATTTTATATTAATTATATTGAATTATATTAGTCTATCGGATTTTCAAATCTTTTGTATTTATCTTCTAATGATAATAACGTCCAGCTAAAGTAAAATTTCAAATTACAGATGCTTCTTATGCAAGTAAGAAAAAGTGAGATAAACTTGATTTGAAAAATTTCTTCTCCAGCATTTAGTGAAGAAAACTTTATGAAAAGTGCATAAGTTTATCCTTACCTTGTATTTTATGGTGAAATAGATTTTGCAAGACCTTTTTGTGTAGCTTTGAAATAAATTTAAGTGTAGATGGTGAAAATTAAAGTCTTTAATATCTATAAGATGGACCATTTATAATATTGAATAGATATTAATTAATATACCAACAAATCATTAGTTATTTCAAGACAAAAAAATTAAAAACAAAGTTTAGAAAAAAAAAGTAATTTTCGATTAATATTTAGTACTTTATATTTACGTAGTTTATTTCTAAACTATCATTAACTACCTAATATATATTAAAGATTTAATAGATTCACACCATGCCTTCGAATTATGTAGTCAAGTAAGTAAAATTTTACTTATGTCATGTAATATTATCTTTGGTATCTTTTATTTCTACAGGAATTTAACTTTCTAATATCTAGTCTTAAGCTAAAAAATTATTTAGAGATTACCCATTGTCTAGGCTTAGGGGACATAATCCGTGATGCCAGGGCATTGCTTCGGCTTAAGGCATGGAAACAATTGGTGCAGTTGGAGAAATTAATGTATAAGTAAGATTGAGATTAAGTGGGTAGGTGGTCTCGCCATGGGTGGTAAAAGAGGGAACATGTGAAGATGATTACCTACCAAGTTAGATTCTCACATTCTCTACTTAAGATACTGGCTGCTACTTAGCTACAACCTGTGACTGTGGCTTTTGCTCATTTACCCCTTAATATGTATTTGTTTAAGTAGTGGAAGAGTTAACTAGCTAAGGTGCAGAGGGAGTGTCTTACTGGGCTACTAAGGTGGGCATGGTAAGACTGCACCATAGAGCAAGGCAATGTTAGCAGCTATCCCTACCATGAAATGAGTGAACACAACCAAGAATTGCTACAAGGCTCTATTGTTCTCCTGTATTATTTGTGTCATCTGTACATTGCTCTCTTGTATGACACACATGATTTGTGCATTGTCAAGGATAGACGTCTTGTGTGGTGGTAGCAAGGTTGACATTGGTATTAGGGTTCGCATTTTTAAGTGTCGGCATGGTTTATTCAATCACATCAAGATTGGTGTTGTCAGTGTCTTAACTTACTATATTAGGATTAGCTGGCTTTCTTCTAAGAGGTTTCCATCATTAATGTATCAAATTCCCTTCCCCCAAGTAGAGTCACCAAAATGTAAATATAGGTTCTTTTTAGAGTGATCACACAAGTATTTAGGTGGATTCCATGCCTTATACATGACTTCATTATGCTGACGAGAAGATGACACTTAATGGAATGACTTAGAGAAAATGATGAGGAGGAAGAACAAATAGTCTTAGGGTCTTGAATGCATTAATGACAATTAAGGGAGCTTGAGTAAACCTTGTACATCGACTCTGTAGTTCTTGAGCAATAGGAGTAGTAATCACTTGAGTTACTTAGTTGGTCCTTGTGAGTGGAGTTTCTTCTATGAAATGTTGTTTTTTTTCTCTCAAAAAATTAGAAATGAGAAGAAGTGATTAAGTATTTATAGGTACTTGGCATCATGGTTATATCATGGTTGTCAAATTCATGAGTCAACTCGTATATTTCTACAAGTTTATGAGTTAATGATGAGATTTCAATTCAACTCGCATATAAAATCAATTTTTAAGTAAACTCATGTAGACTCATGATTCTACATAGTAAAATTGATGGTAGAATCGATAGTATAATCGGTGGTAGAATCAATAGCAGAATCATAGTATAGTAATTTTACACTTTTTTTTTAATTTAATATATTTAAATCTAGGGTCTTTGGGTTGGGTTTTGATGTCTTTAGTTAAATTAATTTTAGATTTTTTTAGAGGGTTATTTTCTTTTTGGTGATATGCTCTGATATATTTTGAATGTTTGGATTGAAAATTAAACAAGTATATTGAATACTATATTTTCACCTTTTTTTATAATTTTCTATATGTGATATTAATTTTTTTGCGCAAATGTATAGTGAATATGAAATATTCATTATTGCATAAAATATATTAATGAGAGCATGTGAATTGTGACTTGTAAAACTTTAATTTTGGTTATATGTAACGAAAATTAATACTCAATTCTTTATCTAAAATTTTATTAGTATTATAAGTAAGTCTACAATTTTTGCAAGCAAATTTATATTAATTGTAGAATCTTACAATCCTATATTTCGTTTTTACGCTCTAATTCTACAAACCCTTTGATAATTATAGATAAAATCTCGAGTTTGACAACCTTTATTGACATGGATGATAATCATCAGATCATCACAATGAGTAATATATCATGAATGAGCTTACAATGTGCCAAAGCTGATAGCTATCCTCTCACGTGTCGAGGCTTGTTTGAGAGAGATAGGATGTAATGAATCAGTCCAACATTCTATGCTAGGCCTATCAAAGCTAAATCTTTTCAAGTCATCTTAATTAATGAATTTGACTTATTAGACTTTTCTTTTATCTCATGAGTTAGACCTAAATAAATAATATATTATATATATTTTAAGCCATTCTATAGCATCAAAAACCTATAATATAAACCCTTAAATAAGTGGGTGATTTGCAACAAAAAATTTAAAATCCATACTCGTGTAATTTTCAAAACCTAGAGTCTCTGTTTTGCTCTATAATTGTTTAATGGCTATTCACCTATAAAAACTAATATTTTGAGAGTAAGCTCGAAAAGAGAGGGGAAAAAAAACTATGACCTGTTAAAATTGGAGATTTTGGGTCGAAAATGAACAACATGCTCATGTAATTTCAGAACTTAGATCAGTTTCAGTTTAGGATCATTTGATTACCTGAGGGAGGCTGACCATTCCCCTTCATATAATTTACAAGTTGACCATTCTTAAACTCTTCCTTCTCTATTTCTCTTTTTTTTTTATAATTTTTTTTTAAATCCTCCCTCTCTCTGCCGCTTTTCTTCAAGTGCTTCTTAAAAAACCCAACCTAAAACCCTAAACCCTAACGTACACTCTCCCCCTCCCCCCCTCCTCTCTCTCTCTCTTCCTCTCAGCTTGAATACTTCATTCAATTTCATAAAACAGAGAAGCACAAAACATAAAACATATAAAAAAACATGATTCGGGGCGGCAGAAGCTTCGTTTCATCACCGCCGGCATTCTCAAACGACGCTAAAAGACTCCTCGTATGTACCGGCAATGCCGTATCTATTTTCAGCACATCCACAGGCCTTCAGGTGGTCTTCTTTTTAATTATTTTCTCAATTCAATTTCATTGCTTCATCACATTTCCACTAAATTTATCGATTTTTTTTTTTTTTTTTATAATTAATTTGTATCGTAGGTTTCGTCATTAGAAGGTCACGCGGCGCTCGTGACATCGATTGTTGTTGTTCCTCCTACGGGTTCGAATCCCGCGAGCCGGATGCTGTGTTACTGCTGGACGGCATCCCTCGATGGGACGATTCGCTATTGGGATTTTGCTGTTCCTGAATTGATGAAAACCGTGGATGTTCAATTACCGATTTTCTCTATGGTATGGTGTTGGTTTTGTTTGATTATTACTGATATGTGCTTCTTGTATTGTATATTGTTGAATGCCAGTGTGTTTTGAGCTGCGGGTGTTTGTTGTTTATGTGGGTGTGAAGAATTTGTTAAGCAATTCTTATTAGATAGGAGGCCAAGTTTTAGTTTTATCTTTCAGGATGTAGGAAAGAATAGATTGATCAAAATGATAATTCTAAGCTTGATGTAGTTAGAAAGGAAGACACAATGGGCTATCTGAGCACTTAGTAAAAGGCCAAAATTAAAGCCTTTTCCCTTTCCATGCTCTTGTTCTTTTGCGAAGTGAATAATCAACCATCTAAAATGTAAAAAGTTAGCTTTTTCTTTTTGTCACCAACAAGTGCCTAGGCGGATCAATTAAGAAATGTACCTAAATTGAATTGTAATTTGAGATTGAAGCATCGTATTCTATGTTAAACAAGTTTATTTGTAAAGCTAAATTCTGTAGGTTTAGATCATTTGTGTGAAGTTCTGTATCTTAATTCACTGTTTATAGAGATGAATTATCCATGATTCCTTAGGTTACATGGTTTCTACTTTTAATTTTCAGGTAATCCCGGCATTGTTAACTCCACCATCTGAGAGCAGTGGAAGACAGCCTGACCTTTATGCTTATATATCAATAGAGAACATTAAAAACCAGGAAAAACCAATGCGTGGACAAATCAAGAAGTGTAATTTAACAAAGTCATCTTTGTTAGGGCTGACGTTAAAAGAGGTTTGTCTATTTGCACTGTGGTACCTTGAAGTGCTGTCATCCTCGATGGAATTTTTAATTTTTCACACCAAGAGTTGTTACCTTGTTTTCCTTGATTAGCCGATTCTTCTTAAACGTGATAGGATGTATATGCAAACTGAGTTCTAAGTATTTCCAGCTGTCTGTTACAAGATAACGTATACTTATTAACCTTTTGCACCATGGTACCTTGAATAACTTATCATAAATTTAAAATGAACCACAACCAACTCATTGGAAAACTGATGCTTATGGGAAGGTACTTGGTTTATATCTATGCTTTGACAGTTTCCCTTGTATGTGGGCTTGATATTGATTTGGATCAATCATGCAAAACTAATTTAAAGAGAAGTGAAATGGCACGTATTGACATGTGCTCATGCCTTTGTGGGTTTGATTCAGTGTGGAGATTTTAATGACCTCAGCTAAGTGATTTAAAGGCTTAAGATTGTGGACATAGGTTCATTCTCATGTCTTTTTGATTTCTCTTTGGGCTTATTGACTTGTGTCACATCACATGGAACTATTTAAATGATATAGTGACTTGATATTGAAATCAAGATCTTTTGCTCTACTGCCATGAAAAATTTTGAGGGTGCCATATCGATTCATATTGAATCTTATTGATTGTGTATTGTTGTAGTTTGATCTCATATTATTACACAATAAGTAGCTACTCATGGTGATGGTTTTTGATCTAACTTCTGGTGAAATTCTACATTCATCTTTTTCTCATTTGGTTTGCTTGAGTACGCTTGTCAACATTTGACCTGTGCATTTAGAAGGAAGTATACAAGACATGATTGAGTTTTTAACTACCTAAGGTTACTGATCTTGTTGCTAATGCACTAATGATTGTCAAAATCGTGATTTTACTATTCTCCGAACTACACAAATCGGTAAAATTGTTTAAAATTGTACAAAATCAGTAGAATAGTAAACGTGTAGAATCGCACACTTTTCATAATATTGTCCAAAGTCTACACCTAAACAATTCAACATCTATTTTATTTAAGAAAAAAAACATATAAAATCATAAATTCATGGAATCATACATTTGATTAGTATTTTTGACAACTATCCTTACATTGATGTAAAGTTGAAATAAGATTAGGCTTGTTTGTAAGTTTGTCTTGTAACTTCCCAAGGTAGACATGTTGAAAATTTATCATTGGAAAAACTGCAACTTGTGTGGAGCATAAAAGATGTTTGATTAATTGTTTCTTGGCAATTAGTTATCTCTAACCATCTTATTCCTTTCAATAGCTTTTTGACACTCTGGTAGCCTTTGGTTGTAAATACTAGACAGGACAAGGAGAATTGGATAGTATAGTATAAGAAGTACTGGACTTAATAATTCTTTTGTACCATAATTAATATACACAAAACTGGACAATAAGTGGACAAATTCTTATTAAGAGATTTTATTTTTGTCTTGTTTCTATCAAATATAAGAAACAAGAATTTTAAGTTTTGTCCAATCCTCTTTTTTCCAATCCTAAATTTATTTTGTAAACCAAACATGGTATAATGACTTTTTTCCAATACAGTACCATAAATTGTACAACCAAACTCTGCCTTTATATCTTATATGGGTATTATGTGATAACTTCTCACTTCATGATGCAATTGAAGATGTATGCTAATGCGACCCCATGTGCAACAGACTGAAAAGCCAATGTTCATTACCATCAGTCCCTCAGGAAAATTTTTCTGCATCCTGGACAATCGCAAGCTTCACATCTGGAGGGTTCCTGAAATAGAATTTGATCATTCAGCATTGAAGAAAATAACCCTACATCACACGAAGCCCTTCACAATTCTGGCATTCCATCACACTCAGAGAATTGTAGCTGCAGGTGATGTGACTGGGAGAATATTGATTTGGAGGGGATTTGGCAACAGAACTTTTTCAGGAGCAGCAAAATCATCAAATGGAGAACCTATGGACTACGAAGAAGAAAGACCTGGTGTTCGTGGAAATGACGATGCAGACTCATGTTCAACATGGCACTGGCACCCTACAGAAGTTAATACCCTTTCGTTCTCATCTGATGGAGCATACCTATATTCTGGTAAGGGAATCATATGTGATAAAATAGCAAAAAAAGGGGAAAATATCTGTTTGGTATAAATGGATGTGTCATTGCATAATATACGTGCTGCATGGATGAAAATTTGCTAAGTTTAATTTTTGTGATGAATGAATTTTTGAAAAACCTTTTCTTTGCTGGTGGGAAAAAAAAGGCACCTTTTCTTTTCATAGGTGAGTTCATTATAACATACATATGAGCAAGTACAAAATATGTGTACAAACCCCTCTTAAAATTTACTCTTGTTATCAAATTGGAAAACCTATGAGAGAACTCTAAAACTATTTTATGCCTAGTTACAAACCCCTCACCTCACTGTGCAGATCAGCATACAGTATAGCTACCTAGTAGGAGATAGTTCTAATTAAGGATTCAGCATCATGTGAGATAATCCAATTTTCCTTGCACCTCTTTTTCCAAAGATAGTAAACTCTATCTGATAAAGCTTTCTCCATTAATGTTAGATACCTTAACAAAAAGTGCTTTTCAATGTTCTCATTTAACCAAAATTTCCTTGAGTTGTTCCATAGATGGAGATGAACCTTATCAATTGCAAAGTCTTGAACCATTTATCTTTTGTTTTTGAAGCAGCAGAAGTCCTTTGAATACGTAACTTTGACATAACATTTTCAGAAAGAATATTTAAAATAAAAGTCTCAAGGAGAAAGTGAATGTCAGCTATAAATTGGATTGTTGACAGGAATAAATTAATAATAAAAAACAATATGAAATGTTGGATATACATATACTTCTCTATGGCTGCAATGTTTCTCTCCTCCTTGCTCAGAAAATTCTTTTCTCTTTGTACAGGAGGAAGGGAAGGGGTGCTTGTGGTATGGCAATTAGACACAGGGAAAAAAGTATTTGCCACGTATTGGTTCTCCACTTTTGTACTTTGTTGATTCTCCAGATCCCTCACTTGCCTCTGTAAGATATATGTTGTTGTTTTCGATTAGATAGCAATTTATGTTTAAAGCAGCACAAGGCTAATTGAAGCAAGTTCTAAAATAAGTATCTCAGATCTCCTGTGCAGACAACCAGATTCATCTGCTGAAGATGCCTGCGATGGAGATTCTCAAGTCTATATCAGGAATTAAGGTACTCATCACATCAGTCTTTGCATTATAAAAAAAAAAAAAGTTGTCACGATATAGGAAATCTTTAGACTTCAAAATATCAAGAAAAATGTATAGTTGCTATTGAACATCTGATGCTAAATTTGCAGCTTCCCCGTTTGGTTCCAGAAGCATACAATAGCTTCTGTGGTGGGTTTACCTTTGATCATAAAGCTGGGATTGTTGCCTTACGTACTGAGAACTATGGGATTCAATTCTACAGCTTGTTTGATGATTGTGGAATTTCTGAGGTAGGATAACTGAGTTTCAATCTTTCTATTCAAAAGATTTGTTTATTTCTTGAAGATAAATAGCTGCAGTTAGCTTCACCATAAGACTTATTTGATTGCAATTTTCCTTTTCATTTCATTTATTTAGTGAAAGTGAGTAACTCATATGATGAATTTTGGCTATAGCTATTGTTAATAGTTTATATGATTTTCATTGAAAAGAGTGGTGATTATGAAGTGGGTATTGTTGTATAATATAAGTTCCTTGTTTAATTACCCCCCAA
This sequence comes from Combretum micranthum, assembly GCA_024138025.1. NCBI lineage: Eukaryota > Viridiplantae > Streptophyta > Magnoliopsida > Myrtales > Combretaceae > Combretum > Combretum micranthum. The sequence goes on along the minus strand of JAMXBD010000172.1, from coordinate 1,114,133 downwards.
AAAAGTTCATTGCTTATTCTAGAAGAGTTTGTATTTTCCTGTTGGACATGAGGTGTAATCTCTATTTGCATGACTCATTTCACCCACTCTTTCTCAAAGTTTTGTTACATTGAATTAACATTCATTTGCTCTTTTCCACCCAGTATGATATTACTTGTCCTTGGGCAACTCCACGCATGTGGAATGGGAATTTTTTCTAGCTATACGCCCTTATATATTAAGACTTGATTGTTCAATTGCTATTCTGTAGGTTCCCGTGTGTGAGAGAAACCATCATCCTGGTGATGAAATCACGGTACTGTATTTACTCCCTTTTTTTCCTTTCTTTCTTTCTTTTGGTTTGGGGGACCGGGGGTTTATTTTTGGTAGCCCAGCTTCCATGTTTTTTGCTGTTGTCATAAGCTTTGATATGCTTAGAAATGTAATTAGTTTTTGAAGTTGGTGTGATGATGTTACTGCAGGTTGTTGTCACCAAAGTGGCCCTTTCGTGGGATGGATCTCTTATGGGTACTGTTGAAGTTAAGCTTCCTGAGCAAGATATAGGTGGGCTTGTTTGCTTGAAGTTTTGGACCTCGAGATCACAAAAGAAAGAGTTCAGATTATCCACTGTCATCTATGAGCCTCATAGGTTTGTTATCTTAATTGTTTCAGTATGAATTCATATCAACTTCCAGGATACAATTTACATAATCTTAGCCACTTATGCATCTAGAAATGAGATTATGGTGATACTTGATTACTTATTTTCTGTTAGTTGATTTAATGAAGAAGTCTTTATCTGTCATTCATAAAACTGCAACTTGATAATTTCTTCTTTTTACAGGGATCCTCATATATCTGCACTTGCATTCCACCCAACCCAAGCGATGGCTGTTTCCACGTCCTATGGTGGGGATTTCAAGGTAGTATTAGCTGTTGAGATCGATGTTGGAGGACCTTTTTTCCATTTTCCTTTAGCTTGACATTTGCTCAATATCTCAGATTTGGGTATGCAAAGGTGCCATTCAGCAGCAAAATCAGATAGATATGAGCAACGGCTGGATTTGTCATTCTTTTGGCTCGTACAAGTATGTGTGATTTGTTTTATGTTTTAACAAGTAAGACGTGGACATGAGATTAAGAGAAGAAAGAACTAGCTGTTCTTCTTAACTCTGTATGAAACAGGGAAAGGTAACATCAACTGTGCACTATGTAAACATCAGCTATGTGTCCTCCACACTGAAGTACCTGCATAAAATAACTTCTCCCTTTGGAAAGAGATTTGTCTAAGACACGAGGTCTCCTGATTTTGGTGTGCTTTGTGTGCTCATCTGTCTTGTTAATTTGTCAGCACTAGCATTGAGTTTCACATGTTGTTAAGAGTATCATGGTGGAATTATTATTATTTTAATTATAAGAACCTGTATTGATTAATTTCCGCATCCAGTTACAACCTTTTTTTGGAGCAAAGTGACCACCCTTTATTTTAAGATACAAATTTTAACCACCAGTGTGAAAAGAGTGCATTCAAAATTATGTAGCTGACCTCTATAGGGATAAACTTAATCGAAGTTGTAAAAATCTTTAGGCTTATCCAACTTAGTCCTAAAATTCTTAAAAGCATCAATTAGTATGTGAATTTATTGATGTGTTTCTTAGTGCATTTTGTTGACGTGGAATGCCACACATCATCCCTACAATAAGCTAGCTGAGGGAGAAATGAAAGAGCATTAGGGTTCAATTAGTAATTTTGGAACTTGAGGAATAAATTGAAAACATGGACAATATGTATGGACTTCTAGAAAACTTATTCCACCTCTATAAAATTGAGGCTTGGTATATGCATCACAAACTTTTCCCTGAGCCCATTCTTCCGCTTGTGACATGTAGGTTGATGCCTTAGAATTATATGGAAAAGGTTGGTTTTGCAAGTAGATTTGGTATCATTTCTTTTGGGTGATACAGTGTTATAGCCATCGTCCCAGTATGCCAGGGTTCATCTCAATGAAAAATCGATATATAAGATGGCCAAAAAAAAAAAAAGAAAAAAGAAAAATCGATATATAAGAAAGATAGAGAACACTTATTTTTATCCCTCCTCTGCATAATCTATATTTAATAATGCCACAATACATTTATATCCCAAGGACAAGAAGATATCACAATACTGATTTCTCATCTCTTGACAATGCAGGAAAAAGCCTTTGACAGCTGCAGCATTCTCTGCTGATGGTTCGGTTCTAGCAGTGGCCGCGGAAACGACGATAACCTTGTGGGATCCAGATAGGAACATCCTTGTTGCTATAGTTGGAGATACATTCTCGGTAACTGTTTTAACTTCTGCAGTTTGATTGCAAACTTTTTATGCGGTGTGCAGAACTGTCTAAGCACTGCAATATTGTTCCCATGAACACTGGTTGAGTCATTCCATTTGAAATTCATTTGTATGTTGTTTCCAAGATCCCACTAAACAATGTGGCAAAATGGATTTGTTTCATTGTTGCATTCTCTTTAAATAACTAAGTCTATACTATAATATTTGCGTATGTCCATCCACATGTAAAGCAAGATGTCTACATTTTGAAGCATAACTTGCCACACCTAAATAACCTTAGCACTGGTTGAACTGTTCAGTTATCCAACACAATACTGCAAATGCTGTTTTGTGTATCTTGCAGGCCTAATCTCTGGATTGGAATACATATAATATTTGTTTTGTAAAAACTTGCCCACTGGCCTATCACTCAAAAATAAATAAATCAATGAATAAATAAAATAGTGTTGCTCATTGAGTACATGCTGAAGACCAAAGTGGTCCCTGATTCATGACAGCAAGTCTTAGCATACACTATCATTAGAAGTAGGAGCTTGGAATCTTTTCAAATATGAGCTTATGGTGAGGCTATTTTCCATTAATGTTTGGGGGAATTATTATTACTACTATTGTTAGATTTTTGATACAGCAGGATGTAGGTGAGCTTCTGTTTTGCTTTTGTGCTATGTTTCAGTCTTCATTAAGGACATTTCTCATGCCTACTTAAAATGTCCTTTTGCAGCCAATCAAGAATTTGACATTTATTGGTCAGTCAGGATTCATTTTGTCAGCGTCCAGAGGTTTCAAATCACAACTGTGCTTGTGGGATCTGCCAAAGATGTCTAGGAGTGGTCATTTTCACTTCAAGTAGAAGGTGGTTATATATTTTACTTTGTTTTCCCTGGGTTGTTTCACAGTCTGTTTGTTTCGTTATCTTTCTATCTTTTTGACTTCATTATTTTATCGTTTTTAAGCAAATTGTTTGTCAAAAATAGATATCGATGATGAAAAAAAGATATTTTTACTCATAAATCGATCAAACAAATTAGATACTGATATGAAACAATATTATCATGTTCATTTTGAAACCAAGATGCTTTGTGAATTATGTCCTCACAAATCTTTTTGTAAGTGTCCATATATGTTCTAAATCTGATCGGTGCCTGTTTGAAATCCAACACTTAGAAAACTATCTTACTGTAGAATATTTATTTTCATTTCAATTATGATAATGTTGGTGATTGGGTGTGAGAATTGAGATATGAATATTCACGTACTTTTAAGAGAAATATGTTTTATACATTGGAAAAGGGAATTTTTGTTTGTATTTTGTAAAAATGAATAAATAAAGGGTAAATAAGTTTAACTTTATAAAGATTTGTTGGGTCTATAATTTTAAAAAGGGGGTATATATGTATATCTTTTTCATTTTCTGATAAATTTTTCTTAATAGATGTTTTCACTTGAATGGATGTCAAAAGAATACCAAATGGAGGAAAATAAGTTGAACCCAACAGATATATGTTTGAAACATTTACAATTGTCACTATATAACTTGCCACATGCTAACCTTTCTAATTTATGAACCTTTCGTCTCTTGCAGTTGTAGCACTTAGCATGCTGTAGTTGTCCTTTGCCTGTTTCAACTTTCATTTCTCTTACATAACAGTAGTTACAATGTATTAACGTTGTTGATTTTATTTGGCAGATGCTGCTTGTGCTGGGGAAACCTCTATGTTTGCAGTCCTAGCACTCATTCCTCTACCAGCTATGCAAAGTAGTAACGTGGCCTTCAAAGGGAGAGATGGGGTTATCCTAGTATTTGATGGGAAAAATCCTGTTCCTGTAGCATCATGGTCCGTGAGAAAGGTGTGGAGGATTTATATGCTTGCAAAATATTTTCATTATTTTTAAATTCTTTAGTATTTCTTTTCGTTCTTTGATTGTAAATTAGCTTAATCTGGATTGAGTTCACCATGTTTTGTTCTTTCTTCTTTGATTCTAAACATACTTTCCTAATTGTTATGTACTTTTTTTTTCCCATTTCTGGCAAAGGTGGTTACTTCATTCAACAATTTTGTTATCAGAGGCTATATCTTATTGATTTATTTTATTTTTGCACATGCATTGGGTGTATCGGTTGCTAGTATAATAGAAAATTAGAAAGAGAACATCATAGTTATTCTGGAAATAGCGTCTATATCTATGTTTACTTACTTGACTTAGTAATGACTATTGCAATTGCAAGAGGCTTTTCTGTTCTTTTTTAGCAAGGAATAATTATTATCTTCTGTATGGTAGGTATTAGTTATTCCTTCTGGAGGTTCTATAAAACATATCAATCTTACTCATGCCGTTGACATTATTGCTCTCTTCTCCTCAGCTGTTGTTACTCACCTTCACACATCACTACCAGATGCCACCATTATTGCCATCACCCCTACACTGCCATCAGTGTTACTACCCCTACACTACACCACCCCCATATTGCCACCATACTGTGCCATTATGGCACCACCACTTTCACCACCACTACCATCATTATTACCCTCCCAATCCATACCGTTACCACTACAACCTTACCATTAGCACTACTACTACCTTGCTGTCCTACCCTTGAAATGATACTACAAGTCTACAGTTGCCACCACCACCACCAACACCACAGCACAACCATCATTACCTTAGCGTTGGTGGTGATAGTGATTCATTGGTGTGTAATAAAAGTAGTGGTGGTGGGGCATATCCATGACAATTGTGGTGGTGTGCTGTGAGGGCCATGTTAGTTAGTGTGTGGTTGTAGTGGCGTTGCTGGTGTGGGTGATAGTAGGGTGGTAGTGGTGATACTGGGACAGCGAAGGTAATGTGATGATGGTCGGTACAGGGTGGTGGAGATAGTGGTAGTATTTCTCATCAATCAAAGCTATATTGGTACTTTCATACTATTCCCAGATTAATAAAACGATATCATAATATGATGTAAACAGTAGAATAGTTAATTCATTGTAGGAGAAATTTGTGTGAAGTAAACAATGGAATGTATATTACTATGCTATTCAAGGTTGCAATTATTCCCAAGTAATAGCTTTTTTTGTTCTTTGTCTCCTTCACCCTTAAAAGTAAATGGCCCCTTAGAGCTTCTGTGTAAACCTTTCAGTTATCAATCAAAAGATGACTAGCTATCGTTGTGATTGTGATCATCTGTCTAGACATAAGATTTGGTCTGCATATGCTGCTGTTGGCTGCACACTGCATGTTTAACTTCTCCATTCTCACAAGTCAGTATTTTTTGGAAGATAAGAAATGGCTCTTGTGGTAAGATTGACTCTTGAAAGTTGAAACTTGTTATTTTGTCCTCATGTCAAGATGGCATGCTAGCAAGCATAATTGTGTTTGGACTCATTCTGGTCCCATTCAAACATGGTAGGTCTATTTGCTCCTTCTACATTATAATAAAGATACTCATATAGATTTCTCTTCTCATGCTTTATTATTAATGGTATAAAATAGGAAACCTTGTTTTGTTTCTTTATCTTCTCATTTAATGTCCAACCAGTGCTCTCAATCAGCAGAATCTTTGGGTAAGCATTTGTCTTTCCATTATGCTGCTGCAATATGAAATTTTAGAAAAGCTTAACTGTGTCTGCACACCATTTTCCATTTACCTTTTGTTTTTTTTTTTTTTTTTTTTTGGGGGGGGGGGGGGGGGGGGGGGGGGGGGGTGGGGTGGGGTTTGTGGGTGGGGAGTGGAATTGCGTTTTGGGGTGTGCGGGGGTGGTGGTGGGGTTCTTCCTGTGATAACATCTGTTTTGGAAATATTCAATGACTTATTCAAATGTGGCTTTTTGCCTGAAGGCATCATTTTCAATTTTATGCAATTATCGCAGGCTGAGGGAGGTGGCCTGGCTTTTGTCCAACCAGATCATTTAATGGAGGGTAAAGCTGATGGAGAGCATCCTCATTGGTTGCTTGCATTCATTAATAGTGATCATGAATATGTGCTCTTTGACCCCCTAGCTGATAATGTGGACGAGAATAGAGCTTGGAGGCAGAAAGCTCACAGCATCGAAGAGTCAGGTAGGATTGTTGGCAATTTTCCATCTCATGTGTTGGGTTTGATAACCATAAAAAATAATTATGAAGCATAATCTGGTAACTGAGTTTGATTGCAATCTATGGGGTAAATGTTTTTAAATTGGTGACAGGATCTTCTTTACCTAGTAATGAAAGATGATGTTTATTTGTGAAGATGGTAAGCTTGTGGTTAGACAGACCATTTTTAGTAAGCAGTATTAAAAAGATGCCTGCCTCAATGGCTTGAGTTATTTCAATTGGAACGACCCCCCTTCATGTTGCTTAGATTAAATGGTATTGCAAAAGCATACTAGGAGTCACTTGTGTAAGTCTTGGTTGGATATGCCTTCATAGAGTGCTAGGTACTCAATTAGAGGCTCTCTTTTAAATTTGGGTTTTTTCAGATGAAAAAGGAAAGCATGCATGTTCCTTTGCATCATTGAATTATGACATGCTGGATCTAATAAAAGAAAAATACAACACATATTACTTTCTTTAATCGTCACAATTTGATTTGCAAAATAAATCCTGTATGATTTGTTCATTGTAATAGAAATTCTATCATTTGTATGCTGACTTGTTCAACTTTTTTCTTTTAATTATTTTGCACTTTCTATTATTTTTCATAAAATTACTTTTCAACACATTTAATAATTGCTCCCAAAAAAATTGGTACTACTATATTTGGAAATGAATATTGTGCCAATTAGAAGAAGACACGAGTCCCCTAATTAATATCAATAGAGAGAAAACAAATGAGAAGCAAAAGTCATGTTCCAGTAATTTTTTCGAAGAATAACATGGGGTGAAACACGTGTACAAACCCTAGGAATAAAAATTACCTAAATACAATTGAAATAATTTTAATTATCAAATTACCAATGTAAAATCCCGTGTAGAATAAGTGTTTTATTTTTTTACAAATGAATTGATATAAACAAAATGTGATTTAGTAAAATTCTATAGCGCTAAATCGCATCTTTGAAGAGCGATTCAATAAAGTTATATATGAATCGGATGCAGGAAATGCAATGCGATTCATGCTTGTACATGAGTGGTATGTAGTACATTTGATTCATGCTTGTACATAAGTCGTATGTACTACGTGTGACTTACATGTAAAAACGTGAATTGCAGGTATTACGTGTGATTTTGCATCGGTATTTTGATAATAATTTTTGTGTAATTTGTATTTATATAATTTTTATTTAGATAAGTTGGTGCTTATATGTGGGTCAATTGATTGTAAAAGTAACACAATACAAGTTGTGTTTTAATAATTTTGCTTCACTTCCTTTCTTTCTTTCTTTCTTTCATTCCCCCACAACCACTCCACCCCCCTCTCTTTGTGTCATGTCTATATCCTTACAAGTCATTGAAAACTTACCTTTTACCAAAAAATAATTGATAAATAAGATTTTTTTCATTGGGGGGCAACAGTATCTTGAATTGATGTGTAAAGATCAAACCATTTTTTTCCCTACAAGTCGGATGATTGTTTTTCCTGAAGCATCATGATGTCCGACCATTTGGCACTGCATCTTAGGCTTGGGCATGGGGGCTTTAGAGTGCTTTGCTTTCCAGACCTTTTTTTTTTTTTTTTAAATAAAAAGTCATGCTTGTGGCTGCAAGTTAAATTCTCTTAAGAGAAAATCTCCTGTAAAAAACTATTGAAGAAATATATGTCTGAAGAGAGGATAACACGGATGACATCTTGAAATCATTTAATATAGGATGACTGGTAAGTTCTTGCTGGTAATTTCTTGACTCTTCAAGGTAATTAGTTTAGTATCCGTGTTTAATTGTCAATTTGAATTCCTGGTTTTTCTTCCTATTTACCTTTTGGTCTGTTGCAGAAAACTTTGGGTACACATCATTGTATGGAGAACTACCAGATTTTGATGTGAAGAGAGACCGGGAAGCTGAGGTTACTGTTGCTCCATCGGAAAGGCCCTGGGAGACCATATTCAGTGGGACATCACATAACCTTCCTCCTCTCACTAAATTATGTTCTGCGTTCCTGGAATCACTGTTGCAAAAGAGACCTGCAGCTGTGGAGTGAGAGCATAATAGAGTAATTTTTGAAGTGTCTCATCGAAATCATTGCTTTTACCTGCAAGATGAAATTCAGTTTTAAGTTCTATTCGAACGAGCATACATTATGCAGCAGGATGAGAAGAGCAAACGAAAGCTGACGGCGTAAGGTGGAGTGGACAATAGAAGTACCCATATCAGCTTAACAGCTTTCAACTTGTTGGACAATGATATTATAGTGAAGATTACCAAAAGAGGAGGCATTGGATGGTTAGCCGAACCATTTCAGGGTTTAGATTTATGATATCTTTCTTCTTCTTTTTTTTTTTTTTTTTTTTTGGGTGAAATTCCACTTTTGAAGCACAAATTTTAGCTTACCTCAGAAGAAGAGGATTCTGAGCTTGTATATGTGTGTAATCTCCTTTTTCTAATTCATAGAGATTGCATAGTTTAGTCGGTTTCTATCAGTAATTGTACTAGTTCTAAGATCTCAACTTTTATTTAATTATAATTTATTTTTGGTTTGGATTTTAACCTATTATATAATCTATTTAGGTTCATTAAAAATTTTATTAAGATTTTTATAACTCTTGTCAACCTTCAATAAACCCACCATAATTAACTTGTAAATAACATTATTGATCTATGATAAACATATAAATTAGAGATACAAATCAAGTCAAGTCGAGCCAAATTTTTGAAAGTTCAACCTTAGTTTGTTTAAAAATTATTGAGCTTGTGCTGAAGCTTTTGTTGAGGCTTGAAATTTGGGTTCATACTTGGCTCATTTATGAATTGAGTTTAAGCTAGTCAAACTTTTTTAGAGTTATTGTTATAAATGATACTCGAACTTTGATAAAATATACAATTAGGTACTTGGATTTACTTGGATTTTGAAATTAATCAATATAATATCTAAACTTTGAAATTGATCAATTTAGTATTTGAAAAACTTTATACACACACTATCAATATTTTCATCAAGATTTTTTTTTTTTTTTTTTTTTACGTATGAAATTGATCAATTTTAAGGTCGTTTAAGCACTATATTAATCAATTTTAAAGTCCGGATATTAAATTGATCATTTTTAAAGTTTGAGTACCTAATTGCATAGCTTGTTAAATTTCATGTACTATTTGTGATATTATCCTAATTTTTTATTGAGCTTGAAATTTAAGTTTGAGTTTGATTCGTTTAGATAGCCAATTTTTCATTTTTTTCAAACCTAAGAATGATATATGAGAGTCACTAAATTTATATACATATATATTGAGAATAGATGGTATTTGAACTTTAGCAAAATATGTAGTTAGATACTTGAACTTTGAAATTGATCAATTTAATATTTGAAAAACTTTTAAATTCATCTATTTAATACTTAAAAGAACTTGATAGAAATATCATTAGTGCTCACGAAAAGTTTTTTTAAGTACTAAATCTATCTTTTTTAAGGTTTAAGTACCTGATTGCATATTTTGTTAAAGTTCTAAGTACCATTTGTGACATTAACTCTATATTAAATAAAAATTAGTTTTTTGTTGTTCTAATTATATATTAATATATCATTAATATAAAACTCACAAATCTACTGACAAATTTGTTCACCAGCATGTCAGTGAGAGCTTATTCGCGTACCTGTTTGAGAGCTTGAATCGAAGCTCAAGCACAGCTCGTTTGGATAAATGAGTATTATTTTAAGTTCGTGTTTGGTTTGTTTATGCTCAGCTACAGCTTGAGTAGCTTGGCTTGTTTGCAGCGTAGTATAAATATAATATTAGGAGCAACAAACAGAAAAAAGAAAATGAAAACCATTTGATTAATGCCCAGAGAAATTCGGCTACCACTTTGCCTTAGAATGGCAAAGGTCGCAAAGCAGTTATGAAGCATGTGATGGATCATGACTAACCTCTCCTACATATAAGTTTGGTTATCCACATTGTAAAAGTGAGATCTTTCCCGTAGTTGAAGTATGAAGTATAGCTTGATTTGTACACGTGATGGCACATGCTGGTTTTTTCCTTGTGTTAATACATATATTTGAAAAACAATTTCTTGTTTACGGCCTTGTTGATAAAAATTGACTAAATAAGATCAAATTAAAAAGATTACTATTATACAATACTAAAATTGTGATTTAAATAAGAAATATGGAAAATTATATATGCCATATGTATATCATGTAGGTGCCATATAAGCATATATGGCAATCTTAAAAAGTGATATAGGCATATATTGTGCTAAAAAAGAGAGATATAAAAAGCCCTATAACAATACCATTTGCGGGCTTGGGTTCGGTGCAGACTTTGACCTTTGACACGCTTGGATGCTCGTATGGGGCGACGCTGAAACGTGCATGCTTGGGTGACTGCACTAAAAGAATAAATGTACGTAGTGATATTGGGTTGGGAAATCAAGATGTATAGTAAATTCTATATCTTGCTTTTGAAATGTGACGGTATAAAAACTTTATATCTCATCTTATACATATGTATACGTATAGAAAATGTATATTCTGTGTTAAAAACAAGATTTTACAATGTATTTTTTTAATTTTTTTTATTTGACCTATATTTTAGTAATTTTTTTTTAATTATAGTAAGCATGTTTTTCACCCTTATATATTTTTTCTACTCTCTATCATGAGTTAATAAGATAGTTGTATTTTTCTTCACAGCACAATAAATTGTCGAGTTCTCCATGATCACCTTTTAAACCTGTTTCATAGTTTATTGATTCTTTCGTAAGTTTTAACCTTCATCGTCATGTATGATATTTCTACAAAATTGCTATTCACCTACCAGAGTAGGAATTTTGAACTATTTACAATAGTTGATACATTTGTTTACTTTTTTAGTTCGAATTAGGGTTTTAGTTACATAATTGCAACAGCTTTATCAAGTAATACGTTTTCTCTAATAAGCTAAAATTCAACAATTGATAATTGGACATGCAATATTCTTCTATACTTGTTTGAATTAGATGATCTAGGGGCTATAATTATGAACTTAATCTTCAATGATTTGAATTTTTTTTTATGGAAAAGATTGATTCAATTAACAAGTGGTGCTAAGTTGAAACTAGGTTCTATTGAAGGATCTTGTATTAAACTAGAAGATAATGAAATTGCAATGAATCGTTGAATTCATTGTGACTAAATGATCAAGTGTTGGCTTTTAAATTCAATGTTTAAAGAACTTTACGAAGTGTTCATATATGTTAAGTCAATAAAAGAGATGTTGCAAAATATTTGTGACAGGATGGACAAATGGACTTTGTCTTACCCTGTGCAATTTGAATTGTATGTCAAGCAAGGTTCATTACCTGTTACGACTTATTTCATTGCTTAAAGAAGCTTTAGGATGCAATGATGAACCCTTATGAGTATTATAAATGCACTTGTGGTGCTCATGATAGACGTACAAGTTCATTTGAAGAATAGACTTTTGTAAATAGATAGTTGAAATAGACCTATGCATTTTCTAATGGGATTAAATGACATTTATGATAGTGCTCAAAGCCATAGTCAACATGGATCATTTACCATTTGTAAAGACAGTAATGTTAACTACTTGGTAAATCGAGTGGAGAAACAAACATATATGAGTGAAGTTCCTTTTGGAGGTCAAGACTAGTCAATAGCAAATTTAGTTTGAAATCAATAAAGGACAAGTAGTGTTGATAAAAAGTGTGCAATGGTATGGAATTGTCTTGTTCTCATTGTAAAAGAGTTAGAAGTGTGAAATCTAGTATGAACAAAATAAACAGTATAAAGGTGAGATCAAGTTTGGAAAATCTAGAAAATTGAGTCGATGTAATTTCATAGCTGCAAATCTTCTAGGAAGAAATCCAATAGTCTTGAGTCACCAACACATTCCAACGCTTGATAGATGTGGTACAGATATGACAACTGCATATCTAACCATTTGCTAACACATACCGCTACATAGTTTTACATGCCATTTTTCACATCAACAAACTTTTCCAGCAAGCCAACTTCTTTGGTAAATTGTAAACTAGTTGGATTGGTCAACATAACCATCAATTTCCTGAAGAATTAACACGAATAGTCCAAACAACTCGACTACCTTCGTTGAAGGTCTCCTCATTACAATAGAGGATATGTGAATTCTAACTTAGCTCAAGTTACACTCAACCTAGCGGTCTCTTAACTTACATCTTTGATGGACGTCGAGTAAATTAGCTTTAAGAAGGATAACACCTCAAAAAACTCATATTTAGGCTACCCTTACATTAGAAGCTGCTTTCCACAGAGGTCAATTTTTTCCTTCTAATCAAGAGGATAGTAAGTTACAAATTCTGTATCGATAAGACATGGATTGCTATTACTATGAAACTCATAAATGAAGTAGTTAATGGTGGGGTTACCATTATCTTTTTTGTAGTGACGAATATTGTATGTGGTCCTAGGAATTGACCATCTACCATCCACTATGTTTCAATTGTCCAGATCAAAATGAGGGTTCATCATAGAACTTGTTCTTAGCCCCCATCAATTCAGCTCTAAATAGATGGAATTAAGGTTATCTACCTCTTAAAGAGCCCATATTGGAATCTTACTTTCCTTACTAATCTCTTACCAATTACAAGTAACAAGTTTTGATAAGCAAATTTGTCTATGGGCGTTCAAAGCTTAAATATAACCTACTTAAGGTACGAGTCATTTTGATTCTTTGTGGGCCTACCTCATACGCATTTGATCAAATCACAAGACTAAGTAGATCACTTTTATTATTATATTGGCTCAAATCTCCTTTGTCTACCTGTTATATCACTTACTTTGTAAACCACTTATCGAATCTTCACCAACCCCACTTTCGATAAATTTGGGACATGCTTTAGGAGATCAGCTCCCATTTCTCCTATAACCACCATGATCCTCCATGATCACCATGTTGTAATTCTACCTATTCCAAGCATCCTAAATTGTTCCTCTATAAACATGACATGAGATGTTGTCAAGGATCATTTCGTAACACTTAAACCTACACTAACCATATTATTATTCCCATCTCCTAACATTTACTAATTAAATTATTGAAGTGCGTGCACCAAAACAATCCCATGTTGCTCAATGACCATTATTTTATTATCTAGCCTATCTTGACATTCTAGTAATCCAAAATTTTTGTGAAAAAAAATTAAGTTTGAAGGATAGATTGCGAAGAGCTTATAATCTTTGTAATGGCCCCACACTGAGTGCGCAAGGCGTGACAATTATGTCGCATATATCGCCTATGAGTTTTAATTAAGTTTTAATTTGAGAAATCATTTTTCTTTTCTTTTTTTCAAATAAAATTTTTGGCAAAGTATTATCTATTTATCAATGGTCCGGGTTTATCAAAACCTATAAAATTCAACTTGTTTAGAAAATGAGTATCACAAAATAATTGTTTATAAATGTTGCCATAGGGCTCATCAAATAAAAGCAATTCAATTATAAAACATTTGGACTTAAAGGTTAATATCAAGTCGAACAAAAGTTCTTGATAATTATTTGATTACAATTAACCAAATTTATGAAATATGATTACAATAAAACTTTTTCATGAAAAGCTCATAAAACCCATGGCTCATACATTGCTATTTAATCGAGTCATCTTGCATAGCACTCATCCCCATCATACCACCAATGAAACCTGGAATATTAAATAATGAGCTACAAAGCCCAGTATACAATAATACAAGCACACACCCACATGTGACACGCTCCTAATCTAATGCATTAACCATAGTTTAGGATATTTAATTTAAAGTTTACAATCAAGGTATCCCAAACGTCTCAGAAATACCACACGCACAAGAGTAATCTTGACTCCCGCTAAATAAAAGGGGTAGGGTTCTTTTAGTGGACCACAAACCGAAGAAGGGGGTTTGATAAGTCTCCAGAACTTACTACAAAAGAAAAGAAAGAGATCAATTCCACACAAACAACCATCAATGAGCATAGTCCAATATGACATTTTATGCAAGAGCCTATCCTTGCATAACTCTGTTGCAACTTCGCACCAACTCCTAACTGATCATCTGGTTTCAAAATATCCCCTATAAATTGCCCACCTATCCTTGCAGCACATTCCGTAGGGGGTCTATACACCTACAACTACTGCATCACCCCCCAAGTTGCGATCAAGCTTCCAACTCGATTCAGGGTGCCACTTCTAGAATAAGCGGCTAAACAGTAACCAACAATTAATTTAGTTGAGTTTAACTTAATTTAGTTATTAATACTATCCTAACAAGCAACAAATAATTATTGTGTACTTGACATTTGATTTGAGCTTTCAAATCCTTTTCTGAAGCTTGATGTCCAATAATTGTTCACAATTGAAGCTTAGATGTCACGCCCCATAGGGTATCCTAAACGTAACAGCCCGCCACATACTAAATAAGACTCTCTAATTCCCTGTCCGAGCCCTTCGGGAGTCTTATATAGATGTAAAGCGTTCCTTTACGACACTAGAATACTCAACCAATGGAGTTAAGTAGTTTAATATGGCATTCATTAGCCATAGACAATAAACCAAAACGCATAATTATACTTTACAAAATCTAAGGGGCATTCCCCCGCAAAATAATGTCAAGTTCATTACAGTTATCCAGAGTCTTTTAGTTTCCAACGGAAGTCCATACAAAAAGAATGAAGTAAACTTCTATGGGAAACTCCTATCTCTGGTACCTGAGTTGTGGCTTGCCTCGGTCTAAGCTAGATAAACTGGTGCTGTAATAAGTAAAAACTATGGGGGCGTAAGCTAACTAGCTTAGTGAGTAAGAACTTCCATATCACAATTAAGTACAATTCATTCAAACAAGTGATTATTCAAGCAAGTGTATGCATCAAACAAATGAGTTCAACAAACATATGACCAATCGGAAATCATATGTGGATGGACTTGCGCCCTCCATCCCGGGTTAGCAGATTAACGAATCCTGCAGTACGACGCTGTTTAAGCTCACGGTCAACTGAACGATAATTCGTTTTATGGATCACGATTAACCAACAATTTCGTTTTATGGATCACGATTAACCAACATATTCGTTTTATGGATCACGAAAAACCAACCAATGCTAATGCTCCATCCCCATCGTGATATAATGAATCCAATTACAATTGAAGTTGAATATACATTAGTTTAATTCTTTTAGGTGACCAACAAGTATTCGCAGACATTTAATATAAGATACTAGCTAATCAGTCAATAGCTTAACACCCGATTTTGATATTTCTTAAGTTCCATTTCGCACATCAACAGCAGACAAATATATAATTCCCATATACCCCATCATACATATCTATTTTTATCTTTGCTTACACTACTAGTGCCACTACATTACAATCACAATCATTAATTGAGAGTGGAAGTGGAACTCACTCGGCCATTGGACGCCGGTCTTTTTAGTAGTAATAGCCGGGAGGTAGGGTGTCGTCTTGCTCAGGATCACCTACCAAGTAAGAATAACCCTAATGAGATTCTCATCATGTAACTAATCCAAACTATGCATCTAGACTAGATGAATTCGGAATTCTCGCTATTTGCGGAAGCTCCGATTTAAAACGGCCATAACTTGGTCATTTTAACTCGGAATTTCGTAAATTTTATATCGATCTCTATCTACTTCGAAAGATCTATCTATTTCTAATATTAATTTCAAGTTTTGAAAACATTAAGGTCATGGAACAGTAGGATCAGATCTGTTCCGTAAACCCTCCAATTCCGAAAATTTGCTTTGCTTTTGATGAGAAATGTTCCTAGTTGATGATTCATGCATAAATGGTATATGAATGAATTCCTAACATGAATATCATGTAATGAACTCCATAAATGCATGGTTTTGATGATCTTTGATGATGGACTCTTATGAATTCCTAGTTATCAAGAATTTCCTTAATGACCCCTTATAAAAAGTTATTATCACCAACCTTACATCCCTAATGTTTTTATGATTTTATCCTTAGAATTTACTTATCACCTAATTAAAATGAGTTCCCAACATCCATATTAGTCATGACCTTCATTCATGCATAAAAACCCACATTTTTCATTGAGTAAATATGTTTTTGAATAAGCTACTCATAAAAATCCGAATTTTGTAATTTTTCTTTTCTTGCATTTTCCTTATGAGAAAACTTGTTTAGTGTATCAAAAATTGGGGCTCCAATATATCTATTATCTAAAGACTTCATTTAGCTCATAAACATGCCATCTAAGCTTAGATACTAAGTGTTTATGTGGGCATCACTCAAAAATACGAATTTGACTATACATCCATATATCAATATTTCTTCATTCTAGCTTTACTACTTGTTTCACTTTATCATGCCTAAACTCATCTAAACTTATGAAAATCATTCCTTCAAGATACCTATTACACATACCCTTCATTTTTCATGTGAAATATGAGTTTAAAAATGGTTTTGGTGGTTTTTAAAGTAGGGTTCTAATTTCATCCGAATTTCCAACCATTCATATTTGACAAAACCTTTCATTTTTTCAATGTTCTTGCCTCCTATATATGAAGATCTACTATCTAACATATCTATACATATACAAGACTACATTTTTATGATCATCAATGCATGGAAATCAAAATAACTCTATGATTATACATGTAAATGAAGATGTGGATGTCTAAACATTAGATCTACTAACTATAATGCATGAATCATAAATCTCATGGCATGAACATCAATATATATACAAGATCTCTACTTTACATGCATGAACAAGATGATATTTCAAACAAAACTCTTTCAAATACTAGATCCACTTCTTGTGATGGCTTGAGATTCTTATAGTAGTGTTTTCATGTCCCTTGCTCATGATTTTGATATTTTGTAATTTAGATAATTAAAATGTAATAAATGTAATAATTAATTAAGAGACAAAATTCATTGGAAAAGAAAATTGAAATGAGTAGTTGTAAGGATGTAAGAATAGGGTATGGGTAGTGTGTAGTGTAAGTTGTACTTGTGAATAGTAGACAAGACATCTACTTTACCGGTCGTAACGAAAATACGGGAAAAGCTATAACTGTAATTTTTATAGCCCAGAAAATTATAAAATTGATATTTTTGGAATCCTTATAAAATTACGGTTCTAATGAATATTCCGGAACATTTTTTTGAGTTCGTGGTCCAGGGCACGCTTTTCTGTAATTGAGCTCGGGAAGACCCGGAATTGAAAAATTCCCGAATTTAAAACTTTCAAAGGTCTAAAATATACTTTAGAAGGATAATTCATATTCATTTACTTTATAAAACTTCTTTTATTATGAAACCAAAGGAAAGCCGGATTTAGGGTTCCTAAGCTCCTTTCACTAGACTCAAACTGGACCGGATTAGGGTTTCGCTTCCAATTCCTGGGGTTTCTTAACTACTGAGAATACCAGGGTTTACATTAGAGTTAGCTTAAGTTTTACTACCTTTATTTCGTTTGTGTTGTTTGTTATATCTAAGTCACTCTTGTTTAACTTTATCTACTGAATGGTAATGTTTAAAGAGTCATTTATTTTATTTAGCCAAGTTATCCAGTTAGTTATGTAGGTTATGGTTGGTTTTGGTACTTAGGTTATGGTTGGTTTTGGTACTTAGGTTAATCAACCCTTAGTCGGTTATACTTTATGGGTCTCGATTCTTGACCTTTCACAAATAGGTTCTCATAGTCCTCTAATCTTGTTTAGTTTGTAGTGTCTTACTCCAATTATTTAGTTTGAATTACATTAGTTTGTGTGAGGCATTTTAGAATTAAGTGTTTGGGTGATGTACATTGGGAATGGCGTATTAATACTTGATAAATTTGTATTTTGAAGGTCTTGGAAGGTTGCTCAAGGTTAGGGGAAGAATCGAGTCAAGTTTCGTGTGATTCAGGTGAGAATTGGCGAAATTATGAAGGGGCTGAAAAAAGAACGAGGGTTATACGAGGAGAAGTATTCCCTTGTGTTCTTTCAGCATGGAAGGAGTTTTGAGATTAGAGGAACACAAGGGTATAGGGCACCTCGTGTTCCAGTCGTGTTTCTCTTATGTTTGGGGATAAAAAAGATACACGAAGTGAAACATGACGTCGTGTTCCCCTCATGTTGTTCTAGGATTAAGAGGTGTTTAGGGTCAAAGAGATGCACAACTAGACCACGGGTACATGGATCTCCTCGCGTTCTTTTAGGAATGTGCTTTCTTCATATTTTGTGGTCAGAGAGGTACACAGCCAGTTGCATGACCTCGTGTATCGGTTATGCTTGTAAACCCCAAAAATTTCTGTTTGGAATAAACCTTTATGATATCATGTTAGGTCATACCATAATGATTCCTTATAGGAATAAGACCTTAAAAAGATCAGATAGTGACCTAGACTAATACCGAAAACCTAAAAGTCATCTGATAAGACCTAAGACCGAAATAAAGATAGTGCGAACATTATGAAATGTGAACTAAAGCCCAAAAATCAAGCCCAAAAATTTTATAAAAAAGGTTTTAAGACAAAAACAAATTTTAGAATGAAGACTCTAATCGCTTAGTTGAACCTTAGTATTAGTCAATCGCATAATCATAAAACCCTAAATATTTGTACAAGAATTATCTGTAGTAAATTAGCATCATCATATAGTATAAATATTTATGTTTCTAATTCATAAATAAATTTGTCTTTCAGTATATAAATATTCAATAGATAATAAAATTATTCATCATATGCGTATGATAGAAATTCAAAATATTATTTAAGAAATAAAACCCCTTTCTTCATGCCATTAAAAAACCGTAACCCAATTAGCGAATTTCCCACTTTTCCTTCTTTATCAATTTATCAAATTTCTAAGTACAAAGTACAAAAAGACAATGACACATGATATCTTCATCATTTTGTAGCCACCTTCTTTATGCACAAGTACCATTTCCTAATAAAGCAATGATTGCATACTTTCTTCCCAAATATTGAAATCTCAACTTTAAGCAACAATCAAATCACTCTTCCTTTTACATAATTAAACTCCTCACAACTCCCCACATCAATTTCTTTCTCTCCCTTGGTTCTCTTTCCCTCCCCCCATTCTCTCTGTCTCTCTCTCTTCTTCCCTAATTCACGTCTTTCTCTCCCTCTCTTTTCGTTTTCTCTTCTTTTTCCTTCTTTCCTTTTCTCAAACAACAAACCACATCTTTTTCCACAAAAGTACCACTTTTCAAAACAAGAGACAAAAAGGGAAAAGATGAACGTGGTGTAGAAAGCAACAAACCACTTTAGCATAAAGGTAAGCTAAGGCCACCTTGAAAACTTTCAACTTTTAGGTTGGTTTTATTACTCATACTAAAGATTTCCCCCTTTTATGTGTCCTTAGGTTTGGATCCATACTCAAAGGAAGGGAATGATACTCTATCACTCCTTAAAAGATAAGGTAAATGTCAAACTTCGCTCTAGGTGGTTTATATAAGTTGAAAAGTATATGGAATGTAAGTATGATAATGTTCAACATTCGTTTTTCCTCTTGAGATCACCAAAAAGGAGTCATTCTTCTACAAAACATCATTTTTAAAAGTACAAACAATGTTAGGTTTAGATCCTTACAATATGTGGTTAAAAATATCATCTTTCTTACTCAAAAACATCTCATTATCTAGTGTAAGCATTTAGGAAGCTTAGAACACTAAAAATTATTAGTACCTTGCTTTATGGCTCATGTTTTTCTAGCTTCTTTATGCCTAGATATGTTGTATAACCTTCAGGAAACTTAGAGCATGAAAAATCCACACATACTCTACTATATGACTCATAGTTTTGAGGGCCTCCTAGAAATCAATTTATTCTTTCTATTTCCTTTTTAGTTATTGATGAAGACTCTACTAAGCCATGCTCGCCAAAACAAGTCAAGTACTCAGAAGCATGATCACACGAACTGAGCTAATAAACTTCGGGATGAGTTCAATTGTTATTGCAAGAACTTCATGGAGGATAAAGCGAAGCACATTAAATTGACTGCGGAAGGAGAAATGAAGCTGCTTAACATAGTAGGACGAAATGGTAAAGATCCGAGCAACTTTATTATATCAGATGGTGCTGAGAAATAGCAGAACTAAAAGCTAGCCCAAAACTAGTAGCGTTGGCCTCCAATGCTGCCGGCCTTCTTTTCCAACACTGCCAACCTTCAATACTAACACCGCCGGCCTTTCAGTTCTAAGTTACCGGCCTTCAACATCCAAACTTTTTTTACTACGACCTTTGTATCTTTTTTGTTATTTGTCTTTTTTGATGATAAATATAGGATGTAAGGGTTTGTTAAAAGACATATTACTTTTGATATTGAAATCCTTTGAGAGAAATTCTTCTTTTGAGTTTTTTTGAGAGCTTGTGAATCTTCAAGAATTTCACATTCTTGTTGCATTCTTTGTTATACCAAGGTCTTGTCAGTATTTCCTACATGGTCGAGATCTCTATATCAAGGTTCTTATGATTACTCAACCAATGAGTCAAGGTTTTTTCATCAATCCATAC
Organism: Combretum micranthum; assembly: GCA_024138025.1. Classification (NCBI taxonomy): domain Eukaryota; kingdom Viridiplantae; phylum Streptophyta; class Magnoliopsida; order Myrtales; family Combretaceae; genus Combretum; species Combretum micranthum. The sequence continues at coordinate 1,093,233 of JAMXBD010000172.1, read as the reverse complement.
TAAGGTTCGTGGAATTCTCAGATCTAGGGTCACGTTCAATTATACCACTGATTTATTTGGATATTTCATTGGGTCAAGATCACATTCGATTCTTAGAGTCCTGGAATTGGCAAAGCCGTGCCAAGCACGGATCAGATTGGTATCAGAGCAAAGCTTTCTAAAAATCACCAATCCAGTTCGATTTGAGAGCGGTAATCCAAAACCTTAACTTATATCGTTCATGCCTATCTTGATTTGATTTTTTTTTTTTTTTTGTTTTGTTAAGTTATTTGATCAATCTATTTGTTCTTAAGGTTCTTGTTAAAAAAAAGAGGAGAAAAAGCAAAAGACTATAAAAAAAAAAAAGAAAAGGAATGTGTATAAAAAAGAGAAGAAGAAGAAGTGTAAACAAAATAAATTTGAAGGATTTGTTTTGTGAGAAAGAAAGCCACAAGTGGATTTGTGATCCATCTTTATTCTCTGTTTCTTGGAGTATTCGATCCTATTATACACTTATAAGGAATTGTGGTATTGCGAGGAACAACACATGAAAGAAAATTTCACGAATTCAGATTGTAAGCTTGAAAAAGAACCATAAGACAAAGGATCGAGAGGTAAGTGGTAAGTGTATTATTGAGTTTAGGTAACACGTGAGGGTTGAGTTTCATATTTTGCGGTGATACACGTGAGAGAGTGTAGTGAGGTTTCTTTTCCTTTATATTATTATTATTTTGGTTATCTCCTAACATCACAGGATGTTAAGCGCCTCAAAAAAGGAAGGGAAGATACTAGTGATATGGCTCAAATGTTAGAGATGTTGCAGGGATTGATGGTGTGAATGGATCATCTTGAATAGCAGAGATCGAAGGGAAAGCCTGATTCTGATGATGAAAAATTAAAGGATGCCTGTTAGGGCCAGAGGCAAGAGTAGTTGATGAGAGAGCACTGGTCGAGAAGGTGAGAAAATTGATACTAACTTGAATACTATAAAATTCAAGATTTCACCTTTTCAGGGCCACGATGGCCTAAAACCTTATCTGGAGTAGGAACGCAAAATTAAGCTGATCTTTGCTGTCATAATTATTCGAAGGAGAAAAAGATCAAATTAGCTGTAATGGAATTTAATGGATATTCCAGGATCTGGTGGAATCAATTTACCATTAATAGGAGAAGAAATTTAGAAGAGCCATTTAACACATGGAGAGAGTTGAAGTAGATCATGAGAAAAAGGTTTGTTTCCTCACATTATTAGAGGGGATTATACCATCAATTGCAGGAACTCACTTAAGGATGTAAGAGCGTAGAAGAATATTATATCGAAATGGAAACACTCATGATGAAGATTAATGTGAAGAAGGATGATGAAGCAACTATGGCTAGATTTTTCAATGGGTTGAATAGAGACATTGTAGACAAGGTAGAATTGTAACATTATATGGAGTTGGAAGAAATGTACTAGATGGCATTGAAATTGAAGAGCCAACTCAAGAGGAAAGGAAAGTATAGTTATAGAGGTGCTTCTTCTCCTCATGAAAGAAAAATTGGAAAAAGAGGATAGGGAGAATCAGAAGGAAAATCAACTCAAGCTATGCCAAAGGACAAAACTCCTAATAAAACCAAAGGTAAGCTTGAATCCTAGTCTCGTTTGAGTGATTACGTTGTTTTAGGTATAATGATGTTGGCACATAACTTTTCAATGCCCTAATAAGAAAGCTATGATTGCTTTGGTTAATGATGAATATAAGACAACTAGCGAGAGTGTAAAGATAATGGTGATATGTCTGCATTAGATGGTGTTACTGATAATGAGGAGATGATACTTTAAATTTGTCATTGATTATTAGACGTACCTTAAGTATGCAACTGGTGGATGAGGGCAAACTTGAGCAGCAAAGGGAGAATATTTTTACACTCGAGCTATAGTGAAAGAAAAGGTTTGCAGTTGGATTATTGATGGGCGCAGTTGTGCCAATGTGGTGTGTGCTAATTTAGTGGAGTTGCTTAAGCTACCTACTTAAACACTCTAAGCCGTATAGGTTGCAGTAGTTGAACGATTATGGATAGGTGAAGGTAATAAGCAGGTGGAGTTATTGTTTTTCTCTGGAAACTATAAGGATGAGGTGATATGTGATGTAGTAACCATGAATGCATGTCATGTTTTGTTTGGCAGACCGTGGCAATTCGATAGGAATACTATTCATGAAGGGCATTCAAATAGATTTATTGTGTGAAAGGGTGATAACACATTCCATTTAAAACCTTTGACACTGCAAAATACAGGAGGATCAAAAGAAATTGAAATAAGAAGATGAAATGTTGAGAGCTAGAGAGAAAAAGAGAGAAACAACAGAGCTGGTGAAGATGATACGTGAGTAATAGAGAGAAGAAACAAAGTGGCTAGTGAAAAAACAAAGGAGAGAGTGAGAAGAAAAAGCAGTTGAATTGTTTTTGCCACTAAGAGTGAGATAGAAGTGTTGTGATTGAGAAAAAGCCCTTGATTGTACCTATGTACAAGGAGACAATGATTTCTACTTATGATCTTAACTCTTCTCTTCCTAGTATTGTCGTATCACTTTTTCAGGAATATGAAGACCTGTTTCCTGAAGAATTCCTAGAGGGTTTCCACCAATTAGAGGTATAGAGCATCAAATTGACTCATACCTGGAGCTCTATCTAGCCTGCATATTGGAGCAATCTTGAAGAGACCAAGGAGATACAAAGGCAAGTGAAGGAATTACTGGCAAATGGATTTATTCATGAGAGCTTGAGCCTTTGTGCTGTGCCAGTCTTTCTTGTGCCCAAGAAAGATAGACCTGGAGAATGCATGTAGATTGTAGAGCTATCAACAAAATTACGATAAAATATCATCATCCTATCCCTAGGTTGGATGATATGCTTGATAAACTACATGGTTCCTGTCTATTTACAAAAATTGATCTTAAAATTGGTTATCATCAAAATTGAATGAAAGAAGGGGACGGATGAAAAATTGCTTTTAAAACTAAATTAGGACTTTATGAGTAGTTAATTATGCCCTTTGGACTAACTAACGCACCTGGTACATTTATGAGATTGATGAACCATCTCATGCGTACTTTTATGGGAAAAGAGAGCATCTATATGCTAATCTAAAGAAGTATTCTTTTTGTCTGAGAAAGTAGTCTTTTTAGGGTATGTTGTTAATGCTAGGGGCATAGAAGTTGATGAAGAAAAGATTAAGGCAATTAAAGATTGACTTATGCCTACTAGCATCACTGAGATAAGAAGTTTTCATGGCCTTGTTACCTTTTATAGGCACTTTGTGAGCGATTTTAGTACCTTAGCAACACCATTAACTAAGGTTGTAAAGAAATTTGTTGGCTTTAAGTGGGAAGAGGCATAGGAGAAAGCTTTTTATTTGCTTAAAAATAAATAATGTTTTGCACCTTTGTTGTCTTTACCTGATTTTTTTAGGATTTTGAGATTGAATGTAGCGCATCTGGCATTGGCATTGGAGCTGTGTTAATGCAAGAAAGCAAGCCAATAGCTTATACAGTGAAAAGTTGAATGGAGCACGTTTGAGCTACCCTACTTATGATAAAGAGCTCTATGCATTGGTAAGGGCTTTGGAGACTTAGCAACATTATTTGTGGCCAAAAGAGTTTGTGATCCACACTGATCACGAATATTGAAGCATTTCTAAGGGCAAGGAAAGCTAAAGAGAAGACATGCTCGCTGAATGGAGTTCATTGAGATTTCCCTTATGTTATCTGCTACAAGCAAGGTAAAGAAAATGTGGCTGCTGATGCTTTGTCGCGTAGGTATGTCCTTCTCTCAACTTAATGCAAAATTCATAGGTTTTGAACATATCAAAGAGTTATGTGCTGGTGATCTTGATTTTTCTGCTATTTATGCTACATGTGAGGAGGGATCTTTTAACAAGTTTTAGAGGCATGAGGACTTTTTATTTCGAGAAGAGAGATTGTGTGTGCCTTAATATTCTATAAGGGAGTTACTTGTTAAAGAGTCTCATAGTGAAGGTTTGATGGGGGCATTGTGGTGTGACTAAAACTCTGGATATATTGATAAGCACTTTTATTTGCCTTACATAAGAAGGGATATAGAGATAATTTGTAATCGTTGTGTGACTTGCAAGAAGGCCAAATCTAGGATAATGCCTCATGGTTTGTATACCCCTTTATCTGTTCTTAATAACCTTAGAATGATATTTCTGCGGATTTTGTTATGGGTTTACCTAGATCTAAGAGAAGTTGTGATTCCATATTTGCTGTTGTGGACCGATTATCAAAGATAGCGCATTTCATTGCATTTATAAAAATGATAATGCTTATATTGTTGACTTGTTCTTTAAAGAGATTATAAGGTTACATGAAGTTCCTAAGACTATTGTTAGTGACCGGGATGTCAAATTTTTGAGCCATTTCTGGCGAGCTTTGTGGAGCAAACTCGACACTAAATTCTTATTCTTTACTGCCTGTTATCCACAAACCGATGGACAAACTGAAGAGCTGAACAGGACAATGACTTCCTTATTGCAAGCTGTGATTCAAAAGCATTTAAAGTCTTAGGAGGAATGTTTGCCATTCATTGAATTTACATATAGTCGCATTATTCACTCTACTAGAGGTTTTTCACTATTTGAGGTTGTTTATGGTTTTAATCCACTAATGCTTTTAGATTTATTGCCTTTGCTAGCAAATGAAAGAACTAGTTTATAAGAAGAAAAAGGCAAAAGCTGTAAAAAAATTACATGAGCAGGTGTGACAACAGATTGAAAAGAGGAATCAATATTCTCAACAAGTAAACAAAAACCAGAAGAAAGTCACCTTTAAACCAAATGATTGGGTGTGGGTGCACTTAAGGAAGGAGAGATTCCCATTTCAAAAGAAGTAAAAACTAGAGCCTCGAGGAGATGGACCATTTCAAGTGGTTGACAAGATAAATGATAATGCCTATAAATTGGACTTGTAGGTGAGTATAATATGAGTGCTACATTTAACGTTTATAACTTGAGTCCTTTTGATATAGGTGAAACTGATTCGAGGATGAATCCTTAAGAGGAGAAGGGGAATGATGAAGACTCGATTATGCTAAGATTGCCACAACAAATTCAAGTACCTAGAGGCATGATTACACAAACCGAGCTAAGAAACTTCAGGCTGAGTTCAATTATCATTGCAAGAACTTCATGAAGGATCGAGCAAAGCACATGAAATTGACTGTGGTAGGAGAAATGAAGCTATTCCAACATAGTAGGATGAAATGACGAAGGTCGAAGCAACTTCATTATATCAAATAGTGTTAAGAAATAGTAGAACTAAAAAGTCGCCCCAAAGCTGGTAGCTTGGGCCTCCAACGCCGGCCTTCTTTTCCCAACACTACCGACCTTCAATTCTATACCGCTCGCCTTCAACAGCCAGCCTTTCTTTATTGCGACCCTTTATATCTTATTTTGTTATTTTTCTTTTTTGATGATAAATATAGGATGTAAGGGTTTGTTAAAAAATAGATTACTTTTGATATTGAAATCCTTTGAGAGAAATTCTTCTCTTTGAGTTCTTTTGAGAGCTTGTGAATTCTTCAAGAATTTGATATTATCATTGCGTTCTTATTATACTAAGGTTCTTGGTCATATTTCCTACAAGGTCAAGATCTATATCAAGGTTCTTAAGATTACTCAACCAATGGGTTAAAGTCTTTCCATCAATCCATATCAAGGTTCGTGGAATTCTCAGATCTAGGGTAATTTTAATTATACCACCGATTTATTCTGGATATTTCATCAAGTCAAGGTCCACATTCAATTCTTAGAGTCATGGAATTGGTAAAGCTTTTGCCAAGAACACATCAGATGATGAAGACTCAATTGTGCCAAGCTCGCCACAACAAGTTTAAGTACCGGAGGCATGATCACGAAACCAAGCTTAGAAACTTCGGGATTTATTCAATTGTTATTGCAAAAACTTCATGAGGATCGAGCGAAGCACATTAAATCGATTGCGAAAGGAGAAATAAAGCTGTTCAACATAATGGGATGAAATGTCGAAGATCTGAGCAACTTCATTATATCAGATGGTGTTGAGAAATAGCAAAACCAAAAGCCAACCCAAAGCTGGTAGCTTTGGCTCAACACTGCCGGTTTTCTTTCTCCAATGCCACTAGCCTCCAATACCAACATTGTTGGCCCTCCAATTCTATGCCCCTTGCCTTCATTAGCCAACTTATCCTTTATTGTGACTCTTTGTATCTTATTTTGTTATTTGTCTTTTTGGATGATAAATAAGGATGTAAGGGTTTGTTCAAAAGCATATTACTTTTGATATTGAAATCCTTTTAAAGAAATTCTTCTCTTTGAGTTCTTTTGAGAGCTTCTAAATTCTTCGAGAATTTGATATTCTTGTAGCGTTCTTTGTTATACCAAAGCTTATAAATTCTAACTTTAATTATACTATTTGCATCATTTTTTTCGGCTATGGAAGTTTTAACTTAAAATGGCCATAATTTACTCATTTTAAGTCGGAATTTCACATATGAGTAGTCGTTTTCTACTGACTTTGGATTCTCTATCCATTTATAAGATTATTTTAATCATTTAAAGCCATAAGAGTTTAGAAAAGCTAGGAACAAATCGCATTCCTGAAGTTTCAGATTTTGTAGTTTTTAACTTGAACTTTTTACTTCATATGGACTCTATAATCAAGTATAAAATGTCCCCATATTTGAAATTCATATAATTAAAATAACTCATCTCATGCATGATCTTAGTGATGTTGTTCAAAAATAAGATTTCGCAAAACGATCTTTCATGGGAAGTGAAAAAGTTGAGTTTAAGGAAAACTTTCCTTCGAGTTCTCATAGCAAAACCTTAACTTTTTGTAAACATGAAATTTAACTAAAAATTATGGTTTCATTTTCATTTTGAATTAATGAGTATCGTATTTTATCTTGAATTATTTTTCCAAAACACAAACCTTCGTTCTTTTGTTAGGAACATTCTTCTAATTTGCACAAGAATTAGTTTAAGTTTTGGCACATGAGAAAAGTTGAATAGCTGAGTTAGTCTAAAAATTTTTTTTATCTTTAAGGAGAAGTTTGTATGTGCATTGTAATTTAGATTTCTTAGAAAATTTTGCATAACAAAGAATTATCAATATTTATATTTTTGAAAACATTTACCTTACCGTGTTAACATCAACTTTTATATTTTAGAAAATCTTCATTTTTGGTATAGTAACAACATCACTATGGCTTATATGAACATGAGTCTAGGAGTCATTATATAGTGAATCAATATTTAAGAAAACAAAATTATGTCAAGAATAAGGAAAATGAGTAAGAGCAAAAAAAAAAAAAAAAAGAAAAAGAAAAGGAGTCTTAGCTTGTTATCAACACTTTCTCGGACTTAAAATAATTCCAGTCACCAAGATAAATAAATAAAGTAAGCATAAAGGAATAAAATATGGAAGTCTTATATTATTTTCAAGGCTTCCAAAGACTTAAAATATATCCAGTCTCATAAATAAATCAAGAATAGTCAGGAAATAAAAATGGGAGTCTTAGACCTTATCAAGGCTCCTTGAGACTTGAATAATTCTAGTCTCATTTGGAATTGAAGTTAGACAAGTCCAAGACTAGAGATGTACTAGTCATATATAATAGCGTGAAATAGAAAGCATGAAATAAGAAAATTATGTCAGTGAGCATTCTAGGCTCTAAAGATATAAATATTACATACATATAATAACATATAAGAAGTTAGATTGGCATCATGAATAAAATGATCATAACGTAAGTATAAACATCATGATATGAGAAATGTGTTGTGTTGTATTTTTCCCATTCCCTAGCATTTGCATCATAGGAAAACTTTTATGGAAAAAAAATTAGTTTAAGAACAACACATACACACATCAAGAGCATAATATACATGAGGAGGTTTAGTGTATACCTAAAGTGAGGAATGGAAGAAGAAAATTTTTTAGAGAAACAAGAGTGTAAGTATGTATGTGTTGCGTGATTGAGAGAGGGGCAGGGGAGAGTTAGTTAAGTAAATTTGGGAGAGTTTAGAGAGAATAAAAGTATGTAAAGTGTGTGAAATGTGAAGGAGGGAAGGGTATTTATAGAAGATTATGGAGGGAAATTAAGAGAATAAAATAAATTGAAAAAGGAAAAAAAATGAGAGAGAGAGAGAGGGTGGTCGACATCCTTGAGGAGAAGAGAGGGAGGGAGAATTAAAAATAAATTTTAGAAGAAAAGTATAAAAGAAGTTTAATGGAAAGTGATATAAAGTTTTTATGGGGAAAGAAAATTGTAAGAATATTTATGTAAGCTAAAAGAGATAGGTGTAAAAAAGGTAGAGATAGATGAATAGTATTGAATAGTAAATAAGACAATTAAATTACCTATATAAAAATACATGTAAATCAACTATATCCGTATTTATTGTTTTTAAAAAAATTGTATTTGACATTTTTACAAATTCTTATTACATTACGAGTTGAAATTATTTGTCGGGATATTTTCCTTGTTTTGTGTGTCGATGTCTTGATTTCGAATTTGATCTTGTACGGGTTTGAAATAATTGAAATTTTATAATTGGTCTTTTTAGGGTATATGACATTTTTTGGATCATAATATAGGGTTATCTTATTTTTATTATTTTAGGGTTGCTGGGGAGGTCTTCCTAGGATCTACAGCTTCTATAACTCATTATTAGACCTAGTTGGTTTTTAGGGTTTCTGGTTTAAATTCTGATTTTGAAAACTTCTTGTAAAGTTATTGTAAAATCTAAGGGTTTACAGCAGAATTAGGATTCTACACAAAGGGGAAAAGACCTCCTTTCATGGTTTTGTCACATGATCAAATCTTGTGCATGTAAATATTAGTTTTTAACAGTTTAGAGCTTTTAATTAATCTCTTGGGCTAATAATAATTTGAATATCCAAATTATTCTAATTTAACTACAGTTTTGAATCTTTGTTTTGCGTAAGTTCCCTATTTGGGGTGAAATCTTTATTTTGCAAAATTAGCGCTCTTAACTGCATTGTTTTTTTATTTTTCTTTTAAAATTTTATTTTATAGAGCTATTATTAAATATTAATTTACTTTATTTCAACATTCGAATTGTTTTGGGATTTCTAAATTTAGGTTTTCAACTTGGTACTAATTTGGAAATTAAAAAAAAAATTAGTTGTTTAAATTCATATGTGACTTTATTTTCATTTGATTTTATTTCTTTATGATTAGTGTGTGATCATTTCCATTTTATATAGGTCAAGGTATATGGATTGTGGATCAATTAGCAATGGGCAATGGTCATTCAAGAGGAGTGAGAAGTTAAGGAGTAACTAAAATCGGGAGTTCTTGTGTCATGGCCCATATGAGATAAGCAAGTAGTGGATTTGACTACTATAGAAGTGGGTAGCACTAATTCCAACCATCATCATCATCTAACATGGGCTAGTGTGTTAAATACAAGAATGACTACTAATGGGATATATTATTTAAGCTAGATCCTCCATTTACTGTCTTTTCTGTTTTTTCATTAATTGCCTTTTTAAATAAAATTATTCCTATTCTTCCATGAATACTTAAAAGTAAAATCATAAAAGTTTAAAGGGTTTTTTGGTAACTTTAATAAGGGTATAATATGAAATGCCTTTAATGTTCAATGATTAAAGTCATTTGCTCATTGGGCACATGATACTGTTAAGGACTTTTATGTAATTTCATTGTATTTGTTGGTCTTTATGTTTCTGCAATGGTAACATTGTGACTGTTTCTTTCCCCCCTTCCCCCCTCAATTGCCCTCTTATTCGTCTCCATTTTTAACTGCCTTCTCTCTTTTTAATTGGTTTCATCTTCTAGATTTCATTTTCTATTCTTTTTTTCCGTTTTCTATTCCTTCTTCACCTTGTTCCACAAACATAATTTTGGGGACCTTGACCTCATATGAAAAATATCATTACATCACACACATATGACTCTCATGTCTCCTTTTTGTTGCTTTTCACTACTCTAATGGTCAGGTCTTTTTCTCTAGATTAACATTTGAAAACACATTTCTAAAATTGTTAGATGGATCTTTTATTTTTTTTTTTTTAATTTTTTTTAGTGGAATGTGGTGGGGGTTGGATGGTGTTTTCTTTTTTAATATGGTGCATGTAATTTTGTTGTTTTGTGTAACTAAATTTGCAACTTGAAAAAAAAAAATCAAATTCAAATTCCTTCTCTCATCCATGCATGATTGATCGGTCCACTTCTCTATTTACTGATTCTGATGATTTGACTATGCTAATCATTAAAAAGCATAAGAAAAATACTGTAACCGTTATATTTCCATTCTTATAAAATTTATACGTTTTTTCTATAATTAGGCTCCTTCGCTCTTCTACAAGTTTGCATATCATAGAATTAATATTTCAAATGGTGTATGTATTTGCATTTAATATATTGGATTGATCGTTGGCATATTTTGTGTTTTAGTAATTTCCATTAGTCTCACATTTGCATTTATTATTTTTTGTTATTGTAATTATTTTTTTTTAAATTGCAGCCGTAGGATGGGATTGGGGTTTCTATTTTTTAGTTGTTATAACTGACTTTATCATAGTGATAGTTTTTTGTTTTCTTTATATTATGTTTTGTTATTGTAATTTTTTTTTAAATTGTAGCGGAACAATGGGATTAGGGTTTCTGTTTTTTCATCGCTATAATTGGCTTTATCATAGTGATAGTTTTTTGTTTTCATTTTGTTTCTTAATACATGAACAACGTTTGGTTTTCCATAAGGGATTGCCCATCTACAAAAGAACATACTTTTCATTGCTATCATCGTCCATGGTTTGGGACCCTAAAGAACATGTTTTCCAAGTTAGATTCACTAAAGAGGTTTTAAAAACTATTAGTGAATTGTGTCGCTACTCTCATGTGTTATGCTATGGCTATTGAGAATTCCATGCTAGGTGTTGTAAATTTTTATTTCAAATTTATTCAAGATACATAAAAACCTTTTTTCTTTTTCACATGGTAAATTACTTTGCTATACAATTTAAATTTGATTAGTATATGTTTTTATCTATTTATCAATACATTTGTAATATATTACTTAATTTTCAATATCTTTTGTTTAATGCTTTATAAAACTCATTTTTTTCCCCATAATTCTCCTTTATTAAATTACTGCTTATTATATATAAGTTGACTAACAAAGTATTTCATATCAAATATTTTCTTACACCGCATTTAATATTTGATCATGAAAAATGTTTTTATCACGCGTCGACCGCTAGTAAAGTATTATGCTATTACTACTTTTTTAATATTATAGTAGTTTATATAATCATTAGTAGCCATATAAATCATAATATTTATTATATATTTAAAAATGTTATTTAAAAATCCACTCATTGTGTGGGATACTAACCAGTAATATATAATGAAGCTTTTAGTGTTTTAATACCCTTTTAATATTTTCCAATAAGTACAACCGCTCATAAATTTACCATATATATTTAGTATAGTTTATTCCCATCTCTCTTTGTGGTTTTTCATCCTTTCACTTTTATCTTTATCCGCTTTTTATTTCCTACTTTCACTCTTTCTTTCTCCCACTCATGTATTTTTCTTCCATTTTAATTTTGATTTTTTTTCTCCCAAATATTTTTCCTTCGTCCTTATTCTTAATCTGGAATTTTCAATCTATATTCCATAATGCGCTTTCTATGACAATGGTAATGATTTATTCATCTCTTATCTTCATTTGCAATGTTTGAGTTTGTTTTCCCTCTCTCTTTTATATTCCATAAAAAATGAAGTTATGTAATATACATTTGAAAAAACCATCTACAACATTTGTTATTTCAGTAGGTAGGTTTAATTTCAATTTTAACATCATACATACATATATATATATATATGTATATTTGGATTTTGAGAGCCTAATATTTGATAACATGCACTTCATTACTTTTTTTTAGTTTGCATGTAAATATTGATTATAAAATTATCTATTTTATTATTTTAAATCTTTATACTAATTGCATAATGAAATATGTTTTAATAACTGACGAAATGTTATAAAATAGCCTTCTTTTACATTAAATTATCTGTACATATTTCCTTATTTTTTTAAATGCATTTTTTATGTCCTTACTTAATCCATTACACAATTACTTATAGAGTTATCAATTTTGAAAGTTTTAGGTATTTAGCATATCTTAGTTATTAATGTTCTTTTTTATTTTGGAATCTTTTTATAATTTTAAATTTGTAATGTGGTAGTTTTACACAATTAATTAGAATGTTATCAATTCTGAAAGTGGTAGGTATTTAGTACATCTTAATTATCAATATTTTTTTCTTTTTGAAAATCTTTTATTGATTTGCGCGGTTGTTTTCCAGTTGCAATGCCTATTTTTACATTATTTATGCAATATGTTTTAAGTATGATCCATTGAGATTTGTAAAATTAAATTTTATGATTATTTTAATATGTTGATATTACTTTCTTTCTTTCAAATATAAGAGCAGTATTAAAATCACATAATGGTTGATTTATTATGTTTTCTTTAACCTTTAGAATCTTTTCTAGAGTAAGTTTTGCTTGTACATCTTTTACTTTTTTTCTTAAAAGAATGGTTGTGACTTTTAAATTTTATGAAAATTATTGCAAAATTTAAGCGATGAAACTCTTGACATAATTTCTTTTTGACTTTGGAAAGCTTTTTTTTTTTTAATCACTTATGCATTTTCTCTATTTAAGTTAGAATGAAAAGTTGCGACTTTTATGTTTTATAAAAATTATTGCAATATTTGGATGATGCAATTTAAAATGATGTGACTCTTTACATATCATATTACATTTTCATGACTTGAAGTATTACAACACTTTCCATATCTATTATAATAGATAGTTTTAGAAGCTTTTCTACCATTGTACATTTTCATTTAAAGAATCACCTATTTAAAAATTTCTAATAGTTAATCATTGTATCTTTTTCTTTCAATCATTTTAAAAGTGTAAAATCTTTAAATTTTCAAAAGTTATTTCACCTTATGAGCAAGTATATCATATATATATATATATATATATATTTTTTTTTAACTATTTTTTTATTTTAATCATTTTAGAAATATTTTATCTCTTCATGATTAAGTTTTTGCATTGTACCTCTTTAATATTACCTTTGACCTTTCATATTACTTTTTTATACTGATACCCTTTCAATATTACACCTATTTATTATTACCTTATTGTTGCTTTTTTTTTTTTGTATTATTGCAATATATAAAATATTATGCTATTACAACTTTTTTAATATTATAGTATTTTATATAATCATTGGTACTTGTATAAATTATAATATTTATATTTATTATGTATTTACAAATGTTATTTTAAAATCTACGCATTGTGCGAGGTACTAACTAGTTACTATAAATTTGGTTAATTAGACCAGAAAGTCATAACGTTTAAGATAAGTTTATTTGGGATGATAATTTAGTTCATTTGAGATCATAATGTTTAAAAAAAATGGGTGAATTGAGGTTTTCATTAAAATGTGTCATAACGTAACAAATCTTTTGAGTTTTAATTAAATTTTTCTCCTATTGGCATAATGGTCTTAATTAACTCATTTCTCTAAACGTTGTGACTTCATATAAATCACTCGAAACGTTGTGACCTCAAATTAATCTATCCAATATTATGACTTTCCAGTCTAATTTACCCAATATAAATCATTACTTATTTGTTTGAAGGTGACCCATGGTCAGGTTTAGTCACATTAAGTCCATCGCTGCAGCAAAACCTTAAGAAATCAAGAGAATCATCAAAATGCGATAATTAAAATTTTAGGCTGGTTGACAAGAGGGATGATATATCCATTAAAGGTAATTTGAAATCCACTCTTTTCATAAAACAAGTATACTTGAAGTGTTTCAGTTGTACTAGAAAAAAATAGGAAATAATGTTTTTAAAGGTAGCTTTGTAAGTGCAGTTATTAGGTTACTTTGAATCTTTACACTTAATACACAATATGAATTTTTGCGGTTTTCATTTTGTTCCATCCCATTAGTAGTCATTCTAGGATCGTTACTAGCCCGTGTTAGATGATGATGATGGTTGGAATTAGTACTACCCACTTGAAATAGCCATAATTCTCAATTTATATTTTTACATGTGTATTAATGCCTATTTTAGCATATTAGAAAAACATTCAAAGTTTAGCATACAAGTTGTATTAGTGATTGGTAGATGTGTTTGTGATTATTTAATTGGATGTTAATATGTGTATTATTAATGTTAATATTGTACTTGTAGTGATATATATTTTGAAGTGATTAAAAATTTGATAAATAATGTTTGAAATGACAACTAAGCATAGCAGAAAATTTAGAACAAAAACAAGCCCAACTCATTTTAATTTTGACCTAAAACCAAGCCCAAACCCATGCAAATTAAAGCCCCTAATCTAACAGCCCCTAAAGTCAAGTTTTGGATAAATATCAAGTCTAAATTATGCAGAATTCGTGTGAAAAATTAGACAAGCCAATGTGACCAAAAAAAGAAGCCAAAAACACCATTTTTGTTCTTCCAAAGCTCACCCAAATCAAGTCCAAACATCACCTACATTTTTCCCAAGCAAGACCATCATTTTCTTGTGGCAAGACCATAAAGCTAAGCCCAAGACTCTAAAGGTATGTGTTTGTTATGTTAATAACAAATTTAATAGTTTAAGTTTTTTTTTAGAATATGAGTTTTTATCTTAAAATGAGTTTTGATGATTTGCATGTGTTAGTTATGTAATAAATGAATAACTTGATGGTATATGAGTGATTAATTGTGCTATGTAAATGACAAGTAGAGTGGAAGTGAATAAAGTTATAAATAAGTAGGGTTAGGGTAGTTTAGAGTAAAATGTATGGGTTAAATGAGGATAGATGATAATTAGTGATTGAATGATAGAAATGAATGTTTGATGAGGTCGAAATGAAGATTTTGACTGTTACAAGAAGTTAGAATGCATATAGATGAAGGTTTAGTATTGGAAATGTGTTGAGAGGAAGTTTGAAAATGAAGACTCGGGTAAAAAGTTATGTTTTTGAATAGGGGAGGTATGCAATTTTTCAAAAAATCTATGCTGCAGTGTACTCCATCCCAATGCTGCTGGCATAGGAGTCAATACTGCTGGCGTATACGGCAACACTACCAGCGTTGGGGGTATCCACGGGCGTAGACCTACCCTGTGAAACTCTTGGAAATTTTAAGTTGTAGTCTACACCGGCTCAACGTCGCCGACGTAGACCACAACACTGCCAGCATTTGGCTAAATGCTGCCAGCGATGGAAAGCATAGAGTTTTTGGTGCAGACTACACCGCCTCAATGTCGCTAGTGTTGAAGGCCGGCGTGTCCTCTGTAGTTCTCCATTTTCAAAACTTCTTCAAAACTATTCTTTTAGCTTGTTAAATTGTCTTTTGAGTATTTGTTGAGTAGGTATGATGTTGTATGATGTATAAATGCTATGTTAAGACCTTGTGAAGAACTTATTTGACTTTCTTTGAGTGTTTTGTTTAGAATTAATTATGTTCGTGTATGAATTAAAATTAGAATGTTGATTTGAGAGGGTTTTCCTGGAACAGTGTTAGATCCTTACTTAGCTACCCCTATTAATTCCCGATTTGATTCAGGTACGCAATAACGTGTTTGTTTCCTGCTTAGGATAAGCATATACTCAATCAACTTTAATATAGACAAATTTAAACATTATTTGAATTGCATGTCTCTTATGCTGTTTAAATCCATATCTGACCTTGGTGGTGGCTCGGTTTTTGGTTCGAGGAGCAGCATCTTGCTTAGATTGGGGGCACGGTAGTTTAGGCGCTTAGGCCACCCCTATCTTTTGATAAGACTTTCCTAAGTGGTACGACAAGTAACCAATAGGGCAGACCGTATCGATGTAACATTTACTTAAGCTTAGAATGAAGTAATATGATTTAATTCAAATGTTTATGGGAATAGTTGGACTAGGTGATGTTATGGACTAATATAAGTGAAGTTATGTAACGATTGTTAACCCTAGATAAGATTATTTTCTCTTTTATGGATATATCATCTGTGAGATATAAGTATCCGAAGTACTTATATCAATTCCCTGAGCGTTGTGATTGTTACTCAGGACTCCTAGATATCCTTATTGTTTGGAGTTTGAATACTCCAGTGATGTTTGACTAATTAAAGATTATCTAATAACCGAATGATTATCGCATTGCATTATAGTTTAAGATCATGTGTGCCATTACGCATTTGTTTTTGTTACTTGTATACTGGATCTTTGACTCATATTTTATCCTTTTCAGGTGTGGATAACGAGTTCTATACAAGCATGGGATATGGATTGGATTTTGAGGAGTTCTTAGATGATTAGGAGGAGTAGAGACGATCTTGACTTTGATGGAATCCTTATGTAATAGAATAGCTATATATACATATATATATATATATATATTCTGAAAACCTATGTATTAGTTAATAGGATTTCTGTTATCTTTTGATATATTTTGTAAATGTCTTGTTTACAAGTCTTGTTTGTAATATTTATATATACATATGGGTGTAATATATTATATCTTTTATTAAGTATAAAGTTAGAGTTATGTTTTATAAGTTGTTCTAAAAAGTAGTAGTTTTAAAGTTTTGTTCTTATAAGACATTTTGATAAATAACTATCCAAACTGATCCTGGTAATCAACCTTACATATAATACTAAAGATTATATGTGGTTGAGGAATTAAATTTACCTATTCTAAATATAGGGGTAAGTTTGGGTCCTTACACCACTTCGATAGTAGTCAAATCCACTACTTACTTATTTCATATGGGCCATGGCACAAAAACTCCCAATTTTAATTACTCCTTAACTTCTCACTCCTCCTGAATGACCATTACCCATCACTAGTTCATCCACAATCCATATACCTTGACCTATTAAAATGGAAATGATCACACACTAATCATAAGAAATAAAAATCAAACGAAAATAAAGTCACGTATGAATAGAGGTTAGCAAAAAAACCAACCGAACCAAACCAATCCATAACTGAACCAATCCAAATAAAAAATATGATTTTTTTTTTTTTGTGGTTTGGTTTAAAAATTTTTTCAATTCGATCCAATCCATAAATTTATAGTTTGGTTTGGAAGGTAAACCAAATCAATCCGTAAAACCGAACCAAACCATTTTAGAAAAATATAATAATATTTTACTATATGTTCATGTGATTTCATTTGATATTTATTATTTAGTGAATATTGATTAAAATCAACTTGTTCATTTTAAATTTTTTTTAGGCTCATGATATGTAGATTTTTGTTGATGATTAACTATTTTTTAATAGCTTTTAACTTTATAAAGTATAAAATTTATTTATTCAATTATAAATTCTTATTATATATTAGTTATTTAATATATTTCGTTAGTGGATCATTTTATTCATTAATAAATTTTGTTGTAGATGATTTTTTATTTTAGCTAAATTTATTGGTAGATTATTGACTTGATATTCTATTAAAAATTATATATTATGACTTACTATGTATTGGTTGGTGAATGTATTTTATTGGTGGATAACTGATTTTACAGAGAACTATTGAAAGTGTGATGAATTCATAAAGTACTTTGTTGTGGTTTATAATATAAAATTTGTAAAATGATATAAATATTTAAGTATATACACAAATGTGAAAAAAAAAAAACTAGGAGAAAGAAATTTTTTAGTTAGAATTTTGATTTAATCCATAATCCAAACCGAACTAAATTGTTATTTAATGGTTTAACAAATTTCTAATCCGATCCAAATCGTTACTTAACGGTTTGAATTGGAATGAAAAAAACCAAACTGTAAATTATGGTTTGGTTGGTTCTAGAAAAAACCGAACGAAACCGATCTGTGCCCACCCCTACATATGAATTTAAACAACTATTTTTTTTAATTTCCAAAATAGTACCAAGTTGACAACCTAAATTTAGAAGACCAAAAACAATTCAAATGTTGAAATAAAGTGAATTAATATTTAATTATAGCTCTATAAAAGAAAATTTTAAAAGAAAAATAAAAAACAATGCAGTTAGGAGTGCTAATTTTGCAAAATAAAGATTTCACCCCAAACAGGGAACTTACGCAAAACAAAGATTCAAAACCGTAGTTAAATTAGAATTATTTGGATATTCAAATTATTATTAGCCCAAGAGATTAATTAAAAGCTCTAAACTGTTAAAAACTAATATTTAGATGCACAAGATTTGGTCATGTGACAAAACCCTAAAAGGAGGTCTTTTCCCCCTTGTGTAGAACCCTAATTCTGCTGTAAACCCTTAGATTTTACAATAACTTTACAAGAAGTTCTCAAAGTTAGAATTTAAACTGGAAACCCTAAAAACTAACTAGGTCTAACAATGGGTTATAGAAGCCATAGATCCTAGCAAGACCGCCCCAGAAACCCTAAAATAATAAAAATAAGATAATCCTATATTATGATCCAAAAAATGTCATATACCCTAAAAAGACTAGATTATAAAATTTCAATTATTTCGAACTTGTGAGATCAGATCCTAAATCAAGACATCGACACGCAAAACAAGGAAAAATATCTTGACAAATAATTTCGACTTGTAATGTAATAAGAATTTGTAAAAATGTCAAATACAATTTTTACGGCTTATAAAAACATCAGATATAGTTGATTTACGTGTACTTTTATCAATACAGGTTATTTAATTGTCTTATTTACTATTCATTACTATTCACTACTATTCATCTATCTCTACTTTTTTTACACCTATCTCTTTTAGCTTATATACCTATTCTTACAATTTTCTTTCCCCATAAAAACTTTATATCACTTTTGGTTAAACTTCTTTTATACTTTTGTCCTTCTCATCTCCTCAAGGGCACCGGCCACTCTCTCACTATCACTCTTTTTTTTTTTCTTTTTCAATTTATTTTATTCTCTTAATTTCCCTCCATAATCTTCTATAAATACCCTTCCCTCCTCCACATTTCACACACTTTACATACTTTCATTCTTTCTAAACTCTCCCAAATTTTCTTAACTAACTCTCCCCTCTCCCTCGCTCAATCACGCCACACATACATACTTACACTCTTGTTTCTCTAAAAAATTTTCTTCTTCCATTCCTCACTTTAGGTATACACTAAACGTCCTCATGTATATTATGTTCTTGATGTGTGTATGTGTTGTTCTTAAACTAATTTTTTTTTTCCATAAAAGTTTTGCTATGATGCAAATGCTAGGGAATGGGAAAAATACAACACAACACATTTCTCATATCATGATGTTTATACTTATGTTATGATCATTTTATTCATACTGC
Organism: Combretum micranthum; assembly: GCA_024138025.1. NCBI lineage: Eukaryota > Viridiplantae > Streptophyta > Magnoliopsida > Myrtales > Combretaceae > Combretum > Combretum micranthum. Next base: position 1,073,859 of record JAMXBD010000172.1, on the reverse strand, counting down.
CAATCTAACTTCTTATTATTATGATATATATGTAATATTTATGGGTCTGTTTGGATTGTCTGTTTTTTATCTGTATCTGTATCTTTTTAAAATGATATTGTAAATATATCCGATTTGCATCTAAATTTTATCTACATTTGTTCTATTTGATCTTTTGATAAGAACTGTCAACTTTTTTTTATCTATATCTATTTCTTGATAAATAATTTGTTAGCAACAAGTTTGAAAAAGTGTCTGTATCTGCCGAAAAAAAGCCAAAACAAATAGACCCATATCTTTAGAGCCCAGAATGCTCACTAACATAACTTTCTTATTTCGTGCTATTATATATGACCAGTACATCTCTAGTCTTGGACTTGTCCAACTTCAAGTCCGAATGGGCCTGGAATTATTCAAGTCTTGGGGAGCCTTGATAAAGTCTAAGAGTCCCATTTTTATTTCCTAACTATTCTTGATTTATTTATGAGACTGGATATTTTAGGTCTTTTGGAAGCCTTGAAATTTTATTCCTTTATGTTTACTTCATTTATTTATCTTGGTGACTAGAATTATTTGAAGTCTCGGGAAAGTCTTGATAACAAGACTCTTTTTTTTTTTTTTTTTTAACTCTTACTCATTTTCCTTATTCTTGACATAATTTTTTTTCTTAAATATTGATTCACTATATAATAACTCCTAGACTCATGTTCATATAAGCCATAGTGATGTTGTTATTATACCAAAAATGAAGATTTTCTAAAATATAAATGTTGATGTTAACATGGTGAGGTAAATGTTTCCAAAAATATAAATATTGATAATTTTTTGTTATGCAAAATTTTCTAATAAATCTAAATTACAATGCACGTACAAACTTCTCCTTAAAGATAGAAATTTTTTTAGACTAGGTCAACTATTCAACTTTTCTCATGTGCCAAAACTTAAACTAATTTTTGTACAAATTAGAAGAATGTTTCCAACAAACTCATGAAGGTTTGTGTTTTGGAAAAATAATTCAACATAAAATATGATACTCATGAATTCAAAATGAAAATGAAACCATAACTTTTAGTTAAATTTCATGTTTACAAAAATTTAAGGTTTTGCTATGAGAACTTGAAGAATAGTTTTCCTTAAACTCAACTTTTTTACTTCCCAAGAAAGATTGTTTTGCGAAATCTTATTTTTGAACATCACTAGGATCATGCATAAGATGAGTTATTATTATAATTATATGAATTTAAAAGACGAGGACATTTTATACTTGATTATAAAGTCCACATGAAGTAAAAACTTCAAAGTTAAAAACTACAAAATCTAGAACTTCTAGAATGCAATTTGTTCCTAGCTTTTCTGAACTCTTAATGGCTTTAAATATTTAAAATAACCTTAGAAAGAGAATCCAAAGTCGGTAGAAAATGACTAGTCAGTAGAAAATGATTACTCATATATGAAATTCGAAAAAATGACGCAAATAGTATAATTAAAGTTAGAATTTTTAATACGACCTTTATGAAATACTCATTTAGAATATTTCTTTTGTTTAGGTGACAAAGGACCTGATCTTCCATTTCCTGATGATTACTTTGATTAGGCGTGATCAAAATGGAGTGAATTATTCCTCTACCCGTTACATTTCCCTACTTGTGCTTGTAAGTTAGCTGCATTAGCGAATAGGAAAAGATAAAAAAGGGGGTCTTGCATGTGGAGTATGTATGCGACATGTGCATTTGATGAATAAAGAATAAGTATTAATTCCTATTTTAATGTGAATGTTTGTATGAAAAATCGTTTGGTCACCATTAACTTGGAAACTAATATTATTTGGAAATTAATTACTAGAATAAATCATGCATGGCATGAAGTGAGCCCCATTATGCATTTCACTACTATTCTTTGTGTGAGGAAACAGAAAGCTGTAATAGTGACCAATAGTAGCCAGGAAGTCTACATGAGTATGTAGGAGCCAGAAAATCTATGAAAATATGATGGTCGTATGATCCGAAAACCACCCAACCCCTGATATGGAGTGCACAAATCCATTCTGCACATGATTTATGGTTAATCATGTGTACTTGTTTGTTCATATGAATGTTGTATATTCATATTCTTGCCTAAATACTTATATGAATTATGAGAGTGTTTTCGAAGTAGGAATTACCTCACTAAGTTAGTTTTGCTTATACCCCTATTTTTGTTGTTAGTGGACTACTTATGGCCGGCCCCAAGGGGACCAATATGTCAAGTACGAATTGACACAATTAGGAGCTTTTGGAGGAAGTTTGCATCAGGAAGTTTTGGCGTAGATTTCTCAGAAAAATCTCTATAGTAGAATTTGTTTATCTTTTGCACTTATAGTACTTTGACTTTTAAGATTTGTAATCCTTTCAGTTAACTGAAGAATACTCTTAAGATGTGTAAGACTTTATCTTGATGATTATTTATTTATATAAAAAAATTCTTAAATGTTGTTTATTGATATATGCTTAAAATATAATACCCCATTAGAGTCTCCAACTATCTCGTAAGCATGCCTTGTGCATGATATCAAAGCTTTTGTATGATTGAGATAGTCATTTTCTAGCTTTAATATTATATGCGGTGAACAGTCACATTTAGAGTACCCTATAGAGAGTGATATCTGCCTTTTCCTTTTCTCATATAAATATTTCTTTCTCTTTTTTTTTTTCTACCTCCTTACCTTTTACAAACCCTCTCAAGACTTAAGGTAAGATTCTCTAAAATCCTAACATTTTCCTAGTGCTAAATAATTGGAATTAGCATAGTATATCACTAATTAACTCATGTTATGTTTTACGCGAGGAAATTGGAAAGGATGAAGTAGTGTTAGAAGATAAAGAAGACCCACCACAATAACAAAATTTGTGTCAAGGTCAGTATGAGATTTTAAGATGTTGTAATGTGAGTTTTTTAGCATTTTAAGCATGACAACTAACTTGAGTGAGTTGACACATGTTTAGAGTGTCAACAAACTGAGTTTTAGAGTGGTTTTAGGATTTAGAAACTTCATTCCAGCTAAAATAAGGGAGGAACTATACTGGGAAGTAAATAAGGGGTCTGTTTGGATTGTCTGTTTTTCATCTGTATCTGTATCTGTATCTTTTTTAAAATAATATGTGTAAATATATCCGATTTGCGTCTAAATTTTATCTATATTTGTTCTATTTGATCTTTTGATGAGAATTGTCAACTTTTTTTTGTCTATATCTATTTCTTGATAAATAATTTCTTAGCAAAAAGTTTGAAAAAGTGTCTGTATCTGCCGGAAAAAAGCCAAAACAAACAGACCCAAGATCTTGAAAAAAATTTTTAATGTTAAGGAATTTCAATAAGCATGAGATAAAACTATCTTTGTAATGCCCTAAAAATTTAATTCAATTAATTAAATAACTTAAGGTGCTATCGCTACGTATAATACTCTAAAGTATTATATGCTAAGACTTTCTCTAAAAGATTTTGTTTATGTTGAACATTGCTACTCAATTTTAGATTCTGAAATCGTTTAGTTGAATTTCTAAATCAACTGAATTTGGCAGTGGAAAATCTATTTTATAAATCAATTTCTAAATAAAAACACTTTAGAACTTCCACTCACTCAAGTGGAAGAACTTTCAATTAAACAAAACTTTACAAAAGCTTAATTACAAAACATGGGAACCAACAGGCCCCTTTTAAGAAATATTACAACTTAGAATACAAATCCAGCTCTTAATATGTAAATAAAACAAATACAAATGATATCCATGACCCTAACCACATCACTCATCAAACATTGCCCAAAGCCCAAGCCAAGCATCATAACATCAATCATCTTCATCAAATCATCATTAACATCATCATCAACAATAACACCTGTAAAAAGAATAACAACAAGAAGAATGAGTCGAAGCTCAGTACACAATAACACAATCACACGCAGAGTGGCACGCGAGCTTAACTAAATACAATGCATCAACAACAGATTATCATCTTTTCTTTAAAGTAAACAAACAACACGGGAGTATTCGAACTCTGAAAAACAGGGGCAGCGCAGGAACCTGAGTAACAATCACGATGCTCAGGAGATTGATATAAGCAGCCCGGATACTTTTATCCTAGATGATATATCCGAAAATGAGAAATAATAGTCTCATCTAGGGTTCTCAGCTATTACCCGACTCTCCTTAAACTCAGTCCACAACATGAATATAGTTTATCGTTCTCATAAACGTTGAACTAAACCATGGAATTTCCCCTCGAGTTTAAGCAAATGTTATGCCGAATAACTCTATCTACTATCCGTCGTACCACTTATGAAAGTCATATCTCAATGACAGGGGTGGCTTAAGCATCTAAAACTACCTTACCCCCAATCTGAGTAAGGTGACGCTCCTAGGACTGGATACTGAACTGCCATCTCAGGTCAAATATGGATTTAAACTGCAAAATAGACAACCAATTCAAACAATTATTAGGTCGAGTTTAAGTTCTTAGTCCATTTAGGATGCCTATCCTAACAATCAACACGCAAGTTACTACGTACCTTATATAAGAACTCCAAATAAAGGCTCAGACACCCACTCAGAAGATAATCTCGAAGATTTAAAAGCCAAACTCAAACATCTGTTTAACAATTTAAACTCTATAAGAAATCTAATAAAAATCCACTTATATCAAGCTCATCTAAGAACCTATATCAATTATTCACTCATCTCAAACTTTTATTATAACCCGATTTGATTAGACATTAATTTGGAGCCCACTATGGCTGCGAATATCGCCTTACCAAAATATGGACAGTTCTCCTTTATCTGTCAAAGTATTTTCTTTTCACTTTATTTATGATCTTGATAAGATCATATTTTATACAACTTATTGATGATCACAAGAGCTAGAATGGATATTTGTTTTGATTAAAATTCATGTTTCAGGACTAATTTGGACAAAGAAATCAAAACAAGAGACTTTGAATCAAAAATGGAAAAATTGAAGTAAAGGCCAGCATTTCAACATACAAAGCCGCCGGCGTTAAAACGGCTTACACCCAAGGCCGTTACCAGCACTGCCAGCTTTGCCGAGCATATGTCTCAACCACACTGTAAGCCACCTCAAAGCTACCAGCGTAGAAAATAAAGAAGCCAGCGTACTTGAAGGCCGGCAGCTCAGAATTGGAAAGTCACCAGCTTTGAAGGAGTTACAATATACGCCGGCTCCTAAGCCGCCGGCGTTGGGGCAGTGTAGGTCAAGGAATTGAAGAGACATGAACATAACAAAGGCTAAGAGGAAATTGAAGTGACAAATCTGTTGTAGTGTCTACGCCGGTGTTAAAGCCGCCGGCTTTGGAACGGCGTTCGTTATAAATCAGCCCAACGCTTCATTTCTGATCACATACGTCGGCTAGATCTACATCTAAGCTGCCGGCGTAGAAGCGGCCTACAGGTGTAACCTGTAAAGACCTGACATGCTCAATTCTCAAATTAAGCACACCAAGTCCCCAACCACGTATAACTCTTACGAATTATACGTAAGGTTGTCTTAAAAGAAGGTGTTTATGTTGAACATTGCTAAACCAATTTTAGATTATGAAATCGTTTAGTTAGATTCTGACAACAACTGGATTTAGCAGCGGAAAAATAAACTTTAATAAAAAAGTTTCTACATAAAAGCATTTCAAACTTCCACTATTACAAGTGGAAAAACTTTCACTTTGATAAATATTTAGAAAAGCTTATTTATAAAACTTGGGCACTAACAAACCCTTAAATAAAAATACAAATTTATAAATGAATCCAGTCTCGAAAAAACAAAGCAAAGAAGAAACAAAATACAAATATATCTCGGTCCTATTACATTTCACTCATCTCCCAAATCTTCAGAATCGCCCAAAACCCGGGACAAACATCATCACATCAATCATCATCACCATCACCATCAAACTCATCATCATCAACTTCATCAACATCGTCTTTATCAACAACAAAACCTGTAAAAAGAATAACAACAATAAGAATGAGCCGAAGCCCAGTACACAGTAACACAATCACACACGGAGTGACACACGAGCTTAACTAAATGAAAATGCGACAACCACAAGTTATTATCTTTCTTTAAAGTAAACAAATCAACACGGGAGTATTCAAACTCCGGACATCAAGGATATTTGGGGTCCTGAGTAACGATCATGACGCTCAGGGGGTTGATATAAGCAGTTCGGATACTTATATCTCCTAGATAAATCTATCCAATAACTAAACAGTCCCATGCCCCCAATTTGAGCAGGGTGCCGCTCCCCGAACCGGATACCAATTCCACCCCAGGCTCACCCAATCTGTGAGGGGGCGCCCCTAGGCACTCATGCCGCCCTGGGCAGGGATTGGATTTAACGGTGTAAAACACAAATCAACACTCATCAATTATTAAACCGTCTTTAAGTTTTTAATCCATTTAGGATGCCTATCCTATCAATCATCACGCAAGTTACTGCGTACCTTGAATATGGAATCCAGACATAGCCTCAGAAGGAAATTTCAGAAGATAATCCAGAAGATAAATCAGATATCCACTTCTGTTAAGGGAAGAGTTCGTATAAGAAACTAAACTAAACTAATCATCCACTTCATCAAATTCATACAAGAACTCATATCAATTATTCACTAATCTCTAACTCATTTTGTTAAATCCTATTTGATCAAACACTAATGTGGAACCCCACTATGGCTGCGATGAATCGCCCTGCCAAAGTATGGACCGTTCTCCTTTGTCTGTCAAGGTATTTCTTTTCACTTTGATTATGGTTTCTTATCCACAAAGTATCAACAAAACATTTATATTCAAAAACATATAAATCCAAAACAATTAAACATTCAAAACAACATATTCTCATGTTATTCAAAGATCGCCCTAACACATTCATTTAATCCAATTATTTGTTACTAACCCATTTTAGCTTAACCTTAGTCAAATTGATTAAAATTAGTCATTTGATTCATTTACTAAGTCAAGTTGATTAAACATAGACAATCTAATTCATTTTAGCTTAGTAAAGTTCATTAAGTCAAATTGGACTTAGATTAATTACTAATTCATTATACATCTAAGATCTAGTCACTTAATCCCAAGTTAGCTTAAACCTAGCCAAATTCATCAAAGTTAAACAATCTAATCCATTTTAGTTCATTCAAGTTCATTTAGTCAAGTTGAACCTAGGCTTATTAACTAAGTTCATTTAAGTTCAAGCTAATCATAAGAACAAATAATAAACAAATCTTAAACTTAGCATGAAGGAAATTCAAATAAAATTCATATAGACACATAAGTCATCATTTATATACTTACCAAGATCATTTAGTTTCATTAAGTCATCACAACATCATAAATCAAGCAATGGAAATCATATATACAACATAACTACTTTTAGTTTAATACTCATAGAAATTCAATGATTTGTTGAATTTATAAATCTATCTAAATCATGCTTTAATTATACCCCTCAATCATCATTACACATCAAATATAACTTATCTATCTCATTTTAGCTCAAAAAGATCTATTTCCTAAGCAAAAACATATTTAACAAACGAAAACAAGTTTTTAACTTTGTTTTGGAAAGTGTTGCAGCTGGAAAGAATCAAAATTTAAGTATCGATAAGTTTCAAATTTGCAAAAGCTCAAAACATGAAAGTTTTAGATCTCTTTTTAATCTTTCCAACGCAACTTGAATCACCTCAATCGGAGGTTGTATGAAAAAGTTATGACCAATTTACAAAACAATATCGCGTCAGGGAAGAAATCATCGAGCGCTACACCCTTGGCAACGGGGCGTTTTGAAGGCCGTTTTGACTCAAGGGAAATGAAATTTTTTGATCCAAGAGCACTACACCCTTGGCAACGGGGCGTTTTGATAGGTGTATTGACATATTTACGAAATTCCTTGTTTCAAACACTAATTTTACAAAATTTTTACACTTAAAACCTTCTCCAAAACACTTTACAACCATCATACTACACCCTACATCTATTCTAACATCCTCAAGCATGCATAAACTTCACATTCACCACATCAAACATCTCAAACTTCATCAACTTCCATAACTACTATTCATCATCTTCTTCCTCCTTCATAACCCGACCTCCAACAAGCATATATCAACAAATACTTAAATAAACAGTACTCTCAACCCAATTCAACATCAATTCATCAATTAAAAATGTAAATAACAAGTAAAAATAAAGAGAAATAGAAAACGAAAACTTAGCTTTTTGAGCCTACTCATGCAATTCCTTCTCCTTCTTCTTAGGGAAGCTAATTCTACTTGATTCCTCCTTTCCTCTTATTGAGTTTGAGATTTATGTTTGGGATTTGGAGAAAGAAAGGAAGAAAGAAAGAAGAAGAAGAAGAAGAAGAAGAGGGAAACGTAAAGAAATGAAAGGGGAAAGGCAAAGGCAGCTGAAAAATGAAAAATAAATAAAGGGAAGGATAAATATAAAGGTTTTTTTTTTTTTTTTTTTAAATAGGGTATAGGTTTAGAACTATCAGATCAATATCTATAGTTCCGGAAGTATTTAAAAGTTTGTTTCAGAACCAATATGTTACAAATTAAAAACTTACAATAAGAACTTAATTTGAGAATTTATTTTTAGATAAAAGATATTTAATTTGAGTTCGGGTTTAAGAACTGATATTTTAAGATAAGCAAATGAACTCAAATTTTATTGAGATTTAGGAATTAGTGTTTAGGCTAAGAATCAAGGATTTAGGAATTCTCTAAATACTTTGATGACATGTTTAGGGAATTTGAAACTCAAATGTCAAACCAACTTAATTATTAGCTAATTAAATTATATCAACTTGTCTATTTAAATCCTATAATTCATTTTAGTTATTTAAATCTGTCTAAAACCAATTTCTATTTTAGGTGAAGAGTTGGGGTATTTCATAACCGATATTGAAGGCTGCCAGTACACTGCCTGCGCAAGGGAGAAATTGAAGATACGCCGCCTGTAAGACGCTAGCGTAGGATCCATAACGGTCGGCGTACGAAGTGAAACAACAAATTTCATTTAATGTCTTGCACGAAATTTTTCCTATAAATAGGGGGTCTTCTCCTCACTTTCAGAATCATCCAAGAAATCCACATCCAAGTAGCCCTGAAATACACTACAATACATAGATTAGAATTAGCATTTCATAGAGATTTTTGAAGAGATATTGAGTTTTTCAAGAATTTGCAAGTGAAGCTTTGATATATTGAATTGGTGATATCTGATCTTTTCCTTTTATGCAATTCATATATCTGAATATTTTGATCATAATGAAATCATTTGCAATTTCTTATTTGAATTTTGAATCATCATCCATGAGTAGCTAAATCCTTTTTGTGGGAAGTTGATGAAGCTTTAAACATGCTAAAATGATCTTTGAAACCATGTTATAAGATAGTTAGAATCATGAAATATTCATATTGAGTTCTGATTATTCATCGTATTTTTGGTGTATAAGAATTCTGATAACTCGGAAGAGAAATTAGGGTTCATATGAATTCATAAATTGAGATTAAATTACAATTGCGGAAGCGGCAAAGTTTAATCTAATTTAGAAATTGTCCATGAATATTAATGCAATGTTTTATATTGATTTCTCACTAAGGAATTAGGGGATGTTAATATAAAGTATTAGTCAATTATAGAATCGGATGGTTTGTAATTGTAATTTTGATTCCACTAATAATTTATTTAGCGGAAGCTATTGAATTGTTTTTGTGGTTTAAAAGGTTTTTAACTCTGTTTTTAAATCTTTGACAATTTCTTATGAATATCCATGAATCTAATTATCATTATAACATGACTTCAAGTTGATTGGCAATAGTTTAAAGTGGATTCTGCTCCTTCCCACATTTTTCTAACATATCACTCTCTTCAAAAGCTTATTGCATTCATAGTAGATACTTAATTAAATAATTTAGTCTTACTCTAAAAGATCAATTGCCTAGATATTAGTATTAGTTGATAATTTTCTAGTAGTTAATAGATCTCTGTGGGATCGACACTTGACTCATGCTATATTACAAGATAAGGCCCAGTGCGCTTGCTGGATAAGATGCTTTAAAAATTCAATACTAATTATAGCACATCAAGTTTTCTGGCGCCGTTGCCGGGGATTTTATTAATATTAGACTACTTCAGTTTTGCTAGTAGTTTAGGTTTAAGTTTAGTTTTAAATCTTTCCTTTTCTCTTTGCAGGTTATATGCAAAAAAGTAGAAGTTCTGAACTTCTACCCTTAGACCCTGAAATTGAAAGAACCTTGCATCAATAGAGAAGAAGGAACCAAAGAAGAGGAGCAATGGCACTAAATCAAGGACAAGGAAACAATGATAACAACAACCAGTTGCAACCAGCTGCTCCCGCTCCAAGGGCAATTCGAGACTATACAGTACCTACTATTCAAGATCCAGCCATAAGAATGCCCATTGTGGAGGCTAACAACTTTGAGCTTAAACCGTCCCTAATTCAAATGGTTGAGTCACATCAATTTAGAGGATATCCGAATGAGACGCCAGATGAACACCTTGCCAAATTTCTCCAGTACACCAACACTGTCAAACTTAATGGTGTGAGAAACGAAGTTATCCGACTACAGCTTTTCCCTTTTTCTCTTAGGGATAAAGCCTTGGCATGGTACAATTCCCAACCTCCAGATTCAATCACTACATGGGATGATCTGACAAAGAAGTTTCTGAAGAGATTCTTCCCTCCAGCAAGGACCGCCAGATTAAGAAATGAGATCTCCAACTTCACCAAATTCCCTGGTGAATCATTATATGATGCTTGGGAAAGATTCAAAGAGGCGGTCAGAAAATGTCCACACCACGGTTTACCGATAATCTACTGATCGAAAATTTCTATCTCAGTCTTGATGAAGCTTTGAGGTCCTTAGTAGATGCTACATCGGGAGGATCACTGATGGAAAAACATATGAGGAAGCTAGTGAGATTATTGAAGAATTAGCTTCCGCGGCTCATAATTGGAGTTATGAAAGAACAAGATCTAAAGTAGCATTTGTGGAAGACAAAGAAGATATATCACAACTCAAGGCTCAAATGGCAACCCTCATCACTCAAGTAAGTAAACTCACAACTGCAAATTCTTCCAATAAAAAACAAGTGTTTTGTTGTGAGATTTGCTCAGGCCCACACTCTTCTTTCGAGTGTCCGCATGGATCATCGTCAAATGATGAGCAGCTCAATTATGTGGGAAATTTCCAAAAGGGTAATTTTGGAAACACATATCATCCGAATATGCGGAATCATCCCAATTTGTCATATCAGAATGATGCCAATGTTCTAAAGCCACCACCTGGTTTTCAAGAACAAGGATATGCAAGAAATGCCCCACCTCAACAGCAAATTCAATCCTCTATTGACGCATTACTAAGGGATTTTATTGTCACTACAACAAACTCACTCAACAATCAGAATGCAATCATTCAAGATTTGCAAGGGAAGCTCCATCAACTTGCACATCAAGTGAGTAATAGACCATCTGGGTCTTTACCAAGCAACACAGAGGAGAATCCCAAGTCTGTAAATGCAATCACTCTGAGAAGTGGTAAGGAGATTGTTCTAGTTGAGGAAACTATCAAGGATCAAGAGGAAATTCCACCACAAAACAACAAAGGGAAACGAAAGGTGAAGGATACTATTCAAAAACCACCAGAGGTGAAATCATATGTTCCTCCCGTCCCTTTTCTAGGAAGATTAAAGCAACAAAGACTGGATGAGCAATTTTCAAAATTCCTGGATGTTTTCAAGAAGCTACACATTAACATTCCATTCTTAGAAGTGATTCAAGGAATGCCTTCCTATGCGAAATTCATCAAAGAGTTGTTATCCAACAAGAGGAAGATTGATGGAAATGTGTACTCACTGGAGAATGTTCCATGATCCTACAGAAACATACACCATCTGCCCACTAAACTTCGAGATCAGGGAAGTTTTACTGTTCCTTGCACCATTGGTGATTGTCATTTTGATAAAGTTTTAATTGATTCTGGTGCAAGTATCAACTTAATGCCTTTATCGGTATTTCAAAAACTAGGACTTGGAGATTGCAAGGAGACACATGTAACCTTGCAACTTGCTGATAGAAGTGTAAAATACCCTAGGGGTATTGTGGAAAATGTCCTAGTTAAAGTTGACAAATTCTTTTTCCCTGTGGATTTTGTAGTCTTAGACATGGATGAAGATAGGGAAGTTCCCATGATCTTGGGCAGACCGTTCCTTGCAACAGGTAAAGCACTAATTGATGTGGAACAAGGCAGCTTACATTACGGGTGATGGATGAACAGGTTACTTTCAATGTCTATGAGGCAATGAAGAAATTTGATGATACTGATGCTTGTTACACCATCAATACCATTGATGAGCTGGTTTCTGAGTCGCTTGAGGAACAAACTGGTGTGGAGACTATGGAATCCGTCTTGAGAGACTTGGACAATTGGAGTGATGAAGAGGATGAAGAAATACTGGAAGATGTACCAATGATCAAAACCAGATATTATGAATTGGGTACAAATGAGCAGAAGCAAGTTCCATCTTTGATGCAACCACCGACTTGGAACTTAAACCCTTCCTGATCATCTGAAGTATGCTTTTCTCGGAATTGGCGATACTTTGCCAATCATCATTTCATCTGCATTGACAAATGAACAAGAACAACAGTTGATTGAAGTGTTGAAAAAGCACAAAGAAGCAATCGGATGGACCATTGCAGACATTAAGGGTATTAGCCCTATGATTTGCACTCACAAAATTCTTATGGAAGCTGAGTGTAAACCTACAGTTCAACCACAAAGGAGACTTAACCCAACACTTAAAGAGGTTGTCAAGAAAGAAGTTCTGAAGCTGCTTGACGCAGGTATTATCTATCCTATCTCTGATAGTAAATGGGTTAGTCCAGTTCAGGTAGTGCCAAAGAAAGGTGGTATGACTGTAGTAAAAAATGAGCACAATGAATTGATTCCTACTCGTACTGTGACTGGGTGGAGAGTTTGTATTGATTACAGAAATTGAATGATGCCACCCGAAAGGATCACTTTCCCCTTCCCTTCATTGATCAAATGTTGGAGAAACTTGCAGGGCATGACTATTATTGTTTTCTTGATGGATATTCTGGATACAATCAAATTTCATTGCACCCGATGATCAAGAGAAAACAACATTCACTTGTCCCTATGGCACTTTTGCCTTTAGGAGGATGCCCTTTGGACTTTGCAATGCACCTGCTACATTTCAGAGGTGTATGATGGCTATATTCTCTGATATGCTTGAGAATTTCATTGAAATCTTTATGGATGATTTTTCAGTCTTTGGAAAGTCATTTGATCTTTGTCTGGAGAATTTAGCCTCGGTTTTAAAGATGCAAAGATACCAATCTGATCTTGAATTGGGAAAAATGCCACTTCATGGTAAGAGAAGGGATAGTATTAGGTCACAAAATCTCTGCGAGAGGAATTGAAGTGGATAAAGCCAAAGTGGAGATCATTGAGAAGTTACCACCACCCACGACTGTTAAAGGGTCAGAAGTTTTCTTGGACATGCTGGCTTCTATAGACGATTTATCAAGGACTTCTCCAAGATTTCCAAACCTCTTTGCAACCTTCTGGAAAAAGATGCGGTGTTCAATTTTGATGACAAATGTTTGCAGGCATTCAATTCATTAAAGGAAAAGCTCATTTCTACACCAGTAATCATTGCGCCAGACTGGGAGCTTCCTTTTGAACTCATGTGTGATGCCAGCGACTTGCGGTTGGAGCGGTACTTGGTCAGAGACGAGGTAAGATCTTTCATGTTATATACTATGCAAGTAGAACACTAAATGAGGCCCAAAGAAATTATGCCACTACTGAGAAAGAGCTTTTAGCTGTTATCTTTGCATGTGATAAATTTAGGCCTTATCTGATAGGTTCTAAAGTGGTAGTATACACTGACCATGCAGCTCTCAAGTACTTGTTTGCTAAAGCTGATGCAAAACCTAGGTTGATTAGATGGGTATTATTACTGCAAGAATTTGATCTTGAAATTAAAGATAAAAAGGGAACTGAGAATGTAATTGCTGATCATTTGTCTAGACTTGAATCTGATAGTTTAGACATTCCCATTAATGAAAAGTTCCCTGATGAACAATTGCATGCAGTAGAAATCCTAGATTTGCCATGGTATGCTGATATTGTGAATTATTTGGTGAGTAAGATTATCCCATATGGTTTGTCTTATCCTCAAAAGAAAAAGTTTTTGCATGATGTAAAACAATATTTTTGGGATGAACCATATCTGTTAGAAAATGTGCTGACCAAATAATTAGAAGATGTGTACCTGAATCTGATCAGCTGAGCATCTTAGAACACTGTCATTCAAGAGAAGCAGGGGGACACTTTGGTGTTCAAAGGACTGCAGCTAAAGTGTTATCATCTGGATTTTATTGGCCTAACTTATTTCGTGACTGCAGGAACTTCATTATGTCATGTGCTCAATGTCAAAAGACAGGTAACATTTCTAAACGGCATGAATTACCACAAAACAATATTCTGGTAATTGAGCTTTTTGATGTTTGGGGGATTGACTTTATGGGTCCTTTTCCCTCATCTTTTTCAAATAAATATATACTTGTGGCAGTTGATTACGTTTCAAAATGGGTTGAAGCTGTTGCTTTAAAACAAACGATGCCGAGTAGTTTTAAAATTTTTGAAAAAGAATTTTTTACCAGATTTGGGTGCCCAGAGCTATAATTAGTGATGGGGGGTCTCATTTTTGTAACAAGCAATTTGAAAAACTTTTAGCAAAATATGGTGTTACACATAAAGTGGCTACCCCCTATCATCCACAAACTAGTGGGCAAGTTGAAGTTTCCAATAGGGAGATAAAAAGGATTTTGGAAAAAAAAAAATAAAAAAAAAAAAAAAAAAACTGTAATGCATCAAGAAAAAGATTGGTCTTCAAAAATTGATGATGCTTTATGGGCTTAAGGTACTTTTAAAAACTCTATTAGAATGTCCCATATATGCTTGTTTTTAGTAAATATGTATTCTTCCTGTAGAACTTGAGATGGCATATTGGGCCATAAAATTTCTTTAACTTTGATGAAAAAGTGCAGGTAAAAATAGATTGCTTCAATTGAATCAGTTGGAAGAATGAGGAATGAGGCATTTGAAAGTGATCGTATCTATAAGGAACGAGTAAAGAAATGGCTGATAGAAAACATCATCAAACGAGAATTTTTCCTGGATAAAAGTTATCTTTACTTTACAATTCTTGTTTGAAGTTGTTTCCTGGAAAATTCGCGTCAAGATGGTGGGACCGTTTGAGATTGCGAAAGTTTTTCCATATGGAACGGTGGAATTAAAAACGGCAGATGATCGGACTTTTAAAGTGAATGGGCAACTACTTAAACAAATTTTAAGAGGGAAAAATCTTGACAGTACTACTACTGTCATGAATCTCAAAGAACCATAATCAGATCATGAAAGTCGGGCTAAGCGACTTTAAATAAGCACTTCTTGGGAGACAACCCATGTTTAATTCTAGAATAGTTTTATTTGTTTTGTTTTTACTAACTTAGTTATTAGTGTGGCAGGTGATAAAAAAAAAGAAAAAGGAAAACATGAAGGTCGGCTCAGGCTGCCAGCCTTGAGCAAGCTCTGAAAAAAACAAGGAAAGCCGGTTCAACGCCGCCAGCTTTAGGCGGCGTTAAAGGTCAGTAGAGAAGTAGGTGAGCACCGCAAAAGAAAACGGCAAGGGAAAGGTCAGGCCGCAGGCTTATATGCCAACATGGAAGCACACATTTACACGGCAAGGGAAGGTGAAGGCCGCTGGCTTAGTGCCAGCGTATATTCAAGATTCTTGGTTTCTGAAAATTCCGATCAAAGCCGGCGACGGATTATAAGCCGCAGCTTTGAGCGGCGTTCACTTAAGCCGGCTATGTAAATGGGTAAGCTGCCAGCTTGATGCTCTCGGTTGTATTTTTTTAAGTTACACTGGCTGTAAGCCGCCGACGTACACAAAAAATGCCGGTGTACAATCTCCAGATTGCTTTTAACTGGTCATACTCACTCTCTCTTACTCTAATAACAATCCGTAGAGCTCATTCCAACATCTCCATTGCGTTGAATCCATCTTCCAAGTAAGTAATTCAAAGATCCTTGCTCTTATCCTCTTAATCAATTACATTGATTGTTTATATGATGAAATCTGTCAATTTGGGTTTGATGATGTCATGTTATAGAGATTATGCTCTTCGTGAAATGATTGCTTGGATGATGTTATTGATCTGTTAAAGTGGATTTCATTCCATATATGTTATTGCAAGAGGTGAAAGTGTAGATTCTGATTATGCTAGTTGGAAAATCAAGGTTCTTGAGCTTATGAAATTTCGAATTGGGGTTTTTGGAAATTGATGTTATAGCTGCTGGATTAGAAATTTTCATACTAGTTAGTGGTTAAATTCTTGCATTATGCTCAAATTTGCTCGAATTGAACTTGGAATTTAGAATTGTGCTCAATTTTGATGAAGATTTCAGTGTGAAAATGTTTTGGACCTTTATGAAAAAAAATTTGAAAAACATTTTTGAAATTCCAACGTTCATTCTGAGCTGGCAAGCTTTAAGCTACAGCTTTCATATGTTTTGCAAGTGTTAATGCTCCATCCAATTCATGATCAATAGCTGCATAGTTATGCCTTGATATCAAAATTGTTCAAAATCAAGTTTTAGGCATAAATTAGAATTTCATTGAAATTGTGCATTCCTTAATTCTAAATTGGGTTCATTTTGTAGGAGTGGCTTCAAGACAAAAACGACAAGGATGACTGATGCCTCTACATCGGGTCACAGACAAAATCTGCTGGTCTAGTCAGCAGTACGCGAAAGATGAAGAAGAGACTTGCAAAGATGGATTTCTTAAATACATAGTATTCTGAATGGTGCTGCTGGATGACTTTGGGATCATTGACCAGATTAGAGGATTGTCCAGGATCCAGCTTGATCCGACTATTTGATTTTCGGGAGCGGCATACAAGAAACTTGACGATTGAGTTCTTGTTACTCTGAAGACATCCTAGACAAAGAGGAGTCTACTTTCAGTTCAGGCATTCGGGCAAATCAGGGAAGTTAAATTAAAGCAGATGGGCCACATATTGGGACTGTATGATAATGAGGGATAAAATAGGATACTGCCAAACAGTTTGACCAGACAACATGACCCAGGAGGATACTGGTTCCAGTTAGTTGCTTCAAGAGGAAGTGAATGAGCACTTTGTCCCTCCAGTCACTGGCACAGCTTTTCGTGCTGTTGCACAAGCTGCTCCACCATATTCTTGACACACCTGAGTTGAAAGAAGTCCTGTTACAGCAAGGTGACTACGTTCGATGTTCTTATTGTTTAGCTTATTAGAGGCTAGGATTGACCTTGGGGTGGGAGATAGCAAACTTTATATACGGCAGGCAGATGATACAGGATCGAGGCTGTGTTGTGGAGCTACATCACTAGACTGCTGAAAGGGTGACATTTTTGAGCCTCCACAGGATGATGAGGTATTTGAGTGCAAGAAGATCACATCTGCATCATTCGGGCTGGGGATTGCTGAAAAACCAGAGCAGCACAGCACGGTTTTGGAGGAGGTCGAGCTATAGGATATCTTTCCTGGAGATGCTCCATTTGAGATTCCATCACATTTGCTCTCTCGACTGTAGGCACTTCATCAGCGTATGGTTATGGACAGCTTAGGTGGATGTCGAGGAGCTGAAGCGCCTGAGCAAGGAGCTCAGGGATAGTCAAGAGAAGGAAAGGAAGAAGAACAAGAAGTTTCGGAAGACTATCTTTGAGGCGTTGAGACGGCATTTGCTGCATTAGCAGAGACCAGGGTGGCATGAGATATGAGACTTCATATGAGTCTAGGAACAGTTCACATCTAAAGACAGACTCAGTTCAGAGCCACAAACAGACGGCCAGCCCAGGAGGCACTGAGAGACACACTCCTGAGGGTAGCAGCAGACAGAGCCTAGGGCCAGAGAGCTAGAGATCCTACTAGTTCTCAATTTGATCTTTATTGTTTATATTTTTATATTGGCCTATATATTTATTGAGTACCCAAGTTCCTATGGGTGAACTCCTTTATTATTTTTTATGCTTTTATTTTTTTTTTTTGTTTTTTTTTCTTTTGTAGTGATTTCAGGAAAGGCAATAAAGCAAATTCTCTTGCAATGCAAAATTTTGATGACTATGAAACGACTGACTTCAGGGAAGTATCCAATTCATTTCTTATTCCTTTCCTATGATTTAATTTGTTGCAAAACAGTGAGGACACTGTTTGGTTGAAGTGTGGGGGAACGGATAAAATTGAATGAAGTGTTGAATTGAAGTGATGAATATGATCTATTGTCTGCTGTTATTTGAAAATATCTACCTTGTATTTTTGGTTTGAAAGCAAATTGTGAAGTAATTCTGCCAAAATTTTTTCAAAAATCTCTTGAAATTGGAGATAGTACAAAGTAAAGACTGAAAATCAATGAAATTGACTTGTGAAAGTATCTTACTCACTGCTGTTGTGATTGGTTTACTAAGTTAAAATTAAGTTGTAAAATCCTTAAGGAACAAGTTTACTTTATTTTTAACTTTAGAATTGGAAATTTAAGAGCTGATCGAGTCCTTTTGTGAAAAATAAACAGGTCTATTTTAGGAAATTTTAGTTTGTATATATTTTGAATTTAACACTTAGTGAAAGAGGTAGAAGAACTTTTTAAAGTTAGTGATCCTTCATAAAATAAGTCTTTGATATGTTATTGCATTCAAAAAGAAAGGAACAAGCATAGCCACTACTCTGACTAGAAATTTTGAGTTATGAGTATTAAACTTGAATGTTAAAGTGAGTAAGAGTTCTTAGGGGTATTTTGAAACCTGGTCACTTAGGTGATGAGCCTGGGATGTGCCGACTCAATGAACTCACTGTAACGAGAGGGAAGAATGGCAAAAGTTCAATTCATGAGCTTTGAAAAGCAAAAGATGGAGGCAAAAACCTCCCAAAAAGAAATAAATGCTTGAGAAAGAAAAAGAAAAATGAATGCAAATATGCAAAGGAAGGACTTATAATAAAGAAGGAGAAATTCTAAGGAAAAAGTAGATACCACATGCTTTCATTTTGTGTTACTTAGAATATATATAAGCCAGAAATCCAATAAAGTTTAAATGAGTATTTTTCCTTAGTGGATTGAGTATTTGGTTTTGAATAGAAGGTTCTTTTGTTAAAAGTTGAGATTAAAACTTGTTTTGTTTGGATTAACTCCTAAATTTTGATTATAGTACTCTAATTACAAGAAATTGGTATGATTAGAGCAATAGATACAAGAAAAACAAGTTAAAGAAATTGTGATTAAATTGGGAAAATTGTACTATCTATAAGAGATTTCATTTTGTTCTTCATTTTGCTTGAGGACAAGTAAAAGTTCAAGTGTGGGGAAATTGATAAGGTCATATTTTATACAACTTTTGATAATCACAAGAGCTAGAATGGATATTTGTGTTGATTAAAATTCATGTTTCAGGACTAATTTGGACAAAGAAATCAAAACAAGAGACTTTGAATCAAAAATGGAAAAATTGAAGTAAAGCCGGCATTTACATACAAAGCCGCCAGCGTTTAAAAGGTACCCAAGGCCGTTACCAGTACTGCCAGCTTTGCCGAGCATATGTCTCAACCACACTGTAAGCCACCTCAAAGCTGCCGGCGTAGAAAATAAGAAGCCAGCGTACTTGAAGGCCGGCAGCTCAGATTGGAAAGTCACCAGCTTTGAAGGAGTTACAATATACGCGGCTCCTAAGCCGCCGGCGTTAGGGCAGTATAGGTCAAGGAATTGAAGAGCATGCATGAAATAACAAAGGCTAAGAGGAAATTGAAGCGACAAATCTGTTGGAGTGTCTACGCCGGTGTTAAAGCCGCCGGCTTTAGAACGGCGTTTGTTATAAATCAGCCCAACGCTTCATTTCTGATCACATACGCCGGCTAGATCTACATCTAAGCTGCCGGCGTAGAAGCGGCCTATAGGTGTAACCGATATTGAAGACTGCTAGTGCATTGCCTGCACAAGGGAGAAATTGAAGATACACCGCCTGTAAGCCGCCGGCGTAGGATCCATAACGGCCGGCGTACGAAGTGAAACAGCAAATTTCATTTAATGTCTTACACGAAATTTTTCCTATAAATAGGGGGCTTCTCCTCACTTTCAGAATCATCCAAGAAATCCACATCCAAGTAGCCTGAAATACACTACAATACATAGATTAGAATTAGCATTTCATAGAGATTTTTGAAGAGATATTGAGGTTTTTCAAGAATTTGCAAGGGAAGCTTTGATATATTGAATTGGTGATATCTGATCTTTTCCTTTTATGCAATTCATATTTGAATATTTTGATCATAATGAAATCATTTGCAATTTCTTATCTGATTTTTGAATCATCATCCATGAGTAGCTAAATCCTTTTTGTGGGAAGTTGATGAAGCTTTAAACATGCTAAAATGATCTTTGAAACCATGTTATAAGATAGTTAGAATCATGAAATATTCATATTGAGTTCTGATTATTCATCGTATTTTGGTGTATAAGAATTCTGATAACTCGGAAGAGAAATTAGGGTTCATATGAATTCATAAATTGAGATTAAATTACAATTGCGGAAGCGGCGGAGTTTAATCTAATTTAGAAATTGTCCATGAATATTAATGCAATGTTTTATATTGATTTCTCACTAAGGAATTAGGGGATTTTAATATAAAGTATTAGTCAATTATAGAATCGGAAGGTTTATAATTGTAATTTTGATTCCACTAATAATATATTTAGCGGAAGCTATTGAATTGTTTTTTGTGGTTTAAAAGGTTTAAAAGGTTTTTAACTCTGTTTTTAAATCTTGACAATTTTTCTTATGAATATCATAATCTATTATCATTATAACATGACTTCAAGTTGATTGGCAATAGTTTAAAGTGGATTCTGCTCCTTCCACATTTTTCTAACATATCACTCTCTTCAAAAGCTCACTGCATTCATAGTAGATACTTAATTAAATAATTTAGTTTAATCTAAAAGATCAATTGCTAGATATTAGTATTAGTTGATAATTGTCTAGTAGTAAATAGATCTTGTGGGATCGACACTTGACTCATGCTATATTACAAGATAAGGCCCAGTACGCTTGTGGAAAGATGCTTTAAAAATTCAATACTAATTATAGCACGTCAGATCTCTTATTGATAAGGCATCACAAGGCATATACTTCCAAAACATTTAAATCAATTCAACATCTTATACTTGGAATAACACTTATGCATAACTAACTTTAAACTCAACATTTAAGAATTTCAAAGATAACTTACATAAAGGTATAACTTAAAAAGTATTCATCTAAAAATATCATATTAACTTATAAAATCATCATCTATAACTTCAAATCATGTATACGATATACCTAGCTTTAAACATTAAGCACAACACCCATAAAATTCAAATAAAATTTATACATAAGCTTAACTTAAGATTTACATGCTTAACAAGTTCAGTTAAGTTCATAGCTAATCATAAGAACAATAATAAACAAGGAAAAACCATTGAAGAAAACACAACTTAAAACATACTAATCTTAAACTTAACATCAAGGAAATTCAAATAAATTATATAAATACATAACTCATCATTTATATACTTATCAAGATCATTTAATTTCACTAAGTTGTCACAAGATAAAAACAAGCAATGGAAATCATATATACAATTTAATAATTTTTAGTTTAATGCTTATGGAAATTCAATTATTTGTTGAATCTTCATTTATACTTAAATCATCTTCATTATATCTCTCACATCATCTTACACATCAATATCATTAATCTATCTCATTTTGGTCCAAAAAGATCCATTCCCTAAGCAAAACACATTTAACAGGCAAAACACAAATTTTTAACTTAGTTCGAAAAACAAAATAGTGGAAAGAACTAAAATTTAAGCATTTATACGTTTCGATTTGTAAAAACTTAAAACATAAAATTTGTAGATATCTTTTTATGCTTTCTATAGCAACTTCAATCACCTCAATCGGAGGTTTTATGAAAAAGTTATGGCCAAAATATGATCAAGCTACAAAACAGGACAACATTGTAAAACAAACGCCTACACTTCTGCACCGACAGTGTAAATCTCAACACTGACTGCGTTGGAGGCAACATTAAGAAAATGCCTTCTGATCACTTCAACACTGGCTGAATGCCGGTAGCATTGAAGCTCCAGGAGGTGGCGTTAACAACAGAACAGCTTTTCGAAAATATGGTTTTTTACACTTTGCTCTTATCAAAAATTTCTTATGCCATCTACTATGCTTCCTACCACTTGATATATGAATTTAACATCATCAAACTCGTATGCTCTTCACTAATATCACATTAAACACTTCAATCAACACATTAAACAATCCAATTCTTCAAACCCCAAACTACTATTTATCTTCTTCCTCCTTCACAATCCAACCTCTAATATACAATTGACCAATAATTACATATGTAAACAACACTTTGAACCCATTTCTAACATCTATATATCAATTATAAGCTTGTAAATAACAATTAAAATAAAGATAATTCAAGATAGAAAACTTAGCTTTAAGACTACTCATGCAACTCCTTCTTCTTCATCTTATTGAAGCTTTTCTACTTGAATTTCTCTCTTATTCTTTTTGAAGTTGAGATTTGGGGAGATGAATTTGAGAGATTGAAGAGAGAAAAGAGAGAAAGAAAGGAGAGAGAGAGAGAGAGAAACGGATTTTGAAAGGGAAAATAAAAAATAAAGAGGCAGGGAGGAAAATGAAAAAAAAATAAAGGAAAAGGATAAATATAAAGGTATTTTCAAAATAGGGTATTAAATTTAGAACTATCAGATCAATATCTATAGTTCTAGAAATATTTAGGGAATGATTTCAAAACCATTAGGTTAGAAATTAAGAATTTAATTTAGGAATTTTTTAAATAAAAGATATTTAATTTGAGTTCAGATTTAAGAACTAGTATTTTTATTCAAGCAAATGAACTCAAATTTTGTGGGGATTTAGGAATTAGAGTTTTGGTTAAGAAATTAAGGGTTTAGGAATCCTCTAAACATTTCAATGACTTGTTTAGAGAATTTAGATTTCAAATCTCAACTTTGACTTAGTTAATTATTAATCTAGTTATGTCAACTTGTCTAATTATATCGTATAATTCATTTAACTTATTCAAATCTATCTGAACTCAATTCTAATTTATATATATAGATTTTGGTCATTTCAGTCTTAATGGTGTAACTAGAGAATAAACATGATAAGGGTTGGGTTTTGTTATAAATTGATGCTAGCAATATAAAATGATGAAGTCTTGTACGAGCATATTGTAAAATTGCAGCAACATGAGGAAATTGAAGTACTATAAAATTAGATGTTTTAAGCCTTTAAATCATTAATTAAACATGTTTTTTTTTTAAAAGAGAAGATACCATAGATGAAATTTAGGATTAATACAGTCATATACCCCTTTTGAAGCCTCAAAAGTTACCTTAAAACCCTTTTGCAACAAAAATACCAAGTTTGAACACGAAATGCCCCAAACCTAGAAAGCACTATCATGCCCTAAAGAGTACCCTAAACGTATTATCACACCTTGCATTTGTCCGTAGCCATTTCTGACTAAATTTGGCCATTGCTTTGGTGAGACACAAGGTAAATTTAATTGTCTAATATATTTAGTTCCTATTTATCACTATTCCATGTACAATTAGCCTATACCCTACACCAATCACATTATTACCTATTTCTCACAACCCATGCCTTCCTTACAAATTACATCATCTTCTTACAATTTTCATTTCCAATACACTTTAAATCACATCATTACTTATCCTTCAAATCCATCATATCCTTACAAAATTACATCACTTTCTTATATCCTTTCTTTTCTAATGCATATTAATTATTGCACAAATTTCAAATTAAACATCATCACATCACTCTCTCTCCTTTCTCTCTCTCTCTATTTACGTGAAGAAACCCAACCGCCACCTTCCCCCCCCCCCCCCCCCCCCCCCCCCCACACCAAATACCACATTGTCCCTCTCATTAGTTAAATTTGTTTTCTTCTTATTTTATTACAATACAAAACCTAATCTCCACTTCCATATAAACCCCCTTATATTCTCTCTCTTACATTTACTCTCTTCTTTCATTTTCACTTTGAAAATTTCTCTCAAACTCTCTCCTTCTCTTCCCCACATTGCCGTGAGCCCCCTCCCCTATTCCTACACACACAACCATTTTATTTCTTTAAATAATCCTTCATCCAAGCCTTAGTAAGTAATGTCTCTAACCCTATCTTTATCGCTACATGTAATGGCAAGGATATCATGTGTAATTTCATCCAAAAATACCCCATGAGCCTAAGCTAGGGTTATGGAACACATGAGAATGAAAGCAATGCCATTACAAGATGTAGATCTCTTGTTTAAAAGTGAATATTTTGCTATCTTAAGTGCCAAAAGTGTTTTGTTGTTTTGTATCAAAAGATTTTGCTACTAAACTGCTTACAAAATGTTTCTATTTTAGTTTCCCATACTTTATTGTAATTTCATTCAACCGCAAAGTTCCTTATTGCATCTGCATTCATGAAATGTTGTCTTCATGCATCTATTTTGTTTTGAGCACATAAAGAATCATAAATGTTAACCTATAATTTTTGTTTTATGTGAATAAATGTTTGTAGTACTAGGATATTTATGAAGAAGAGCCAAAAAGCTCAAAAATCATTTTTGTTTCTTCAAATTAAGGAAGTGTATTCTCGAATGGAAATGAAGACCTATTTTAAAAACCTATTTTCCAACTCAAAAACATGAGTTTTATGTGAAAAATGAAGGGCTTAGGGTATAGATATCAATAGGAGATTATTTTGATGAGTTAAGAGTAGATCTATTAAGGGAAAGTTGTCGAACAATGAAAGTTTACAAGATAGAAAATTTGAGTTTTGTTCATCTACATGAAAAATTCGTAACTAGGGAATGTGGGTATATAAACACCTATTTTTCAAACTTAAAATGAAAGTTTATTTAAGAAATGAAATCCTTAAGGGATAGGTATAGTAAAGCCTTAAATTTTAAAGTATCAAATGAGTTTTTCTTGAAGAAATCACCTTAAAACCATTAGTACAAAATTCGGATTTAGGAATAGCCATTGTTTGAAAACATGTTTACAAAGTGTAAAATGGGATTTTTTTATAAAGAAATGAAGGCCTTAAGGAATAGATATAATAAAAACTCAATTTTAGCAAGAATAACTAGATTTTTCTAAGAAATAATTCCAAAACAAAAGAGAATGATCAAAGTCAAGAAACTAGTCTTCTTAAGAGTAAGTATTCATGGAGTCTTGCAAAAGAAAGAGTTTCTAAAAATTTTCTTTTAGTAAATATCATCAAGAACATGCATACATCAAACTCATAACATGCTATTCATGATAGAAAATCATCAATATTACATGTATAGTTGATCTATATAGTATAAACATTACAAACATTCACAAAACTATTTTTTGGAATTGGATTTCGCTACTGACCAGAGCTGATCAGAATGTTTCAAGACCTAAATATTTTCAAAACTTGGAAATAATATTAGAATTAGATAGATCTTTCGAAGTAGATAGAAAGCGGTATACAGTTTGCAAAATTTCGAGTTAAAATGACCAAGTTATGGCCATTTTAAGTTGGAACTTTCACTTATGGCAAAAATTACGAATTTAATAGTTTGCATAAGATAAAATGGAATAGTTTTGAGATGAAATACTCATTGGGGTATTTCTTTCTTTTAGGTGAATACGATTGGAAGGATGTCTTACCACCCGATTATTACTACTAGAGAAAGGAGTCCATGGCTGAGTGAGTTTTACTTCCCTCTTTCATTTCTTGATTGTGCTTGTAAATATTAGTAGCACTAGAATGATAGGCAAAGATAAGAAATGGAATTGTATGAGGGGAAATGGGGATCATGTATGCTTGTTGATGTATTAAGAAAATGTGTTAAGAATATCAAAACCGGGTGTTAAATTATGTATGTTCATATACTTATTTATGATTGTTTGCGAATTGTTTAATCAAGTAAGAAACTGATGCTAATGACCATTTGGTTCAATTAATAATATGGACATAATCACTTCATGATAAGGATAGTGCATTTAATCATGGTAGGTTATCAGTGAACCACAAATGGTTGAACTTGTAGTTGGTTGCCTGTGAACCACAAACGGAGTAAATAAAATGTTTGGTTGCCTGTGAATCACAAACGGAGTAAATAAAATGTTCGGTTATCCATGAACCGCAAACAGTTGAACTTGTAATACACTAACCCTGAATGGATGGCGTAAATCCATTCACATATGGTTTCCAGTTGATCATATGTTTGTATGCTCATGTGATTGTTGCATTTCATATGGATGATCTAAATAACTTGATTGTATTGGATACGTGATTGTTGGAAGTATTTACTCACTAAGCTAGTGTAGCTTATACCCCTACAGTTTGTTTTTGTTTTAGTTTTCCTACATTTGGCTGCGACCAACCCTCGGTGCAGGTTTAGCAAGGATAGAGTTTTCTATATAAGTTTATGTTTAACTTTTGTATAGACTTCCCTAGGAAACCCTAGATTTCAAGATGTTGTAAAAGATTGTTATAAAAACTCTAAGATATTCTTTTGCGGGGGAATGCCCCTTAGATTTTTGTAATTAATCTTGAATACTTGTGGTAAGGGGACGCCTTGCATTAATACTAGGCTTTCGAAAGACCATAGTGGTAATTCCTAAGTCTTGTATCATATGCAGTGGGTTACGGTTAAGGTATACCTTGGGGCGTGACATTTATGCCCTCTTAGGGGTTAAGGAACCAAAATCTATCACTAACGCCCGAGAGAATCAAATAATACTGGATAATACCTTTAAAACTTTTTAAAATATTTGTTTACCCAGAAACAAAAAAAAAAAAAAAACTCCCTAAGTATTACACATTTCATGTGGAAACCTAACGGACGACGTTCTTCTAACCAAGTAGTTCTCGTAGAATCCATTAGCCTCATGATAAAATAGGCGAGACTAGAATTTTACCATTAGAACCCCCAAACTCGTCATAAGGCTAGAAAGGTCATATGTAGTAGTAGTGACAAAAAAATATGCAATGCTTATGCAAGAGCAGCGTGCCATGAATGATCTTTTGGATAATTCATCAAATAATAGTAAGTTCGATTCTTAGTGATCAAGCAATTGCGAACACTCATAAGATATTAACAACACATCATAGGATCACAACATAAAGTTTCCTCTATAATTAAGGTATTTTATTCAATCAATAGACATATGAGGATTAGCAAACATGATCCGAAATCTCCGCACGAATTGATTTATTATCTTTCATTTAGGTGTAACTATACTACATAACACACAATGTGAATAAAGTTAAGTTACTTACCAGTCCATGATGATAGTCAAGCGTCGTAGTAATATGAGGAAACATCTAAGAGATAGTCTAGCTTACCTATACATATAAGATAATATAATATGTGTCAATACTTTAGATGCCATGTACTTACTAGCAACAATGTAATTTATCCTTATCTTGGCTTCTCTTGTTAGGCCTAATTTAATTGGGCTTCAAATTAAGGTTTCCTTATATAGGCTTTAGTTATCCTCCCTTGAATAGATAAGTTCCTATTTAGACATTTGAGTTGAATTTCTACACTTATAAGTTAGATCAACATTCCTGTTACTACTCATTGGCTTTAGGAATTAAGCTCTCTATCACGTTAGCTTATGTGGGCCAAAAGGCCTTTACACTTGTTATTCATGATCATAAGGCTTTATATCTAATTTCTAGTCCAACTTAATCTTCTTAAATTTCTTATATTTGCTTAACTTCTATTTATTCATGGGTCGTCACTTTATGGGCCTTGTAATTCTCAACACATAAAATGGCATTATTTTGTCATTTCATTTCTCTCTTGGGCCAAAATTACCTAATTCTAAGTTTTGTGTCCACTTCTTCTTTCTTGACTCTAATATAATCATTTATGGGCTTATGTGATCAAAGAGTGGAAATAGCTATTATTTCCATTACATATGTGGGCCACACACATGGGCCATAATTTATATTTGCTACTCTTTGATCCTCCTATGAGCTCTTAGTATCCATTTACACATTTAGTTAATGGGCTTTTGTTATAACTTTGTATTTGACATCCTCTTCATGCATTTATGGGTTTTTATGCATAAAAGAGAGGATTTGTTTATTCGTAACCCTAAACTTCTTGTGAGACAATACTTACATGGCAAAAGCCCATGTTCTAAGTCATTTTCATTTATTGAAACTTCGGTCCAACTTTTGGGCTAATTAATTAGAATTAAACCTAAGTGAGCCCATTGAACACATAATCTAACTTTCCATATTTATAAGCCCATTTATGCTCCTTTGATCCTTTTTCACTTTCTTTAATAATTCCATTATTTAGCTAATATCGAGTTAATGTCAAATTTTAGCAAAATTAGCAATAAGGACTTGCTTTTCACTTCTCATTCCAATTGTGATCTTCATGGAGAACAAAGCTTGATTACTTCATCAAATTTCAAAATGTCCAACTCACATTGTATTGCCAAAAATAATCTTTTACTCCCCTTTTTTGTTAAGGAATGATTAAGTTATACCACAAAAAATCATTTTTACTTATAACCAACAACTAAAAGAAAGCAAACAAAGTTGAAATTTGAATCAAAATGGGACGCATGAACCCATGACCTTTATGATGCACCTAAGGGTGTATTTTTGTTGTTTTAAGCCTCCTAAATACTTATACAACATATATAGATATAGGAAAAGTAGAAAAACACCATCTTTACTAAGTATAATTGATGCGTACTTGGCACAGCTTTGCGAATTCTAGGACTCTAAGAATCGAACGTAGACCTTTTGACTCGATGAAATATCTAAAATAAAATCGGTAGTATAATTGAACGTGACCCTAGATCTAAGAATTCCATGAACCTTGGTATGGATTGATGGAAAAACCTTGACTCATTGATTGAGTAATCCTAAGAACCTTGATATAGAGATCTTGACCATGTAGGAAATATTGATCAAGAATTTTGGTATAACGAAGAACGCTATAAGAATATCAAATTTTTGAAGAATTTACAAGCTCTCAAAAGAACTCAAAGAGAAGAATTTCTCTAAAAGGATTTCAATATCAAAAGTAATCTATTTTTTAACAAACCCTTACATCCTATATTTATCATCCAAAAAGACAAATAAAAAAATAAGATACAAAGGGTCGCAATAAAGAAAGGTTGGCTGTTGAAGGTAAGGGCCTTAGAATTGGAAGGCCAGCGATGTTGGTATTGGAGGCTGGTGGTGTTGGGGAAAGAAGGCCAGCAGTGTTGGAGGCCAAAGCTGCTAGCTTTGGGTTGGCTATTAGTTTTTCTATTTCTCATCACCATCAGATGTAATGAAGTAGCTTAGATCTTCGACATTGCATCCCACTATGTTGAACAGCTTCATTTCTCCTTCCGCAATCAATTTTACGTGCTTTGCTCAATCCTCCATGAAGTTTTTGCAATAACAATTGAATAAATCCTAAAGTTTCTAAGCTTGGTTTCGTGTGATCATGCCTCTGGGTACTTAAGCTTGTTGTGGCGAGCTTTGCACAATTGAGTCTTCATCATCTGATGCGTTCTTGGCACATCTTTGCCAATTTTAGGACTCAAAGAATTGAATGTGGACCTTGACTTGATGAAATATCCAGAATAGAATCAGTGGTATAATTGAACATAACCCTAGATCTGAGAATTCCATGAACCTTAATGTGGATTGATGGAAAGACTTTGACCCGTTGGTTGAGTAATTCTAAGAACCTTAATATAGAGATCTTGACCCTGTAGGAAATACTGACCAAGAACCTTAGTATAACGAAGAACGCAACAAGAGTATCAAATTCTTGAAGAATTCACAAGCTGTCAAAAGAACTCAAAGAGAAGAATTTCTCTCAAAGGAGTTCAATATCAAAAGTAATCTATTTTTTAACAAACCCTTTACATCCTATATTTATCATCAAAAAAAAAATAAAAAAATAAGATAAAAAGCGTCGCAATAAAGAAAGGTTGGCTGTTGAAGGCCGGCGGTATAGAATTGGAAGGTCGGTAGTGTTTGGAAAAGAAGGCCGGCGGCGTTGAAGGCCAAAGCTACCGGCTTTGGAGCGACTTTTTAGTTCTACTATTTCTTAGCACTATTCGATATAATGAAGTTGCTTCGACCTTCGTCATTTTATCCTACTATGTTGGAATAGCTTCATTTCTCCTACCACAGTCAATTTCATGTGCTTTGCTTGATCCTTCATGAAGTTCTTGCAATAATAATTAAACTCATCCCGAAGTTTCTTTGCTAGGTTCCATGTGATCATGCCTCTGGGTACTTGAATTTGTTGTGGCGATCTTAGCATAATCGAGTCTTCATCATTCCCCTTCTCCTCTTAAGGATTCGTCTTCGAATCAGTTTCGCCTATATCAAAAGGACTCAAGTCAGAAACGTTAAATGTAGCACTCATATTATACTCACTTGCAAGTCCAATTTATAGGCATTATCGTTTATCTTGTCAACCACTTGAAATGGTCCATCTCCTCGAGACACCAGTTTTGACTTCTTTTGAGATGGGAATCTCTCCTTTCTTAAGTGCAACCACACCTAATCATCTGGTTAAAAGGTGACTTTCTTCCGGTTTTTGTTTACTTGTTGAAAATATTGTTTGTTCCTCTTTTCAATCTTGTTAAGTGTGAAGATTCAAAGTAACCTAATAACTGCACTTACAAAGCTACCTTTAAAAACATTATTTCCTATTTGTTTCTAATACAACAGAAACACCTCAAGTATACTTGTTTTACAAAAAGAGTGGATGTCAAATTACCTTTAATGGACATTGTAAACCCTGGTATTCTTAGTAGTCAAGTAAATTCCGGGAACCAAAAAGCAAAACCCTAAATCGGTCTAGTTCAAGCTTAGTGAGAGGAGCTTAGAAACCCTAAATCCGGCTTTCCTTCGGTTTCATAACAAAAGAATTTTTATAAAATAAATTAATGAGAATTATTGTTTTAAAGTATATTTCAAACCTTAGAAAGTTTTAATTTCGGAAAATTTTCTATTCCGGGCTTTCCTGAGCCCCATTACGGAAAAACGAGCTCCGGGACTAGAAACTCAGAAAAATATTCCGGAATATTCATTAGAACTGAAATTTTATAAGGATTTCAAAAATATAAATTTTATAATTTTCCGGGCTATAAAAATTACAGTTATAGCCTTTTTCCAGTATTTTCTTTACTACCGGTAAAGTAGATGTCTTGTCTACTATTTACCACTATTCACAAGTACAACCTAGACTACACACTACCCATACCCTATTCTTACATCCTTACTACCACTCATTATATTTGCTTTTCCAATAAAATTTTGTTTCCTACTTAATTATTACATTTATTACATTTTATTACTTAAATTACAAATTATATCAAATTCAAATCGCTCCCTTTGTCTCTCCCCTTGTTGGCCGGCGCACCCCTCCCCCTTTTCCCCTCCATTTGTTTTATTTTTACTTCTTTTATTACAATTAAACCCTAATTCACTTAATATATAAACTAATTTTCACTCTCTCTCTTCATTTTCACTCTTCCTAAATTTTTGAAAAGAGAAAAACTCTCTCTATTCTCCTCATTCTTACCGTGAACCCTAGCCCTCCCTCTCACACATACACAAGCTGATTTCATCTTCATTTCTTCTTCAAATCTTCTTTTAGGTGATGATTTCTAGCCTTACTACTATATAATCTTGTAATGGTAAGACTATTTTTGTGTGTTTTCCACTTTAAATCCTAATAAGCAAATGCTAGGGATAAGAAAACACTAATACAAGAATATCTAGCCATCACAAGAAGTAGATCTTGTGTTTAATGAGTTTTTGGTTGAAGTATTGTTATGTTCATACATATAAAAGTAGAGATCTTGCATGAAAAATATATGTTCATGTCTTTAAACTCATTTTCATGCACTATAAGTTGTAGATCTAGTGTTTAGACATTCATGTTTTTCTTGACATTCATGTTCATATGAGTATTTTGTGTTTTCATGCATTAATGACCATAAAAGCTTAGTCTTGTATATATAAATGTGTTAGTTGGTAGATTTTTATGAATATAAGACAAGGAACTTGAAAAGAAAAGGTTTTTGTTAGAAATGTTTAAGGGAAAATTCGGATGAGCTTCAAGACCTATTTCAAAAACCATTGAAACCACTTTGAAACTCATATTTTACATGAAAAATGAAGGGTATAAGTGATAGGCATCACTAAGTAATGATTTTTACAAGTTGAAATGAGTTTAGGCATGAGTAATGTGTAAAACAAGTAGTGGAATTAAGATGGAAAATTTTAAGTTAGTGTTCAATTTGTTAAATTCGTAATTTGAGATGATGCCTATATAAACACCTAGTATTCAAGCTCAAAATGCATGTTTTATGTGTTAAATGAAGTCCTTAGGTAATAGATATAGTAAAGCTTTAAATTTTGGTGCATTAAACAAGTTTTCTCAAAGGAAACATTCAAGAAATGAATTTTTCCAAAATTCGGATTTTTGTGAAAAGCTTATTTAAAAACATACTTGCAAAGTGAAAAATGTAAATTTTTATGTGGAAATGAAGGTCTTGGATAGTATAGATGATGAAGACTCATTTTTTTTTTATAACAAGTAAATTCTAAGAATGAAATCCCAAAACACTAAGGAGATGCAAAATTGGAAAAAGTGGATTTTTAAGAAGTAACTATTGTGGAGTCTTGTAAGAATCAGGAGTTCTTAAAAGTTTCATTATCAAAAATAATCAAGATCATGCATATATTGAACTCATCATATGTCATTCATATTAGGAACTTATTCATATTTTATATACACATGGATCATCAACTAGATACATTTCAATCAAGTGCAAAACAATTTTTCGGAAATGGAAAAGTTACAGAACAGATCTGATCCCCTCTGCTCCTTGATCTAAATGTTTTCAAAACCTGAAATTAATATTATAAATAAATAGATCTTTTGAAGTAGATAGAAATCGATATAAAATTTGCGAAATTTTGAGTTAAAATGACCAAGTTATGGCCGTTTTAAGTTGAAACTTCCGCAAATAGCGAGAATCACAATTTTGTTTAGTTTAGATACATAGTTTGAATTAGTTAGGTGATGAAGTTCTCATTAGGTTATTCTTATTTGGTAGGTGATCCCGAGAACGACGAATCCTTACCGCCCCATTATTATTACTAAGAGACCGGCATACCATGGCTGAGTGAGTATTACTTCCAATTTCAATTATTGCTTGTGATTGTAATGATAGTTGCACTAGTTGCTAAGCAAAGACAAAAATGAATATGCATGATGGGGTTATTTGGGAATTATATTTGTCTACTGTTGAAATGTGAAGTTGAATTTAAAGAATATCGAAGCCGGGTGATTATTCATTGCTTGGATAGAGAGGAGCTAGAATTGATTGTCTGCGAGTATTGCTTGGTCACCTAAAAGAATTGGATTAATTGATTATTAGACCTTAATTATAAACTCGAACTCATTCATATCACGATGGGGATGGAGCATTAGCATTTGTTAGTTTTTCGTGATCCATAAAGCGAATATGTTGGTTAATCGTGATTCATAAAACGAATATGTTGGTTAATCGTGATCCATAAAACGAATATGTTGGTTAATCGTGATCCATAAAACAAATTATTGTTTAGTTGACCGTGAGCTTAAACGGCATCGTATCGCAGGATTAGTTAATCTGTTAACCCAGGATGGAGGGCGCAAGTCCATCCACATATGATTTCCGGCTGGTCATATGTTTGTTAAATTCATGTGTTTGATGCATTTCACTTGATTGATTAATCACTTGCTTGAATGTTTTTGTTGAAATTATGATATGGAAGTTTTCACTCGCTAAGCTAGTTAGCTTATGCCCCTATAGTTTTTACTTGTTGCAGCACGAGTTCATTTGGCTTAGGCCAAGGCAGGTTACAGCTCAGTTAACGGAGCTAAGCGTTTCCCTTAGAAGTTTATTTTGGTTTTGTTTAGGCTTCCACAAGAAACCAAAAGACTCTGGATGACTGTAATGGACCTTAATATTCTTTTGCGGGGGAATGGCCCTTAGACTTTGTAATTTTATGTATGTGTTTTGATTTATCATCTAAGGCTATTGAATGCCATATTAAACTTCTTAACTCCATTGAATAGAGTATTCTATTATCGTAAAGGGACGCCTTACATCTATACAAGACTCCCAAAGGGCTCGGATAGTAATTCGAGATTCTTATATAGCATGTGGCGGATTGTTACGTTTAGGATACCCCTATGGGGCGTGAAAGACATATCATCCCTCTTGTAAACTAGCCTAAATTTTTTAATTATCGTATTCTAATGATTCTCTTGATTTCTTAGGGTTTTTCTACAGCGATGGACTTGATGTGGCTAAACCTAACCATGAGTCACCTTCGACCAAGCAAGTAATGATTTCTATTGGGTAAATTAGATTGGAAAGTCTTAATATTGGGTAGATTAATTTGAAGTCACAACGTTTAGAGAAATGAGTTAATTAAGGCCATCATGCCAACATGAGAAAAATTTAATTAAAACTCAAAAGAATTGTTACATTACGACACGTTCTAATGGAAACCTCAATTGACCCAATTTCCTAAACATTAAAATCTCAAATGAACCAAATTATCATCTCAAATGAACTTATCTTAAACGTTGTGACTTTCTGGTATAATTTACCCGATTTATCTATATTATTTAAGTCAAAGTCTCCATTTAGTGTCTTCTCTGTTTTTCCGTTAATTGCCCTTTTAAATAAAATTATTCCTTTTCTTCCATGAATACTTAAAAGTAAAATCATAAAATTTTAAAGGGTTTTATGGTAACTTTAATAAAGATATAATATGAAACACCTTTAATGTTCAATGATTAAAGTCATTTGCTCATTGGGCACATAATACTGTTAAGGACTTTTATGTAATTTCATTGTATTTGTTGGTTTTTATGTTTCTACAATGGTGACATTGTGACGGTTTCTTCCCCACCTCCCCCCTTCCCCCCAGCCCCTCTTATTCTTCTCCATTTTCAACTGCCTTCTCTCTTTTTAATTGGTTTCATCTTCCAGATTTCTTTTTCTATTCCTTTTTCCATTTTCCATTCCTTCTTCACTTTGTTCCACAAACATAATTTTGGGGCCCTTGACCTCATATGAAAAATATCATTACATCACACGCATACGACTCTCATGTCTTCTTTTTGTTGCTTTTCACCGCTCTAATGGTCAGGTCTTTTTCTTCTTTTTCTTTAGATTAGCATTTGAAAACACGTTTCTAAAATTGTTAGATGGAACTTTTATTTTGTTTTAATTTTTTTGAGTGGAATGTGGCAGGGGTTAGATGGTGTTTTCTTTTTTAATATGACTGCATGTAATTTTGTTGTTTTGTGTAACTAAATTTGCAACTTAAAAAAAAATCTAATTTAGATTCCTTCACTCATCCGTGGATGATTGATCGTTCCACTTCTCTATTGACAGATTCCGATGTTTTCGCTATGCTAATCATTAAAAAGCACAAGGAAAATACTGTAACCATTATATTTCCATTCTTATAAAATTTATACGTTTTTTCTATAATCAGGCTCCTTCACTCTTCTACAAGTTTGCATATCATAGAATTAATATTTCAAATGGTGTATGTATTTGCATTTAATATATTGGATTGATCGTTGGCATATTTTGTGCTTTAGTAATTTCCATTAGTCTCACATTTGCATTTATTATGTTTTGTTATTGCAATTTTTTTTAAATTGCAACGGCAGGATGGGATTAGGGTTTCTATTTTTTAGTCATTATAACTGACTTTATCATAGTGATAATTTTTTGTTTTCTTTTTATTATGTTTTGTTATTGTAATTTTTTTTAAATTGTAGCGGAAGGATGGGAATAGGGTTTCTGTTTTTTCGTCGCTATAATTGGCTTTATCATAGTGATTGTTTTTGTTTTCATTTTGTTTTTTTTGTTTTTTAATACTGGAACAAAGTTTGGTTTTCCATAAGGGATTGCCCATCTACACAAGAACGTACTTTTCATTGCTATCATTGTCCATGGCTTTGGACCCTAAAGAACATGTTTTCCAAGTTAGATTCACTAAAGAGATTTTAAAAACTATCAGTGAATTGTGTCACTACTCTCGTGTGTTATGCTATGGCCACTGAGAATTCCATGCTATGTGTTGTAGATTTTTATTTCAAATTTATTCAAGATACAAGATATCATTTTTTTTGTCACATGGTAAATTACTTTGTTATACAATTTAAATTTGATTAGTACATGTTTTATCTATTTATCAATACATTTGTAATATATTACTTAATTTTCAATATCTTTTGTTTAATGCTTTATAAAACTCATTTTTTCCCATAATTCTCCTTTATTAAATTACTGCTTATATATATAAGTTGTCTAATAAAGTATTTCATATCAAACATTTTCTTACACCGCATTTAATATTTGATCATGGAAAATGTTTTTATCAACTTCCTTGGTAATTACCCTATTGTTATCATCATAAATATATCTATGATTCATATATTAAAATTAAAAAAAAATACAAACTTAATAAATCTTTTAATATGTATTTATTATAATCTTTTAAAATATACCTATGATATGTGTATTCATATTCATATGTGTTTTTTCTTATTGTTAGATGTTTAATTAATTGTATATTATTATATTTTTTTGTTAGACATTTACTTAATTATTATATTGACTTACTAATGGCATTACTAAAATTGCACATGCACCGCGAGTGCGTCGACTGCTTGTAAAGTATTATGCTATTACTACTTTTTTAATATTATAGTAGTTTATATAATCATTAGTAGCCATATAAATCATAATATTTATTATATATTTAAAAATGTTATTTAAAAATCCACTCATTGTGTGGGGTACTAACTAGTAATAATTTATGAAGCTTTTAGTGTTTTAATACCCTTTTAATATTTTCGAATTAGTACAACTGCTCATAAATTTACCATATATATTTAGTATAGTTTATTCCCATCTCTCTTTGTGGTTTTTCATCCTTTCACTTTTATCTTTATCCACTTTTTATTTCCCACTTTCACCCTTTCTTTCTCTCACTCATGTTTTTTCTTCCATTTTATTTCTGACTTCTTTTTTCCCAAATATTTTTCCTTCGTCCTTATTCTTAATCTGGAATTTTCAATCTATATTCCATAATGTGCTTTCTATGACAATGGTAATGACTTATTCATCTCTTATCTTCATTTGCAACGTTTGAGTTTGTTTTCCCTCTCTCTTTTATGTTCCATAAAAAATGAAGTTATGCAATATACATTTGAAAAAACCATCTACAACATTTGTTATTTTAGTAAAAAAACAAAAAAAATTGAATGAAGGATCAAAACAAAGGAAAGGATCAGAACAAAGAAAATTCACGAGCAAACAGGAAAACAAAAAGGAGAAAAATCCAGAAGACAAACGAACACGAAAAATTCTGAAGAAAACAGGAGAAGCAGACAAAGAAAAGGCGGAAGAAAAATCACGGGATTACTGTTTGGCACTGTAGCATAGCTCACTGTAGCACTTTTTAATATAGTAGTGGGTTGCTGTTTTATTGTAGCAGTAGGTTACTGTTTTACTGTAACAGTAAGTCACTGTAGCACTTTTTACTATTTTAGTTTTGCAAAAATTTTCTATAAAAGGCGAGTAGGGTTCAAGTTTAGCTATGGAGAAAAAATAGAAACGAAGAAAAATATTAGAGAGTATCTGTGTGTTTTGTGAGATAAATTTCTAAGTGTTTTAGTCCTACAAGTTTATTCTTGTAACATACCTCCACCGTATTCAATAAAGCTTTTGTAAGTTTGCCTTAACTATGTCCGGCTAATTTTCCTTTTAAGATATAAAAGTAACCATGCTATAAAACCTTATCGCATGACTTTATTAGACATTTGTATCATGTGATAAGGTTTTATAGCATGGGTAAACAGATTAAGGCACCGTATTTGGATAGTAAAGCTCTGGTTCCTTTAGAAATTATACCAAAAGGGTCCGCCTAAAAACCCTTTGATAAGGCTGTTTGAGGCAGAGTTTGCTGTGATTTGGCCTTATGGGTTATGGCATGGACATGAGGTTTATTTTCTAAAGAAAATATTGCTCTGATCAACTATTTTCACTTTAATTGTTTACCCCTGCCATGAAGTCTTTTTTCCCGTGACACACAGAGATCCTGATTTTGGTATCAGAGCCATGTTATCTTTATATCTTAAAACTTTATTTAATAGTTTCATTTAAGTTATCCAGTTTTATGTTATGTGATTTTCAGTTTTGTAACTATTTTATTGTTATCACATCCAACTTTATTATTATATTTAGTTCTTATATTCTGTTATTTAATATTTTGTTTAGATTTAAATCTCTGTCTTGTTTAATTTTATTGTTTAATATCATTGTTATTTTCTTTACTATTTTTACTTAGCTTTACTGTTTATATTTTGTTGTTTAATTACTGTTTTACATACTGTTTAATTTTAATTATTGTCCAGCTTATATTTTATGACTCTTATGCTTATGTTTATGTTATAGAAGAAACATATTCTATTGAAGAAATTTTAAATAATATTTTTTATTATGAATGGTTGTAGTGAATGTTGTTTATCAAGGAATATATCAAGGACCAATAAAGGAAATTAAAAGGCTAAGAGATATCGTGAGGAGAACAAAAGTATACATAGAACAGCTTGAAAGTCTTTTGGAGTTACACTTTGAGGATCCAACTCCAAGGAATAGAAACTTTATAAGCACCCTACAAAGAACAAGGATGTACAGTAATTTACATAGTAATTATAATTTTATTGAAGAAATAAGGCGTAGAATAAAGATTTGCGAAGATAATATAATAAGGTTCACAGAATGATATGGTTTTAGATTTTACTTTTATTTGGTATCTTTGTATAATAGCTGTAATTTCTGATATAGTAGATGTAATATGTGATATAATAGATTTGTTAATAAATTCTAGAAAACATTTGATGTTTGAAGATTATGACACATAGATACATGGAGTATATTAAAAGGTATAAGAACGCAATAAAAAGGTATAAAAATCTTGTGAAAGATATAGAAAAGGATTTAGAAAGGGTTAACAGGTAAAAGATAGAATTAGAATGAAGGTTAAAAGAAAATATAATAAAACCAACTACATGTTCACAGTTTAGATTTATTCTAGACGTAATTTACACAAGAAGAAAAGAAATAATAAGGTATAATGAACTGATAAGATATTATGAAGGATTAATAAGTAACATGATGGTATGATGCATAATTTTGTTGAATATATGAAGGATAAAAACCGAAGGATAAAAAGGTTAAAGGATCACATAAAGGTAGAATAAGGGAGAATAGAGTTATGGAAAAAGGATATAAAAGGAATTGAAAAGGCATTGGAAAAGGGAAAATATCAGACGGAATCTGAAGAAAAAGAACTTTTAAAGCATCATAAAACGATTCTTTGGATCATAGACCCAATTGAAAAGGATATAGAAAGGATAAATTATTATGAAAGATTGGTCATAAGCATGACATGATGAGTGCAAGTTTTGACATAATTATAAGTAGTAATTATGATAGGAAGCTTTATTTTCTTGTAATCAGTAGATAATTTAGAAATTTTAAGTATAGAAAAAGTAGAAAGTTATATTAGATAGTTAGGTTTAGAGATAGAGGTTAATCTCACGGACTAGAATGAAAAAATTAAAGAAGTAGGAAAAGAGTTCTTACACATACACCAATTTTTATCAAAGGATAGGCTCTATATATATTTAAAGGAAGGTTTTGAAAGGTACCTTACAGATTTAAAAGATAAGGAAGGCATAAATGGATTAGGAAAACAATCAAGTCAGATTAGGTTAATAGATCCTTGCATATTACCTAACACAAAACTTCATGAGTAGGAATTTTGATTGGCTAAATCTAGAAATCAAGGAGCATAATAGGGTATAAGTAGGAAATAGTAGTTTTTCTCATCTTTGTTATTTTAAGCATTCACCGTATTTTTTGCATTTAGATCACAAGCAGTTAAATAGCATAGTAGACTTAATTATATCTTTTAGCACATGTGTTCACAAGATTTAGACACCCTTTACAAAGCTCACAGCTTTTTAGGAAATTGGATGAAAGCAAAAGATAAACAGGTAAAGGAGATAATAAATAAGTTGACTATATAAAGCAAACACAGATCGATATAGAAAGAAAGTTAAAGAAGTTATAACATATAAAGGCTATAAGACAAGCACAAAAGGAAGAAGTAAAAAGAAATCAAGATCTAGTAATAAAGAAATTAAGAAAAAAAAGCAACAAGGTCAGGTGATTTAGGAAAAGAAACAGAAAGTATGGTACAGAAATAAAGAAAACATTCTTAGGATGACCAATCATGGTGGCTTAGATGCAGATGAAGACTACATATTTGCCTTAGAAGACGCAAAGGAGTTTATACAACCACCTAAGGGATTTTGTGGAAATATAGAACCAGTAAATGATGTCATAAAGGCCACAATTAGGCAAAACAACACAATTATAGCATTGCTGGTTAGGCTTCACCAAAAGGTTAATAAGTTAAGTCGTAGCTTAAAAGAAGTCTTAAAAAGAAAGGTTATAGGAGAAGACAATTATAATCATCAAAAGGAATTAGAAGAAATAATAGGAAGGCTAGAAAGGTTACCAGTTGAAAGGAAAGAAGGAAACAAACCAAAAGCATATTTTATGAAAGGAAAGTGGAAGTCTCTTTCAAAGTAAACAAACATGTTTCGAGAATCACAACAACCACAGGAAACTAGGGTAATAGAAGAAGAAAGTGAAGAAAGGAATAACAAGCAAGGTGAAAGGTATAACAGGCAAGACAATGCAAGGTTTTTAGATTAACTTAGACCATTCACAGGAGAATCCCATGTTTTGCAATCCCCTAGACCTAGTAAAAGTTCTGTGGAAACCACCTCCAGATAGGAATTTTGGATAGAATAAACATCGGAGAAGAAATAGTAGATGTAGATAAGGATATTGAAATCTATTCGAACCATGCCATTACTCTATTAAATCGTAGGAGATTGTACCAAATAGGAATCTTAAGTTGGAAAACAGGGTTGCTTAGGTGAAATAGAGAAGAAAGGATCTCAGTCACAACAGGGCCATTAAACATAAGGTTAGTCACAAAAGAATCTTTAAGATAGCTGAAAAAGTCAGGCAAAACTTTAGTCCATCTTGGGCTAATTGTTATAGGTTTTAGAGTGTAAATCCCCAAAGTTTTGTGATCAATTAAGCTTAAACCCTAATTAGAAGGTCAACCAGAAATCCTAAAGTCAACAAAACCCCAGTCAAACGTAACCAATTCAGTTCAGTAATTCCGTGTAAGCAACCCTAAGAATGTAAGTAAGAGGTTAGTATGTAGAATAATTCGTAATAACATGAGAAAGCTTAAAAATATCAGATTAGTTAAACCAAGATTCGTTTCGAGCCCAATCGATATAGTTTTCAAAAAGCATGTCTAAAGGCTCAAAATAGAAAAAATATTCCGAATATACTGTTAGAATCATAAGAATATAAGGTTTTCAAAAATATCAGTTTTATAATTTTTCGGTAACTAAAAATATCAGATATCACAATTATATGTGTATTTTCTTACTATTGGTACTTTAACTGTCATATATACTTTACATTACACTATTTATCTATCTCTACTTTTTCTTACAACCATATCTCTATTTTCTTACAATTTTTATATCTTATACAACTTCACATCTTTTATATCTTACTTTTCATTAACGAAAATATAAAAATAAATTTCTCTCCCTCTCTCTCTCACAAGTAGTGCCGGCCACATCCCCCCTCTCTCCTTAAATTATTTCATTTTTCATTTATTTAATTAACATAAATTTCCTTCCACTTTTCCTATAAATACCCCCTCTTCCTTCCATTTCCTTCACACCATTCATATACTAATCTTATACTCTCAAAATTTCTCCAGGAGTTCTCTCAAAGTTCTCTCAAGTTTATTTTTCATAGGTAATACTTCTTTAAGTTTCCTTTATGTTCATTTACTTAGTATGAGCATAATGTGTGTTTTCTAATACCATGAATGTTAAGAAAGCAACAATATGTTCATACTTTGTTTTTGTTCATGAAACTCTTTCCTTTATGTTGTTTTCATATATATATTATATATATATATTTAAGTAAATATATCTATGTAGTTATATATATCTTTCAGAGCATATAAGCTCCTTTGTTTTGTAATTTATTTATTTATCTTGCAATTTATTTACTTACCTTGTAATTTATTTACTTTCAAGTTGTTTTAAGATTAGTCTTCCTAGTCTTAGACTTATCATCATCAAGTCAAAACAATTTTCTTTTTCTTTTGAGACTAGTCTATTCTTAATCCCGGGATACCTTGATGAAGCTAAGGCTCCAATACTTGACATATTTCTTTACTAGCTTATTCCATTAATTATTATGTCTTTCTTACGTTTTCATAATTTTATGATTTCATATTCATGAACATGCATGAACATATTGATTTTGTCTCTACAAGATAAATGAGGAAAAGTTTTCCTAAAATAGAATTTCTTCTCTAGAAATAAATGTTGTTATGAAGGAAGTAATTTTTTATAAAAACTTAGGAATTTATCTTAATAAGCCTTTTCTAAAAATCTAGAGGAGATCATTATAAATTTTAAGAACATAGGAAATTTTAAACAATACATACATACACTTTATAAAGTCATAAAATGGAAAGAAATTCTTGATTAAACAAAAGTTTTGCTAAACTTCACTTTTCATCAATACTAGTTTGACAAACACCAAGAAATTTCCTTTCATAAATGTAGAATGATCTTAAAAAATAAGGAAATCATTTCTCTAAATATAGAATTATTACTACTTTCAAAAAGTATTAGAAACTAAGCTATAAGAAATTTAGAAAATGAAAATCATTCTTTTGAAATTTAAAAAGGGACTAAGGAAATGGAATTAAGGAAAAGAAAATATTCATTTAAAATAACTTGAGATATTTTAGCTAAAAAGAAATTTCAAAAGTTTTACTTTTTCAAAATCCTTAGAAGACTTTACTTTTACCAAAAAAAAAAAATAATGGTTGAGACAACTTCAATAAATTCATGCATTTGATATGGGTCAATGAATATATATATATATACACATTTCAAAGGTCTTACAAACTATTATAATATCTATCTCTTTGATATAAGTTTTTGTCAAAAAAAAAAAAGAAAATAAGTTTTGTGAAATTCGTGGTGAATCTGATCACCACTATTTCTGAGCTCAAATGACTTAGTTTGATGAAAATAGTTTTAGAAATAGATAGATATTTTTGAGTAAGTAGAAAACGATATATAATGTGCGAAATTTCGAGTTAAAATAAGCAAGTTATGACCATTTTAAGTTGGAACTTCTTTCAAATCCGATTTTACCGCACATTGAAGATAAATTTAGAATCTTCAAAGAAGAAATTCCATGAAAGACTCATTTTGGTTATTTCATCTTGTTTAGATGAAAAAGGAACTGATATCGCTTTCCCAAAAGATTACTTCGACTAGGAGTGATCATCATGGAGTGAGTTAATCCCTTACTAGTTACATTTCCTGTTTGTGCTTGTAAGTAGT
The DNA here is from genome assembly GCA_024138025.1 of Combretum micranthum. Classification (NCBI taxonomy): domain Eukaryota; kingdom Viridiplantae; phylum Streptophyta; class Magnoliopsida; order Myrtales; family Combretaceae; genus Combretum; species Combretum micranthum. The sequence continues at coordinate 1,029,988 of JAMXBD010000172.1, read as the reverse complement.
AGCACTAGAAAATAAGATAAAAGATAAATGAATAAATGTTGTGTGAATTGGATTCATGATTGATTGATACAGTTGTTGAATAAAAACTAAGAATATCGAAAGAGGAATTGATAAATAACTTATGTTTTCTTGCAATGATATGATGAATATTGTTTTGATCACCTTTAACTCGAATTCGACGATAATTGAATAACCCTGTGTTGAAAACAATTCATGCACATCATATTTGTGAGTCACATTCATTTTCGCTACTATTCTTCATGTGGGGAAACGAGGAGTTGTTGTGGTGGTTAGTAGGAGCCGGAAAGTCTACATGGGCAAGTAGGAGCCAGAAAGTGTACAGGCAAGTAGGAGTCGGTAAGTCTACAAATATTGATGGTAGTATGGGCCAGTAACCACCCAACCCTCGACATGGAGGGCGTAAAATCCATGCTATACATGGTTTCTGGTTAATCGTGTGTATTTTGTTTGCTCATGTGATTGATGCATTTTCATATGATTTTCTAAATACCTGTGTGTTTTATGGAAATGTTTTGTAGATGGGAGTTATCTCACTAAGTTAGTTTTGCTTATACCCCTATAGCTTTTTGTTACAATATGATTACTTGTGGTTGGCACGAAGGAGCCCCTTTTGTCAGGTATGAGCCAAAGCTACTATGAATTTTTGAAAGAAGTTTATATGTATTTAATTTTGAATGTAGACTTCTAAGAAAAATCTCTATAATAGACTTATGTATATTTTGAAGATGGCTTAGTTGATCAAGGCTATTAGAATAGGGGAATGCCCTAAGAAGTTGTAAGAGACTTTTATTCTAATGAATATTACATGTTTATCTATATAAGTTCTTGCATGTTTTTATTATCTGCTTAAACGTAATACCCCTTTGAGTCTCCTACTATCTTGGAAGCACGCCTTGCACGTGATACCGAAGCTCTCGTGTGACTAAGGTTGTCATTCATTAGCTTTAATATTACGTGCAGTGGACTGCCACGTTTAGGGTATCATCTGGGGCATGACATAGAGGATTAACAAGAGAAAAGGTACGAGGAAAGGTCCTAGTTATGTCAATGGATAAATCATGGAAAGTCGATATAAGAAAGGTCATATTTGCAACCATAGAGATAACTGTAAACAGTGGAAAGGGATTATTCTATTGCGCACCTAATTTCATGGTTTCAATAAACAATCTCAGCAACATTGAGATAGGACTTCAAAGTAACGAATATGAAGATCACATAGGTGAGAACTTGCTAATAGATATTACCTTTGTTTGTAAAACAACAAATAATAGTGAAATATCTTATAAGCTCGACATAAAAGGAATCATAGATGCAATGGCAACAAAGGGAATAAAGATGATAGAACCCATGGAAATACATTCTTCTGCTTTAGAAGGAGAAGAATGGAATGTAAACAGGAGCATGGCAAGTGAGACACAAAGAGTTCCTACAGGGAGTTTGATGTATCCAAACCCAGATGGCACATACTCATTAAGTTTAGGTCATATGATAACAGACCAAGATCCACAGGAGATGAAGATGATGAGTCAGATAATTTTAATCAAACCTTGGGAGAAAGAGAAACATTAGGAATGATGAATGTGTTAGAACAAATAGACATTTCAAGATGGAGAGGAGATAAAATGTAAACTTCTAGTTGTGTTGATAGATATCTTAATGCTAGATACAATTCACATGCACAGGAAATAAAGGCTAATCAATGGAGTCTTAGAAAGGAAGATGAGGATACAAATGATGAAGAACCACTAAGGCTAATTTAGTATTGGAAAGATGGTTTTTTAATAAAACATGAAGAAGATCCCATTCCTTATGAAATATGGTTAGAAGAAAAAGGAATTTTAGGAGAATTGCAAGAAGTAAGGTTTGAAAGGAAAACAGAACAAGGAGATGTTTATTGTTTTGGAAAGAAAAATGAAGAAAGGGAAATCTTGTTAGAACTGGCAGATGAATTAATGCAAATAGAACAAGATTTTGAGACAAAAATAAGATCACAAGGGGATATTGAGATTTTGACACATGTATCTGAAAATGCCATGATAGACAACAATAAAGATACAGGGTCAAATACAATTCCCTCTGTGGTAACACATAGAGGATAAGATATGTGGGAAGGAATCTCAAGTAGAGTACGTTATACTCACTATGTTGAAAGAGAAACAGGAGATAGGATTTATAAAGGAAAAATGATGCCATTTGAAACATTGGATAAAAGGAATTTGATAGACAATGGAAGAATCCTCAATATAAGTGCAAATGATCCGTAAAGTTGGGGGCCCTTGGTAGATAATTGGATACAAATGGTTGTCAGAGCCTGGAGAGATAGTCCTTTAATAGAAGACACAGGTCAGATGTACATATATTTAGAGTCTTTTTTAGGAGAAACAGCAAGAGCAATGTAGGAGTCTTATAAGAAAAATTTTCCATAACACGCAGCCACAAACAAGGCTTTAGGGGCAAATCTATATAATTTTTGTAGTAAGATAAAAGTAGTATTAACTAGGGAAGCACCACAGATTGGTGGATGTGACTAACAAAGGGACGCTATAAGAAATTTAGAACAATTGCAAATAAAGGATTGGTATTTTGTAAAAAGGTATATACAAGAGTTTTTCTATAATTGCACCATTGCTGGATGCTATTATAAAAAACTAATAGCAAACAAATTATTTTTAAAGTTACCAGGACCATTAGGAGCAGAAGTGTAGAATGGAAAGAAAAAGTCGAACCAACTCTTGGAGAAGAGTTAAATAACTTAGGAACTAGGATGAAGTTTCTTGTAGATAAGTTAATAGAAAAATGTACAGCTTTACAAATAAATAGACAATTGAAAGGAGAAAATTATAATTTCTGTCAAACTATTTATACATCATAGGTATATGGAGCAAAGGAAAGAAACAAAAGGAGGCCAAAACCAAAGTACATGCCTAAAAAGAAATATTTTGCAAAGAAAAGCAGGGCAAAAAAGCCATGGTTAAAATAGGACAGACATGTAAGGAAATACAATAAAAACAGGGTTTATAAGAATAAATTAAAGTATTATATTTGTAATGAGGAAGGACACATGGCAAAGGCATGTCCTAAAAGGCATAATAGTAACACTATGGCTAGCATTCTAGTGGAGTGCATGAATGAAGACATTTTGGCAATAGATGAAGACATGAGTGACACGGAAATAATCTATAGTATAGTTTCAATAAGAGATCCACAAGGAATGATGATGGAGGAATCTGGTAGTGAGGATGAAAATAATATTACAGGTATGTTCTTAAGTCAAAATTATCAGAATTCTTACAAAGAACAAATAGGGATAAAATATCAAGATGAAAATATTAAATTGCTAAATAGGATGTTACAAGACATAGGGAATGTAATGATGGACACAAGAGAAAACATAGAAGGTTGTAGGCATAATTGATGGAATCTTGTAAAATATGCCGAAAAAGAAATGAAAGGTTTCAGTTTATGAAAGGTTTGTAGTCAATAGAAGTTCTCAACAAGATGCAATAGGAGAAAGGATAATAAGGATTGACAATAAGATAGACAGGATAGAAGAAGAGATACAGGGAATAAAAGAAAGGTTAACAATTTTACAAAAAGGAAAGGCAAAGGACAATATAAACAAATGGATAATAATAAGAGAAGAAGGAGATGCCCATGAAGATACAATAAGAAGCTACATGGAAGCAGCCAACACGTCTTTGGAAAGGATAAAAGATGAAAGGATTAAGGAGTTAAAGATATCGAGTCTAGAAGAAAGGCATATTACAAAATTTGTCGGCATATATATTAGGACAAGATTATTCTTTAAGACACAAACAATAGAACTAGATGCACTAATAGATACAGGTAGCACTAGAAACATGATAGATGAAAGGATAACACCTGTAGATGAAGTAGGACAAATGGATATATGTAGAATTGGTTCAGATATTCATGGAAATAAAACAAAGGAATATAGGTGTATAAAGAAATATAAAGAAAGTTTTTTCATACGACAAGAATGGATAGTACCTATGCATAGCGGAATGATACAATTATGAAATTTTGGTAGTTAAAAAATTAGATGTATAATAGGACTAGATTTTCTTTTAAGTAATCACCATGGTATCTTGATCACTAAATATGCCGTAAATATTTTAGGACATCCAGCCATAGTATATCAAAATTATTTAGAAAATACAAAACCAGACATTAGACTATTGCAAAGGCGTAATGAAAAAGATTGCAAATGTTAAAAATTAGGAGATTGTCAAGGAAAGGAAAATGGTAAGCAAGGGATAGAAGAAAATTCAAAGGAATCTGAAGAATTAAAAGAATTCTTAGAAGAATACATTGAATGGAAGGAAATAGAAATAAATAAAGGAAAAATGGTAAAATGGAAAAAGGTACACAAGATTTTGGAAAATTCATGTTTGGAAACAGGTTACCTAGATCTTGATCAAATCATTAGTAGCCTGGAGAAAGAAATTTTTTTTGGAGAAAACCCAACAAGGTTTTGGGAAAGGAATAAAATAGTATGTAAATTAGATATAATAAACTCTAGCTTAAGAATTTATTTTAGAGAAATAGAGTGATAATTTATATAGAGAAGATTTTGAAATGCACATAAAGGAATTGTTGGAATTAGGGATCACAAAATGTCAGACAGTCAATACAAAAGTCCTGCATTTATAGTCAGAAAAAAGGAGTGAAATAGCAAGAGGAAAATCAAGGATGATAATAGATTATAGAAAATTGAATGATAACACAAGGGATGATTCTTACAATCTTCCTAACAAAATTGAATTAGTTAACAAAATACAAAATTGTTACATATTTAGTAAATTTGATTGTAAGTCAGGATTTTGGCAGGTAAAGATGGATGAAGAGTCACAACCATGGACTGCTTTTACCTGTCTACAAGGACATTTTCAATGGAAAGTTATGACATTTAGATAAAAAATGCACCTTCAACTTTTCAAAGGAAAATGGATATAGCTTTTCAAAATTTAAAGAATTTCACTGTAATTTATGTGGATGATGTTCTTGTTTTTTCCAAAGGCAAACATGAACACATAGAACATTTAAAGATGGTGCTTTCAGAATTTCAAAAACAGGAAATAGTAATAAGCACAAAAAATGCACAGTTTTTCAAAAGGAATATTGAATATTTAGGAGTAGAAATAGGAGAAGGAAAAATCAAAGTCCAAGAACACATAGTAAAAAAGGTAATAGATTTTCCTGAACAAATGAACAAAAAGCAATTATAGACATTTTTGAGCTTAATAAATTATGCAAAACCTTTCATAAAGGATTTAAATTCTTTAGTAGGACCTCTTTATAACAAAATTTTAGGTTTTAAAAGTTTGTCCCAAGAGGACATAAAGCAAATAAAAAATAAAGGAACAGGTCAAAAGGTTACCAAGGTTAAGATTATCCCTAGACACAGACTTCTTGACCATTGAAATTGATGGATGTAATCTAGGATGGGGAGGAATTCTGTTAAGAAAACCCCATAAATATGCTGAAAGGAAAACTGAAGAAATTTACAGGCATACAAGTTGGAAGTTCAAGGAAAAGAATTTACCAAGTATAGATAGGGAAATAATGGTTGTTGTAAATTGTTTAGATAATTTTAGATTATTTCTGATAAATAAAAAATAGATGTTAGTTAGAAAAGACTGTGAAGCTGTAGTTAAATTCCATAAGAACACAGGGAGTAAAAAAATAAGTAGGAGAAGATGGTTAAAGTTTAAGGATGTAATAATAAATAAAGGCTATAAGATAGAATTTGAACATATAAAGGAGAAACATAATACTGCAGCGGATGAGTTATCCCGCTTATTAATATAAATAATTTTCTTTTTCAAGAAATCATGGAATTTCAAAGGAATAAAAGATTTAGGCCACAAAAGAAGCCAATGTCTTCTCAAGGATCACAAGCGAGCAGTTTTAGTGGAATAAGGTTATCAGAGGTTATGGAAGGACCACATGTTATGATTGGTGATATAGCCCTACCTATAATACCAACAAGTTCACCAAGGAAGTTTTAAGTACCAGTCCCAATTAATGTTAAGGAGAGACACATATGGCTCTCATAGATAGTGTATGGTCCCTAACTAGCCAAGACAAGTTCAAATATGTAATTTGTTGTACTCTGGCTAAATATTTTAATGAGATAGAAACACAGGGTATCAAAGAAACACAAGAAACTTACTACATGAAAAGGCTATAGGATAATGAATCATCACAAAGGACACAAGGGCATTAAGGACAAATTAAAAGAAAATATCAAATGTATGGAGTTGCAAAGGGACATTTGATAGGAGTTTTTTGCTACTAGAATGACATTCAAACCCAAATAACAGATTATCCGAATCCTTCATGGAGAGGATTCCATGATCTTGAAACCGCAACAAATTGATTCAAGCAAATAACAGGGAAACAAGAAATTTATGTGGATCCCGCTCTTGATAATTTTAGGAGTGTTAAAAGTACCATAGGGTATGTCAAGAACACACAAAGGTATACAGATTTGAACTCTTTAAAAGAAGAACAAGAAAAGAAAATATTTCTCTTAAAATCATAGAAACCCCAAATAAAAAGAGAAGTATTGAAAGCATTAAGGAACACAGTAAGGACCACAGGGAGCGTTTCCATTTCAAAGGAGGAAAATAGGAAAAACATCTCAAGAAGAATATGAAAATGCAACCGAATTCATTTTCTTCAAAAGAACTGAATTTATTTCAAAACTTCCATTTCTTTCGAAATGGTTGATAAAAGGATATGCGTAGGAAGCGTTTTTAAAGCCTTTTATATTGCTCCAAAAGACAATATAGGGAGAACACATATGTCTTGATGGAGTTGGATTTGGGATTGTGGTAACGGTAAAGGCTTTTCCAAACTCTCCATGTTACTTCTGTTTGGGAAAAGACTTATAAGTTGAAATGAATAATCATTATCAAGATAAATATTATTGCCCAACTCATGGGCGTTATAATATACATACAGCGGCTATAAATCTAAGCTATTTTAAAAGATTCAGGATTAGAGACCAGGAATATACATTGGCTACCCTTCTTGATTATGGGCGTGTCATAAAAATTGTGGGCACATTTCCATAATTTACGACCCAACCAATGGGGAAAATGTTTCATGAAGTTCTGGCAGCCTTAAGAGAATAGAATGAGAACATGAGGAACATGATATCTATGTAAAGTATTATGTAAAAATAAAGGCAGTGCCGCTAGATTGGTTAAAATTTGAATCCAGACCAGCACAAACTTGGTTTTCAATTTCTCCAATCAGGGGGAAGGTTTCAATTACCAACAGTTTAGAAGAACGGTTGAATCTATACATTGCTAACAAAATGAGCATGTTTATACCAAAAGATCCAGAATTTCATCTTACTGCAACCACTAAGACGAAATTCATCTTCACAAAGCAAAAGGGAGCAATTTGGTCAAGATATGAGACGAACTTGAGGACACTCAAGGAAAGCCTAAACAGGGAAGATGAATAGCATGAAAAGGACAATCCATATGATCCTAATTATACGGAGGATGAGGATGAAGAAATGGAAGCACAAGAAGACATAAACAGGTTCCAGGACTGAAAAAAAAAAATTGAATGAAGGATCATAACAAAGAAAATTTACAAGCAAACAGGAAAACAAAAAGAAGAAAAACCCGGAAGACAAATGAACAAAGGGACACCAAAAATCTTGAAGAAAACAGGAGAAGCAGACACGAAAAAGGTAGAAAAAAAATCACGGAATTACTATTTGGCACTGCAGCAACTTTTTAGGGTACTGTAGCACTTTTTTTACCGTAGCAGTAGGTTACTGTTTTACTGTAATAGTAGGTCACCGTAGCACTTTTTATTATTTTAGTTTTGCAAAAATTTTCTATAAAAGACGAACAGGGTTCAGGTTTAGGTACAGAGAAAAAATAGAAACGGAGAAAATATTAGAGAGTATCTGAGTGTTTTGTGAGAAAAATTTCTAAGTGTTTTAGTCCTATAAGTGTATCCTTGTAACATACCTCCACCATATTCAATAAAGCTTTTGTAAGTTTCCCTTAACCATATTCGACTGATTTTCCTTTTAAGGTATAAAGGTAACCATGCTCTAAAACCTTATTAGACCTTTTGTATCATGCGATAAGGTTTTATAGCATGGGTAAACAAATTAAGGCACCGTACTTGGATAGTAAAGCTCTGGCTCCTTTAGAAATTATATCAAAAGGGTCAGCCTAAAAATCATTTGATAAGGCTGTTTGAGGTAAAGTTTGTCGTGATTTGGCCTTGTGGGTTATGGCATAGACATGAGGTTTATTTTCTAAAGAAAACATTGCTCCACTAATCAACTATATTCGCTTTAATTGTTTACCCTTGCCATGAAGTTTTTTTTCCCGTGGCACACAAAGATCCTGATTTCATAAACCTATATTTGATAACATGCACTTCATTACTTTTTTTTAGTTTGCACGTAAAATATTAATTGTAAAATTATCTATTTTATTATTCTAAATCTTTATACTAACTGCATAATGAAAATATGTTTTAATAATTGACGTAATGTTATAAAATATCCTTCTTTTACATTAAATTATCTGTACATATTTCCCTATTTTTTTTAAATACATTTTTTATGTCATTACTTAATCCATTACACAATTAATTATAGAGTTATCAATTTTGAAAGTTTTAGGTATTTAGCACTTCCTAGTTATTAATGTTCTTTTTTATTTTGGAATCTTTTTATAATTTTCAATTTGTAATATGTGGTAGTTTTACACAATTAATTAGAATGTTATCAATTCTGAAAGAAGTAGGTATTTAGTACATCTTAATTCTCAATATTTTTTTTCCTTTTGAAAATCTTTTTATGATTTGCGTGGTTGTTTTCCAGTTGCAATGCCTATTTTTACATTATTTATGCAATATGTCTTAAGTATAATCCATTGAGATTTGTAAAATTAAATTTTATGATTATTTCAATATGTTGACATTACTTTCTTTCTTTCAAATATAAGAGCAGTATTGAAATCACATGATGGTTGATTTATTATGTTTTCTTTAACCTTTGGAATCTTTTCTAGATTAAGTTTTGCTTATACATCTTTTAATTTTTTTTTTCCCTAGATGAATGGTTGTGACATTTAAATTTTATGAAAATTATTGCAAAATTTAGGTGATGCAACTCTTGACATAATTTCCTTTTGGCTTTGGAAAGCTTTTTTTTTTTTTTTATCACTTATGCATTTTCTCTAATTAAGTTAGAATGAAAAGTTCCAATTTTTAAGTTTTATAAAAATTATTGCAATATTTTGATGATGCAATTTAAAATGATGTGACTCTTTACATATCATAATAAAAATTATTGCAATATTTTGATGATGTAATTTAAAATGATGTGACTCTTTACATATCATATTACATTTTCATGACTTGAAGTATTACAACACTTTCCACATCTATTATAATAGATAGTTTCATAAGCTTTTCTACTATTGTATATTTTCATTTAAAGTATCACCTTTAAAAATTTCTAATGGTTAACCATTGTATCTTTTTTCTTTCAATCATTTTAAAAGTGTAAAATCTTTAAATTTTCAATAGTTGTTTCACCTTATGAAGAAATATATCTATATATATATATATATATTTATTTTAACTATTTTTTATTTTAATCATTTTAGAAATATTTTATCTCTTCATGATTAAGTTTTTGCATTGTACCTCTTCAATATTACCTTTACCCTTTCATATTACTTTTTTATATCGATACCTTTTCAATATTATACCTGTTCATTATTACCTTATTGTATTATGCCTTTTCAATATTACTTTTTTTTTTTGTATTATTGCAATTTATAAAATATTATGTTATTACAGCTTTTTAAATATTATAGTATTTATATAATCATTGGTACTTGTATAAATTATAATATTTATATTTATTATATATTTACAAATGTTATTTAAAAATCTACGCATTGTGCGGGGTACTAACTAGTTATTAATTACTAGCAATCGACGGACCCGACGAGTGTGCAATTTTAGTAGTGCCATTAATAAGTCAATATAATAATCAAGTAAATGTCTAACAATAAAATATAATAATATACAATTAATTAAACATCTAACAATAAGAAAAAACACATATGAATATGAATACACGTATCATAGATATATCTTACAGGATTACAATAAATACATATTAAAAGATTTATTACGTTTGTATTTTTTTTTAATTTTAATACATGAATCATAGGTATATTTATGATGATAACAATATGGTAATTGCCAAGGAAGTTGATAAAAACATTTTCCATAGTCAAATATTAAATGCGGTGTAAGAAAATATTTGATATGAAATACTTTGTTAGTCATCTTATATATATAAGCAGTAATTTCATAAAGGAGAATTATGGAAAAAAAATGAGTTTCATCAGTCCAGTCTCACAAATTTATAGAAATCAAATGCCCCCTCAAATTAAATTCTAATAAATTTTATTGGGTATTTTGATCAGCCTGATAAATAAGTTAATAATTAGCCTGAAGTTTGCGGATGTGATTTGAACCTTTTGATGCATAAGAGTTAAAGTTCTAAATGCATCCGAATTTAAACTTGAATTACACGTGGAAATGTGCTAGTTAACGATATGCCCGATGCTTGTTCGTATAAGCTATGTGAAGTAACAATGTCTAAGTAACCTCGTTATAGGTACTGATGCATTAAAACATGACAAATAGACTTATTCGTTATAGGCACGTATTATTATTATTATTATTATTATTATTATTATTATTATTATTATTATATTATTATTATTATTATTATTATTATAGAAAATTCATTTCATTTACCTCAATAAATTTAACAAAAAATTCAAAATGTTACATAAACTTATTATGTAAAATATTACAATTGAATAGTAAAAAGACAAAATAAATCAATCAATGCTTGGCTTCCAATTGAAAAAAAGAAGTGCTTTGGTTAAAAAGATAAAAAAAAATCACCATTAGATTTTTAGTGAGGAATGATCTTGAATAGAATGTTAATATATTTATACATGCATTTTTAGAATGAGCTTCATGATTTTTTGTTGTAAGATCCTTTTTAAAAAACCTAAACAATGCCTACTTAAAATTAACAAAAAATTCAAAGTGTCACACAAACTAATTATGTAAAATATTACAATTGAATAGTAAAAAGACAAAATAAATCAAGCAATGCATCGCTTCCAATTGGAAAAAAGAAGTGATTTGGTTAAAAAGCTAAAAAAAAATCACCATTATATTTTTAGTGAGGAATGATCTTGAATATTTTGAATATTAAGATATTTATACATTCATTTTTAGAATAATTTTAATGATTTTTTTTTGTAATATCCTTTTTAAAAAACCTAAACAATGCTTACTTTAAACTAAATTATAAATAATTAATTATGTTATTAACAATGACTTTGTGAAATGGTGTTATTTTTGGAAAGGAATGAGTTAAAAAGGTTTTCTACATTACACCTTTTAGGAAAATACGAATAATTACGACGCAACAGTGAAGTGGTATTAAGGCAAAAATAATAATAATAACTAAAAAGATGCCATTACATAAAAGCTTAAAGGGTTATTATTAATTTGGGCAAAAAAATAAAAAGGTTATTATTAATAAAAGAGTTTTAAGGATGATAGATTGTTAGTAATGACTTCTAAAATGGTGTTATTTTTGGAAAGGCATGACTTAAAAAGATACCTTTTAGAAAAATATTGATAGTTAAAAGTTATTAGTGAAGTGGTATTATGAAAAAAGAAATTTAGAAATTATCTATTATTATAAAGTCAAAACATTTTAAGTTTGGATTCTACATTTTTAAATAAATTTTTTCTGTTTCACTATATTTTTTCCTCCCACTTATTTTCCTCTATCTATTATCCAAAATCCACATGTCAATACTTATAAGTTCCATATGTATTTTTAAACTTGAAAGAAACCGTGATTTAACTGTCATCGACTTTTATGTTAATTGATCCTTCTTTTTCTCTAATTAACCCTTTTTATCAAATTTTTTTCTATCTAAGTTAATTTTATATATTTTTTAGTACTCGTGTAACGGGTGCATAATTAGCTAGTATATGATAAATAGAATAGAATAGATAGCTATATAAGCAAGTAATGATGGCTTACAAATAGATATTATTTTTGAAAATTTTAAATTGATAAGGTGTGATAATTAGAAGCCTTTTGAAATTTTTAGAATAAGTTTCATGACTTTTTGCCGTAAGATCCTATTCAAAAAACCTGAATAATGCCTACTTTAAATTAAATTAAAAATAATTAATTAAGTTATTGATATGAAATGGTGTTATTTTTGGAAAGGCATGAGTTAAAAAGGTTTTTGTACATTGAACTTTGTAGGAAAATACTAATAATTACAAGGCAACAGTGAAGTGGTATTAAGGCAAAAAAAAAAAAAAAAACCTAAAAAGGTGCCATTAAATAAAATCTTAAAGGGTTATTATTAATAAAAGAGTTTTAAGCATGATAGATTATTAATAATAACTTGTAAAATGGTTCGACCAAAAAAATTTGTAAAATGGTGTTATTTTTGGAAAAGCATGACTTAAAATGATACCTTCTACAAAAATACTAATAATTAAAAGTTATTAGTGAAGTGGTATTATGAAAAAAGAAATTTAGAAATTGCATGTGATAAATAGAATAGAATAGATAGCTATATAAGCAAGTAATGATGGCTAACAAATAGATATTATTTTTGAAATTTTTAAATTTAGAAGGTGATAAATATAAGGCATTATTAACAATTTACGAATAGACACAATATAAAAAATAAATTGATAAGGTGTTATGAAAAGGTATTGTTTTAGAAAAGGTTAAACAATTTAAAAATAAATAAACAAACAAATTAAACGTTACTTTTTAACGGTCATTAACTACCACTTCCCGCCATTTCTCTTCTTAAGAACATCAAACACTCTATAAACATTACCAAAAGTTTTCCAAACCCTCCAAATTCTCGATACATATTTCTAGTACTTAGGATTCGGCATATCTGTGCAAAGAACTAACTATGCACTTATGGCGGATCCTAGGGCCGTTGATCCTTACCATGATCTGCATGATGACGGCACTGGATATCTCAACAACATACTTAGTTTTGATCATGATCCTAATCCCACTCTCAATGAAATGAACCCAGTTAGCATGTTGTTTGCATCCCCAAATCCGACTCCTCAGCCTAGTGGTGGAACCGGAGTTATGGATGCTATTGATCGTAATCCTAATCCCATTTTCAATGACATGAACCCAGTTAGCATGTTGTTTGCATCCTCAAATCCGGTTCCTCAACTTGGTGGTGAAACCGGAGTTATGGATGCAATTGATCATGATCCCAATCCCACTCTCAATGACATGAACCCAGATAGCATGTTCTTTGCATCCCTAAATCCGGTTCCTCAGCCTAGTGGTGGAACCGAAGTTCTGGATGCGATTGATCATGATCCCAATCCCACTTTCAATGACATGAACCCAGATAGCATGTTGTTTGCATCCCCAAATCCAGTTCCTCAGCCTGGTGGTGGAACTGGAGTTCTCGATGCGATTGATCATAATCCGAATCCCATTTTCAATGACATGAACCCAGTTAGCATGCTGTTTGCATCCCCAAATCCGGTTCCTCAGCCTGGTGGTGGAACCGGAGTTCTGGATGCCATTGATCATAACCTTAATCCCACTCTTAATGACATGAACCCAGTTAGCATGTTGTTTGCATCCTCAAATCCGGTTCCTCAGCCTGGTGGTGGAACTAGAGTTCTAGATGCAATTGATCATACTCCTAACCCCACTCTCAATGACATGAACCCAGCTAGCATGTCGTTTGCATCCCCAAATTCGATTCCTCAGCATAGTGGTAGAACCGAAGTTCTGGATGCGATTGATCATAATCCTAATCCCACTCTCAATGACATGAACCCAGTTAGCATGTCATTTGCATCCCCAAATCCAGTTCCTCAGCCTAGTGGTGGAACTAGAGTTGTGGATGCGAATGCCACGCTGAACAACCCGGGTTTGTCAAGTATTATGGCTGGGGATGAGCTGCCCGCTTCTTCAAGTTACCGAGGCGGAACAAGTGCTGGACGAGAAGATTTGGCCCCAGAGAATTCAAATTTTGATTCTGCGCTACCATTTGTCTTGCCTGATCACTCTATTCCTTATTTCTGTGATTGTTGCTATCCTTTGCGCATAATAAATCATAGTAATGGTACGAGTACTTTGAAAGACTCCAATTATTTGGTCGGGACTCATGTACGATTTTTACAAGTTTACTTTAGTATTTGATAATTCCTTTTCTTTGTTTTTGAAGGCTTCCATAGCGTGAGACTTGAGATACATGGGGGCATTGGCAGGTTTTGTCATGCAATACTTGAGAATACTTATGGTGGAAATGAGCAAACTGCTGTGCACGAACATCACACGATCGAGTAAGTAGTATTCAACTCTTCTAGAAATTGGAATCAACAACATTATAGAATTTATGTAGAAATAGTTTCATTACATGGCGAAAAACGTTGCTGAATGGACTTTTAATTTGATCTTGCAACTGTTGATTGAATTGATACTATGACACAATCATTTTGGTGTACCAGCTTTAAGCACAAAAGCATAGAAGAAGTGAGGACATTTCTTTTACAATTCTTCGAGCAGCACCAACAACGCGGCTATGAGTTGATGTCGGATCCACTCACCAACTTCTACGATACTGTATGTGTTGGAATGCAGTTTCATGGAACTACAAATCATGCTACTCAACCGTCTAATAACCACGGTTCAGATCCTTTGGGTTCAATACCTTCCCAAGCCGGAAACTTGGATCCAGGACATTCAAATCAAGGACCATCTGTTTCATGGGGCCTCAACTCTGGCCATTTTGGTTTTGGACCCCCAGGACATTTTGGTGCAGGACCCTCTGGTGCTAGACCCTCCAGTACAGAGCCCTCGGGTTTAGGGCCCTCTGGTGCGGGACTTCGACATTTAAACAATATGATTTCAGGATTATCAGGGCCAGGAAACTCTGGTGCAGGGTCCTCAAATTTAAGACGATCACATCGAATTACACTTATCTCAGAGCCCCCTGGTTCCAGTGCTTCAATACCAGGGCCTTCTGGCTTCGTACACTTGGGTTCAGGACCTTCTGCTGCACAACCACCGAATTTAGGACCATCTTCGCTACCCTTGAATTCAGGACTTTCAGGATCAGGACCTCTGGATTTAAGGCCAACCAACTATCCATGTACTCGTGGTACAAGTCTCGTGATCAGTTGAGTTTCTGCAATTCTGTAATTATAAGAGCAACCTTATTACTTAAGGAGTTACTTAACATGCTACGTAAATATTCCAAGTAGCTCTTCTTCTAATAAGGAATTCTTATTTTTATTGGTGAATTGTTGAGGAAAGTTATTTAACAATTTTTTAAAAAGTTTTTTAGCTACCTAATATCACACTTCAGCAATAAAAATAGGAGAAAGAGTAAGAAATTCGTTTTTTGAATCGCTTAATTACTCCCCCAACAACCCTTTTTATTGATTATTTGGATTGCTTAGCATAGTGAGAAAGATGCTTTTAAGGAGTTTTTCATTCAATTGCGTAGCATTATTGAATTAACTTTCCTCTCCTTAGAGAAGCTTTGACAATTGCTGTGGCTAATTTTCAGTCAATTGCTCCTTTTTGATGCCTTAGGTGATGATGTGAATCAGCAGCAGGCGCACGCGGCATCACAAGCGAGGCAAAATGCAAATCAACCAAACATGCCGCGTCGTCGAGGCAGAAGGCCAAGGAATGTTGCTGTTGATGCCCGAGGAAATGGTGTGAATCAGCAGGAACTGCGCGCGGAGCCACGGGCTAGGCAAAATGCAAACCAAGCAAACATGCCGCGTCGTCGAGGCAGAAGGCCAAGGAATGTTACCTTTGATGCCCCAGGAAATAATGTGAATCAGCAGGGACCGCAAGCTAGGCAAAGTGCAAATCAAGCGAACGTGCCAAATCCACCAGGCGGAAGGCCAATGGATGAATCTGAAAGGAGCCTTCTCTCAATGCAGGTTGTATTTGAAAAGCACAACTCTTGTTACAATTGAATCGAGTTATTTCTTAAGTACACGTCGAGTTTCACTGTAATTTTTCTTTTAGGACATTGTTAATCCACATTATATTATTCTAGATCCTAGTGTTTAACCCGAATTCGACCTTACTCATCGAAGAAATTAATTATGAATGTGCTGATTTCACATTTTGCCTCATCTTCTTGCTGACGTTTCCTTTATGTGTTTGTCCTGAATGAGAATTAGTCCAGAGGGAGAGAGTACAGAAAATGACTCTCGCCGACGTGCAACCATATTTCGATTTACCTATAAAAACGGCATCGCAGAAATTATGGCTATGTGTAACTGTTATAAAGAAAATATGTCGCAATAACAATGTGGAAAGATGGCCATATAGAAAGGTAATCTTATCTTTAACTGTTTTTTTCACTTAATGTCCTTTGACGATTAATTCTGCTTATTGCCGATGTTTATTTCTAATTTAACATTTCCTTCTGTGCAGATCCAAGCGAAAAAGAATGAAATAAACAAACTGAAGAGCGACATGAGTACTTATGCTCGAAGTCGGATTGCGCAACTTGAGCAGGATCTGGTTGCTGCCCGCGCTGGAAAGAAAGTTGATTGATTTTGTTACTTTTAAGTGTCTTGTGAGATTGAAGTTAAACTTTTCTTTTTTTTGTTGAACACTTTGTTTGATTGTATTCTTGGCATGCAAGAAACAACTAACCATGTATGTGATTTTCATCTATAGTTGGTGTTGGTGAATTGTTCTTGTACTAGATTGATCCCAGAAGTTTAGATCAATGACTTATTTTAAGACCTTCAGTATAGACTCGGATCCCAGAAGTTTAGATCAATGACTTATTTTAAGACCTTCAGTATAGACTCGGATAAATGTAAGAAAGTGTGAAGTTCTTGAATTTGTTTTCCCTTTAATCTCAATTACAGCAATTCATGCCAAGATCAAGATCATGATATTTAAATTGTAAGTTGTTATGGTTTTAAAGACATATGAAAACAATTATATTGAAGTGACACTGGATGGCTTTAAGGATGATGTTGCAATACATATAATCATATTGGGAGGATTTCCCGCGCCTAGGCTGGGCAGATGAAAAATTGGCGTAATGCACATATGTTTTTTATTGCAATCTATCCACCCTATTTTTTCTATTATCAAGCAATGTCAATGTTAGCAACCATTTGTTTTCCATTGCTCCATTTCAAGATTTTAGATGGATTATCATATATCATCCAATATCTTATTATATATTTAATAAAGGATTTAAAGTTTGAATATGTAAAGATGAAGTTATGTTCAAATGTTCAAAAATATGTTATTTTATCGTGTTATAATAATACACCATCTCTTACTGTTAAATACCAAGTAAATTAGTTTTAAGTTGATACATTACCCGAATTTAATAGAAAGAACTGGAAATATGGTTATTTGTGATTTAGAAATACAATTATCAAAATAAGATTAAAAAAAGGCAAAAAAATTATAATAAAAGAAAAAGGGACATACTCAAATCCAAAAGAAAAGTTTTAATACTACAGATATAAATATAAATATATATATAAATAATTATTTTCGTTATGTTACATTTTTTCACAATTTACATGATTTTGAAACAATAATTATCTATTATTCCAATCAAATGTTTAAAAAAGAAGTATCACCTATTTTATCATTACACATATGAGGACTGATAATGAAACCATAGGATAAAACAATGTTTTGAGATTCTTTTTATTTAAGAATTAACATATTTATATAATATGGGTTTAAACTTCAGGAGAAATGGCCTACTGCGAATCTACTGTGAAAATATAATGAATGAAATCAAATAAAGGTCAGTTGTAAAGAACTTGGGAAAAAAAAAGATGAGGAAAAATGGTGTTAGGGCACTGAGACTGATGGAGCTATTCCAACCTGACCATGCTGATAATTAATGAGATAAAAATTAAAATTGAGATATGTGAAAAATAAAATAGTAAAATAAAATAGATATGAGTTAAAAATCTGATATGAAAAAACCGTTGTGTTGTAGATACTACTATATATAGATATTACAGGCTGTTGTAAAATAATTTTTTTAAACAGTATAGTAAAAGGTATGGAGTCTAATGGGGTGATGTGATATAAATGCAATAGATATATGAAAACAATTATATTGAAGTGACACTAGATGGCTTTAAAGATGATGTTGCAACACAAACAGTCCTATTGGGAGGATTTTCTGTGCCTGGGTTGGGCAGATGAAATAATAAGGTAATTTAAAGAGCTACAATACAAAAACTTAATTGTGAAGAGGTATAATATTTTTAGTTGATACTTTAATTGAAAATGTACCATAGTAGAAAAGCTTCTGAAACTATATATTATAATAGATGTGGAAAGTGTTTTAATACTTCAAGTTATGAAAATGTAATATGACATATATATAGTCAAATCACTTTAAATTGATCATCCAAATATTATAATAATTTTTATAAAACTTAAAAGTCGCAACTCTTCATTCTAACTTAATTAGAAAAAATGCATAAGTGATAAAAAAAGCTTTGCATATTGAAAAGGTACCAAAGTAAAAAAGAAATTATGTCAAGAGTTGCATCACCTAAATTGTTTCAAAAAATTTAAAAGTCACAACCATTCATCATCTAGGGAAAAAAAAGTAAGGGATGTATAAACAAAACTTAATCTAGAAAAGATTCCAAAAGGTAAAAAAAACATAATAAACCAACCATCATGTGATTTTAATACTGCTCTTATAGATATTTTCATCTTGTTGGGGAAAAAGAAAGAAAGAAAGTAATGTCAACATATTGAAATAATCAAGAGGTTCACTTTGACAAATCTTAATGGATCATACTTAAGACATATCGCATAAATAAAGTAAAAATGGTCATTGCAACTCTAAAACAACCGCGTCTTATAAATTGCAGATCATAAAAAGATTTTCAAAAAGAAAAAAATTAATAATTAAGATGTACTAAATACCTAACACTTTCAAAATTGATAACTTTCTAATTAATTATGTAAACCTACCATATATTACAAATTGCAAATCATAAAAAGATTCCAAAATAAAAAAGGACATTAATAACTAAGATGTACTAAATATCTAAAACTTTCAAAATTGATAACTCTATAATTAATTGTGTAATGGATTAAGTAAGAGTATAAAAAAAAATAGGGAGATATGTATAGATAATTTAATGTAAAAGAAGGACATTTTATAATATTATGCTGGTTATTAAAACGTTATGCAGTTAGTATAAAGATTTAGAATAATAAAATAGATAATTTTACAAGCAATATTATACATGCAAACTAAAAAAAAAAAAAAAGTAATGAAGTGCATGCTATCAAATATTAAGTTCTCTAAATCCAAGTATATATATGATTTTAAAATTGAAATTAAACCTACCTAACAAAATAATAAATGTTGTAGATTTTTTTTTTTTAATGTATATTGCATAACTTCGTTTTTGGGGGAATATAAAAGAGAGAGGGAAAACAAACTCAAATATTGTAGATGGAGATAGGAGGTGAATAAATCATTACCATTGCAATAAAAAGTGCATTATGAAATATAGATTGAAAATTCCAGTTTAAGAATAAAGATGAAGGAAAAATATTTGGGAGAAAAAAAAAGATAGAAATAAAATGAAAGAAAAACACATGAGAGAGAGAAAGAAAGAATGAAAGTGGGAAAAAAAAGTGGATAAAGATAAAAGTAAAAGGATCAAAAACCGCAAAGAGAGATGGAACATTATGCAGTCAATAAATAAAATAGATAATTTTACAATCAATATTTCATATGCAAACTAAAAAAAAAGTAATGAAGTGCATGTTATCAAATATTGTCACGCCACAATATATGGGGCCTAGTAAGATAAATCTAAAACTATCATATCACGTGCGCACCCGTAACATGAGAGTCATCTTGTAAGTCAAAGTGTACAAGACTCTATTTATTTATAAATGTTTATCATATAAATGATATAATATATTACGAGATTTCAACTATGAAATCCGATTTCCCAATTTCTACCAAGATCGCAGAGAATCGGCATCCCTTACCAAATGGTGAAAATAGTTTTCAAACTACAACTTACAAATTTCAACATTATAAAATTTATCTAGTTTACATTTTAAGTTTACCATATCCTATATCTCTATCTTCAATAGAGTTCATTGGAGAAGCTCTCTTCACATAATCCTAGCCTAATCTCAGCTAGTATCAATCCTGCACAAAGATTGTTGGAGGGTGAACGAACCACGGGCTCAGTGAGATAACCTGACCAAACCACATATCAACAAAAAACAAGCAAGTATATTTATCAATCATATGCATATTACAAGCTTGGATGATCTAAAATCCAAAGTAGGATGGAGATTTATGCCATTATCGGGGTTGAAGAAACTCGATACTATGGCCCACCTATCTAGGAGAAACTAAGTATACAGGAAAGCCACGATCCTCGTTGTAGTTATCTCTTTATACCTTAGGCACTTAATTCCTTGTTTTAAACCTTAGAAACTCCACTAAGTGTTAGTCATTTCATAGCGATACCATAGGCGGCGTCCTTCGTTACCAGTTAGTTCCCATGGAACCGACAGAACAAAGGTAAATTTGCGTAGAACTAATAGCCTCTTGCCTAGAAAAATCAAGCATTAGCAGAGAACCGAAATACTAACATGTAGTAGGCTGCCACATCTTCAAATGCAGTTTATGCAAATCATGTGATGCATGTCCATTTCATTTATAATACCAGTAGTCGTTAATCAAGTTTAAGGTGATCATACGATTTACAACAATCATCAACATGCTTCATACAATATTTATCATACAATAGAAGTATCACTTATATTATGATAATTTGTCATTCAATCATACACCATGCATCATGCATTATTCCCAATCCCACATGCATATCAATTGAATATATATTATTCCAAATGCAGCTATACTACAAGCACAAACAATGTAATATAATCAAGTAACTCACCTATGGTCCTTGCTAAATTGTTGTGTAAGCTACCGAAAGTCCGAGAATTGATATATTTTCCTATGAAAGGAAATAACAGAGATTTATTATTGGACTGTTTCTGTAAGAGAAGTCTTCCTAGAATTAAAGGCATTGATCTCGATGGCTGGATATTAGACTAAGTCCGGTATATTATTGTGTCGTTCAATAATTTAATTGAATCCTTATAAGTGCCTAATTATTCCGTATAGATATTTGATACAGTTTTTATTAAGTTTTAATCCTTATAATAATGAATATTTATCTGTTATTTGTTTTCTTTCCTTGATTTTAGTTGCTATCTATATTTTTATTTAAAGGGTATGTCTTTTTCTTAAATCCTACTACTTTCAGTAGAAGATTTTTATTTATTAATTTTTTGCCTGTCAACCTTATTTGTCTCTTAAATTAATATTTTTATTTATACAAGGGTATGTTCTAGTATCTATATTTTTCAAAAATTATAAAATCGTATTTACGATACCAAATTTTTATTATACTTCAGCTTCATTTTTATTGCAAAACAAGCTAAGTTTAATTATATGGTATTTGTAAAGACCCAACTCACTAAATCCCGACATTTAGAGTACCGAGTCCCTAACCACATATAACGTTTTCACATTATATGTAAGGTTGTCCTAAAACTAATAGTTTATGAAATTATTTGATAAAATCTACTCAAACTTTATAAAGAACTTTTAACAAAACAAGATTGCTGATAAAAGCAATCTATACATATATTTACATCATATGTACAATGTTTAGTGTCAATACAAGACACTACAAAAATTACAAGTTTTCTTAAAGCAAAAAGAACCCTAGGAGATCTTAAGGTCTTTACATCTTAGGCTTATCTATCAAGCCTTCTATACAAAGACTTTTCCTTTCACAAAAGCTCCTCCAAAAATCTAGGGTGTTCGAGTCCTATTCGTCCCACTCATCCATGAATTTCTCAAAGTCTGACCCGTAACCCAAATCATCATATAACTCGTCTCCATTACCTGCAAAGCAGCAAAAGTGAGCCAAAGGCCCAGTACACAATAACAAAATACAAGAACAAGTTATCAAGCTAAACTTAAATCAAATGGAATGTATCAATGGACAAGTGATTATCTTATTAAGTTTTCTTTTACAAAACAATAGGAGGGTATTCAAACCCCGGGATCACGCTCTGGGAATTTAGGGATCCTGAGTAACAGCAGCTGCTCAGGGGGTTGATATAAGCAATCCGAATACTTATATCTCCTATATCTATTTCATAAAGAAAATAGCTTCTTTTAGGGTTCAAAGTCGTTGTCCGACTTTACTTAAACTCAATCCACAACATGAGCCTAGTTCACAAGCCCATAAATTTTGAATTAAACCATGGTATTTCCCCCTAAGTTTAAGTAAATGTTACTCAGATACTATTCCCCTATCGGCTACCCACTTAACAAAAAAGAATCGCTATTGCATTATAGCGTACCATTGCATCAAGGTAAAGTCATTACATCATGACTTAGGTTAAACGCCTAACTAACATGTCATTGTATCATGACAGGTTTTCTGCTCCTCGGACCAGATTAAACAGCGTAATAGACATCCAGTTCATCAAAACATTAAGCTAAATCGAATTAAATCAAATTAGGAATGCCTAGTCCTAGCAAACATCAAACAAGCTATTGCGTACCTAAACCTAATAGTATATCACTATAGTCACTCAGTGAGGAACTAACCGAAGAACCTTTAACTGAAATAAGAATATCAGAACAATCAATAATTGAATATAGATTTCATATCCATATATATATATATATATATCACAGTCCTAGATTAATTATACAAGGGGATTCAATAAGCTTTGCGTATAGTTTTAATATCTAATTCATGCTAAAACATGTTTATTTAGCTTATATATTCATTAGAAGATCATATATGAAGTAAAAGTTTGAATTTGAAAAACTCAGGGGATACGCAGCCTTCCTACGCTGGAAAAATTTGAATGAACGCTGGCAGCGTGGGAAATATACGCCGGCGGCGTTTCACCCGACGTTAAATATTTTGATTCTGTTCCAATCCAACATCACCCATACCCCGGTGGCTTTGAAGCCCTAATGGCCGGCGTATATTTTGAAAAATAAACGCTGGCAAAATTTTCTTGCAAAAGCCGGCAGCGTTCAAAGCTGCTTTAAGAAAATCAATTCTGTTCACTTCCAACACCGCCTCTACACCGACGGCGTTGAAATGCCAGATGCCAGCTTTCATTCAAAAACAGATCTATTCGTAAAGAACTCATTTCCCCTGTTTTGCACATTGCGAATTTCTAACCTATAACACTTTTAATCCTTCTTTAAGTTCATTTTTAGCTTCATATACCATTTTCTATCTACATTAATCAATCCTAGCAACTTAGAACATTATAACAACACATTAAACCACTTCAAATCCCATTTCCACTCATCCTCAACTTCAACTACTCAAATTAACATTATTCCTTCCCAACACTCATATAACTACCACAACACATAAACAAATTCACACAATAACAAAACACAATCCAACCTATTTCAATGCATGAGCAAAACAACTTATATGACATTAAACTCATTCTATCTAAGATCTTACATAGATACTATAAGAAAGGAAAATAAAACAAAAGCTATACTTATATTAACTTACATAAGTAAGCTTTGTCTTGGAGAGAGTTTTGATTCAATAAGCTTGGTGTTATTCTTTGGTTTAGGGTTTGGAACTTGGAGTGAAAGAAAAAGAGAAAAGGAAAGAAAGAAAATGGAAATTCGTACGGAATGAGAGGGCTGCCAAAAGAGGGCTTAATTAAGCAAATTTTGGACTTATTAAGTTTGACTTTTAAGGCATAATAAACTTTGGGTTGAATTTGGGTTAATTTTGAGCTCATTTGAGAGCAATTTAGGTATGAAAATTGGGCTTAATTAAGTAAATTTTCTGTCTACTATTCCTTAAACAAATCAAAAGTTGATTTTATAATTTTAAACATAACATAAACATCTTAATGTATAAAAGTCACAAATATTAATTATACTATACACACATTAATATATATAAAACAATGACATTAATTTCATTACATATGTAAAGTAACACATATGAAATGTTCAAATCATACTAACTTAGACACATTTAAACTATTACCAACTCATCTACTCAAATATTAATATTACCAAACATAAATCTCATAAATCAACATGCTCATTTAGTTCAATAATTAAGACAAATAAAACATATACATGAAGTTAAATAGAAATTAAATTTAGATCATTTCAGTATTATCAGTAATATTAGTATTGAAAAATTAATATCAATTTAGTAATAAATACAAGTATAATAATAGCAACCATCTTCATACTATTAGTAAATAATAATAATAGTGACAAAAATAATAATAGAATTATTGATAATATAACTATAGTGACCTTAATATAAAAATAACAGTATAAATAATCCTAAGACTCGTGATGAAAATATCAGTAATACGAAATACTATAATCAGTAGTAATAATAATAGCAATAATCCTAATTATATTAATAGGAATAATAGTAACATTAATATTGGTTTATTAAGAGTGAAAACTGAGTGAATTTTCTATTTGTGGTTTCTTATTCGTTTTAAATCCGATTTCCCTGTACAAATAGTTGATTTGGTAGTACTCTTCAAGTACTTTCTAGTAGTAGAATTATTTTCAAGAAAAGAGACTTGTACAATTTTTAAATTAATGAAACACATGCATAGGTTTCAAGTGAATCATAATACTTGTAGTCAAAACTTGTTTTGATGATATCTAACACATTTCTAGTCCGTTTTTGACGAATAAATAGTCATTTTCATAGTATTTTCCGAGTACAATCCATTGATGGGATTGTTTTTATTAAAAAAGGTCATTAAGGGGGCAAAAAATGCAAGAACAGTTCTCTCTGTTCGTACAAATCTGGAAACAATAATCTAATTTTTGTTTTTACAATATCTAATTCGTTTCTGATCCGTTTTCAACAAATAAATAGTCGATTTCATAGGATTTTTTGTGTTCTTTCCATTAGTGGGGTTGTTTTTGGCTTATAACAAACACATCAATACAACTTATTCATTCTTTCCAATGATTTACATGAGTTATTTAAAGTTCAATTTAGCTTGTTGTAGTTTAGGTATGGTTTTGGTTTTTCCTTTTTAGGATTTGAATTTCCACACTTAAAAATCTTCAAGTTGATGTATTTATATCCTAAATAGTCTAAATAACATAAATATACTATTAGATTAATCTTGATAAATTTATAAGACAAATTCCTATAAATCAACATAACGAATATTTGAACTTAATATAATCTTACCTTGATTGGGTAATAGATGGGGTTTAGCTCCTCCTTCTTGATGAAAATAATGATCTATAGAGGATAGTAAGAAGATAAGTGACTAAGAAAAAATTAATCTAACTAAACTAGCATATGTATGTACATATTTTTACCTTGTTGAGCTTAGATTCAAACTTGAATTTATGATATACCAAAGGCTGTTTAACTTGGTTTTTGGTGTTGTTTGAAAGAGGAAATGAATGTGTTTGAATGTGGTTGATGCTTGGATAAGATGTAGGAAATAAGACAAGGGTTATATTTACTTTAGAGCTCCTTAAAGATTGTTTAAGTGGAGGAATATCCAAGAAGAAGAGGGCTGGTTGCAACACTTTTTGTAGCTAGAAATTCAACTTGTTTTTGTGGAGATTATGAGCTAATTTATTGTCTAACTTAAGGCTATATATATGTACTAAAGTTAATCTTAAGTTAGGAGGCTAAATAGGGTGTTTTGGGCTTGAAAAACTTGCAAAATATAGCTGGTAATTTTTGTTATGAATTTGGCTGATTTGGGTGATAATTTTTGCTACTTTTTGTACAAGATTTGTGGTTGATTTTAAGGGACATTAACTACATTTGTTTGTTAGTTATTTAAGGTCATTTATGTGCATAAATTAGGGGCTCAACTTTCAAAAAAAATCCGATCAAAATTCGGGTCAAAATCTGAGGTTGAATATTGAAATTTCTGCTACAGTTTTTGTTGACATTTTCTATCTTTGTTTACATGGTTTTGTGATCAGATTTCCTTTGTTATTTTCTAGCTAATAATTGGTGTTTGAAGTGGACATTTGAAGGCCTTTTATTGGTGCTTATTTGGTCAAGAATATTAACATTAGCTAAGCCTACAATTATTTCTAAACCGCAGTTGATTTGTATGTGTAATAGGCTACTGTTTTTGGTTGAACTTTTTCCCATGCTGTAGCTGTCTCCTCGATAAAATACTTAGCCATTTGGAGTTGTTTCTTCACTTGTTTGAGTTGAATTTCTTTGTATTTAATGTGTGTCTATGCTGGGATTTTGATGATTGGTTGTTGGGTCATTGTCTTGTTGAAATTGGAGTCCAATTTGTGCAAATGTTGAGGACGTGAATTACAAGTTGATGCAGCCGAGATTCTTCTTCTTCCAGCGTGATGCACTTTCCATCATGAAGAAAATTCTGCCCGTGTCCTCTGTTCCAACATAAGAATTGTGGAGATGCGTGGATGGCACAACTCCACCTCTGCTCGACGAAGAAATTTGTAACATGATGAAATTTTTCAGCGGCTCTATTCAGGGTGAGAATTCTATAGGTGTCTCTTCGTTATTTAACATGATTTGCAATTTCCAGCGTGAAGATTCTGTCTGTGTGTTTCAATTTGCTTTATACTAGCTGGATATAATTTATATTACAGTCGAAATGTCCTCTGTTCATCCGAGAAGAAAATTCTGCACAGAATTCCTCTGTTTCCAGCGTGGAGGATTGTAGCTTAGGTTTGCATTTTATTTTCATTTATTGCATCGGTAACTCTCCTGTTCAACGTGATTCTTTGTTCCGTGAAATTCTACAGCAGTTTGGTTTTCATTTTCCATTTTTTTAAATTGGTTTACTAAATTACTAAAATGTTTTATCAAATATTAGTTTATAACGTATGTTTATACTGGTTAAATAAGAGTTTGATTGAAATAGAATTTTCTAAGTTCCTATAAAAATTCTAGATTATTTATGTATACAAATTTTAAGTTTACACGATTAATTATTTTCGGTATTTTAACTTACACGATTAAAATTTTTCAAGTTCAATAAATTAAATTAGGAACTTAGTCTTAATGAATTCAGAATTCCTTTACAAGTATAATAGCGGGTTTTTAAATTTTTATTTTAGATCTAGTTCAGTAATTTTTAATCGGTATCAGTATCTATTATGTATTTATAATCTTAACAATTCATCTTTGAATTATTGTTTTATGCCAATAAGTACTATTAATAGATTACGATTTATCGGGTTTGAAATTTAGGGCTACTTCTAATTATATCTTGAATTATTAGTTCAAGATACGAAATCTCATTTTTGGTATTTATTAAAGTCAAAGAAATTTTTATTCGGATTTTTAAACTATGAATAAGCTTATTATAACTCATAGGTTTATCCTAAGATTTTTGTTGAATCATATATTTGATATTAGTTTCATATTTGCTAATTTGTTCATTTTCTAGTTATGGAAATTATTAAAGGTTACATTGACAATTCAGGATTTTAATTTCTAAAATCTCTAAATCTTTTAATTAGAATATTAGTGTAATTTAAATATTTATTTAAGATCTAGATTTTTAGATATCAATCTATTGGTGATCTTATCGTATCTTTTATAATTCTAGTGATTTGTCTTTAGTCTATATTTTTATAACTTGTAGGTTCTAAAAATTATTCGTCTTAAATTGTAATTTATAATTAAGGTTAGCTATGATTTCTTGTTGAACTATTGATCATTTTACCAAATATTATGTTTTACTATATAGGAGTTATTTATACTAATTTGTTATTAGCAACATATTTTTATCTAGGGTTACTCAATATTGTTAACAGATTGAAAATAGTTTGAACACTATTATTTCATTATTTAACAAGTATAGGATTTATTTTCTAAGTATAGGATTTATTTTCTAAGTATTGAGCTTAAGGAAAAAGAACTCAGGAATTAACAATTAGTTTATCATTGTTTATAAATTATTTGAAATCATATTTGTTACAGTTTGTATTTCGAAAAATTTTATATTGGTAATAATTCTAATCTTTCTAATTATAATCAATTTCATTCACACCTTAACATTTTTAAATCGAGAAAAATTTGAGTGATTTTTATTACTTATTCCAAATATTCTATATAATCATATATTACATTTTTAGTAATTGTTAAAATTAGATTACGCAAAATTAAGGAGATTACAAATATTAAGTTCTCAAAATTAGGGATGTAATCCGATCAGGTTTCGGGTGGATCATATGAACCTGAAACCCGACCAGCTATCCTATAGGGTCTACCAGACCCGACCTTATAACCCTACAGAATTTTGATGCTATATCCAAACCGATCCCATAGGTTTTGATTTAGAACCCGGAACCCGACCTTATAACCCATAACCCTTTTTTTTAAACCTATTTTAAAATTTTAATAATAAATTTAAGAAAAGCCGATACTTCTGACACAAGTTTCCTATACATTCAAAAATGAAATGATGCATGTAGAATTGATAGAAAATGTTGTAGTTCACATTCATTATATAACGTTTAAACATATTAATATATTACTTTTGTCATCGTATAATATTTAAAAAATATGTTTAAATTAAATTTTCTGTTTGGACTAAAATATAATGGATAGCAAATAATATTAATTTCCATAGCAAACACAACTTGAACAAAATTTAATAAAAAGTTCTAAATCCATAACTAATCCATAAATATAAAAGAAAAACATCCTTAAGAGACAAAAAGATAGCAGCTCCGTCATGTATTCTTTTCTCTCTTTACTCCTTTAGTAATGTTTTTATTTTTTTTAATTATAATACCGGGTTATCGGGTATCCATCGGGTTTGTTATATGATTCAAACCCGACCCTATAACCTTATAGGGTTTTTAACGGGTCGGGTGGATCAAAAACCCTATAAGAGCCAACCCGATTACATCCCCACTCAAA
Organism: Combretum micranthum; assembly: GCA_024138025.1. NCBI lineage: Eukaryota > Viridiplantae > Streptophyta > Magnoliopsida > Myrtales > Combretaceae > Combretum > Combretum micranthum. The sequence goes on along the minus strand of JAMXBD010000172.1, from coordinate 1,000,798 downwards.
ATCCAAGTATATATATGACGTTAAAATTGAAATTAAACCTATCTACTGAAATAACAAATATTATAGATGGTTTTTTTTTAATGTAAATTGCATAACTTCGTTTTTTATGGAACATAAAAGAGAGAGGGAAAACAAACTCAAACATTATAGATGGAGATAGGAGATGAATAAATCATTACCATTGCAATAGAAAGCGCATTATGAAATATAGATTGAAAATTCCAGTATAAGAATAAAGATCAAGGAAAAATATTTGGGAGAAAAAAAAAAGATAGAAATAAAATGAAAGAAAATACATAACAGAGAGAGAAAGAGTGAAAGTTGGGAAAAAAAAAAGTGGATAAAGATAAAAGTGAAAAGATCAAAAACAACAAAGAGAGATGAAAATAACCTGTACTAAATATATATGGTAAATTTTGTGAGCAATTGTACTTGTCAAATAATATTGAAAGGATATTATAAACGAATGGGTACTAAAACACTAAAAGCTTCAGAAATTATATATTATTAGTTAGTTAATACCCTGCACAATGCGCGGATTTTTAAATAACATTTATAAATATATAATAAATATTATAATTCATACTTATATAAAATACTACAATATTAAAAAAGTTGTAATAACATAATATTTTATAAATTGCAATAATACAAAAAAAATATTGAAAAGACATTATACAATAAGGTAATATCGAATAGGTATAATATTAAAAAGTTATCAATATAAAAAAGTAATATGAAAGGTAATATTAAAGAGGTACAATGCAAAAATTTAATCGTGAAGAGATATAATATTTCTAAAATGATTAAAATAAAAAATAGTTAAAATAAAAAAATATATATATATTATATACTTGTTCAGTAGGTAAAATAACTATTAGAAATTTTTAAGATTTGACACTTTTAAAATGATTGAATGAAAAAAAGATACAATGTTTGACAATTAAAAATTTTTAAATAAGTGATATTTTAAATGAAAATGTACAATAATAAAAAAAGCTTCTGACACTATATATTATAATAGATGTGAAAAGTGTTATAATACTTCAAGTTATGCAAATGTGATATGATATGTAAAGAGTCACATCACTCTAATTTACATCATCCAAATATTGCAATAATTTTTATAAAAGTCACAACTCTTCATTCTAAATTAATTAGAGAAAATGCATAAGTGATAAAAAAAGTTTTGCATATTGAAAAGGTACCAAAGTCAAAAAGAAATTATCTCAAGAGTTGCAACACCTAAATTTTGCAATAATTTTCATAAACTTTAAATGCCACAACCACTCATCTAGGAAAAAAAAGGTAAGAGATGCATAATCTAAAAAAGATTCCAAAAGGTAAAAAAAATACAACAAGCCAACCATAAATTAATGCTGCACTTATAGTTATTTTCATCTAGAAAAAAAAAAAGAAAGTAATGTCAACATATTGAAACAATCAAAAAGTTTAATTTTACAAATGCCAATTAAGACATACCACATAAAATAATGTAAAAATAGGCATTGCAACTTTAAAACAAACACGTCTTATAAATTGCAAATCATAAAAAGATTTTTGAAAGGAAAAAAAAAACATTAATAATTAAGTTGTATTAAATACCTAACACTTTCAAAATTCATAACTTTCTAACTAATTGTGTAAATTACCACATATTACAAATTGCAAATTATAAAAAGATTCCAAAATTAAAAAAAAAAAAAGGATCATTAATAACTAAGATGTACTAAATATCTAAAGCTTTCAAAATTGATAGCTCTCTAATTAATTGTGTAATGGATTAACTAAGGACATAAAAAATGTATTTAAAAAAATAGGAAAATGTGTATAGATAATTTGATGTAAAAGAAAGATATTTTATAACATTGCACCAGCTATTAAAACATATTTTCATTGTACAGTCAGTTTAAAGATTTAGAATAATAAAATATACAATTTTATAATCAAGATTTTATATGCAAACTAAAAGAAAAAGTAATGAAGTGCATCTTATCAATCATTAAGTTCTCAAAATCCAAATATATATATATATATATATATGGTGTTAAAATTGAAATTAAACCTACCTACTAAAACAATAAATGTTGGAGATGATTTTTTTAATGTATATTGCATAACCACGCTTTTGATGAAACATAAAAAAGAGAGGGAAAAAAAGACTCAAACATTGTAAATGAAGATATGAAATAAATAAACCATTATCATTACAGCAGAAAGCCCTTATAAAATATAGATTGAGAATTCCAATTTAAGAATAAAGACGAAGGAAAAATATTTGAGAGAAAAAAAAAAAGATAGAAATAAAATGAAAGAAAAATACATGAGAGAGAGAGAGAGAGAGAGAGAGAGAGAGAAAGAGTGGAAAAAAAAAAAGATAAAAGTGAAAGAATCAAAAACCACAAAGTGAGATGAAAATAACTTGTACCTATTGGAAAATATTGAAAGGGTATTATAAACAAATTGATACTAAAATACTAAAAGCTTCAAAAATTATATTTTATAAATAGCCAAATAGATTTGATAGGAATGGTGTAGCTATAGACTTGGCCATGGATAGCTTCAACCTACGCCTCAATCCCAAACCACCAGAATAGGTTTTAGAATTGATTTTATCACATGATTGTAACCTGTTTGTGGACCCAACGAGCCCAAGGGAAAGGGCAGCCCACCCCCATCCACCCAAAGAAAAAAAAAAAAACACTCATCGAGTCAAAGAAAAAAAAGGAATAAGAAAAAGAAAACAAAAAAGAGATACTCCATCCGTTAGGACGTAAAATTAAACCGTACTAAACATTAAAACTTTTTTCATCTGTATTAGAAAAAAATTATCTTCCATAAATAATATGACTGATGCTAGTGATATATATAAGCTTCCATTAAATAGAAGTTCAATGTAGAATTAACTATTGATTTCTTCTTGGTTTATTTTTCACTAATAGTCTAATATCAGTGTGCTTGTAGGCTGTAGCTGTACCTATATTAATTTTTTTTTTTTAAGGATCCTAGTCGTAACTACGTTATGAATCTAAACTAAAGATAACAATTCATATCTTATCTTATTTATAACTTTTTTTAAGATTTTACATAATTAGAATATTAGTCTTATTTAATTATTGTACTTACCATTAGTGTCACAATTTCTACATACTATTAGAATTTGAAGATAAACATTATAACACTTTTATCTATTTAGATTATTATCACAAATTGTTAATACTAAAAATCACCAATAATGTGTGTGCGTGTTAACACCAAATGCTCAAAACCCCATTTTCCTAAAAGAAATTTTATCCGGCTTCAATCTGATAATGGCTGAACCTTGAATTAGTGATTAATACATACAACAACAAACAACCATCTAGAGATCATTAACTTTAATAGAAGACACCTGAATTTTCTACGGCCCTGTTGGAAATGGACATGTCAAATGTCCAGCACGACAGCTTTATCCGGAAGCATAAGGTAAGATCCCTGTATGCTTCAGTAGGTTGAAATGTTGTAATACTGAATCGACCAGCTGAGAAAATCGAATTCCTGCAATTATAAAGTATGAGATTGGGTAACCGAAAGCCTCCTTCGCTAGCTTCAGGATAGATATACTATGAGGTATGCAACCAATATTGCTGTTCTAAGTTAGAACTCCTAATGGTTCCCGAAAAGAAAATATCGAGATAATGAGTTGATACCTAGCTGCACCCCATGACAACATTTAAGCAAAAAGTAAACGAAGTTCAGGTGTTCTGAGAAAAAAGACAATGTGATTTCGAGGGAGTTAAGTACAGAATCCAGCATTAGAAGTTGAAAAAATCTAAATTCTAGCTGTCAACCTGAGGTAAAAATAAAAATAAAAATTGCTGATAATCCAGCCAAGAAAACCAATAAAGCAATTCCTCCTAACAAAAAGTGCATCCATGAAGTCAGATGAAGATAAAGGATGGAATGATGATACAATTAGATTAAACAGATACTGGAGTAGCTGAAACTATACAAAACATGAAAACATGGAGGAATAACAAAATCAAATCTACCTCAAAACATGCAATGTACTTCAGGGGGGAAAAAGCTTCAAATAGGCACAGCATATCTCTCAATTTAAACCTTGTGACTACATGATTCTCTAAGAAGACTAAAAAGCACATGGCTTGGATACCTCATTAGGCATCAAATAACATCATAGCAAGATCACCTCTTGGATAACTTATTCTGGTCTGGAGGCTAAATAACATTGAGCAGCCCTCGCATCCCAATATATGAGCAGAACAGAATGAGACTATACAATCATTTTTGCAAGTGTAAGAAGGCATTGCGGAGCACACCCGCACTCAGGAAAACTTGCTTCTGATTGTGTATGCTCCCTATTAAGGCGAAATGGATACGTATCAGATTGATCATAAGCTCCTGGCCATTCCAAGATATCCTGATTCAGAATTTAAGAATAAAACAATTATACAGGCATGCAAACTAGGAGACCAACTAGAATAGAACTGTTGAAAACAACCAAGTTACAGAATGAACTGCATTATGCGTTAACAACCAAATGTGCTCAAGAAATTAAAGGAACCTCAAATTGCATTAACATTACATGAAACCATAAATACAAGGTTGCCGTAACTTATGACATCTATGTACAAAAAAACGAAAAAAGAAAACTAAGTTTTTCAGTCTGTATTCCATTATCACCAATGGTATTGTGGTCACCTTGGGGAGAAAAGTGCCAGCTGGCTTCAGACAATGAACACGGTCCAACATGTGCCAACAATGCCGTAACCTTGACAGATGGAAATCAGAATTATGGCACGAAGATATATAGCCCAAAATTGTCCAAATAGAAGCCATTGGAGATGGAATAGATATCTGCCGGACATGTCTGAGCATTCGAAGCGACAGATGTGCCAAAAGAATCTTCACATTGATGAAACAAATAAAAAACTTCATCAGAATCATGAGAATAATTAAAAGCAGATAATCTGAACTCTAATCTACAAACTAATAGTTAGATAGCAATTACATAAATCTACATCAATTGGTAGACAGCAGTATCAATGTGCATCCAAGAAAAAATATGCAAAGTTTGCAAGTTAAAGAGCATATTGTAGTGAGGGACTTGCACCCGTGGAGAGAGAAAATAACAGTTGCACTTGAGTTTACTTCTGGAGGTCAGCAACCTTAAAATACTACAACTTACCATTTACATCACTTAGCAGAAGAAACACGTTGAAGTGATTGAATCCAGCTGCTTGAAGTGCCAACCTTACTGCTATGCCCCTGACTAGAATTGCCAGCTTCAGCAGTCAAGTGTGGTTTAAGGGTATTCCTTTTTGCAAGACCACCCAAAGAGAATGGAGTAGATGGAATGTTGGCATCGCCCATAACCTGCAACATTGATAATTGCTTGGTAAAATCTTCATCACAAAGCACAGACCATTGAAGAAATACAGCATTTTAGCACAGGCGGTCTCATTCACTACCACAAACTGCAATATGGACTTACATTCTTCTCAACATGATGACTGGAGCTCTGATTCTTGCTGGCTGATGACTTGAATTGCATGCGAAAACCAGGGCCGCCACTGTTTAATCTAACATGATCTGCTACCTCGGATGATTGAGGAGCATTGGAACTTCCTGGCAGAATACATTTAGGAAGTTCTGAATCCTTGATAAGCATCTTCAGATAAATTTCAATACATCATCACAGTATTTAACTACATAATGACTTCAACGATCTCCAATTGATTAACTCAAAATATTTAACACCAATTAAAGCTATGTGCTCCGATCAAACACCAAAATACCTAGCAGATCTCCAATCGAGAAGTTATTTGCCTATGGCATAGTTTAGCAACATATATACAACTTATTGAGGAGATTGGAACAATGAATTTGAGGTTAATTCTTTTTGGGGAAGCCTTTCCACTTTTACTTTGAATGTCCTTTGAATATTGTGCAAGAATAGAAACTTAGAGCCATAATGGTCAACAAACCCTAGTCACTTCCCCATAGGAAAGTGGCTTTGCATGTTTGGGTTTCTGGTATAGGGGGAATGCCAGATGAGTCAGGGCATGAATCACTCATGACAGATCAACTGAACCTTCTGGCCACTCTCTTCAAGATGTTCACACTATTTTGAAAAGTCCTTTAATTCACTATGCAGAACAATTCACACAAGGCAAATGCATATTACCAGAATTTTTGTGCCACTCATATTTATCATATTATATGATTTCAAAAGCTTTTTCCAAAGACATGTCTTTTGAGGAAAAAGGGGCAAGAGAATTAAGGATTTTAACTCTTTCAAAACTTTTTAAAGTGACGTGTCTTAAGAAAAAATAGAAAGATTTTATAACGAGCAGCAACATCACTAATTTACATAGAATTTGATATAAAAATGTAAAGAGACCACTAATAGTCGTATAAAACCAATATTTTTCAACATATGTATCCTTTCAGTGAAAAATGGTAAGAGCTAATAATATTTACATGATTTAATATAAAACGACGTAGTGTTTTACTAAAAACTGCACAAAAAACACCAATTGTCATATAAAACCAAAAGTTTAAATTAAATTGTAGTAATTATGTCATCTCAAGGCTATATTAAGAATATTATCTTTTAAAGTGTTATCTTAAGAATATAGCTTAACCCCTTGTCATAAAATTTATTTTTACGTCCCCTTTGGCGATGTCTACCAACATATTTAACAAAGCTGTGATAAATTTTCTGAAACAAAATTTACTAATATCCACAGCTTCTCAAGGCATCATTACTTGCCCAGTAATACAGCATGCTGAGTGCATAGAAGTACAGAAGTTACATCTCTTAAGAAGCTTTCACCAAGAAGATACATTTGAGCCCTAACTAAAACTCTCAACTGATTCCATGAACCAAGTCGCAAAAGCAATGTCTAACCTTGATGATTGTCCATGTTTATCACTGGTGCACGACTGCTACTGGCAACTGGAGCTGGCTGCAAAATTTAAGGATTGAATTGTGTTAAAAGCCCAACGAGTGATATTATTAATTCATATTATAAATGAAACATAGAAGAGGGAAACTCAACAAAATAGCACCCAAAGACAGCTCTGTCAAGAACTATGGTATTTCATCAACTAGATGCTTTGGTTCCATTCCATAAATTAGTGTTAATTATGTGATGAAATAGAGACAATTCCTACAGTTAAAGTAAAGTACACCACGTCCAACCTCCAACTAGAATTGAACGCAGGATCTATATACATACAGATTCATGATAGTACTCACCGACATCCGAGTTTGTGTTTTGTTCTTCTGCGCTTGCTGATACTTCAGTATTGTCCAATCAAAAACATAGTCTAGCTCATAACCTGAGAGAATATAATGGAGAACTGTCAGATTCAGACATGGAAAAGTAAAAGCGAACAGATGGTATATTATTACTAAACTAAAAACTAATCCTGATTTCTGCAATGGGTATACTTATAAAAGTTTTATTTTGGATATTTAAAATCAGTCTTGAACAACTTTTCTGGAATCTCTGCAACATGACAACACCTGCTCATAAATCTCTTCAATGACCCATAATCTAGTAAGTTCTAAAATGGAACAAGGTCTCTCCATTGTCACCATCTTAGATAGCTGTATGTGCATTTACACGGGCATGTTCTTTTTTCAATTTATTTTTTATTTAATTATATTTTGATAAGACATAGGTAGGTCCATTTGCGCAGTCTAACATTTTATCAGCACCGTATAACAACTGGCATGAAGGAGCAACTTACAAGGAGATATAACTACATGGTGCCAGAACTTTAAACAAAGGTAAGACCAATACCTTCACGAGAAAATAACTCACGGAAGAGTCTCTTCAGAAATCCATAATCAGGGCGTTGATCAAATGTTAATGAGTGGCAGTAATGGAAGTACGATGCGAATTCTACTGGATGAGATTTGCAGAGAACCTTCATAAAAGTATTAAGCAATAAATACTATAACTGAGCAACAATAATACACAAATATCAAAGTTTTAAGAGCTAACGTGAATATAAATTATAAGTCCAAACCTCGATAGGAGTAGATAGCTTCTTCTCGCAAATTTTATCGTACTTTTGCTTCTTAGTGGCTGCTTTCAGTCCCTGCCATGGAAGGCTGTGCATGAATTTTATCAATTAGCTATAGACACATATAGAACCACCAAATTCCTCTTCTTAGCATGTTCTTAGTTAGGAGAAAGATAATGTACCTTCCTCTGAGAAAATATAAAAGCACATAACCAAGGGACTCCAAGTCATCTCGTCGGCTTTGTTCTGAGCAGATTCAGAAAACCAAAATAATACTTATGCAATGCTGGGCACAAAACAAAATAGTGAAGGAATCAAGACTGACTATCATACCAATTCCAAGATGAGTATTACAACTCGCATAACGTGCTGTGCCGGTTAAATTTTTGTTTTCCCTGCATAAACAGGATTTGGTCACAAAATTTGCAAGTGAAATTATTAATGATTTATCTACATAAAGGAAAAGAGAAGAAGAAGAAGAAGAAGAAGAAGATTACAGACAATTTCTGGGAAAGTTGATTATTTTTTTGGGGTAAAGAGAAAATTATAAAGATGGGGTGAACATCCAAGAATGCTGTCTAAGATAAAAGGGAAAAGGATGAAACTGGAAAACAAATACAGAATGATATGAGAGACAGGAAAACACACCTGTAAGGGATATGGCGATTGGTAGTGGCATCCCTATATCTTTTTGCCAGCCCAAAGTCAATAATATATACCTGATTCATTTTTAAGTAATGAGCTTTAAAGTCATAACATGATTTCAATACTTGAACAAGAAACAGCATATAGTAAGAGTCACCTGATTTGCTTTTCGTCCCAATCCCATAAGAAAGTTGTCGGGTTTAATATCTCTATGCAGAAATCCTTTTGAGTGCACATACTCTATTCTTGTAATCTGCGATATCCATCAAGGAAAAGAATAAACATAAAGTTAACATCAACTCACTAAGCAGAATGTCTATGAATATAAATGGACAAGTTCGGTGCAGAATTCATCGCCTAAGTGTGGTACTCTTACCATTTGATCAGCCAGCATTATGACTGTCTTCAATGAGAATTTCCTCCCACAATAAACAAATAAATCTTCAAGACTTGGCCCAAGCAAATCAAGAACGAGCACATTGTCCTCTCCATCAACACCAGACCATTTTATGCTCGGAATACCACCTAAATAATGCATAAAGAAAGATCAGCTATCAACATTCAAAGAAATGACTTCACTATTGGCATCTGTCAATATAAAAGACGAGACGCATGAGGAGAAGATTTCGTACTTCCTCCTTGGAGAAGATTGTACAGCTTGGCCTCGTATAGTAATTGGGGATGTTTCGTCCGGCTATTTTCCTGCATTAGCACAGGAACCAAAACTCATATTCAGTCGATAACAGCTCAAAAACTTCAAGAAGCAACAACTGAACACACCAGGATGATTAAATGAAAAGAGAAAAACTTTCAAACAATAGAATCACAATTATGATTCAAGCAAGTCCAACACAACATAAAAACACATTCCATGAGGTCCAAGGCTGTGTTTCGAGCCTATCTACACACCCTGGAGACAGAATGAAGCATTAACACAGCGCGCCTTTGCAATTAAAATCGAGAAAGAGCTATAAATACAAGCAATTGAACTCTAGACCCTAGAAAAACATAAATTCTATAAACTAGACACCGGATAAAGAAAAGAGCAAATCAAAACACAAACTCTCCTGATTCCAGAAGATCAAAAGGAATCCAATCAATTAAAGAAAAAAATCAACTCAAAATCGATACTTACGATCTTCACGGCAACGATCTCGAAGGTATCAATATGTGTAGCTGCAGAAAAGCAAAAATTGGAATAATCAGCAAAGTACTATGCTAAACAGCTGGAATTCGATCGAAAAGAGGCATAGAAATCGAGTCAATTAGAGCAAAAAGGGATGAAATTTGACAGACCAAGAAAAATCTCGCCGAACGATCCACTCCCGATCTTGCGGCCGAGCTTGTATTTGCCTCCGACGATGCGTTCCATACTAGATCGAATGATCGGAGCATAAAATCAAAGAGAGAGAGAGGGAGCGATGGGGGAGAGAGAGAGAGCTAGGGTTTTGCAGAGCTTCAAAATAGAGAGAGAGAGTGGTAGGTTCGGTAATAATAATAATATTATAAAATTAAATTAAAATGAAAATGATTCATAATATGGAGAAATGGAAACCACAGACGCTTAAAAGAAAGTTGACAACTAAGCCCAGCAACGACACAGGGACACAGTGATAGAGACAGAGAGAGATGAAAGGGATTGAATTTTCTCTTCTTCTTTTTCTCTTTAAGGAAAAAAAAAAAAAAAAAAAGAGGGAAAGTGGATATTGATTTGGATTTGGTGATTAATAGGATAAAATGCGGTAGGACCCGCTTAGAAAATAATATCATATCCTAGTTGTTATATATTTTATTTTAGTGGGGAATTGTCCTGTCCTCCTAGGAAAACTTTAAAAATTCTCATCCACGCTTATATACTTAAAAACCAACATAATGAAAATATATAAATTTTATTTATTTGGTCATAATATGTTATTATATATAATATCTTTAATTAATAAATATTTAAAAATTATTTAAAATTTTAAATATTAAAGGATTTAAACTTTTTTATTTGTTTTTTGCTTCTAATAAAAAACTTTTTAAAAAACAGTGTGATGAGATGTGATTTAACATAATTAAAAACTTCGTAATATATTTATTTCATGCTAAAATGCAATTCTTAAAGAAGAAAACAACAATTAACTTTTTTTCTCCTTCTCTAAAAATAATTAATTAATAAAAATCATAATAAAACTTTTAAAATATTTTTTATTAAACATATTTTATATTTAATAACAAGTTGCACTAATTGAGCAAATTTTATATCTTATTCACCATGTTAGTTTTTAAAGAGATGTAAGTGTTGACTCATGAAAAAATGATAGTCCATGCAATTTTTAAAGTTTTTCAATTGAGATTCGTGCAATTTATTAGATTTTAGGGAGTGTAGGTATAGGTATTGACTTTTTAAAAAACTAGAAGTCTATGCTATTTTTAAAGTTTTTAGGAGAGGTCCGCACAATTTACCCTTTAATAACTATCTAACATTATGATAGAATTTTTTTTGACGCAATAAAATCACATTAATTGGAAAAAAAATTTTATATTATCTTTAATACCTAAGATATTCGGCTAAATGGAGGAAGATATAGATTTTTTTCATGTAAAAGAAATTCTATCATTACATATATGTTACTAATTTATTTACATAATGTATTAACTTTTTTAACTTACAAAAATAAGCATAATATGCTATAAACTAAAATATTTATATGAGAAAGACTTAGAGATTAAGATGAGGATATTACATGTACGATGTAGTTTCAAAAAAAAAATCCATAAAAACAAATTGTAAAAAAAAAAAAAAATAGTGTTGTTGTATTGCACCTCTAAGGATGCCATACAATTTTTTTTTTCAAAATTATGTGTATCCCATGTTAGTTGTGCGATACACTTTGAAAGTGTATCGCATGACCAACGAGCAATACACATATAATAATCTTTGAGCGATACACGTATAATAACCATTGTGCGATACATAAGCTCCTATTTTTTTTCCTAAGTCATTACATCTCTACTCAAAGACGCGATATAAGTATAAATCTTTGTATCTCCACTCTAACATGCGATATAGCAACACTATTTTGGTAATTTTTTTGTATAATTTGTATTTGTGTATTTTTTTCAAAAAAAAAAACCTACACATGTGTTCCACCCAATTAAGATACATAAATATGTTATTAAAGAGATCTATTTATGTTACAGCAAATTGGTTTATATAGACGAGGGAATGTGTTAATTATAATAAGATATCTAACCATACAAGCGAGGTCATAATATTAGAAGAAATATGTTAAGGGACATTCACTATACAAGAAAAGGTAATTATTATATTTTTTCACATTAGAATAGGATAAGGATTTTAAACTTGGTGTATCTACAATGAAATCAGTATTAATGTTACTTTACAAAGCAATTTGACGGCATTTATATACATAGGATACTCTCCTTCAATGGTCTTTTTCCCATGAATATGTGTAAACCCAAATTTTCATAATTTTTAGAAAATAATCATAGAAGTCAAAAACTAAAAACCGAAACCGTGAAAATCAACCCAAGTTAAAACCAAAATTCTAAATTAGGTCAAACACGAGAATTCTTAATAAAAAGAGAACCCTCAAAACAAAATAAAAAATCCAACTTAATTGATTCAACATCCGTATACCAATCAAACCATCTATCTAATTCCTAACACGCAAATCAAGACGATATATCCAAATAACGCTCGACAATGTAATACTAAAAACTTAAATCCTTCGGTGAATTTTAGAATAAAAAATTTTCAATTTTCACTAAAAGTCAAACTGAGTCAACTGGTAACTCTAGACTCGGTTAAACGATCCCAAGAACTGGAAAATACTAAATAATCACAAACAAAATGAAATAAACCATGGGCATTAAACCAAAAATATAATACGGACAAAACCCAAAATTTTATAATCATACGAATAAAATCAACAAACCGGAAGTCAAAAATATTTCATTAATACCAATAGACTCGTAAAAATATAAGATTTCCAAAAATATCAGTTTTAGAATTTTTCGATAACTAAAAATTACAGATATCACATTTATATGCGTATTTTTATTACTATCGTTATTTTATTTGTCTAGTCTACTATTCATAGTACTAGTCTACTATTCATAGTACTTTTCTACTATTCATTATTATTCATCTATCTTTACTTTTTCTTTCTACCTATTCTTACAACCTATATACCTATTTTTTTATCATTTTCTTTTCCCATAAAAAATTCTACACCACATATTACTAAATTTTTCTTACACTTTTCTTTCAAAATTAATTTTTAATCATTTTCTCTCTCCTTTCCTCCCGATGGCCGTCCACCCCCTCTCTCTCTTCACTCTCAACTTTTTTTTCAATTAATTTAATTACATCTAATTTTCACTCCAAAATTCTATAAATACCTTATTCCTCCTTCATTCTTTCACACAACTCACTTTACTCCCAAAATCTCTCTACAAATCCTCTCTCCGAAATTTCTCTCTACCAAAAGATTATTAATGCTATATCACATTGGTAAAATGAGATACCGAACCAACTACAACGATGCAGCAGAGAGTTGGTTATTACATTATACAGACACGCGCACACACACACACACACACACACACACACTCACATCCAGCTTTCAAGAAAGAGGGATGAGAGTTTGTTAATGACTTCATGTGTGAAAAAAGGTTTCATTTACTTTTTTGTCAGATGTCAAGTGTCAGTGACTTTTTTGCCACTATTATTTGTTCTCTTCCCAAGACTTTCTCTTAATATTTCAAAGGTGTCACTGACTTCTATGCCATTGTTCTATTTCTTTTCCCAAGCCTTTCTCTTAATATTGAAAGCATCAATTTGGCATAGTATCACACTTTCATTGTGCGATATAAGTAAAAATTTTAATATCACAACTCCATCATATGACATTACAATAGTAATCTTGTAATTTTTTTTATTCAATTACTATTTATGTGATTTTTTAATCGAATGTTAAATGAAAAATTATCTCATTTAAGCAAGTGTAGCTAATGATTTTATGGTATAAAGACTAAAAATAAGTTTATTTCACAATTACTATGAGTGAATGTTAGTAATGATTTAAATGATATTATTTAGCCACTAAATTCAGTGGACTAAGAATAAATGATTTTAACACTAAAACTAAGAAACTAAATTAACTAATAAAATAGCAAGTAAACAAGCACATGACAACTATTATGATTCACCAAGATCTTACAAACTAAACTTAAACACCAAATCCCCTTATAATTACCTATAATGACTTATAATATACTCGAATTCCTTGTTGAGGTTACAAAGTAAGAATTTCTAAATAATATAATCTCTTTCAATATTACCAATACCTAAGCTTTAGTTTATTGACCAAAATCTCTTTTTTAATAAAAATTTCTCAACCTGTATTATTGTTTTATGAATATCGCTATTATATTTAATCATAATTGAAAAGATTTATGTTGTCTTAACTGTATAACTATGTGCAACTCTTTTCTAATCATTCAAAATTATTTATACATATAATTTTTCATTCTACATGCATGAGATCAAATGTTAAATGTTTACAGTGATAATAAAGATTCAAAGAGCACATTAACACATAATTAGATTCAAGAAAACTATAACTTTATTGTAAAAGAAACAAAAATTGATTACACAATTCCTAAGGGTTCATTGTGCTTAGATATTATAGATTACTCATCTCTAAACATTATCATAAACACATAACAGAAATATAAATAAGATATAGTCATAAGAAAACCCATCTTAATCTTGAAATCTTGAGTGAAATAATATTGTTTTCTTCCTTGCTCTTACTTTCTTAGTATCCAAGCCGTAAAAGTTCTCTAAAAAACTTTCTCTCAAGGGATAATGGTAGGTCTATTTTCAATTTTTGGAAATTTAGTGTCTCATCTTTAAATTTAAACAAATTAGTGATTATACTTTCAAAGTATGTGCAATTTAGTGTCTATGTTAAATGATATAGATGGACATTTATTTTGATGATAGATAACGATAAGCTAAGTCCATGTATTTTCAATTTTTGATAATTTTTTTGGTAGTTTAATATCATATATTTAGATTTTTAGTAATTTTTGGTCAAATGTCTACCATTATCTTGTAATCAAAATAAAAATTGTAAAATATTATTTAACAAGACACTAAATCACAAGTACTTTGAAAGCACAAGCATTATTTGCTAAAGTCTAATGATGAGATATTAAACTGCTAAAAATTAAAAGTACAGACACTTGATCTACTTTTATCATCTCTTTTAAAGTCCTTCCTCGATTGGTCAATGAGATTTTTTTATAAGTAAGGTAAAATTTGCACAATGTAGCAAGTGCACAGCCATGAAACATATCATATTTATCGGGCATGCTCTCCTTGGTCATTTCAAATTGAATTACAATACATGCATGTGGTATATGATCTAGGTATATTGGTGTATATCAACCCATGTTTCGCTCGTAATTATTGAAACTCTCCTCAAATTGTTATGCTGAACATGTTGGGTGTAGTGATACTCTTGTGCACAACTCTTTACTTAAAGTAAAGAGGTTTACGTAAAAATTGACTACCAAGTCAAAATGATAGGAATCAAGCTTGATACAATATAAAAAAAATTGGATGAACACAAAAAAGGGCTTGAATTAGAGCATTCTTTCACATTAAAGGACTCTATGGAGAAAATATGATTCAAAAGAGAGTGAGGAGCCAATCGAATAAGGAAAACTAGTTGAATCGTTGGCGGTTAGCCATCATTGGTTGATTGCCCCTTGTCAACCAACATTGGTTGATTGGCTTAAGTTAAAGGATATATGAGTCACATTATTTTATTCGTTTGTGATGTTGGTTGCTGCTGCGTTAATCTGTTAATATGTTATATTTCTTATTTTAGTTTATGGGTTATATTTTTAACGTTTTGTTTTATTTTAAGTCTTACTAATTTTAGTTGGTTTCCATTCGTGTTTTTAGTCAACGTAAGGATTTATTGAGCTCGTAAATAGGCTAGTACTTTTGTTAATAGCCAAAATATTATGTTTTGAGCTTTATGAGTCTTGTTATTTTGAGAGACTAATGAATATTGTTTGAGCTGGTTATTGATTATTGTTGATATTGATTCACGTTTGTTCTTATCAATTGAATTTTCAAATGTGGTGAATGTTGTTGATTAAGTTGTAATGCTTTTAATACTTGTGAGTGATTTGTACATCATGAAATCTATTCGTTGATTGAGTTGTAATTCTTTTAATACTTGTGAGTGATTTGTATATCATCAAATCCATTGATTTGTTTTTCATTCATAATCTAGCTTGACTTTAATATTTGTGTTTCTATAGAGTGCTGGTTTCATTCATATCTTTTTTAATTTACACTTATAAAAACACAAAAATGCACAAAACTTCTTTTTTTCTTTAAATTTGAAGATTGGTAGATTTGGATTTCTATTACATTGTTGTGATTGTTGTTGCAGATTATAAAGAACAAATTTCATACTTGGGTGACAATTTGGAAGTATGTATCTCTTGTTGTTATTAATAATCTCTACTACTATCTAATTTTTGAATATGATGTTGAGACTATCCTTGTCTATATGATGTGATCCATTACAATCAACCAATTCGAGTCATAAAATATGTACAAATATCTTTTTCTTTAGGAAGTGTGTGACAATTTGGAGGTATGTATGTCTTATTGTTATTGATAATCTTTGCTACAATCTATGTGACCCATTACAATCAACTAATTCGAGTCACAAAATAAAGTACAAATATCTTTTTCTTTAGGAAGTGTGAGACAATTTGGAAGTATGTATGTCTTGTTGTTATTGATAATCTTTGCTACTATCTAATTTTTTAATATGATGTTGAGACTATCCTTGTCTATATGATGTGATTCATTACAATCAACCAATTCGAGTCACAAAATAAATACAAGTATCTTTTTCTTTAGGAAGTGCTTCTAAAGATTCAATTTCTATATGGTGTTTATATATACTTAAGTCAAATATGAAAAATTTATTATAACATGCTCACAATCCTATAAAGAATTACTATCATTTCACTAAGGAAAGAAAGTTCATTTTAGCACCAATGACAAAGGAGTAGGTATAACAGGATGTAGAAGCTGTTATGCTCCTTTGTGAACAATAACATGAATAGAGTGAACAGAAATTGTGTATGTGTTGTCTTTACTTAATTAGTTATATGTTTGCAATTTAAAAATGTAAAAGTTATTTGAGAGGGAAAATGAGCAGTTATTTTAGAATATAACTACCACTTCTTGAATTGTAATATAAGAACAATATTAAATGAAATAAAAAAGCCAAGTATCATTTCTAGAAAAAAGTCGTAGATTTTTATATCTAAAGAGATTTGAGGTTCTCTCTATAATTGAACCCTAAATAGAGATCATACAGTTCTCTTTATAACGAGCCATAACCAAGAGATCATCAGATTGTCTCCAATAAGCCCGTAACAATTATCCATAATAAGTAGACATGGAAGAAATACTGATATTGTAACATTTGGTATCAAAGCCAATCTTTTTTATTGAGATAACGCCAAGTATTATTTCTAGAAAAAATCAAAGTCGCATATTTTTATATCTAAAGAGACCTAAGGTTCTCTCTATAATTGAGCCCTAAATAGAGTTCGTAGGGTTCTCTCTATAATGAGCTCTAACCAAGAGATCATCGGGTTTTCTCTAACAAGCCCATAATGTTTATTGATAATAGGTAGACATGGAAGAAATACTCAAATCCTTAGTTAAGGCTCGTTATAAAGAGAACCCTACAATCTCTATTTAGGGCTCAATTATAGAGAGAACCCCAGATCTTTTTAGATATAAAAATCTACAACTTTTTTCTAGAAATGATATTTGGCTTTTTTATTTCATTGAATATTGTTTTATGATACAATACCAGAAGTGGTAGTTATATTCTAAAATAACTGCTCATTTTCCCTTTCAAATAACTTCTATAGTCTTAAATTGCAAACATATAACTAATTAAATAAAGACAACACATTACAACACATGCACAAATATTGTTCACTATACTATTCACACACTATTCACAAAGGAACATAGCAGAAGCATTATATGGTTGAGCGAAAAATTGATCAAATGATAATTTTTGGGATGATCCTATAGAGAAGTGGTAATAGCTAGGATTTTAAGTAGATGGTTAAGAGGAATGATATACGGGATGATACTGAAAATCAAAGCTTAATTATTGTTGAGGAAGTTCCTACACTCGTCGCATAAAAGGATTCGAGTTTATAAATTAAGGAAGATCCTAATAGAGAGAGAATTTGTTTCAAACTTGTTGTTTGGTTAGGGAAAGACATGTAAGTTGGTTGTTGACAAAGGTAGTTGTGCCAACATAGTATCATAAGAATTTATTAAGAGAATGGGTTTGCAAGTTATTCCATATATGAGGCCAGCTTGCATTGGTCGAATTCATTAAATGTTTTGCATGTGCATAAATAGGCTGAGGTTCTAATATTTATTTTTAAATTTGTTGATAGTGCCATTTGTGATATAACTCTCATGGATGTTGTACATGTGTTACTGGGGAGACTATGGTAGTATGGTAAGAAATCTTAGGGCTAGGCAAAGAAAAAGAAAATACAAATTAAACCAAACCAATCCATAAACTAAACAAAATCGAAAATATGGCTTCTTCAGTAATTTAGTTTAAAAAATTCCCAATCTATAAATTTATGGTTGGTTTAAAGGGGCAAACCGAACTAATATGTAAAACAAAACCAAACCATTTTTAAAAAATATATAATAATATTTTACTTGGAGCTATAAACTTTCTTGTAATGATTGATTAAAGTCATATAGTGTTCTTATGGTTTAATTATAATATTTATTATTTGATGTATATTGGTTAATATTAACTTGTTTTTTTTTAATTGTTTTCTAAGGTCAAGATTATATTCTTTTATTGGTAACTTAACACTGATTTTTTTATTAATTGTTTTAAATCTGTAGCATATAGAATTTGTTTATTTAGTTAGGGTAAATTATACCAAAATGTCACAATGTTTGGGGATAAGTTCAATTGAGATAATAACATTTAGAGAAGTGGATCAATTGAAACCATCATTGGCATATGCGACACATAGCGAATCTTCTAACTTTTAATTAGATTTTTCTCTTATTGATGCGTATCAATGGTTACCTTAATTGATCAATTTCTCTAAATGTTGTAACCTCAAATGAATTTACCCTCAAATATTGTAACATTTTGGTGTAATTTATCATTTTTAGTTATAACTCATATTATGTATTAGTTATCGTAGATGATTTTTCATTTTGGGAAAATTTGTTAGTAGATTATTGACTAGATGGTTTTATGGAGAATTACAGATTATGACTTACTATATGTTAGTTGGTAATGTGCTTAGTTGGTTTATGACTGATTGACTATCAAATGATTTTATGGAGGACTATAAATTATGGGTTTCATAGACTTATGGAGTATTTTGTTGTGATTTGCAATTTAAAATTTCTATAGAAATTTAAATATTTGAATATTCACACAAATCTAAAAGATTATAACAACTTTTTAGTTAGAGTTTTAATTCAATATATGATCGAAATTGAACAAAGCAGTTGTTTAATGGTTTGTAATTTTTCTAATAAAAACTAAACCATTATTTTATGATTTGGTTTGTGATGGAAGAAAAACTAAATCAATCCATACCTACCCCTTGGCAAACTATACATGACAAATACAAGAATGCTTACATAATTTAGAAAGATGAACAAGTCTATATGCTACTTACCATGATTGCTTTGCTATAGAAATATAATAAGAGGATTATGAGGATGTTAAAATAACCAAAGGGTAGAGGGTTTGATTGATTATATTTCTAGGAAAGTCATTTAACTAGAGAAAGTCATAAGGGAAACTATAGAACCAAAACATCAAGATTCAAGGACAAATCTATTTCAGCCTCATGGTATTGATAGAAATTAAGCTCCGCACAATCAAGTATGCGGGAAGAGATATAAAGAAAACCAAAAGTACATGTGTCTTCATGTATAAAAGGATCTGGGAAAGCGAATGGGTGTCGCGACCCTAAAAGGAGCCTGGGAGGATTAACTTGAAGTTATCATATCAAGTATGCATCTAAGATGTGAGAACCGTTTTGTAAGTCAAAGATTTGCAAAACTCTGCTTAATATATGCTATACAAGTTTTAATTTCATAAAAACATTTTTATAGCTAAGGAAATACAGGATTCTCATGGTCCTCTAGAATCGCAGAGAGTTGGTATCCCCCACCAAACAGTAAAATAGAATAGATCAAATACATTTCTCAAAATCTCAAAACTATTACATAAAAGCTCTATCATCTTCTAAGCTTATATCATACATAACATAGTCTCTAAACTTAAATACTAACATATGGATTACATTTTATGCTAATCTTTATATCTTCAAGAACTTCACACTTTCTTAACCCGTTTCTAGCTTGAGATATTCCTACACAAAAACTATAGGGATGTGAGCTAATCCACAACTTAGTGAATAACAAAGACCAAACCACACAACAAACGAATGCCAAGCAATTGTTATTAACAAACATATGCAATGCGAAACTCAATCATATAATATGTCATATTTTAGATGATGGAATCAAACCGATGGAGATTTATGCCCTCTCTTGGAGGTTGAAGGACCAACTCAAGTCATTCATACCCAGGAGAACTGAAAACTAAGGAAGGGGTTCCTTTCTCAACTCATTGCTTTCTTATTGCATTGCTTTCTCACCTCATTGCCATTTCCATATATATATATATATTAATCATAACCTTAAACTTTTATTAAAGATCTAAGGAGGGATGATTTCATTTTGAAACTTATTTTGTTGACACATAACTTCAAACTTCTCCTTAGGAAGAACTAAGGAGGGAAGATTTCATTTTGAATTCATTTTATACTTATATATATATATATATATATATATTGCCAATATAACCTCCACTTCACCTTAGAACCTCAGAAACTCCCTTAGTATTAACATTCCACAGTCAATACCCACACAAGCGACATCTTTTGGTGCCTAGTAGTTGTTGGGATATTGAAAACCCTACGACATCCAATTAGAGAAATAGATCCACTTACTTTGATTAGGACTACCACAGAATGACATGCTAGTACATGACTTGAACACCATGTGTAATGCAAGTATGCTATCAGGTAATGCATGCCCATTTAATTAAATAATCAACTAGTATTAAGTCAATTTATTAGGGTAACTAATCAATTGGAAAACACTCATCAACAATGACATCCACTCAATTATTACAAACAATGTGTGATCACTTTTAATTCAATAATTTATTAAACAATACAATCATCAAACAACATACGAATACCCGAATCCCTACGCATATTCAATTATGTTGATCTTGATTTAAGTGTAAATACATTACAAGCATAGACAAAGTGATAGGGTCAATATTACCCATCTGTCATCCAAGCTAAGTCATAACAACCTTCTAGCAAATCCCAATCATCCCCCACCATCAACATCCAATCATAATCAACATCAAATCATCATCATCCTTCATATGGAAATCTTAACAGAATAGAAGGTTGGCTAGATCTATTTAAGGAATATATCAAAGGCAAACTTTTGTTCATGAAAATAAACTTATTTTAAGATCCTATTTGATCAGATACTAAGTAGGAACTCCGCCATGGCTACGAAGATTGCCCCGTCAAGGTACAGATAGTTCTTCATGATTTGTCAAAGTATTTCTTTTCTCTTTGTTTCATGAATCTTTTATTACAAAACATTATCAAAACATTCATTTCAAAACACTTATTTCCTAAGCGAGCATGCATTTGAAACAACATATTTCCTTTACTAAACATGGTTTAAGCTATCATATTACAATGTACTATCTCTAAGCTATTTACAAATTTTAAGTCTATTAGCTTAACTTAGCCAAATTGATTAAATTTAACCAATCTAATTTTTTTAGCTTAGTAAAGTTCGTTAAGTAATTTGAGCTTAGATGTATTACTAATTCATTTTATATCTAAGATTTATATCAACTTAAGTCTATGTCAACTTAAGCCTAACTAGGTTGAATACACTTAATCAATCTAATTCATTTTAACTCATTCAAGTCCATTCAGTCAAGTTAAACTTAGGTTTATTAACTAAGTTCATTTTATACTTAACTACATGTATTTAACAAGTAAACACAAGTTTTCAACTTTGTTTGGATATGTAGCAGCTAGAAACAAATAACATTTAGATATTGATATGTTCAGAATTTTCGAAAAATTAAAACATAATAGTTGTAGATCTCTTTTTAAGATTTTCATATCTTTTGAATTACCTTAATTTGAGTTTAGATGAAAAAGTTATGATTAAAAGATGAAACAATGTTACTGTAGGAGAAACATAAGTTACGATCATGATTTTTGGAAAGCTATTAAAACATGGATACTGAGCTAAGAATCATGCCCGTGATTTTTGGGTTTCAAAGTTTTAAAACAACATGAGGTTAGTAAGGATAAGATCACGCCTGTGATTAATGAAAACACCACATTAGACACTATTAAGGGACGAATTATGCTCGTGATTCTTGGATTTTTAAGTTTTGAACTAACTAGAGGCTACTAAGGGATGGATCACGGGTTGAATCATGCCTATGAAAATCCAGAAATCTCCAACCCGAGCCTACTAAGGCTTGAATCGCACCTGTGATCTATGGAGCCCCTTTTTGCGAATTTTCTTTGTTTCTTTTATCCATTTTGACTACTTGTTTCCATCTTACTTCAACTAAAACATCATAAAAGCAACATATAAACTAGTTTTCATTACTTTTAACACTTATATACTCATTCTACTTCACCAAACATCTCTAACCACTTCATCAACCCTTGCTCCAATTATGCATAAACTATATATATGTATTAATCATCAATTTTCATCACAAACCCAACTCCTATCTAGCACCAACACATTATATACATACATAAACAACAATTAAAATACGAAAAATAACAAAAATTATCTTTGTAGATAATTCAGACTTCTTGATTTTCTTATTATTACTCCTCTTAAGTTCTTGAAGACATTTTATGCATGATCTCCATCTTCAATCTTGTTTCCCATCTTTATTTTCTTCTTTAATTTTATTGGATTTGAGATTTAAAGTTTTGGGGTTTTATAGAAGAAGAAGAAGAAAGGAAACATAAAGAATGAAGAAGAAAAGAAAGAAAAGAGAGGAAAAGCAAAGAAAGAAATGTGGCAGCGAATGGAAAAGGAAAAGTAATAAAAAGGATGACGACAAAAATAATTAAGGATATTTATGGTAAGTGGTTTGGTTTATACCTTCTAGATGATTTTCTTAAGTATCGAAAGCCATTAAAAAGAAGTTTAAGAATTTATAACATAGAAAATAATAGTTTGAAATGAAAATCTAGTTTAAGAATTCAATATGTAAAAACTTGATATTTAGTTTGAGTTCGAGTTTAAAACTTATATTTTTAAACAAGTAGTTGGACTCAAAATTTATGGGAATTAGGAAAATAGAGTTTTAATTTAAAATGGCTAATTTAGAAGATTTTATCAATTTAGGTAAATGGACTTGAGAAAATTGGGCCATTTGTAAATTGAAAGAAAAAGGTCCATGTTGATGATTGTAATGAATTGGATAAATCAATTTATAACATAAACTAAATTTTGGAGTTTGCAAATTTATTAAACATTAAAATTGAATTCTTCTAAGGGTTTAGAGATTTAAAATTAAAAGAAAATAAGTTTAGTTTGAAATTTATAAAAGATAATAGAATTTGATTTGTTGAAAAGGTTAGTTAAAGCATATTGGCTAAATGAAGAGAACATCTAAAATCTCAAATCTTAGTTAATCTATTTATTAATTGGTTATATCAAGCTATTTAGTTTTGTCTTATTAATCATTTTGCTTGGCTTAATTAGATTATGTAAGTTCAATTTCTAAATCAAATTTTAATTCAAGTTTTGCTATTATTTTTCATTTCTTAAAGAAATTTTGATTCCTTTATTAGACACTCATATTTATTAAGTTTATAAATGATAAGTAGTATGATTACATTGTTTTGGTCTTTTATCACATTTATTTGATATTTCTCACTATTTTCATTTATATGTAATATATTGAGATTTATTGTCGTTTAAGTTTAACATCTTTTCTTTCATAACATTTATTATTTGCTGTTTATTTCTTAATTAGATAATTTGAAAATTTTTAATATTCCTTTAGCTCTATATATGATTGATATTCCATGCAAAGTAGCATATATAAATAAGTAAGATTTGGTTTAGCGAATTCAACCTTCCTCTTACTTGATTTTTTTTAAAAGACTTAAACTTGATAAGGATGATAAATGATTGACCACTTGACTAGACTTGACTCTAAAACTAAGACAACACATAAGGACACTATACTGGCTCACAAGACACGATAAACTCAACAATTGAAGGTTGTAGACTCGTTTTTCCATTCTTATCTGAATATATATGAAAATAAGCAAATAAAATATATATCATTCACATTTAGAGACGTTATGCTTTATAATTTTCATTAACGTGATCATCTTAATAAGATTGAAATCAAGGTGTCTCGTTTTTGCTTTTTGCATTTTTTTCCAACTTACCATTATTTTATTAAATTTAAAATTAGGTTATCTTATTATGTTATTGAGTTATTGTCAGTTATTGATTGTGGACAACTATGGAAAATTTTATCTTAAAATTTTATTGATAAAATTCAAATTCTTAATCAACAATTAGATTGTTTGTATTTTAATATTTTTAAAACGAGAAATATCTTGGAAATGATTTTTATGATTTTTCTTAAATCATTTTCAAAAACTTTACATTATTTAATTAATGATTTCATTATTAAAATGTGTAAATTTTAGGTGATTACAATGGGAACCAAAGGGAGTGGGTGGGGCTGATCGAAAGTCTAGCCTAAAGAAGGCCAATTCAATTATTGGCGGTTAACCAGTCTCGGCAGTCACTAGTCACTAGTCACCGCAGCTGATTGACCAATGTTGAAGGGCAAGCGGGTCGCATTGTTTCGCGAGTAAGTGTAGGGGTGTGCAAAAAAACCGAATGTTTAGGATAACCGAACCGAAACCGGAAAATAAATCCTAAAAAAACGGTTAACCGATCCATCGGTTTAGGTTTAGGATTACCATTTTTAATTTTTTCGGTTTTCGGTTTCGGTTTTTATAGACTAAAATCCGACGGATTCGGTTAACCGATCCATAATTATAATATATATAATTTATAATATATCTATATAATTACTTTTTTTAAAATATATCCATATAATTACTTTTTGGAACTAAAAAAATGGGCAACAACTATGACATCGCATTAAGAGATCTAAGGTTTATATTTATTTTTTCTTTTTTTTTTTTAAATTACTATTTCATCGTGAACATTTCATCCCGTAATTGATGATGTTTGCTCGATAATTAGGATTAATATCAGTGATTGATGATGTTTGCTCGATAATAATTTGTCTCTATTTAATTACAAAGTTTAATACTGCGGACCAGCTGATTAATATATGCACTTGGTTTGTCTCCATTTAATTACAAAGTTTAATACTGTGGTTGTAATTATCGAGCAAACATCATCAATCTGAGACCAACATGTCATCCCGTGCCGAATAATTGAAGGGCCCTTTCACGGTAAATTTTTTAATGGACATATGAAAAATATGTTTAATGGTAAATTTTACATAATCATTATGTTAAACGGTTAAAAATCAAAAACCGAAAAAATTAACCGAAAAAAAAGGTTAACCGTTAAGGCGGTTAACCGTTCATAATGGATCGGTTTAGGATCAGGATATTGAAAATCCGATCATTACGCTTAGGATAAAAAAATAGAGCCACGGACCGGTTAACCGAACCATGAACACCCCTAAGTAAGTGACGTGAGTTGTTGTTTGAGCTTACTAGTTAATTTGATATTTTTTATTTTATTTCATCTTATATTTCTTATTTTAGTTTTGAGTCATATTTCCAACACTTAGTTTTACTTTAAGTCAAACTATTTTTATTTAGTTTTCATATGTTACATTAAGGTATTGTCGAGCTTATAAATATGTTAGTGTTCTTGTTAGGTGTCAAAATGCTACCTTACTGGTCTTATTAGTTTTTGTTATTCTAGAAGACTCATGAGTCTTATTTGAATTGAATGTTGATTATTGTTCATTTTTATTTGTGTTTATTTTTATTAATTGAGTTTTCAATTGTGACGAACTTATTGGTTGAGCTATAATTCTTTCAACACCTATCAGTGATTTGCAAATTGTGAAATCTATTGGTTTATGATTTAGTTACAAACTAATTCGATTTCATATTCATAGTTTCTATTGAGTATTGATATCATTCATATCCCTTATAATTTTCATTTGTAACAATACAAAAGTATATAAAATTTCTTATTTTTATATTTGTAAACCATAAAATTCAAAGGCAGAATATCAAAGCTTTCTTAAGACATCTTGAATTTCACATCACAACAACCTTTTGACTATTGCTAACCAATTTCTTATAATTATTATAAAATAGATCCACCAACATCCTAGACTTTAATTTTCTCATCATAGTGCCAAGATGAAAAATATTTGTATTCCTTTTACTCTCAATTATACAGTTTTACCTAGAGAATGTGCTTTTATTTTAGAATCTCATTTAGCTTCTCCTAATGAAAGTTGATTCGACTGGTCATATTGGTCTTGAAAGTACATTTCTGGATTTTTAAGCATATACTCGTTCACTTTCTTTTTGTCAACAGATTAATCCAAGTACCTTCTGTCCTTCTTCCCAATTTTATGTTAAAATTTTTGAAGCGTTTGTTAAATAGAAATTTGATTGCCTTTAGACTTCTTCAATGAAATTCGTAAAACTGGGGTGGTTTATAGCCACATGGGGTTGAAAGGATAACTTTTATATTGGCCCCTCTACAACTGCGAGTGAGTTTTAAAATCATCGATCAATAATGGTAATGTTTGAGATGGTATAGCTGGGCTTTCGGAAATAGGTCAACCAGGTAAATCCTGCTTTTAATGAGATCTCTTACCGATTTATTCATATTATTCTAAGGCACTTGTTTTTAAAGCTCTAGTACATGTTGACTTTACATTGATTAGCCTTTAATCCCTCCCATTATTAAGATTATCAACAAAGAGATCCACATTTGGAGACAAAATAAAATAAATTATAAACATTTTAAGTAGTTAAGAAAATGAGGATCAATATTATAGAAAGTGCTACGAATAATAAGCTGGTATCATATCGTCATAAAATATTGTGACGTGACACATTTGAATGAAGTAACATTTGTATACATTTGTAATACTAAAAGTAATTTCAATTCATCTTTTAATCATTGAAACATTTTCTTTGGTCTTTAATAATTAAAACATTGATCCCTTTATTTATATTACTTTCTCTAACTTTAATATCTTTTAACCACTTGAAATATTAGTTCTTAATTTAAATTTACCTTAAATATTGAATTTAAGGTAATTTTCCACATAATTTAAACCATCAATATTCTCTATTTGAATCTGACTTAATGTTGGGCATTAATAGCATAAAAACCAAGAAAAGCTTGTAGAAGATACCTAGTATCAGTGTTTATTTTTTAATAGAGGAGAAGAGCTGGTTAATGATGGTATGGTCATAATTCCACAAACCGACAACCTTCACACAAAGGGTCGATTAAATAATAACCTTTGGAAAGGATCATCGTCATCTTGATCCTTAACCTAATCTCCAATATGATAAAAACATCAGGACAACATGCTTTTACCCATTAGCATATTGTTAGTAGCTTCCATGAATCGATCAACTATTGCTTCTCAGGTATCTTACAAAAGGATTTCGAAAGGAACGTGTTTAACTGTTTAGTAAATATGCTGACATCCATTATCATTGGGTGAGCACGAACAAACGAGTTCGAAACCAATAAATTGGATATGTATTTTATTTCTATTTGATTTGTATTTGTATTTGTATCTTATATATATCTGATTTGTTTGATTTATTTGTGTGAGAGTAAGATTCCGAATGCAACGATCACGTACGTACCGCGTGATTATCAAGCTACACGTGATCTGAGGAAACAACACGTGCAAGGGTGATTAAGAGAGAATCGTGTAGGGAAGAGGAGTAGGCAAACTCAATAGGCTCTAACATACGCATGACAGGCGAGGGAGCTAAAAAGCATCAACCTCACTAGACACTATGAATATCGAGTGCATTCTTGAGTGAGTTAAGTAATTGATTCACAAAAATGGAAATCCGACAGCACGACGGCGTTTGTCTAAGATTTCGCTTATTCAAATGAGGTAAGGATTAAGGAAATTTATATAGAATCTAGCTGTCGATGTCGTCCGTCAGATGTGACCGACGACCAACGGCTAAGATGAGTCTTTCTCAAAGTGGATACGGATGTGGGCTCCCTTGTGGACCTAGACCCATTAAGACCTTCATTTGCAACGTGTGAGCCAATTTGAGAAATGTTGGAATTGAGCAGACCAGTTTCAACGGGTCCTACTCTAAGCCAACTATGCCAATTTTCTCATGATCATCCCAATATAATTGGGCCTAACTCTCTAAGTTCTGTCACTTTAACCTAGAGAGTTAAATCCAAATAACAAATCGGACTTAAAGCCTTTATAATGAAATCTATACGTCTACAATTTGTAAGTAAAAATATCTAATTTAATATGAATAAGTTTTTTTGACAAACAATCCATTTGAAAACCATAAAAATAAAACATTAAAAGGAGTTAAAAAGTGACAAACCAAACATACCTTAAAAGTTATCGGTGTTTAGTGTGTAAGTTGAGATAACATAAACATGTTGAGTGGATAAAATTTAAATTAACATTTACAAAATTAGTCAAATAAGGATACCATCTGCATGGTTTAAGAATAAAGATAATGTTTTAGTTATGTAATAAATGGATAAAAAAATGATTTCTTATTTATAATACTTTGTCTATATATATTTTTTAAAGTTAAAATATCAATAATTCATTATGTAAACTTTCTCATATTTTTATACGGTTATCTTAATTTTACCAATATTTTATTTAGTTATTATCAATAAGCTCAACATTTAATATATATTTGCACAAATTGGTAAAACTTAGTTAAGACATGTGATATTTACATGTTTACTAAAAGTGAATATAAGGTTGGTTTGGATAATTTGTAATGTAATTGAAACAAATATTAAACCACATAATACCGCCACTCATATGAAAATTCAATGGATTAGAAAAAAATAAGTGTAAAAATTTTTAGAGGTTTAGTTATGATTGGAAAAGATATGAAACGTTTATTAATGTGATAAGACTAGTTCTATTGTAATGGCACGTGACCGTAAAATTTTTCTTAAAGAACTTAGCTAAGAAGACCTTAACATTGTGTTTGGCAACTATATTAAAACTATATTAAAAGCATAAATAAACGAAAATAGGCGAAATAAAAGAGTGAAAGTGGAAATGGAAATGGAAATGGATGTATGTTTGTTTTATATTTGGTAACCTATAAAGAAAATAAAAGGATAAGAGGAGAAAAGAAAATAGTAATTAATGGAATCATCCTCATGACATTTTTATGAAAAATTGGTGAGGATAATTTGATAATTGTATTTATTTTGCACAATTTTCTTTCCAAAATTAGGAAGGAAAAAAAATAAAAAACTTTCCACTCAATTATCTTATTGTGTTTGATAATCCACTTCACCGTGGATATCCCTGGAAAGGAAGAGAATCCAGTAGAAAAGAAAAGAAAGGAAAAAAGATGGAAGGAACGAAGTCTATATTTTATGTTTGGATTATTAGCATAGAAATAAAAGAAATGAGATGAAATATTAGTATAAATAAATAGATAAAAAACTTTGCCTTTATTTTCAGGGTGATTTTGTAATTTTAATATATTTTTTCTCCGTTTCTCTCTTTTTACGCTCCAAAATGGGCGGAAATGATCACTGATCAGGCACGAAATTTGTAGGGATTTCTGCCGTATGCCTTTGCTTTCTCCTTCATTTAAGAAGCCCAACGTGAACCTTCTGTTGAATTCGAATTCTTTCGTCTAGCGTAAATTTGCCAAACACAATTTTTATTTTTCTTTTCCACAGATTTCTTTCCATTCACAGCATAAATTTTCTGCGGCGCATCCAATCGAAATAGCCAAATTATCCATAACAAAGACGGCTTATGTGAGAAGTAGATAAACATCTTTACTTTACCATTCAAATGGTAGGAGACGTGGAGAAAATGGTGGCGGTAGGCCTAGTATGGGGCACTACCAATGCCCTCATGCGTCGCGGCGCCATCCTTTGGGACCAAACCCTTAAATCCACATCTTCCAATTCCTCAAACCTTAGCGCTGCCAATTCCGTTGTAAAATTCAAATCCACACTCAAGAGTTGGCTGACCCTCCTTTCAATTTGGCAATACACAATCCCTTTTGTAATCAATCTCTCAGCTTCGGCTGCATTTTTCGCAATCCTAAGTAACACACCGATCTCGTTAGCTGTTCCTATCACCAATGCGACGACGTTTGCCGCTACCGCTGTTGGCGGGATATTATTGGGGGAAGAGACTAGGTTAGGGTTTGCTTTTCTCGGAACGGTTTTGATTATCTTCGGTGTATGGCTTTGTATTATATGATGGGAATATTCTTGTGTAGAATCAATCTTTACGAGGTGGTTTCGATTTCTTTTAGGTTGTTCTTTTAGGTTTTTGGTTAGGGTTTGGATTATTTTTGTGAAATATGGAAGTTTCTTTGTTTTTTTCAATGAAATATGTCTCTTTTCTATGTAATTTGATCATGTTTGATTTGTTCTATTGTTTTCTATAATCTATTTGGATGTATTTTTCCTATGATCGTGTTACATTGCGCAAGTTCATGCCATTCGGATGAAGATATTAGTATGTACGCTTCGTGCAGGACTCGTGTTACGGTCTTTTTATTGTTTATGTTAGATTTAGGCAAGTGCTCAGTTAATGATGTAATGGACCAGACTGTATGTTGGGTCTGAAAATTGTAGATCTGTTGTGCACTGTGTTTCTCTTGGTTTTCATGTATTTATATCAGCTCTTGGCCAAGAGAAACTTATGGAATGTAAAGAAAGAAATATATTGGTATGAATGTATACACTTATTCTGGAAACTATAGGAGTGAAATCAACACACGCAATATAATTGCACATGTAGTGTAGTAGACAGGAAACAGAAATAGGGAATCAATTTTGTGCTATGCACTTCTTATTACTTCGACAAATGGAAATTGTAGCTTATTGGAACACAAAACCATGAAAAAAATGGGCAGATATTGTAATGCAAACAAAAAGAACATATGAAATTTCCCTCAACAGAAAGCGAAGAGCAGACTGGCAGATCCTGATGTTCATGTTATAGCATGGCTTATGCTCTACTGATTTTCCTTTTAGAACTGTTCTTTTGAACATTCGGGAGGCATCTGTCCATTGAACCTCTTTGTGTCCTTGCAATAGTCATAGATCATGTAATTGTCTCGAACCCACTGCATTTGGCCGCGCTTTGCATAGCTTAGTTGGGTGTAAGTTGGTGACGTCCACCAGTTTGCAGGGGACGGGGCAGCACACTGGACTTTGCTTACTGGTCCATTCCATATGCATGCCTGGGGTCTGAATCTGCTTAATGTAGCTTTGAAAGGTGCCATCGTCCAATCGGTCTTGATCCGGCCACCTTGGGTTGCCCAGTCATCGGCACTCCATAGGCTGGTGTAGAGCCCCATTCCCTGTTCGTTAGGATATGCAATCCCTTCACTCTCATAGTTTCTGAATACTCGGATTGGGATACTATCTATATACCACCTGAAAAATTTGAATGACATCATTTACCCAGAAAAAAAAAAAATTTTGAATGACATCTCTGACACTATCAGTTCATTCTGAAAAGAGATGGATGTTGCATTAGGAAACCATCTGTTCTTCATAAGAATACATATGGTTTCATGTAGGTGTTTATTGTGGGGAAGAAGTTGCAGAATACAGGAAGTTAAACTTACACAACTTCAGTGGGGTTCCAATGAATGGTGTAGTTGTGGAAATTAGCTGTAGGGTCAAACCATGGGTGGAACTGCTGTTCTCTGTTTCCTACTCCTTGTGTATATATGTTTGTGTGGATAGTGAAAGGTTGTCCAGAAACATTTCCTAAAAATTCGAAATCTATCTCGTCATGCTTGCTTCCCATTGAGGATAACTGCAGAAGAGGAAACACGTGATTGATCAGTCCAAAGGTATGATATGGTTTTCACATCTTTGAAGTTGATTCATTAATTCTGGTTTTGTTTTGGAGCATATGCTCTTACTGGTGTGATTGGCTTTAATATCTGATAGCTGAAATATCACTTATTGGCATGCTGTAAGATGTAGGTGCATCATATAACTCAAAATGGTGGAAGTTCACGATGGCTGATTTCCATAGGCCTTTTGGGTTAAGTTCACTTACATAATAGGCAGTGACTGTTCCTGCAGAGTTTCCTGGCACTAGCTTGATAAGCATCTCAATACTTCCAAACAAGTATGTGCTCTTAGATTGAGCACCAGTTCCTGCAACCAAAGTAGGAATAATTTTTTGAGCTGTGAATTTCACAATTCCCATTATTAAGTAGTTGGTGTGCATACTTTCCTTCTGTATTTAAACATTTTGTTTCTGAGAACTGTCTTGTTAATGCAAGTACAAGATAGATGAATGAAACGAGAGTTTCAGTGAAAGAGAGAATTATACTGTGAGAAACATATAAATTGAAACTACAGAACTAGATTTAAATGTCATTGGTGGGCAATTGAAGCCAGAGTCTTACCAGAAATTTTATCTAAAACCAGTTGGAGGTCTTCGCCATTATTTGTAAATGCAGCATGTTGAGTACCCCAGTTGATATACATGCTCTTTGAGATCTGGGCTTCAACATAACTAGGATTGAATGCAAAGCTGGAAAAGAACAGTGCTATCAGTAATAAACTCAGGTTTGACATTTTAAATCTGCTCTACAAGCTTCTGCGATTAGGTGGAGTGGATTTGTAAAGCAGATGATTTAGTCTCTAATATGTGCTAACTATTTATAGCTTGTAGCGTTGGTATAAGGTTTATTTTAAATGAGAGTATTTTATTATCTTGACCTGGTCTCATGTTTACTGGTATGGTTTCTATACTAGAGTTATGCCCTTTGCAGGTAGACAGCATCTTTTGTAATGTAATGTCGTATATGCTAATAGATAAAGTTCAGCAGTCTGGAGGATTTATGTTTGGCTGGTTGTGCTTGTAATTACCTATGTGCATTCAACCATATCGTAAATTCAAAATTATCATGTTGTATGGATCTTATGAAAACCGTTATCATTATTAGTTTTTGACTATCAACAAGGAGTCTGTTGTTATCTGATGCTTAAAATTCAACGCTACACATTCATTGATTTCCAGGGTTGACTACTCGATCTTACACAAAATGATTTATATGTATCGGAACAGCCACACACTGCACCATTTTCCTGCATGTTAAAAAAATTTAAGGAAGATGTATTTGTTTTCGATTAGCAGTTGATTTTGTTGGATTTGGACGAATGCAAATTGGACACTGCATCCACCCTTAAAAATTTAAATTGCTTTTAATGGCCAGAGAAACTTTGGAATGGCGTGCAGGACAAAGGTGGCATTGCTAGAAGAATACGAGCTTAAAGCTGTAACGAGAGAGGTGAATTCAATTGCAGACTGTTTGGCTGGAGCTGTTCTCAGGTAATGATGAAGATTTGCTATATTTGTTTTATTTCTTTACCTCACTGGTATGGAGCGTTTTATAGTTAATACAACTCTGTGTTTGCGGTTGCTTATATCCAATTTGCCTGAGATGAAATGGACTTTTTGATTATAAATGTGGCCATGTTTTAACTAGTCTCTTAAAATTTCTCTCGGAAATTATATCGACTTATTATCTATAATATCTAAGTTTAGTGAGGAAAGGGATTCGGATCTGAACCTTCCTATGACGAAATTAGTATCAATATTATTAGGCCATAAGGGGATTTGGAAAAAAGTTATGGATTTCACATATTGGCAAGTCGTAATATTA
Source organism: Combretum micranthum (assembly GCA_024138025.1). Classification (NCBI taxonomy): domain Eukaryota; kingdom Viridiplantae; phylum Streptophyta; class Magnoliopsida; order Myrtales; family Combretaceae; genus Combretum; species Combretum micranthum. The sequence continues at coordinate 966,922 of JAMXBD010000172.1, read as the reverse complement.
TTGTAGTGAAGGTGCTCTTTTCGCTACGAGTTAAGCTGATTCAGGGATAAATATTACTGGTTCTATGGACAATGAACAATTGGGACAATGTATGAGGTTGTTTGAAGAGTTTCATACTTTGATCTATTAATTTCTTTTATGGTATTTGACAAAGTAATTATTATAATATATTTTCAAGAAGCTATCAGCACAAAAGAAAGAAGGATGGGGATTACTGTAATCTAGCTGGGACGCGTTGGAATAATAGAATATCGTGCTAAGAAGTAAGATTTTAAGTCAATCAGAGCCCAGGAAAAGCCCTGAGGAATGGCTTTGTTTTTCTTTGTTTGATGTCTGCACGTTTCAATGAAATTTTTAGAAAGAGAGACTAGATTATAATTCATTGGCGGTCTTGTCATGAAGTTTTCTATGTTACCATTTTGTTGATGCAGATATATGTATATTGTGTTTCTTTTTCCTTCTGGTCCGTTTCCTAGAATTTTAAGTATAAGGTTTGCAAGTCATCAAAATAAACGGGAAATTTTCGTAGGCTTGTATGTACTTTTAATAAAATTAGTACTGTCGAATTCGTGTTTTAGTGTCAAAAGAATTAGTATATAAATAAATAAATAAATTACTTATTTAATTGTTTGAATAATGCGATTGTTCTTTGATATTTATTATTCATTTAAGAAAGGTTAGATACATCTCTCTTTAACACTATTCTAAATAACTTCTTAATAAATTATATCATGGGTATTAGAAAAATGGATACGGTCATTTCATTAGATTAGATAAAAACCAACGGTATCAGGGCTAGGAGAAGGATATAGATCTGGTTAATAAATTCATAAAAGCAGTAGACGATTACCACAGGTGATGATCTAAACTATACTATAATTTTACTTGGGACGATTACCATAGGTGGTGATCCTAGGGTGTGACAAGCCTATTGAGGTCGGACGTAATTCCCAAAGAGGTAGTGAGAAGGTCATAATTTGGAAGCTATAAAATGGGATAAGTTAGTCATGTAAAAATGTATTATAATTTTAGATAAGTTAGTCTTGTTATCATGAACCTGTTAAGAAGATCTATGTCTTCTTCTAACTTTGCTCCTTTAGAGCCAGGCTTAGAAGATAATATGTTAAATAGAGACGAAATCATATGAAGGATTTTGATGAAGCTATAAATAATTGGAAAATTCCATAATTGGCTTATAATGAAATTTACCAAATGGCTAAATGGAATTTTTTTTTTCCAAAAATGATTATGTAATAGCCATAGAAGAAAAGGATGTTCCTATTTTTGATGGCTTAACAACAATGGAGATCCTCAACAAGGGATCTATTAAAAATATGCTAAAGACTGGAACTATATTTATATAGGTCTAATCCAAGTAGGAGCCAAACCCTTTACTAAATTAGGATAATGATATTTAGGGACTCTAGGGAACTGGAGTATGAAAGATCAATTCATGTTGCAGTAGAAACTAGCCTAAGTAATGAACCAATTTAATTTGAATGTCACCCAAATGTAACTATAGGGTTAAAAGACAAACAATCATGAAGTCTTTAATCTTTACAGATTAAGACACATAATTATAAAATGATGGAAGGATCACTTTCAATGGCTGTAATATACAGAGTATATTACAAATGAATGAAAACAGCTTTTGGATCCAAGGTTTTTAAGGTTGATAGGAGAGGTCGGATCTTATTAATCCAGACATATCTAACAAAAGCTAATGTTTCAATACCCAAAATGATTTAATGGAGTCAAATTAATTTGCCTAAAAATGGGAAGTTGATAATCCACTTCCAAAAACAATTGTGTATAACACGGATCCAACCAATGTTATACAACATCCGAAAGGAAAAGTAACCATCCAATTTTCAAGGAAATCTTTAGATTTACTTAGAAGAAATTTAAAGATCAAGTCTTTATCTTCTTCATATAGAAGATCTCTCGACGTACCTTAACCTATGGCTACAAATCCTTCCCCAACTCCACACCAAAGTAACCCCCCTTTGGTAGGGATTGTTAATGAAAATATTGGTTAACCAAGAACGGTATACCAACAAAATGTACCTAAATATGTTGAACCCACTGCTTCAGAAATAGTGGATTCAGAATTAAATGTTTTAGAAAAACCTTTGAACCTAATAAGGAATTTCTAAATAAAGAATTTGGATCCATCAAAAATGAGAAAATTAGAAAATGGTATTTTGATACTTTTTCTAATCACAAAAATGAGATCAAAGATGAATATTATAAATTCATGTTTGAAAATCAAACCCAAATAGTATTCTTTGATTGGTTCCAAGAATATTATTTGGCACCCAAACAAATCAATGTTATAAACCACTGTTTTATGTGGCAGATAGATGATTGACAGATCATTGGATCTAACCATGCACCTCTTACCCATATAAAACAAGCTTATAAGAATAATGAAATAATTTTAGCACCTTTCAAATCTTCGGATAAAGAAGAAGCAGGAATTAAAAAATCATTGAACAAAATAATTTCACCAACCAATATCTACACACAATGGGTAGACAGTTGGACAGGATGGAAATTATCTTGAACAATGATACCAAAATTAACATGCCTAAAAATCCTTCTAAAGAATTTTTGAAAGCTTTAGAAAAAAGAGAAATTAAGGCACCTCTAATAAAACCTTTTGAAGCACCCAAAAATCCCTCTAAGGAATTTTTAAAAGCCTTAAGAGATGCTAAGATTGGAAATACTTTGCAGAGTTCTTCAACAAAATACGAAGGAATAGTCATTGAAGAAATTCCTTCAGAAAAATTAAATGTTTTAAATGAAACTGATTTCGATACTGTTAACAATTCAATAATGAAAGATTTAAAAGATTTAAAAATCAATAAATCTTTAGAACAAATCAATAAAATTACCTGGAAAGAACCCCAGAAACTCTATTATCAGCTAGCAACCCCTCCTGATATCTTAATTGAAGAAAATATTGAAAACAATTATTAAAACAAATATTCTGCAGGATCAACCTATGAATGGAACATAGATGGAGCTTCAGAACAAAAAATCCTTAATGTTTTGAACCAAATGGTAATGTTTTCAAACACCAATAAATCCAATAATACAGATTATTATCAAATAGCCTTAATGATAATTTCCGGATTCACAGGACAGTTAAAAGGCTGGTGGGATAATTGTCTAACAGATGAACAAAGGAATTTTATCCTTACTTCATACAAAGTAGATGAAGGAGGAATAAAAATCCTTGATGATGATGGTGAACCTATACAACATATGGTTCATACCCTTATCTACTCCATTAGTCAACATTTTATTGGCGATCCATCTCATTTTAGAGATAAGTCATTAGAATTGTTGTCTAATATGAAATGTAAATCATTAGGTGAATTTCACCAATATAAGGATGTGTTCTTTTAGAGAGTCCTTCTTAGAAATGATTGTAATCAAGTCTTTTGGAAAGAAAAATTTTTAGATGGATTACCAAAGCTAATAGGCGAGCAAGTTAGAAATAAAATAAGGGATGATTACAATGGTGAAATTCTTTATGATCAACTTTCATATGGAGAATTAGCCTCGTATGTTTCAAAGATTGGAACAAATCTTTGTACTAACATCAGGCTACAAAACAATTGAAAAATGAACAACGCCTAAAACACCAGAGTCTTGGTGATTTTTGTGCACAATATGATCCTTCCTTTGATCAAGAAAAATCAAGAAGGAAAACTAAATCCTTAGAATGTTCTTCTCATAAAAAACCTAAAAGAAATTTCAAAAAGAAATTCTTTAGGAAAAACAAATATGAGAAAAGGCAAAAAAAAAAAAAATGATAAGATCAAACCTTATAAAAATAAGGAAAGCCTTACAAAAAACTCAAATGTTTCAAATGCGGAGTTATTGGTCATACAACAAAATTCTGTAGGATTAATAACAAAATTAATGAATTGAATCTTGATGAAGAAACAATGGAGCAAATTTTGCAAATATTTGCAGAACATGAACATCCATACTCAGATTCAAAATCACTTTCTGAAAACAATGAGATTCAAGTCAATGATATTGAATCCACTTCTTGAGAAGAGATTTACGTTCTAACCAAAGAAGAAGACATTCTTCTAAAGTTAGACCAAATGCCTGGAAATGATAAACAAAAAATACATTAAGGAAATAGAACAAAGAAGTACAATTCATATTGTACCAAAATGACCCTATAACCTTAATGAAATCATTGAAAAAGGAAATCTCAAATAGAAAAAACCAATTTCTGTTAATGAACTTCATTATGAAATCAAGATTCAGAAAGAAGAAATAAAAAGTCTAAAAATGATGCAAACAAAATTGCAATAGGAATTTCTTGAATTAAAACAAAAACTAATTCAAGAAGATTCCGAATCAGATAATGAAGAAGATCCTATTGAGAATATAGGGTTTTCAGACATCCAGAATTACCTTCTACATCTGGTAGAAGTACACAAGAAAATGGATCATCAATATCAAGTTGAAAATCAACAATGAAATGATCTTGGAAACAACTGCATTATTTGATACTGGAGCAGACCTGAATTGCATAAGAGAAGGGTAAATACCAACAAAATATTTTGAAAAAATAACGCAATCTCTTAGTTCAACATATGATAACAAACTGCAATGATTTCAAATTATCAAATGTTAAGATAATGAAAGACAATATTTTCTATAACATTGCTTTCATTCTTGGTCAAGAATCTTAAGTAGAATGTTATCTTAGGAACTCCTTTCATTAATCTTATCCAACCCTTTAAGGTTAATGATCAAGGAATTGAGACTAAATATTTGAGGAACAAAGTTATCTTCAATTTTGTCTCAAAACCTAAAACCAGTTCGTTAAACCAATTAAAAGCTAATTTGATTTCGGAATTGAATTGTTTGATTCAATCCAAAGAACGACATTTAATGTTTTTACAAAACGACTTATCATTCTGTAAAATTGAAAAACAACTTTTAGACGGATCCTGAAAGAAAATATTTTCAAATTACAAAATGAAATTGAAAAGTCAATTTGTTCAAACCTACCAAATGCCTTTTGGAATCGAAAATGCCACATTGTTGATCTTCTTTATGAAAATGATTTCGAGGAGAAAAACATTCCTATTAAAGCAAGACTAACTCAAATGAATCAAGATGTTTTAAATCATTGTAAGAAAGAAATCAATGATTTATTATAAGAATCTTAATAAGGAAAGTAAATCCCTATAGAGTTGCTAGTCTTTTATGTTAATAAAAACGCTAAAATTGAGAGAGGGACACCTAGACTAGTGGTCAGCTATAAACCTCTCAATACCACACTCAAATGGATTAAGTATCTAATATCTAATAAAAAAGATTTACTTAACCACTCCACAATGCAAGAATTTTTTCAAAATTTGATATGAAATAAGAATTTTGGCAAATTCAAATTAATGAAACCGACAGTATAAAACTACATTTACTGTTCCATTTGGACAATGAGTGGAATGTTATGCCCTTCGGATTAAAAAATGCACCCTTTGAATTTCAAAGAATTATGAATGAAATTTTCAATGATTTCTCCAACTTTATAATAATTTACATAGATGATGTATTGATCTACTCTCCAAATATAGATCAACACTTCAAACATGTTAAGTTATTTATGAATGTTGCCAAGAAAAATGGGCTTGTTGTATTTGCAACAAAAATATCTCTCTTTCAAACAAAGTTAGATTTTTAGGATTTAACATTCATAATTGAACAATATTACCTATCCAAAGGTCAATAGAGTTTACTTCTAAATTTTATGATGAATTTAAGGATACGAACCAACTCCAAAGGTTCTTAGGAAACCTTAATTACGTCTCGGATTTTTTCCTAAACCTCAGCCTAATATACAAACCATTGCATGACAGGTTAAGAAAAAATCCTCCATAATGGTCTGACACACATACTAATATAGTCAGATTAGTAAAAACCAAAATCAAAGAAATACCTTGCCTAAACATTGCTGACTCATCTCTATCAAAAATAGTAGAAATGATGCGTCAAATATAGGATATGGAGGTATTCTCAAACAAATCAAAGATAATAAAGAATGTGTAGTTCAATTTGTATCCAAACATTGGAATGAATATCAAATGAACTACTCCACAATCAAAAAAGAAATTTTAGCAATAATTTTAACTATTTCCAAATTTCAAGGAGATTTGTTAAATAAAAAATTTCTTCTGAAGGTTGATTGAAAGTCAGCTAAAAATGTTTTACAAAATGATGCTCAAAATTTGATTTCTAAACAAATTTTTCCCAGATGGCAATCTATTTTATCCTGTTTTGATTTTGAAATTGAACATATCAATGGGAAAACCAATACCTTCCTGACTTCCTTACCCGTGAATTCCTACCTGTGAATTCCTGCTGGGAGATGCCTCCCAAAAAGACAGAGGAAAAAGAAAGGAAGGCCCTCCTAAAATAAAAGGTCTAAACTGACATTAGATCTTGGCTTACAGCACTCAAACTAATTACAATCAATGAACCAGCCTCTCAAGAGGATAAACCCAAAATGAATAAGCCATCTCAAATGACTCAATCCTTTAATCAAACATCTTCCCAATCCACAGAAAATGTCTCCCAATTTATTACCCTAGAATTGATTAAGGCAATTTCAATGGCCCTTAGTCAATCAAACACTCCCATAATGGCCCCTGAGGCAAAAAACACACCAAATCCATCAATGGCCCTAGTGGCAAAATGCTCAGAGGAGGAAGTAAAACCTCTTAGTAAAAAATCTCAAACGGTTGTGCAAACACAACAAGAAGATGTGGTTTCTTCTCGTAAAAAATCACATCAAAATATCTAAGTAACTGAGATGGTTTCTTCCTCTTAGAAAGAAATTGTCCCTAAAAAAATGTTCAAAAATCGGCATTTTTCATAAAAGCAATCTCAAAATATATCCTTTTTGTAGAAAAAGATATATTTGAAGCTGACCTTTATGAATATGCCAACAAAATATTTTCGATAAATTTAATTTTGTTCCAATGATTCTTACAAAACTTTGGAATTTATTAGAAAATCTTAACTGGAACTAAATAAGTTTCCTTTAAGCATTTTCAACAAAATGGAGTAATTTTTACTCAACAGCTAGAATTCACAAAGTCTTTAACTTTAGTGAATGGACTAGCAAATTTGGCCAACCTTATGAGCCTATCAAATTCACAATCTCAGTGACTAATGCCTAACTAAACCATCGCATGCAATATAATTATTATGATTATAAGTAAGCATGGAGGAATGCTTTCTTTCATTCAAAAGCCACAAGATCTCACACATGACTCATATTCTTTGACAAATGTTCTTCCAAAAACCTCCTCTGTTGGTTTGCAAGTTGGTAGGATGAATTTGGAGCCATTAATGAGATCATTCATCAAATTACACGGAAAGGATTTGATGCTTTTCTAAAATTCTATACTTTAAAATCTCACAAAACATTTTTCAAAAAAGAAATGATGTTTTTCTTGCACATTAGTGTTTCTTGGGTAATGACCTGGTTTTATGAATACAAAACCGAAAATGCAGCAACTATCTGTTGGGAATTTAACGATAAAAAACAAGGATGTGCAGTGAAAACGTTTTATTTTTATTTTGCACCTTAAATTCCAATTTGCGGATCCATGCATTTAACAAATCTATAACATAAAAGACATGTAATTCGAAAAACTAACCTCCTTTTTCGAATTTCGTATAACTCCTGATGCGGATCTACAGACACTACAGTGTCGCAAGCGTCCTCTACGGTATCCACACGCGAACGATTGCGTGCTAGTACTCAAGAACACGAATCCAATTCGTGTCAGAATTATTTTTCTTCTTTTCTCTCTTTTAGGTTTGAGAAATTTCTCTGCCGTTTAATGTGACATCAAAGAATCTGACCTAAAAGGATGTCTATAGATCTATATATATAGACATATAGGAAACCCTAGAAGATAAATATGATGAGATATTTATTTAATATTTAACAAAATACATTATTTCATTAAATATTAATTATATGTCATAATCATTTATTATTCTTAACCTATGTAAGAATAATAAATATAATAATTCCTATAGGTTTAATTATAAACCCATAATATATTTTATTCGTTCTTTTGTGTGTGACCCGTAGGTACACTCAATGTTGGCAGTAGCCTTTAAATACCTTTTAAGACCTACAAGACATAATTGGTCTCTAGCAAGACATTATGCCTACCCAAATTAAGTGAAGATCGGTGATCCGACTTTACCTATTAACAGTTAGTTATTCAGTCCCTTTGTCACATGATATCTTATAATTAATCATAAGGTGTGGATCAATACACACTTATATTGATTAATCACTTATTTCTTGAATCCAGAGTTTGACTGATTTAAACAAATGATATCGATAACTCTTAATCAATTCATTTAAGCACGACCATGCATTTCTCAGTCTTGCTCAACAAGGGGCCCAAAAGATATCTCTCTCAATTAAATAAGAGGGACAAATTCCTTCACGAACACTCACATTCCTTCACATAGCTTATTCCATATCCAAGAACAGTCTTACAATCACTCGATCAAAGATGACAAAGAACTGAATTAAAACACGGAGCTTGCTATGTAGGAATCCATGGTGTCATCAGGTCAAAGGACTTAAATAACACTGCAATGAGAAATACTTATCATATTGATCCATATAGTATTCTCATAATTGGTCATTCCAATACAATGTACTTTTACATGTATTTATGTGCTGAAATGATATCTTATATCCATGATCAGTAAAACGTGACCATCATCCAGCTTACATACTAATCTTAATTCATTATTATTCCATATAATGAACAATTAGGGATAATTTAGAATGAAGCTATTTTTCCTCTATGGTTTTACTATTAAAGTGACATACTTCAATGACATAAGTTATAGCAAGTTCACTCATGGAATTATCTTGTTAAGGTAAAAAGGCCAATAATAAACCTCGATTAAAAGGAATGGCTCATAATATAAAGATGATAAATATTCACATGATACAAAACCATATGACCTAAGGCGCATCACTAGCACTATCATCACCAGAAGATACAAAGTCAAGTGGTAGGATAGCTTCAAAATATGGGACAAAGTTGAAGAGAGTGCTATTATCAAATGGATAATAGCCATTCAACAAATGTTCCATTAATGGCAATGCAGCAAACTCCCTTCTTCCATGATAAGGGATTCCTAATGCCGACAATGTCACAAGCTAAGACACCAGAACAAATGAAGAAACTTCTGGAAATGGCTTTGGCAAGTCTTAATGAAACCTCCACAAATTCAACTGCTGAAGAAGAATCAAGCCACAGCGGAGACACAAATGAAGATGATTGTTATGGAATCAATCTAGCAGAACCATAACAAAATCTACCAATGTAATAGTGTAGGATTTCAAAATTAAAATGAAAGTCATGCACTATAAACAAATGTAATAGGTCGTACAAAAACATGTACACCTACAATATATTCAAATGTACAAAACACGTACATCTACAATGTTACCGTTCAAATTCACACCAGGAAAAAGACAGCGAAAGTGAAAACAATAACTCTTTGGATCCCCCCTGCTTTTACTATTCACTATAGTAAAATATCATGGCTTTCTACTGTTTGCAATAGTAGATTGTTGGCCATAATAGTACTATTCACTACAATACAACTCGTGTCGTCTTGCCTATATAAGGAGGTCTCATTTAGTTGAGGGGGACACTAGAACAAATCAAGAGAATACTCTCAACCTGTTTTTGTAATCTCACTTATGATTCAAAACACTTATTGTTGAGCCATTCTCTCTCATTCTTCTCCATTCAACAATATTCCTCCACACACTCATCCTCTCTTACCTCCTTCAGCCCACCTTCTGGTCCCTCAAAATTAGCCAGAAATCTTCATATATATCTGTCTTGAGGTATATGTTCAATGTTTTAATGTTTTATGTAATTTCTAATATATTATTAATTAATTAAAAAAAGAGAGCATTTTTGTTACAAATCTATTTATGTGCTTAAGTAAACCTCTCTTGCTAAGGAATACCTGGCGTGGTGATTGAAATTTGTCTTAATTATCTATAGATTTCATCTCTCTTTGTTGACATATTAACAATTCAATTATGAAGATTTATTGATTTTTAAATCTTTTAAATCTTCCATTATTGAACTGTTAATAGTTTAGTTATTAGTTTCATTTAAAACATTTAATTTTTCCGAAGGAGTTTCTTCAATGACTATTCCTTTGTATTTTGTTGAAGAACTCTGTTGAGTATTTCCAATCTTAGCATCTCTTAAAGCTTTTAAAAATTTCTTAGAGGGATTTTTGGGTGCTTCAAAAGGTTTTATTAGAGGTGCCTTAATTTCCCATTTTTCTAAAGCTTTCAAAAATTCTTTAGAAGGATTTTTAGGCATGTTAATTTTGGTATCATTGTTCAAGATAATTTCCATCTTATCCAACTGTCTGCCTATTGTGTGTAGATATTGGTTGGTGAAATTATTTCGTCAAATGATTTTTCTAATTCCAACTTCTTCTTTATCTAAAGATTTGAAAGGTGTTAAAATTATTTCATTATTCTTATAAGCTTGTTTTATATGGGTAAGAGGTGCATGGTTAGATTCAATGATCTGTCCATCACCTATCTGCTATGTAAAACAGTGGTTTATAACATTGATTTGTTTGGGTGCCAAATAATATTCTTGGAACTAGTCAAAGAATACTATTTGAGTTTGATTTTCAAACATGAATTTATAATATTCATCTTTGATCTCATTTTTGTGATTAGAAAAATTATCGGAATACCATTTTCTAATTTTCTCACTTTTGGCGGATCCAAATTCTTTATTTAGAAATTCCTTATTAGGTTCAAAGGGTTTTTCTAAAACATTTAATTATGAATCCATTATTTCTGAAGCAGTGGGTTCAACATATTTAGGTACATTTTGTTGGTATACAGTTCTTGGTAAACCAATATTTTTAATAACAATCCCTACCAAAGGGGGTTTACTTTGGTGTGGAATTGGGGGAGGATTTGTAGCCATAGGTTGAGGTAAGTCGAGGGATCTTCTAGATGAAGATAAAGACCTGATCTCTAAATTTCTTCTAGGTAAATCTAAAGATTTCCTTGAAACTTGGATGGTTACTTTTCCTTCCAGATGTTGTATAACATTGGTTGGATCCATGTTATACACAATTGTTTCTGGAAGTGGATTATCAACTTCCCATTGTTAAGGCAAATTAATTTGACTCCATTGAATCATTTTGGGTATGGAAGCATTAGCTTTTGTTAGATCTGTCTGGATTAATAAGGTCTGATCTCTTCTATCAACCTTAAAAGCCTTGGATCCAAAAGTTGTTTTCATTCATTTGTAATATACTCTGTATATTACAGCCATTGGAAGTGATCCTTTCATCATTTTATAATTATGTGTCTTAATCTGTAAGATTAAAGACTTCATGATTGTTTTGTCTTTTAACCCTATGGTTAAATTTAGGTGACATTCAAATTGAATTGGTTCATTACTTAGGCTAGTTTCTACTGCAACATGAATTGATCTTTCATACTTCAGTTCCTTAGAGTCCCTAAGTATCATTAAGACTGAAGTATCTAATCCTAATTTAGTACGTGGCTTGGCTCCTACTTGGATTAGACCTATATGAATATAGTTCTAGTCTTTAGCATATTTTTTAATAAATCCCTTGTTGAAGATCTCCATTGTTGTTAAGCCATCAAAAATAGGAACATCCTTTTCTTCTTAGGCTATTACATAATCATTTTTGGAAAAAATTTTCCATTTAGCCATTTGGTAAATTTCATTATAAGCCAATTTTGGAATTTTTCAATTATTTATGGCTTCATCGAAATTCTTCATATGGATTTCGTCTTTGTTTAACATATTATCTTTTGAGCCTGGCTCTGAAGGAGCAAAGCTAGAAAAAGACATAGATATTCTTAACAGATTCATGATAGCAAGAATAACTTATCTAAATTTATAATACATTTTACAGGACTAACTTATCTCATTTTGTGACTTCCAAATTATGACCTTTCGTTACCTCTCTGGGAATTACGCCTGGCCTCAGTAGGCTTGTCACACCCTGGGATCACTAGCTATAGTAATCATCCCAAGTAAAATTGTAGTATAGTTTTTAGATCACCACCTATGGTAATCGTCTACTGCTTTTATGAATTTATTAGCCAAATCTATATCCGTCTCCTGGCTCTGATATCATGCAAACAAGGAAAGATGAAATCTATAGATAATTAAGACAAATTTCAACCACCACGCTAGGTATTCCTTAGCAAAAAGGGTTTACTTAAGCACATAAATAGATTTGTGACAAAAATACTCTTTTTTTAATTAATTAATTAATAATATATTGAAAATTACATAAAACATTAAAACATTGAACATATACCTCAAGACAGATACATATGAAGATTTCTGGCTAATTTTAAGGGACTAGAAGGTAGGCTGAAGGAGGTAAGAGAGGATGAGTGTGTGGAGGAATATTGTTGAATGGAGAAGAATGAGAGAGAATGGCTCAACAATAAGTGTTTTTAATCATAGGTGAGATTACAAAAACAAGTTGAGAGTATTCTCTTGATTTTTTCTAGTGTCCCCCTCAACTAAATGAGACCTCCTTACATAAACAAGACGGCACGAGTTGTACTGTAGTGAACAATACCATTATGGCTGACAATCTATTGTTGTAAACATTAGAAAGCCATGATATTTTACTGTAGTGAACAGTAAAGGCAGGGGGATCCAAAGAGTTACTATTTTCACTTTTGGTGTTTTTTGCTTGGTGTGAATTTGAACAGTAATATTGTAGATGTACGTCTTTTGTACATTTGAATATATTGCAGGTGTACATGTTTTTGTACGACGTATTACATCTGTTTACAGTGCATGACTTTCATTTTAATTTTGAAATCCTACACTATTACATTGGTAGATTTTGTTATGGTTTTGTTAGATTGATTCCATAACAATCATCTTCATTTGTGTCTCCACTGTGGCTTGATTCTTCTTCAGCAGTTGAATTTGCGGAGGTTTCATTAAGACTTGCCAAAGCCATTTCAGAAGTTTCTTCATTTGTTCTGTTGTCTTAGCTTATGACATTGTCGGCATTAGGAATCCCTTATCATGGAAGAAGGGAGTTTGCTGCATTGCCATTAATGGAACATTTGTTGAATGGCTATTTATCCATTTGATAATAGCACTCTCTTCAACTTTGTCCCATATTTTGAAGCTATCCTACCACTTGACTTTGTATCTTATGGTGAGGATAGTTGTTGCATTTTCGGTTTTGTATTCATAAAACCATGTCATTACCCAAGAAACACTAATGTGCAAGAAAAACATCATTTATTTTTTGAAAAATGTTTCGTGCGATTTTAAAGTATAGAATGTTAGAAAGGCATCAAATCCTTTTCGGTTATTTTGATGAATGATCTCATTAGTGGCTCCAAATTCATCCCACCAGCTTGCAAACCAGTAGGGGAGGTTTTTGAAAGAACATTTGTCAAAGAATATGAGCCATGTGTGAGATCTTGTGGCATTTGAATGGAAGAAAGCATTCCACCATGCTTGCTTATAATTATAATAATTATATTGCATGCGATGGTTTGATTAGGCATTGGTCACTGAGACTGTGAATTTGATAAGCTCATAAGGTTGGCCAAATTTGCTAATCCATTCACTAAAGTTGAAGACTTTATGACTTCTAGTTGTTGATTAAAGAATTACTCCATTTTGTTGAAATTGAGAGAGGGACATGTAAACTAGTGGTCAATTGTAAACCTCTCAATATCGCACTCAAATGGATTAGTTATTCAATACCTAATAAAAAAGATCTACTTAACTGACTCCACAATGCAATAACTTTTTCAAAATTCGATATGAAATCAGGATTTTGGTAAATTCAAATTAATAAAACCGACAGGTATAAAACTGCATTTATTGTTCCATTTGGACAGTATGAGTGGAATGTTATACCTTTCGGATTAAAAAATGCATTCTCTGAATTTCAGAGAATTATGAATGAAATTTTTAATGATTTCTCTAACTTCATAATAATTTAGATAGATAATGTATTGATCTACTCTCCTAATATAGATCAACACTTCAAACATGTTAAGTTATTTATGAATGTTGCCAAGAAAAATGGGCTTGTTGTATCTGCAACAAAAATATCTCTCTTTCAAACAAAGTTAGATTTTTAGGATTCAACATTCATAATGGAATAATATTACCTATCCAAAGGTCAATAGAGTTCACTTCCAAATTTCTTGTTAGATATATATATATATATATATATGCCTCTTTTTTACCTTAACTTTACCTTAACCTTTTGTATCCTTAAACGTTACCCACTCAATCACTACCTAATATGTGTTGACTGCTTTAAGAAACAATAAAAAAGTAAGGAGTGAGGTATTGAAAAGAGGTATGAAAAGTTTAATTAGGTGTGAAATTTGACTTTTTAAAAATTTAGGTATTTGATTGTTCACTTTGTTAAAGTTCAAGTACTAAAAGGGTTTTTTTTCCCTATATATAAATATATATTTATGGATAAAAAATAAACGAATTAACTTAAGTGATTATGACAATAAGCCTATATTGAATATATATATATATCTATAAAAATATATAATAAGCAGTACTCTTTAATCATATATATATGTTAAAGTCTTATGTGACGATGTGACGCTCTTCATAACATGATGGTGTTATATAGAATAGGGGAAAATTTGATCTGTGATTGACATATCAGATCAATCCAGTTATATTATTGTATGGTCTAAATCTATTCCAATTGTAGTCGAAATCATTAAATTTTTTTACATTAATATTTTTTTAATCAATTTAATTATAATATTAGTGATAATACAGTCTCACAATAGGATTGTAGAAGTTCTTTTCTAATTTTTCAAAATACAAATATGAAACATTAGAAATATGAACAGTTATATTATTTTGTATTTGTGCAAAAAGTGTAGTTAATCCATAGGTCATTTCACTTACTTGCATTAGAAGTTTATACAAAATTACAATTATTGTAAAAGTTATATTAAAATGATGCGTCTCAAAAAATTCACAATTTTAATTTTTCTTTTTTTTTAACAAAAAAATTCTCATTTTTATATGAATTTTAGATAACATAACCTCTAGACTCATGAAAACTTTTTAATTCAGTCAATAATTTAGCTCTTGATCTTAACTTATAATATAGGGTAAATGTTAAATTTGGTATTTGAAGTTTACACGAAAATTGAATTTGATGCTTAAATTATAAAATAATCAATTCAATACTCAATCACACTTTTGTGGTTATTTTTACTATCCTTTAACACTGTTTGTTTTATTTGCTGACTTGGATGAGATAGTATATCATTGAATTTTTACCATTTTTCCTAACATCCTCTAATACTGATAAGTTATTTCTTTGACATCAAGAAAAATAGTAGACAATATTGATGGGTAGTAAAAATGGTTATAAAAAGTTTGATTATATATTAGATTGACTACTTTAAAGTTTAAAAATCAAATTAAATTTTTGCACAAAATTCAAATATATAATATACCATTTGAATTATGCCTTTATTAGTTGTTCCTTATGGTATAAAGCGTCAAGTTTGTAAACCATTGTCATCAAAATTTTGTCGCTTTTTAGTTGTTAATTATAGGTTCATGATCACCTTTAATTAGAGTTACCGATTCTTAAATTTATAAATCTATGTTCTATCCCTTACTTGGTTCGATAAGCATGTGTTTTTATTGTTTATTAGTATGGATGAACATAGGGTTGTCTCTATAGGGAATGGATGCAAATAGTAGTACAGATTAGTCCTCTTATTAACTAGCTAATCAAATAGTTAAGTTAAGTGTATCAAGTCAAATTAAAATAACTAAATTATACTAAATGCAATTATACTAGATTGATACAACAAACAACACAATGACAACAACAATACTAATTCATAGTAGGTTTACTTTGTCATATCAACATGATTTAATACTGGTTCTTCTTATCAATTATTGTCTGCAGAAATTCTTAAACCATAAATATTTCTCTTAGAATGACTTAATCCTAATTCTAATTGTATTCATTCGAATCTCTCCTAATGAATGGATAAGTCAAGATTGCGTTAAACTTTGTTATTATTCTTAAATTTCACAACAATAATAGTAAACTTTCTAATAACATCTCTACTAACAGGAGTAGTTTGTTCTAACGACTCAGATCTACTCGATGAGATTGTTTCTTAACATATTCCATTGAGATCTACTGCAAGATCATGTCGTGTATTGCATTATCTTAACTTTATTGAAGTTCTAACCACTAGCAATCAACAATTAATAGGTCGAATTAAATGTTTATACACATACATGTCAACATGACTTTGTAAACCCTAGGTTATTACTCACTATTGATGGTATTGCAACAATAACAACATGAAAATTGCAGAAATAAACAAAAATAAAACTTAAAATAGGAAAGGAAAAAAACCTCCTTTTGAATTAGAGTATTAGAATTCTAGAAAACAATATGAACAATGAACTCTCGTTTTCTCTCTCGAGTTTGTGGGGAAAATCCACTAATACAATACTTGAATACCAAAAATTGTACAATAACACTCATTTTCTCTCAAGTTGCTAATGATAAGCTGCTATAGATGCGTATTGATGTAATGATTCGATGTTTGTCTGAATAGGTATGTTGCTTTTTATATCTAGGATAGTTCCCTAAAGGTTACAATTGAAATTATATGACTGATCACATGCAATATTTAATTATTATATTGTTTAGGGAAAAGTCCGAAAACTGCATCGTCCTAGCAAACCGAGAATCACCGACGTACAAATGCCCTTAGTAGTGTCTGGAGCAAGTTTCTCAAAAATCATGGGCGTGAAGACACCTTTGTAGGCCTCTAGTCTTAAGATTTTCATGAATCATGCCCAAATTTCCTCCTTTAGAAGCTTTTAGATTTGAGTTTCCTTCAATGCACCAACAATCACTGGGGTGAAGTTAACCTTGTTAACTTCTGGAGTTGAGTTTTCTTCAATCCACACCCATGATTCCTTCCTTAAAGACATTGCCTTCGAGATTGTTTTCCTTTGCTTAGAATCATGGCTATGATGTACATTTTTCACCCTACTTTTTGCTCATTTGCTTCATTCTTGATAAATTTCTCCTCAAATTCCTTTTTAGTACTTCATTTTGCTTCAATTTGACATAAAATGAATATATATCCCAACTAAGTACCAATTCTACGTGAATCATGCCAATAAATTATAAATTGAACTTAATCAGCTGTTAAAAACAAAGCTAAATCATGCCTATCAAATATTTCCTTACTGAAGCCTTGCTTGTCTTGAAGCAAGAGGTTGATGAAAATACTTTGAAAACAAGAGATAAAACTATGGTGCTAATCTATTTTAGTGCTGGAATTTAGTACTCTCTCTATATTAACTCCTAAATGTTTCAATCAATTGACTAGAGTTACTAGGTTAATCACAGTAAATTAATCTTGACCCTTACTTTTAAAGTAAGATTCTAATACAGAATTAATATACACTAACAAGCTCGTACAAATGAATCCAATTACTCTTTTCATTATTTTATTGATTTTTTTAATTCAACACCAATTCAAGATTAGGCTCTTGAGTGCAATCGTACACATTAATAGATCCCCTAGCTTTTTCCCCTCTATTGTTTCTAAAGAATTTTATAATCCATGTTACAAACTTATAGTCTGTAATCTCGAGCTTGTCACTCAAATTAAAAATGTTATTCCCTCAAAATGGGCATTTCGCGGACTTACTCATTCGAGTTACAAAATTCACTGAATTTTTCTCTTTAAGCAAATTGAGTGTTGAAGTGAAATCCTTGGTTGGCCGATCGTAGGCCAGATGACCTTAGGTGACCAGGTTTTAAAGAGACCCCTTTGAACCTCAAACACTAACAACTTGCATGCTTAATTCTTCATTCATTCCATATACTTTTTTTTTTAAGAGAAAAGAAGGAATACAATAGTTTGAGGGGATCATTATGTGATTAGTATCCTTTGAACTTGTATGAAAGACCATTTAAACATAGTATTCAATTCAACTTTGACATTTATTAGAGAGTTTATGCTTGAATGCTTTAAACTCTAAAATTCTATGCTACTTAAGATCAGAATCTCAAGTTAAAAACAAGCAAGTTTACCCCACAATGATTTCATAAAGTTACCCTGGCCTTAGAAATATGCACACAAAGGAAACTTTTCATGTGATTTATTTCCTTATTCTAACACTTATAAAAATTGGTTTAAATTTCGTGACACCATATTCTTTAGACTTTGTCAATTCAAACAATTCAATGCACTTAAAATATATAAGATAGGCATTCATTATCACAATTTCAACAACTACAATTGGCATAACAAGTATCCCTCCTTCCCCACACTTATTGGAGACATTGTCTCTAATGTCTCTCTTAATGCCATGAAAACTTAAGGAAAAGGGAAATAGGAAATTGAAATGCAAAAGAGAACTTGACTCCCTTGGTAAGTGTAGTTTGACTCTAAATCATAATACTCTAATCCATTCATTGAGTTGCAAGCATATAAATCCATAAACACCTCAAAATATGACCGGCTGTTCCTTTTCCACGATATAGACAACAACAAATAACAAAAAATATTAACCAATTAAAAAAAAAAGAAATAAAAGATTAACACCAAACAAACCACATGAGTTCCACATGTATATAATAAGAGCCATCTCATGAAATCAAGTTTCCTAAAAAAAAAAGAAAGAAAAATCAACAGAGTTAGTGATAACAGCTTCTCCTTAATCCGAGTTCCTCTCCTCTTCATTTTCCTCATACTTTTCCTCTTGGCTGCCTTCATCTTCCTGATTTTCCTCATCCTCCTCCATGTCTTCATCATTAGATTGTTCCTCCTCACTAGTGTAGCAGGACTCTCCCACCTTAAGTGGTTCTAAATTCAACTCCTCTAATGGATTTGCTGGTGCAGCCAGTTAGTGCGTATCCCCTTGACGTTATGATGGAGCAATAGTTTTGGGAGTATTTTCAGCTGGCTCCTTTCTAGTAGGGCTCCCACTAAAACAAGAAGCGATTTGTATCTCTGCTCTTTCAGCTAATTTTGTCAGTAGCTTAAGGATGATGTTCTATTTCTTTTTTATTTCCGCCACATCAGCTTCTAATCTTGTCATTTTTCTAATCGAGAAGCTTGACTGGGATGGAAGTAGTGGCTGGACTCTTTGTGCGTCGAGATTAAAGAGAGGATCTTCAACCCTTAATGTCCCCTAAACATGGAGTGGATCATGTGGTATACCCCTTGATTTGACCATGCCATCGTTAGGTCTATGGAATGCATTTGTAGGCCAAAGCTTCAGATTTTTCAAAATGCGGCTAATCATTTGGCCTACATAGCTTCCATTCATCTTGGTACCCACTTGGCGCTTTATAGCATATGCCACGAGCACTGCTCCATTGCCCGGATGCAGGTGGATAACACTAGCAAATGGCAAGATATCTTGATTGCACATGCACTATCCATCTTAGAATTGAGTGTCCTGGCAAGGATGTAGTGGAAGACTCTGTGGCTTATCCATAACATAGTCGAGGCCTTCAACTTACTAGGCCTAAAGTTTTGCTTCCTTGAGATTAATCTCCAAAACTCATCTCTGGAGAATCCAAAAGGTGTAAGGAAGGTAGGTCCTCAAATCTGGGATCCTCTATGTCTTCTTTGTATAGATGCCCATAGCTTTTATAAACTTGTGCATTGGGATGCATTGATACTTCCCGAATGCATAGAAGTTTATCTTGAAGTTCAATTTGTTAGCAATATTCCTCTTTTCTATTGAGTACAATGCTAGGAGTGCTAGTGTAATCACTTTATATACCTTCTCTTGGAGACAAAAAATTTCAACCATGCGTGATCAGATATTAACCACTTTATGATGAACACTAGTCTTTAACTCTTTAGAACTCCCCAATCAATCACTGTATTTGGGTTGATAACTATTTTCTGATGGTACCGTTGATATGGGGGTTCATGCTCTTCCTTTAGCCCTAGTAGAGTAGGAACTAAACTACTCAAAGTGCTTGCGTCTTTATATTGCATAGTTCTTAGTCTTTTAGGTCGTTGTGCCTTCTAAGAGGATTTGAATGTGCTTTTCTTTGTGGCCATGCCTTTATGGAGAAAACTATTGAAAGTTCAGCAAGGGCTTAAACACTTCAACACCAGAATTTAGAACTTCTATACTTCAAGAATTTCTCATAATTACAATAAATTCTCAGATAACTCTGTAAACCCCAATAAATGAAACATGGAAACAATGCACTTCACAGATGATAACAACAGTATAAAAGGACATTCTCACCTTATCATTGACCACAACACAGGAAATGTTACAAATACTTAGTATATGCAAGTGACCAAAATGAAGAATTTCAACCTTTATACTATATACTATAGCTATTGCTAATTCCTATATTACATGTTTCACAAGATTGCTTCTCATAATGCGAGCACAAAAGCCCTAAATATGATCATACAATTAGAATTTCGAAATTTAGGGGTTCATAGATCCTCATATGGTTCAACACACAAATTGTATAGTATGCTTGTATAGCCTTGATCAATGGATGCCCCCAAGTTATACACAAACATGGAGTAGCCTTATTATACAATGGGTATTGCATTTAACTGGTACTACTAAATGTCACTTTATGAAACAAGAACAAAATCAACCTCCATTGCAAAAGCCTAGAGTAGCTCTATCCTATTTAAGCATTTCAACAAACAATTGGTGTACACCTTTGATCACAAGAGAGGGTGCCAATATTCAAGTGACAATTTATAACAATCTCCTAGTACAAATGTTTCATTAAATTGTTTAGTCAACGATTAGCACAAATTGTGCAAAAATCCCTATATCTTAACTTATGAATTGGATTTCGGGCCTTAAGGTTCATAGTTCATGTAGTTCATCGTGCACTAGACTATCAACATTATAAGGAACTAATACCATGCATGTAGTAGCGAAAAAAAAAAAATTTGATGAGAGTTGTATCAACACAACTATAACATCTTAAATCTCTTAATCTTAAAGATTATTGTGTATAACTTATAGAGAAAATTTAGGGAAACGAATCTAATACCTGTTAGTTGATGCAGATTGGTGGAATGAAATAAGTTGTTGATGTTAAATGATGGTGTGGTGTGAGGTTTACACAGAGATATTGAGAGGATCTAGCAATTTGTAGCTGCATATGGTGTTAAAAAATGAAATGAGGAGAGAGAAAGAATGACACACACACACACACATATGTAGAAGTGTTTACTTGGAGTCACGGGTGCACAAATGAGGAGCAAACTTACTTGGGATGGGAATCACGAGCGTACACATGCCCTTTGGGAGGCTCTGGGCGCGCTTTAGTCGTTTATGTTCCAAAATCACGCCCAGACAGGTTCCTTTAGTAGACTTTGGAGTGGGTTTGACAACTTGTTTCCAAAATCACGCCCACACATATCAGTGTGATTCTTGCTCCTTTTTAATTTCATGGCTGTGATATTTTATTTATATATAGTATAAATATATATGCATATACATTGTAAATAAATAAATAGTTGTATACATCTTATCTAATTCGCATATTACAAGCAAGACTCACCAAAATTGCTTCTTGAATATATATGTATATATATATTTATAGATAGATAGATACATGTATATTAATAACACAAAATGATGGTTCACACATTTAGCATAGCAACTAACAAACATAATACTATAACAAAACATAAAACTTTATAACAAAGGATATATGCTAGTTTATTGTCTCTAGCTTAACATTGCAAAGACTTCAATCCTCAATTCTTAAATTGAAGGAGTTTTAACTCCTCTCTACCTTCATCCATATCAACTTTTCCATGATAAACTTTTAGCCTTTGGTCGTTAACCTTAAAAGTACCTTTCTTAAGATGTGTTACTTCTACTATGCTATATGGATAGACCCTCTTCACAATAAAGGGGCCAGAACATCTAAACCTTAGTTTGCCCGGGAACAACCTTAATTTAGAGTTATGCAATAGTATTGAATCTCCTTCCTTAAATTTTTTAGGGTGCTTGATGTGAGAATCATGCAATTGCTTTGCCTTTTTTGTGTACAACATAGGCTACTAATCTTCATTCATCCAATTCACTGAGTTGAAATTTCCTATGTTTATCGGCTGCCTCTAAATTTAGATTTGCAGTCCTAATTGTCCAATAGGCTTTATGTTCAATTTCTATATAGTAATTGACATGCTGTAACATATACTAACATGTATGGGGTGGTGCCTAAGGGTGTCTTAAAGGTTATCTAGTATGCCCACAAGGTATTGTTTAACTTTTCAGCCCAATCCTTCCTATTGTGTGCCACTATTTTCTCCAGTATTCTCTTTAATTCCCTATTTGAGACTTCAACCTGATTGCTTGTTTGGGGATGTTAAGGAGTGGTTAGCTTATGGTGAACTTCATATCTCTTAAGCACTTTCTCTATTTTTCTATTGCAAAAGTAGGTCCCTCTATTACTAATTAATGCATTGGGTGCTCCAAATCTTGAAAATAGTTTCTTAAAAAACTTGACCACTACCCGGGCATCATTAGTGGGCAAAGCCTAGGCTTCAACTCACTTGGAAACGTAATCAACAACAACTACGACATACTTGTCTCCAAAAGAACCCAGAAATAGCCTCATGAAGTCTATTCCCCACATATTGAAGACTTTAAATTTTAGTATGTACTTATGGGGTATCTCATCATTCTTGATATGTTCCTTGTTCTCTGGCACCTGTCACAAGTTATCACAAATGAGTTAGAATCCTTAAAAATGCTAGGCTAGTAAAAACCTACTTCTAAAACTTTTTATGCTCTTCTATTCGTACTATAATGGCCTTTAGTAGGGCCACTGTGGCAATGGAACAAGATCTGCTACCCTTTTTAGTGAGAGACGTAGTGCCTTATGATCTGATTAGTACAAATTTTAAACAAATATGGATCTTCTCATAAGTAATATTTCAACTCCGAGAAGAACTTCTTCTTTTAGTATGAATCTAAGTCTTGGGGGGAGGACCTTCCCAACTAAGTTTTGTCTTGTCAACAAACCATGACACTCCTTGCTCCTCCATTACACGGATTGCATAAAGACTCTTCTAGACATTTATTATTGATTTCCTCTGCCTTTAACTCCTCTAGATGAGGCTTATCAAATTTAAAACATGATTCGCTGCCAAATTCTTTGCTCATTTCTTATCCAGGATCTCTAAATCAAATTCTTGGAGCAGCAAAATGCATCTTATTGACTTTGGTTTGGCATCAGACTTAGATAGAAGATATTTTAAGGTTGAGTGGTCAGTATGGACTACCACCTTGGACAAAATAAGTTATGGCCCGAACTTATCAAATGCAAAAACCATTACAAGTAACTCTTTCCTTGTAGTAGTGTATCTCTCTTCTGTGGGTGTTAGAGTTTTACTTGCATAGTAGATGGGTTGGAAGCGTTTCTTTATCCTTTGTCTCATTACGGCCTCTACAGCCGAGTCACTTGCATCGCATGAGATCAAATGGTAGATTCCAGTAAGGAGCTACCATTATGGGGGCTTGTGTCAACTTTTCCTTCAAAATGTTGAAAGCCTCTAAACACTTGTCATCAAAATTGAAGGTGATATCCATTTCCAATAACTTAGATAATGGCCTTGTGATCTTGGAGAAGGTTTTGATGAACCTCTACTGAAAACTAGCATGTCCAAGAAAGTTTCTGATCGCCTTGATTGATGTTGATGGAGGCAATTTGGAAATCACTTCCACCTTGGTCATGTCTACTTCTATCCCTTTCCTAGACACCTTATAATCTAGCACTATACCTTGCTGTACCATAAAATGGCACTTCTCCCAATTTAACACCAAGTTAGTCTCTTCGCATCTTCTCAACACCTTCTCTAGATCATATAAACACTTCTTAAACGAACTCTCGAATACCAAAAAGTAGTCCATGAAAACTTGCATTACATTCTTCACCAGATCCCAAAATATAGCTAGCATACACCTTTGGAATGTTGCGGGTGCATTGCATTCTATGATATGCAAAGGTACTGTAGGGGCAAGTGAAGGTCTTTTCTTGGTCTTCTGGTGCTATGGGAATCTGAAAGTACCTAGACATCCCATCCAAGAAATAGTAATATTGACGACCAGCAAGTTGCTCCAAAATCTAGTTAATAAATGGTAGTAGAAAGTGGTCCTTCCGAGTGGCATCGCTGAGCCTCTGGTAATCAATGCACACTCTCAAACTTGTTCGGTGTGCACCAGGATAAGCTCGTTGCTCTCATTAGGCACAATTGTCATGCCCCCCTTCTTTGAGACCAATTGGACCGGACTAACCCATGGGTTGTCTAAAATTAGGTAAATGAGTCCCGCGTCCAATAACTTGACTACCTCCTTCTATTGAAAGAATTGATAATAACTAAGCTTATTTTGAGGGGTATAAACAAAGAAGTATTTACAAAATTATTTTAGATCATTTTAAATCATCGAATGAAACTTGTCTATACTCTTAAAGTAACAATAGTTGGCTATGGCATGAAAAATTGGGATATGCTAGCATGGAAGTAATTTCAAAACTTGTTAAAAAGAATCTAGTCAAATGTTTACCAAAAATAAATTTTTAAAAGGACAAGATTTGTTAAGTATGTCAACAAGGAAAGAAAACTAAAACTTCTTTTAAGTCTAAGGATGTTGTTTCCACCTCTAGGCTATTAGAACTATTGCATATGGACTTATTTGGTCGTACTCAAACTCTAAGTTTGGGAAACAAAACATATACCTTGATTATTGTTGATGATTTCACTAAATATAAATGGACTTTCTTCTTTGCATCTAAAGATAAAACAGATTGTGTCTTTTTTAGATACTGCAAGAAAGTCCAAGATGAAAAAAGTTTTAACATTGTATCAGATTGAAGTGATCATGGGAGAGAATTTGAAAGTCATGAAATGGATGATTTTTGTAGTAAATATAGCATTGATCATACTTTCAGCACCTAGAACTTTGCAACAAAATGGTGTAGTTGAAAAGAAAAACAAAACTTTAATTGAAACAACTAGAACCATGTTGTGTGAAAACAATTTACCAAAATATTTTTTGGTTGAAGTTGTAAATACTGCCTATTATATATCAAATAGAGTTTTTATAAGATCAATTCTCAAGAAAACCCCTTATGAGCTTTGGAAAAGAAAAAGACCTAAATAATGGAAAAGAGACCTAAAATCTCTTACTTTCATCCTTTTGGCACTAAATGTTAGATCTTAAATAATGGAAAAGAACAGTTAGTGAAGTTTGATGCTAAAACTTACAAAAGAGTTTTTCTAGGTTATTCTTTAACTAAGACATATAGAGTGTTTAATAAAAAAACATTAGTTGTAGAATAATTCATTCATGTAGCTTTTGTTGATTCTTTGCCTTATTTATGTTCAAATCATGATGTGGATGTTGTTTGTGCTGATTTGAATAAGTTTTCTATTGAAAATGAAGATAAGGAAGAAAAAGAACATAAAATGGATGCCATGCATGGATTAGTAAGTAATGATTTTCCTAAAGAGTGGAAATATGCAAAACCACATCCAAAACATCTAATAATAGGTTAATCTTCTAATAACGTATAAACAAGATCATCTTTAAGAAACGTAAGTAATTTTACCGAGCCTAAAATTCTGAAGAAGCTTTAAAAGATAAGTTTTGAATACAAGTTATGCAAGAAAAATCAAACTAGTTGATAAAATTGGTTGTTAGACCTGATAGTAGACTAATTATTGGAATGAAATGGGTTTATAGAAACAAGTTTGATAAATTTGGAATCATAACAAGAAATAAAGCTAGATTATTTGCTAAAGGATATAATCAAGAAGAAGGCATAGATATTGATGAGATCTTTATCCCGACTGATAGACTAGAAGCAATTAGAATGCTTTTAAGATTTGCTGTTTAATTTTTTTTCTCTTTTTTAAATGGATGTCAAAAGTGCTTTCTTGAATGGTTTTATAAAAGAAGAAGTTTATGTAGAACAACCACCGGGTTTTGAGAATAATGAATTCCCTAATCATGTCTTCAAATTAAACAAAGCTCTTTACAGTCTTAAGCAAGCTCCTAGAACTTGGTATAAAACACCTGGTAGCTTCCTTTTAAACAAATGATTTTCTAGAGGAAAAATTGATACAACTCTATTTATCAACAATCACAAATTAAATATATTGATTGTGCAAATCTATGTAGATAATGTTGTGTTTGTAGCTACTAATATGAGTTTTATAAATGAATTTGTGGAATCCATGAAGAAAGAATTTAGGATAAGCATGATGGGAGAACTCAATTATTTTCTAGGTCTTCAAATAAAACAACCTAAAAATGAAACCTTTAGAAATTAATCAAAATATACCAAAGATCTCTTAAAAAGGGTTTAAATTGGACAATTGTAAAACAAGATCTACTCCTATAAGCACAAATATAAAACTTGATAAAGATGAAAATGAGAAAAACGTTTGTGATAAGCTTTATAGAGACATGATAGGGAGTTTTGTTATATTTAATAGGTTTTAGACTTGATATCATGTTCTTGGTATGTGTATGCACATGATTTCAATTTTGCCTAAAAGAATCACACTCGAATGTAGTAAAATGCAAATTCAAGTATCTTATAGGCACAATTGAAATTGGCTTGTGATATCCAAAATTTATAACTTTTGATTTAGTTGGATACTCTAATGCTGACTTTGTTCGGTTCAAAGTTGATCAGAAAAGCACAAGTAGCATATGTCATTTTCTTGGAAAATCCTCAATATCTTGGCACTTAAAGAAACAAAATTTGGTTGTATTTTCAACTGCCGAAGCTGAATATACAGCTGTTAATAGTTGTTGTGCATAAGTTTTATGGATGAAACAAACTTTGCTTGACTATGATTTAAAATATGAAAATGTTCCAACTCATTGTGATAACACAAGTGCTATAAATTTAACTAAAAATTCAATCCAACACTCAAGGACCAAATATATCGAAATTAGACATCATCTCATTAAAGATCATGTTCTAAATAGATATATCAACTTGGAATTTATTGATATAAACAATCAGGTTGTTGATATTTTTACAAAACCATTAAGTGAGGATCGTTTTTGCACTTTACGAAAAGAATTGGGCATGATTAACTAAGATGAGTGCTAAATATTATGGAGCCAAGATGATCTAGAACTTGTTTTTGGGCTAAACAAGCTATTAAATATAATACTTGCATAAATTTGATATGCTTTTGAAATGATTTGTTTTTTGGTTGTTGTATATTTGATATAGACCAGCTCGCCTGTGTGCATGTCCAGGGCTCGACCCGAGGGTTGATTGGTTTTGGTTTTTTGCCAAAAATATGCATCGGCTTGCCAGTAGACCAAGGACCGATGAGTACTCGAGGGTTCCATTGAGGGCTCGATTTGACCCTTGATCGACTATGGGCTTTTAGTTTCAAAATATTTATTTACACCGACTCGCTGATGCTCGTTTTTGCCATGGATATATATATGTCTTCTCTCTTTCCTCTGTCATTTTCTCTCGTCTCTTTCTTTCTTTTCTCTCTCTCTAAAACACCCTAGAATCCTCTCTCTATCTCTCCAATTTCTCCTTCTTCCTCTCTTTTTCTCTTTATCTTGTGTCTCCTTTCTCCCCACCACCACCCTACCATCTCTCACATATACTTTCTCTCTATCTCTCCTTATCTCTTTCTATTGCCTCTCTTTCTCTCTTCTTCTCTATTCTCTATGCCTCTAAGAATAGCCTGGGGATGTGCACTACATGCTCCACCAGCCTTTGATGGGTTTTTGTTCCCATCAAGAAAACATTCAGATTGTTATGCCTTGTTCAGTGATCTTCCTATTGATGTAGGCAAAAATTACAATGCATATGTATTAAAGTTCTTTAGAATTCCTTAAATGGCTAAAATTGTCTTAAATAATATTATGGATACCATGTCTTCTCTTGCCGAGATAAATGAGGAGGTTATTAGGTTATTCTACTGCAATTTAGTTGATTATCTGGAAGATGATGGAAGTTTGAGCATTAGGATAGAGTCTAGGTTCAATAGCTCAAGTTTTGTGTGCCATATGATGTATTCATATCTATATGGTGACTTGAGATATCACATTATGATATTTGTACCTTGATTGGAGTGGATGATACTAGAATTAGGATGCCCAGTACATTTGATGGCGCTCAGTATTATGAGGAGCTATTATAGTATCTAACACGGGTGCAAATTGGCGTAAATTGCGCAATCTATATTTATCTAGATTATCTCTTAGGTGTTGGATTCTTCATTAGTTTTTGATAGACAATTATGCACCATGCAAGGGACAACTGACCAAAGTAACGTAGTAGGACTTGAGGCTAGTGGTCCATATTTTAAGAGGAGATCATATTTACCTTTTTGATATGGTGTTTAGGACTTTCAAGTATGTGACCAACAGGCTTGCTTAGGCTGTTTTAAGATGAAGCAGGTTGATTACCTTGTTGTTATGAAGCAAAGGTGTCGAGTTTCGCACTGAGACTTGGGTTGTTCAATTCTCTACTTTTTTCTTCAATGCAATTTGCTCAGGGACTTGGAAGAGACAAGATGGGCACCAAATAAGAAAGAAGCCTTAGAGCCTTTAGTTGGTGGAGACGCTCTACTTCCTGGATCAGGTGTTGATACAGATTCTTTTGATAATAATGTGTACCCAGCACCACCTATTGGTTCTTCTACTCCTAACACCTCTATTTCCTCCCTACAGTAGCTTTGGGAGCATATGGACACCACATTAGATACCGTAGAGACCCAGATCTCTAATCTTCACTCAGATTTTCAAACTTTCAACTCTAATATTAGAGGCATCATGGATCATTTTTATCATATTCATCCTCATCGACCTCCTCTTATGTAAACCCCGAAAACTTCCATCATACGATACGACCTTAGATTAGAAATTATGGGTTAACTAGTAACCCTAAGAGTTAATTAGAAACCCTTAGATTAGATAGATACTCTAAGATTTATCGGTTTGGGACTCATAAACTTTATAAAAGGACTTCTTTGACCCCAGTTGATTCCAAAAACAAGATTTCGTATTCTGAGATAATAATTCAGGTTGTGATCAAAGGAAACTTCAAATCCTAAAGCCGAATCCTTGTCAAACAGACAGATTATATAGGAAAACCTAAATATGGATATTAAGTGATTACCTTAGTATTCAATAGAGACCAGGAATTGAAACAAGGTATAGTAATGAACCTATATTTGGATTGGAACCCTAGAATGTGAGAGTTCTAGTCAGTAATAAACTACATTGATAAGATTTCATAGTGAGTATCCAAAACTAATATATATAACTAGTATAGCCTATATATTAGTAGTAATATTACATAAATGACTCAATAGGGTTTTAGTTAGAAAATTGTGATCTTAAGATAAACTGTTAGGGTTATAAATACCCAATAAAAACATAAACTGATGTATAACTTGAGATCTAGACCTCAAATATAGAATTGAATCATACCAATAATCAAATTAGGGCTTTCTAAAGCCCTTGGAGCCTAAAACAAAAATTGGCCCGAAAAGCTTATAAAACCTAAATCGCGTAAGATAAATTTTTCTTAAACAATTAGATACGTACTATTACAACTTAAATTTGTACTTTTTGTTCAACTAAACCTCTTGTAGGATTCATCAAAGACCTTTGTATATATATATTTACATATATAAGCGAAAATATACCCTAATAGTGTAATAAACTACCCGAAAACTTAACTAAATATTATCTAATTCCTATATAATATATATATATATACATGTTTGCAACTTGCTGGAGACGTTTCCACTTGAATGAAGGGCTGGGATCTTCTTAATCTTGGTGAGCCGGAAATTCTTCAACTAAACAATGTTAAAGTCAATATAAATCTAACTTCAACCAATGCAAATCGGCCAAATCACTCCCCATATTTATGACAATCAAACAAAGGCTTGAATGGACAACAAACAAGAGCAATTCGTTTGGAAATTGAGGAAGAAACGCGGCCGAAACATCACATTCGTTATATAAATATATATATATATAAGCAAACGAACTTGGATGACTAAGCAAACGAACTCCAAATTTTCCCAAACTTTCCAGAATACAACCATAGCTTACTAGGAATCGAACCAACCCAGAAAACGAATTTTAAACGCTCATATCCATCCAGTTCGAAATTTCAAACAAAACCTGGGAAAAACGTTCAAAAAACGAGCTTGAGGTAAGTGATCTTATTCCGCGAATTTTCTTTCAGTTTTATGGATTGAGACTGACTCTTAGACATCTTAGGAAGCTAACCAAGGCTACTAGGAGCTTCGAATTTCATCATGAGGTCGCAACGGAGGTATTTTTCCCAAACCCTAGCCGAGTTTGATGATCCGAAATCATGGATAGCATGTTGTTTTTATGTTATTATTCTTAGATATTTAAGCTAATTAGTTCCCTAGGAGTCATTTG
This sequence comes from Combretum micranthum, assembly GCA_024138025.1. Classification (NCBI taxonomy): domain Eukaryota; kingdom Viridiplantae; phylum Streptophyta; class Magnoliopsida; order Myrtales; family Combretaceae; genus Combretum; species Combretum micranthum. The sequence goes on along the minus strand of JAMXBD010000172.1, from coordinate 936,299 downwards.
GATCCAAAATCTCGACGTTTCGACGTCGAGATTCGCCGAAAATGGCCGCGGCTCATCGGGGAAGACGATGAACAGTGCTCCCCATGAGCACGGGCTGGGTGCACGGGGCACATAACCCGTGTACCCCTCGGCCTGAATAAAAAAAAAAAAAAAAGAAAAGAAAAGAAAAGAAAAACGAAACTAATTATATATAATTATATAATAAATAATAATCTAACTAATTTTAGAATGTTTATTATTTTTCCTGTATTTATTTTTTTTTGGGAATAGTAATAATAATATTAAATCCGAAATTTATTTCTTTAAATTTAAAAATAAAATTATTTTTCTGACTTTATTAAATATAGGATGTTTAATTATTTAATCTATTATTATTAATCTAAAAAGAATTTTTTTGAAATATAAATTACTTTATTAAGTAATTTTCGCATAATAAGTTTTTAATTATAATCATTAATAATCTTAATATTATTAAAAGGATTTTTGTTAAAATTTTCGAAAATATTATTTCTAAAATAATATGAATATAAGACAAAAATTACTTTAGTAATAATATTAATTAAAGTATAAGACAATTAGTATAATTCTTAATGTGAGGGAATATAATTATTCTATCTAAACTATTTTCGGAATTTTTATTATTATTATTATATTATTATTATTATTATTATTATATTATAATTATTTTTGGTGCTATTATTGATGATAATTATTAATGTTCTTACGATTTACGAAAAGAAAAAAATAATTTCGAAATTAGTTATAATAAAGTTAATAAATTCTTTTATTAGTGAGTATGTTTTCATAGAAAGATACATATATGTATAAACTATGAGTTAGTGAATACTAAGTATATATTAGAATATTTGTATAAAAATTGATAACAATGGAAATTTAAATAATCCAAATTTGTGAATATAGGAACATCTATACTCTATAAGAAAAATTTATTAAGTAATTTAAAAGAAAACTGATATTTTTGGACAATAAAAGTGAATTAGCTAAGTTATTAAACTTTCCAAATACCCAATTGATAGATTCACATATCCAACCAGAACCAATACAATAAAACTGTGAGTACAAGGATTTAGAACTTAGAGCTATTTCGAAAGAAGTAATTAAGAATAAAATAGAAACCCGGTGAACCATTGGAACACTTAAATGTTCATAGGAACTAGATTTTATAATCTGTAATTTTTAATAATTATATGATTTATCTCAATAGGTGACTCGGGTATTGGGGAGGACCTATCTGAAGATTACTACGATTAAATAGGATAGGCAGGTGAATGACTCAGTCTTATTACATTGGTTGTGCTTGTACTAGTAGAGAACCTTAAATAAAAAGATAATGAAAATTGGTGATCTGTTTGAAATATGAAAGTTGTGTATTGTATTCCATTGATTGCCATGTCACTCTAAAATAAGCGATAACACAATTGCATGTATGTTGATAATGTATGTAGTATCTAATTGAGTGTCTGTATTGCTTGATCACCCCCAAATTGATTAAAAACTACTGTACCATAATGGAAAATAATCATGCATTACATACTATGCATAAAAAGCATTGAGTAAGTAGTAGCCTACTACGTGTTAGTTTCTCGGATCTCTGGTAATGCTTGAATTATCTAGGCCAGAGAGCTCGTAGTTAATTACAAGATTACTTTTGTTCTGTTAATACCATAGGAACTACATGGTAAACGAAGGACGCCGCTTATGATATTACATGGAACAACTAACACTTAGTGGAGTTTCTAAAGCTAAAACAGGAAATAAATAATGAAACATGATAAGTTTAAAGAGATAATTAAATTTGAGATTATTATTTCCTGAAAGCTTAAGTCTCTCCTGGGTAGGTGGACTATAGATTGTGATCCTTCAACCCCGATGGGAGGGCGTAAATCTTCATCCTGTTTGGATTCGGATTATCCAAGCTTGTAATGTTCATTTGTTTTGATTGATGCATTTCATATGACTGATAAATAACTTGTATGTTATATGCAATAAGTTCTGGTTATTCACTGAGCTTGTGTTTTAGCTCACACTCCCATAGTCCTTTCAGGTTTACCTTGCGCCCCTAGCTCATTACTAGCAGGAGCATGGTCCCGGTAAGAGATTAGAAGCCAGAAGTTTAAAGTTTAGTATAGGATTAGAATATCTATATATGTAGTAGTCTTTTGATGCATTTAATGTGCATTAGAATCATCAGTTAAGGTTGTAAGGAATTATGAAGCATATGATCTGTAATATAGTAGTTTGTAATAGTTGTTTACTAACTTGCATCTTATATATGTTTGTTCATTCCATCCAAGCAACTAAAAGATCCTGTTTTTGAAAATCATGTCATTCCTAGAAGGTAAACTAATAATGGTGATTGAATGGTTCTTGATTATCATTATTAGAATACCCTCGGGGCGTGACATCCTACATGATATTTCGTTCTGTTTATGTTTGTGATGTGTAAATTTCTATGTTTTGGACATTTTTATAACTTTTTGCACTCATATGTTTTTGCATGTCTTCCATGGCTGCTTAATATACCTATTTCTCATCTTTCTTTCTGCTTGCTATCTTATATAAATATTTTTTATGAGATCTAAGGGGGAGAAATAATGGTGTAATCAAAGGGAAAGAAATATTAGTATAATTATGGGGAGAAATGGAGTTAAATATGCAAATGATGGATGATTAAAATGAAGAAAATTATATGCTTAGTGGATTGATCTTGAGCTTATTAATTTGTTACTGTGATTGCAAAAATATGGGAGAGCTTTTATTAAGGGGGAGTGAAGCATCAAAAAGCTTTTACATGACTATTTGCCCTCATCAAAATGTGAGAGATTGTTAAAATAAATTATTTTATATGTGGCTTTGATGAGAGCAAACATTATGAAAAGATTTTATAAATGCACTCACATGAATATGTTTGATAATTTATAAAGAAATACGAACATGGAAATCTATCTTTTGTATGTATGTGTGTTGATGTTTTGCTTATAGGGAAAGCACTAATGCGCCATTCTAGTATATCAAAGCACAAAGGCAGCTGAGGCCTAAAACCAAGATGCAAGAATGGCGCGAAGAAGAAAATTTAAGGCGCGACATATGAGATCCTTGGACCGGTGAGTCGATAGAAGCATGGACTAGAGAGCTAATGGCCAATTAATATGACCGTTGCACGCACTAATTGTCGCTGTCTGTTAGATGTTATCTCCAACAAACATTTAAGATTTTAAAGACTATAAATACACATTACCTTGGATATTTATATAATTTTTGAGAAATTTTGAGAGCTTCCATTGTTAACAAACAAATCAAGTTTTCTCTCTTAAATTCTGCTCTCTTGTTCATTATTTGTAAATTTATAAATAAGAAGGAGAATATTGTTCTAGTGCTCTATTCTCATACTTATAATCTATCAAAGAGTATCTAGAGAGTAGAAGAAATATTTTATTTCCTTAAGTGTTGTGACTTATGTATTGCTCAGCTTGAGCGTGTATTTGTTGGTGATCAATAAAGTGATTGTGAAGTCCTCGATTTGAGACATTGGTGGATCGTGGAGAGTAGGGAGTTGGCCGAACTCTACTTTAAATCAGGACTTAAACTTTCTATCCTTTATATTTCATATTATAATATGCTATTATATTATTTGCCGCTATTAAAGTTAAATTTGATTTATTGCATAAAAATTAATTATTTGTGCATTTTATATCAAATACTCAATTTAGCACCCTCTTGAGTATCAACAAAAACACACATTAATAGTCCTGAATACTATTGAAATAAATTATTAATTATGTAATTTATGACATAAACTTTGTATTTAAAGGCTCAATTAATGGTACCCGTGTTGAAAAAAGTAAAAGAAGGAAGATTATGAAATGTATATAAAAGGTACAAACTTCTTATAAGAAGGTTCGAATCAATTGAAGCACAGAATCGACACAAAATGTGATAGTGCCAAGTGATCTAGACTAGTTGAAATGATTTAAATGACTTGCCTATCAAGTGCCCAATGATTCAGACCAATTGGATTTGCAAATTTATTTAATGTTTAAATTTGAAAAGTTGCAACTTTTAATTAAACTTTTGGAGAGTTTTATGTGCTTAGGTTATATCCATTTGTGATAAATGATTTAGATTAATTTATAACTTGTCAAATTCAAATCTAATGGATTGAATCCATACCTAAACATTATAACATTTGGGAAAAATATGATCTTTGAAATATGTTCCAAAGTATAAAAGATGTTGCATCTTTAAAGAAGAGGCATATTCTTGCACAGATTTTTTCATTTTCTTTCTTACTCTTTTCTCATTCAAAACAACAACTATACACAAACATCTCACAATAAATCTAAGTATGGTTTGATAATTGAATTTTTGCTATTCAAGTATCGCGAATTAATTATATATCTCATAGCAAACTTTGTGTGTGCGACGTAAATTCTTTAAAGAAAGCAAACCTATTTGTGCCTTTAATTCAACCCTTATGGCTTTGTTTCATTAAACCATATTTTTTCTATTATCTATTCCTAACATTCTTAGAGAATTTACAAAACATGTTTGGTGAAATAAATGTTGTTCTTAGAGTTACGAATCAAGACTTATCAAATTGGATTGATTTGATGGAATAAAGTTCAATCATTGGAAGGATAAGATACCTTTTTATTATCCATGTTGAGTAATGCCTATGTACTTGGTCCAAACATACAACCTATTTAAGAATTGAGGAAAGATGAAAGTTTAGAAGAAAAAGCTAAGTTAGAGAAAGCAAAGACGAAGAAGGGCGGATGATGAATTTGCATGTAGTAGTTGTATTCTCAATATATTATCAAATAACTTATATGATCTTTACATGACCATCAAGTCTCCGGTAGAAATTTGGAGGACGTTAGAAGAAAATTATAACATCGAAAGATAAGGTGCAGATAAATTTCTCATGTTGAATTATCTTGAGTTTAGTACGATTGACATCATCCATATATTAGATCAAGTTTATGAATTACAAGTACTTGTTAATTGGCTACGTGATTTGTGTATGGTTATCCTTGAATATCTTGAAGTAGGGGCAATTTTATAAATATTACATCATAGTTGGAATGATTATAGGAAGTAACCATTTCACATGATTGAAGATTTCATCGTTGAGAAGATTCTTAGGCATATATCCATAGAGAAAGAGGCTCGAGAGCATGATGCAGTAAATTTTCTAAATTGTTTCAAGGTGCACTGTATGAAAGATGGAGAAGATAAGAATCCCAAAAGGAAAATGAAAGCTGTGAACCAAATGGAAAGAAGAAGGTTCGTAAATGACATAATTGTAACAAGAAAGGGCATTATTGTAAATAATGTCGATTCCCAAAGAAAGCCAAGAAAGAATCTAAAGCATCTACTGCAAATCTGGTAGAAGATCAAGATTTTGTTGCAATAGTGACCAATGAATTCAAAGATTTACATGTTTGTATGATCACCGAGTTAAACATGGCTATAATGGTCAAATTTAGAGAATGGTGGCTTGATTTAGGAACAATGGTACATGCATACAATGATTGAAATCAATTCAAAAAGGTGGAAGACCGTGAAGTTTTAATAGGAAATGGCAATTTGGCAAGTGTACAAGGAATCAAAAGTGTTGATCTTCATCTCCCATCTAGAAAGAAATTGAGTCTAATGAATGTTTTGTATGTTTCGAATATCAAAAAGAGTAGTTTCCATAGGTTTGTTATGCAAAAAAGGGATTCAGAATTGTAATTGAATTTTATAAGTTTGTACTCATGAAAGGAAATCTATATGTAGGGAAGGGCTATGCTAGTGATGAAATGTTCAAATCAATCATTGAAATGAATAAAGTAAATAACTCTATTTATTGCTTGTTATTTATGGCATTTTAGATTAGGACATATCAATTTTCAAACTATGAAATACATGAATAGATATGCACATGCAAAAGTAAATGGAATGGATAACATAAATAAATGTGAAATTTGTATCCAAGCCAAAATCATTAAGAAACCTTTTCCTCAAGTAGAAAGAAGCACCCAAATTCTTGATTTGATTAATAGTGATATTATAAATTAAATGGAAACTTGACTAGAGGAGAAAAAAGATATTTTATAATTTTCATTAATAATAGTTCAAGATTTACTTATGCTTATTTTATTAAAGCATAAAGATGAAGCATTTGAATCATTTAAATGCTATAAATTCAAAGTACAAATACTCATAATAAACAAATTAAGTGCTTGTGTAGTGATAGAGGGGGTCAATATCTTTCAAAATGGATCTTAGCAAGTTTGTGAAGAAAATGAAATTGTGCACTAATGAACCACTCTGTATACACTACAACAAAATGGATTAGTAAAATGTAAAAATCGAACCTTAGTGGATATGATTAATTCGCTATTTATTAATGTGAAATTGCCTATTAATTTATGGGGAAAAGCATTGTTGACTTCATGTTATATATTGAATAGAATACCATCAAGATCTTTAGGTTTTGCTCCATGTTAAAAATAGAAAGGAAGAAAACTGAATGTTGTATATTTTAAAGTATGTGGTACATATGCTACTATAGAATCTTCGATCCAAAAAAGACAGAGTTTGGTGCTAGAGCCTTAAAAGGAATATTTGTTATGCACGAAATTTTAAAGGATATAGAATATTGGATTTAAAATCTAATATTATAATTGAAACTATAGATATAGAATTTTTAGAGAATATGGTGATCTAGTTGATGACATGATATCTCCTATAACACAACAAAAGAAAAATATAAGAATTTTGTTGAAAAGAATAATATTGATACAAATATAAAATCTATTGAAGAACCTAGAAGAAGTAAAATGGTAAGGAGAAGTAAGAATCTAAATCCTATATACATTGACTCTCAAACTCTTAGCTTCTTGGTTTAAGGTTTAATACTTAGTGTTGATAGTGATCTTAAAATGTATTGTGATGCCATGACTTCTTGAGATGCGACGTTTTGGAAAGAGACGATAAATGATGAAATGGACTCTTTATTGTCCAATAATATATGGATTTTTGTTGATTTGCCTTAAATAACTAAGGCAATTGGTAGTAACTGGCTATTTAGATGAAAATATAATTCGAATGGTTCTTTGCAAAATTTCAAGGCAAGATTAGTAACCAAAGGATTTAAGCAATGAGAGGGAATTGATTATTTTGATATGTATGCTCTTTTGGCTAGAATGAATTATATAAGAGAATAATTGGCCATTGCTTCCATTTGCAAATTATATATGCGTCAAGTGGATATCAAAACAATTTTTCCAATGGGTTAATGTCACGAATGATGCTAAACTTTGACAAAATAAACATTAGGCACTTAGACTTTGAAATTGATTAGTACCTAAATTTTGAAATTGGTCAATTTAGTATCTAAAAGAACTTTCATATATGTCAATAATACCTCCGTTAAGTTCTTTTAGGTTCTAAATTCATCAATTTCAAAGTCTTTCAAGTACTAAATTGATTAATTTTAAAGTTTTCTAGGTATTAAATTGATCAATTTCAAAGTTTTCTAGGTATTAAATTGATCAATTTCAAAGTTTACGTGCTAAATTGATCAATTTTAAAGTTTAAGTACCAAACAGATCAATTTCAAAATTCATATACCTAATTACATATTTTGCCAAAGTTCAAGTACCATTCATAATATTATCTCTTTTCTAAATGGTAACCTTAAGGATAGGTATATACACATGAACCAGAAGGCTTTGGGCTTCTTCGGAATCAAAAGAAAGTTTGCAAATTAGTTAAGTCATTGTATGGATTCAAATAAGCTTCAAAACAATGCCATGAAAAATTTGATGGTGTATGTTGAAAAATGGTTTTGTACATAATAATGCTAACAAATGTATTTATTCAAAATTTACAATTGAATATGGTGTCATTATTTATCAATATGTTGATGATTTTTTATTATTTGGAACAAATATAATTTGGTATAAATGAAACTAAGAAACATCTTACCTTGCAATTTTTTTTGGGTCGAATTACCTTATAATTTAAGATGAAAGATTTAAATGAGGTATATACAATATTGAGTATTAATATTAAAGCATAGTAAGGGCATTATGTTAACTCAATCACATTATATTGAAAAAATTATTGAAAAGTTTAAACACTTTGTAAGAAAGAATATGCAACTCCTTATGAGCCTCATTTTAAATTAGAAAAGAACTTGGAAAGAGCAATAGCATAATTAAAATAGTTATATAGCGTTTAACGTATGCTTTGCATTGTACTAGATTCAATATTGCATATGCTATGTGTAAGTTGTCATGATTTACCAGTAATCCTAGTACTGAACATTGAAAAGCTATATCTAGAATCTTTAGTTATTTGAAGCCATAAAACTTAGATTAGTCTATGGTAACTTTCTAACTGTGCTAAAGGTTTATTCATATGCAAGTTAGATAACAAGTGATAGTGATAGAAGTTCAACTTCTTATGGATATTTACCTTGGTTGGTAGAGCCATAAGTTGGGTGTTAAAGAAACAAACGTATATAACTCACTCAACAATGGAATCTGAGTTTATAGCACTTGTTGTAGCTTGTACAGAGGCAGAATAACTTAGAAATTTACTCATTGAAATAGACTTGTGGCCACAACCATTGTTAACCATTTCGATCTTTTGTGATAGTGAAGCAACCATGTCTCAAGCTTACAGTAAAATTTCTAATGGAAGGTCTTAACATATAGGCTTGAGACATGAATATACAAGAGAATTAATAAAGGATGAAGCTATAACCATCACCTATATTAAGACTAGTGAGGACTTGATGGATCCTTTGACAAAGGGATTATCCAGAGATTTTATAAAAGAAAGTACTACTAAGACAGATCTAAAACTCCTATAGTTGGAAGTGATGGAAACCCTACCTTATTTTAACACATGGTTCAATGGGTAAAAACAAGTCACTACTAATGGGTATACGACAAGTACTGTAAGTTAAAAGAGGATGGATTTAATAATGGATAGATTTTGTATCTAAAATCAATTAGTTTGATGTATTCCATCTATTTGCACATAGGAGTGGTGCTGCTCCTACTAAGAGTTTGAGAGATTACTTTTATAAAGGTTCATGAAGTTGGATGAATGTATGTGCTATCATGAAATCTAATATTTAGATGTGAACATGATTATGTGTATAAACTCTCCAGTTGTGACATATAGTATGGAAGTTCAAAGCAATAAGCTACTTATCACCAATTTACAACTTTAAGGATTTATATTAAGGAATGGTTCAAGTTTGACAATGTTATTTTTTAATCATAATCATGAAGGTGTTTATGTGTGTGTACATAATCGATAATCTAATGGGGGATTGTTGAAATAGTTTACCAATTATGTAATTTATGATATAAAATTTGTGTTTGAAGGCTTAATAATTAACTATAAAGGTATTCGTGTTAAAAATGAGCAAAAGAAGGAGAATTATAAAATTCATATGAAAGGTCTGGACTCGTGTAAAAAGGTCCAAATTAATTGAAACATAGAGTTGAAATATAATGTCATAGTGCCAAGTGATTTGAACCAATTGAAATGATCCGGACCACTAGTGCCTGTCAAGTGCCAAATGATTCAGACTAGTTGAAATGATCCGAACCTATTGAATTTGGAGATTCATTTAACATTTAAATTTGAAAAGTTACAACTTTTGATCGAACTTTTATAGATTTTTATGTGTTTGTTACATCGATTTGTGACAAATGATTTTGATCAATTTATAATTGATCGAATTCAAATCTAATGTATGTAATTTATACCTAAACATTTGTAGATTAATTATAAAACAATATCCAATGCATCTAAATGTCTAGCTTGTCAAGTTTCTCACCAATATTCAACCCATGGTTCAAGTAATCAAAGCATCCATATCAGTATTGTCATCATCAATTGAAAAGAAAGGAATGAGTTGAAGTATAATACAATAGCAATATAAGTGTACATGATATGATCACACATTACCATGCTAACGCATATGCATACGCAACAACCATCAATTTATAGCTTTAATTTAGGTAGAGCAAATCAATAGTGGAGCACTCACCCTCTGGAAAAATGCTGTGGGAATTTAGGGGTCTCGAGTAGCAGCAATTGCTCAGAGGATTGATATAGGTAGCTTGGGTACCTATATCTCTTAGAAGAAATTCTAACTATTAGTCTTGTTCAGGGGTCATAGTTGTTACTCATCTCTACCTATCACAGTATATCATACTGTATATAGAGCCCATAATCCTAACCTATACAGGTGTAACTTCTCTCTGGTCAAGATAGATGTTACCCAGATACTGTTCGCATTATCAGATACTGCGAGCCATCTCAATGTACCAATAATGGTAAGGAAAGCTTAAGTGCCTAATTACCATGATGGAGTTGCTACAGAATGTTGTTGCTCCCCATACCAGATTAAAATAAGACAAGCACACTCAAGCAATTAATTAGGCCATTTTTAAGTATTTATTCATTTTAGAACGCCTATCTTAGCAAGTAACACCCAAGTCACTGTGTATCTATACACAAATGGGAACCTCGTCATGAAATAGATCATAGATAATCTAAAGAATAAGAATCTGTATAAGGAAATTATCTCAAATAAGTTTTAAGTTACCAATTCAATCATTTATTCTCATTAGATTTATTATTACTCAATTCCCAAGTTATTTATACACATTACCTATTCTAATGTGAGATTTCACTTAAATTCCTTTCTTAAAATATTATTTCATAGATAAATACAAGTCCTAAGGTAAGTTTACTTTTAGGTCATTTCACATATTAAATTTTGTTTGTTACCTAACCATCTAAGCTTACTTATAGTAATTAGGTCCTTAAAATGATATTTTAATAACACTTCTTATAATTAATCAAATAAACTTTTACTAAGTGAAATAGCTTATTCAAGATGTAATTAGTCCATTTATATCATTAATAACTCAAATTTACCCTTAGGGGTGCTAAGGATCCTACATTAGTCTTCTTAGTAGGTTGTTATAATCTTATAAGTGGTTATTTATACCTATTTTATTAAATAAATTTCTAAAATCAAAATAATTAATTATTCACCTTAAAATTCATATTTTAGTATGGAAATATATTATTTGCATTTATTTAATATTTATGTGATTAGAATCAATTTCCTCTTAATTTCAATATTTCACTTTTAATAAAAAACTAGTGCACATCTTAACTTTAATCAACAATTTCACCATCTTTTACACGGGTTCTGGAGGTCAAATTTTTATGTAAACTATGTAACACATTAACTTACATGTTCATAAGTTCAACTGACCTAAACTAATTAATTAATTATGATTTTAAATTTGATTAAACTTAATTTGTCCAAAACAGAACACAAGCAATGGTGACCAATCGATTTAAGAAAAATTAGAGCATGATTTGACAGGTTCTTTATTGGTTCTTTTACATTATATTAAAATAGACTTTTCAAGCTTCTAAATCATTATACTTTCGCCCTAAAGGAGAAGAAAAAGTCATCGGTTTAACCCTATACTTTACCACTACGATGATGTCTAAAATTCTGTTTTGCTTTGTTTTTTCTATTTTATAATTTAATTTTTAAAAATAGTAAATGTACTTCAAAAATCATGAAAATTTCTAGTTTAAATATGGATACGTTAAAATAGAATTTCTAAAAATTTTATCAAAAAGAATTCTATTGATATTTTATTTAGATTTTATATCTCAATGATTTCCATGATTTTCCAGCACATATTCAACAACATAAACTATAATTATTCATTATCTATTCTTAAATCTATAGATGTAATAATACAATCTATGATTTCATCATTAAATAATTGATAAAAACAACACAAATCACATGAACATAAGTGTTGAGTTTTTTTAAAATGAGTTTTGATGATAACAACAAAGCTAAAAGATATCTAATGAATCTATTTTAAGTGTATAGATCAAAGGTATTTATTTTTATACACTTAAGCAGACATTTAATAAGATGGTCAAATAGATGTTTCAGTGGACTTTTGAACAGATAGTTGGATTAATGTTACTATGATTCGCAGTATGTTTACTCATACAGTTTTTATCAATCATCATAATACAAATTGGATTTATTTGAAGCCCCAACTCCACTAATTAAGTGTATTTGGGCGATGTACTTAATTTATTCCACATAAGGAGGATAATAATTCATATGAATTTCCTTTAGAAGTGTTTCATGAGTTTTTCAAAAAAGTTCTCGCAAGTTACAACAAAAAGCTTTTTTCGAGTTTAATGAAGATGTTTTATCAAGATGCAGCAAAGATATCGGAACAAGTTTAAACATGTTTTATCTGACATAATAATATCTACACATGAACATAAGAACTAAGATGATATATATCTTGTTTGTTATTAGTTGTCGCTTATCCGAATGTTGAGAGATCTTCAAATTTGGAAATTAAAGATTACTTAACCAAGTTGTTGAAGACTCAAACAAAGATAAATGTCAACAATATCTGAAGATCACAAGCGAAACATAATATATGTTTAAGGAGTTCAAAATTTGAACTTTTGATAAGATTTTCAAGTCTCATGAATATTGGGATATCAATCTTATCCATGCAACAAACAAGCTATTACAAGATTTTATGAACTTTTGAAGTTTTCTCTTTCAAGAAGGACCGTTTAAGAAGCAAATATAAATATTCATTATGTTTCAAGACTTAAACAAGGAGCAAACTTATAGATACTTATAGATACTGTGAGCTTCATCTTTCATTTACATTTCTTTCTAAATTTTGAGCTTAATTTAGAGAACTATATAAGTTAGATTACAAAAAGTATTGTAGTCTATGTATAGCTAAGTGGTAGTCTGGAAAGATAGAACAAGAGCTATTAGTATCTGTAATTCTTTTTACTATCGGATTGGTTAAACGAACGGTGTGGAAGATCGAATCCTCAACAATGGTGCTAGAAGAGAGGACTGACTCACAAGGAGGAACATCCATAAATTGCCGTCTTCTTTACTATTTTGCACCTTTTTCTGTTATATTATTTATTACTATCACATGCATTCATCATAAAAAGAAACTAAAAAATATAGTGTTTGTTTTAGTTAGTTTTTCATGAAAAAGTTTTAATAAACAATTCACCCCCCTCATGTTTGCCATTTTGGTTCCTACAATAAGATTATAAGTTTAAATTACTTATAGTAGATGGAGGAAAACACACTCTTAAACTAATACTACCAATCAAGGAATTGCTTATTGCTGAAGTGTCTCAAGCACACCTCCTCTCTCCTCTTGATTCTTGATTATCCTAAGATTAAATTTGTATTAGTGTTGTGATTAAAATATTAGAGTTTAGGAAATTTTTCCTACCTTTTCTCTTTGATTTCTCTTTTATAGATCTCTAAATAATAAATAAAGTGTGTTGTTTGTGTCTTTCTTCTAATTGAAGTTTAGATAAAGTTTTGAGAGTAAACTTCTTGAAGAAGTTTTGAGAATGAGGAATGAGAGGAGAGAGAAAATCTAGAGTATTTGTACTAGGATGAGGTGGTTCAAATGTATAAATTAACGCTTAAGACAGAAAATCCTTGGTCGTAAGTGTTGTATTGATTTAGCCAAGTACCGCTAAATTGTCTGTTTTACCCCTCCATGTCTTATGACATGTAATTATCCTCTTTTAATTATTTGTTCCTTGTAATTTTATCAAATTTCTATTTGTTAGATTATTCTATTTACTCTTAACAATTTCTTATCATATTTGTTGAACATTATTATTATCATTATTGATTACTATACAATATATATTTTTTATTCCAATATAGTTGGTTATTGTCAATTTATAATATTAACATTGTTATTGTTATTACTTGTAACATGAATTTTTTAGGACATTTCATCCTGCCCTCCTAAAAAAAACAAATTCATTCTCAAATTTTATGTAACAACTTGTTACAAGTGGTTATTTGATAATAAGTTTTGAATGTTATTGTTGTTCATCTTTATAACTCATTATTTCATGTTTTACAAGTTTTAATATTTTTTTTATTTTCATCAAGTCAATATCTCATACAATTTACGTGATGTATAACATTAGGAACTTCTTGGTTTGATGGTTTCAAAACCTTCCATTTACTTTACTTGACAAAACCTGAACTTGACAAGATAACTAACGATTGACAACTTGACTCGACTCAACTCAACTTAAGATGACTCATCATATCATGACTCCAATTGACAAGATACGATGACTCAACAAAGAAGGTTGGAGATTCATCATTCTACCCTATATGTATACATATGCGAACGCATGTATGAAACATAACATATTCATATTCTTTTAATTATGCTTATTCATTTTACCATGATTCGATTTTTAAATTCTCTTTTATAAAGATGTATCAAATTTATAATTATGTTGGAATTTTGATCAATATTAAATATTTAAGTTAATTATTATTTGTTGATAATATTCTATTATGTCCTTTATTTATCTTTATCATAATCATTGTGTTACTACTTAGAAGAATGATCACTTACATTTTAATATTTATTTTATAATTCCTATTTTGACGATGTATTGAATTTTTAAATACACTGAACATATTAGTAAACTTGAAAATGTCAAAGTCAACTAATAAATTTTAAGCATAATTTTCTATTTATTTATTTATTTTCTTTTTTTTTTTTGTTTTGTTTTGTTAGTTTGCTTTCATTTATTTGTTTAACCAAGATTACTTTTAGTAGCAGATTAGAGAATCTTTTTATATTGATTCTAATAAGAATATATTTACGTCTTTCACTTTTAAAAGTAATGAGTTTTAGAAAAGAAAATTGGCAATTGAGTCCATTATAATATAATTTATAGATTAGGTGGAATTGGGTTCAGATTTTGAAAATAAGTCCAATTAGGGTAAAATTAGATATTGGACCTAATGAATTGGATATTAGCTCGATGGAATGGATTTAAGTTTTAATTAGGCTATTGGACCTTCTAATTCCTTTAGTTACATTATTTGTGTTTTAAGGCTTTTGGGTCCAAGAAGGTATATTTGAAAAAAATCATGATCTTTGGAATTTGTTCTAAAGTATAAAATGTGTTGCATCTTTAAAGAAGAGGCATATTCTTGCATGAATTTTTTCATTTTCTTCTATACTCTCTTCTTTTTTAAAGCAACAACTATATGCAAATATCTTACTACAAATCTAAGTGTGATTTGATTTTTGAATTTTTGCTATTCAAATATCAAGACTTAGTTGTATTATGAAGAAATTTTGCTTTGAAACTCTCGTAGCAAACTTTGTATGGGAAGCACAAATTCTCTAAAGGAAGCAAATCTATTTGTGTCTCTAAGTGGATCCTTATATCTATGTTTCATTAAGCCATATTTTTCTTTTCTCTATTCCTAACAGCTACCCGGAGTTCACAGTCCTCTCCCTCTTTTACCGTATCGAGCTTTATGGTTGATAATCTGATGTCATCCATCACCAGGATACCAAAAATCCTGTTTTTTCCGGTTTGGGCTCATAAGCCGTAGTGGAGACAGAATTAAATCCAGAAGACCCAAATATTTAGACATTAGTTGCACGTGCATGGTTTAGTTACTAAAGTTCCCCTTGACCCGTTCTTCATCCTAAACCAACATGGATTTGCTAAGACAAAGAAAATAAAAAAGTCTAATTCAAGCATATTTCAATAAACTCAGACTTGCAGTAACATGTATGACTTCGAAATTTAAATCTCTAACCTTTTTTTCATCAACTAATCTAATGGTATTTAGCTTTTAAATTTTATACCTAGCTATTAGTTCAAACGTTTTAAAAAGAAAAGTATCACATTTGATATATAAAAATTCTTTGTAATAGATAGGAAAGATATGGAATGGAATAAGTAATAGAATCAGGTAATAGCTAGGTATAAAATGGGATAAATTTTATCCTGTACGTGTTGCAGATTAGCTCAAAATTAATGTCATCATTAATGGGGGAAGTCACGGCCTCCCTTGTGACATCCGATTTTGAGCTACTAAGCCAGGGTTCCAATTCACGTTATCCTCTTTAAGCGGCAAACCTTGCAACATGGTTGTAATAATTAGATGAAGGGTTATCGTAATTGTGGTTTTGAAAAAGATAATATTATAGTTACGAACTTATGATTCAATTCGCTACTTATCAAAAACCCACATTACTTTCGATATTTAATGAGGATGTTAAAGATAGATTAACACATTTATGATGTAGATATTTATAAATGAAATTGCACTTTTAATGTATGATAAAATAAGGGTAACGTCAACAATGGTATCTCAACTTTAGTAAAAAGTTCAATCAGATACATGAAATTTGGTTTTAAATAATTTGGTACCTAAATTTTTGCAAAAAGTTCAATAAGATACCTAAAGTTTAATTTTGAACAATTTAGTGCTTAAAACAAGTTTTTGTATATATTTAAGTAGGAAAAAATATACAAGAAAACTTTATTTTAGGCATCAAATTATTCAAAACCAATGTACGTGAAAACTTTGTTTCAGGCATTAAATTATTTAAAACCAAACTTTAAGTACTTCATTGAACTTTTTACGAAAGTTCAGGTACCATTTTTGACATTATCCGATAAAATAATAAGAACATGAAATTGATAGCATATATATACGTGATATATTGGAAATTATTAAAAAATAGGTAATATTACTTGTAAAATGGAAAACTGATTAAATAATTAGTAAAATTAGGGTGCATTTGATTTGTTAGTTTGGTATCAATTTGATATCAGTTTTATGTCTATTTCAACCGGACTATTTGTCAAAAACAGATATAGATAAAAAACAGATATTTTTACTAATAAATAAACCAAACAAATCAAATATAGATCAAATACAGATGTATATCAGATACTGATGATATACAAATAGAAAACAAACCATCTAAATAGACCCTTATGCAATGTATATTCATGGGTCAATGAAAAAGGCAAGAATTCTTCCTTTGATGATAGCAAATTAGTCAAACTTTGGAAAGAAAACAAAGCTAAATATACCATCTTCATATTTTCTCCTTTATACCAGTGGACATATCACTACCAACACGTACTATAATCTCCTCTTCACTACTCAAGTTACCTTTTATCCACCATTCACCTTTAGTTACAGTTTCATCCAAGTTCAAGTGCATCATGCATAAGGTTTATCTAGGTAAAACCTCCAAAGTTTTTAACTACTCAAATCAAGTTCAAAACTTTTAATAAATTCATATATATCTAATTATCTATAGTTTTCTACATCCAGGTATATTTGTCTAGTCTCCTTGTAATGGTAGTGTTATCCTTTAAGAAACACTTTAACAATGCTTACTTAGAGTTGAAAGTAAATGGTAAGAGAATCCATATTCTCAAATGCAAATGAAATTTATTGTTGACTTTTTTAGAAATTTCAAGGCAATAGTATGAAGTTTAGCTCATAGTTAACTTCTATGTTTAATCAGTTAAAGAGCTCTAACTAACTTTTGATTTTCTTTTTAAATTTCACGGCCTCCCTTGCTTGTAGCCTATAGTAGATCCTTGATTCATGTACTTAGAACACATACATGATGATAGTAATCATGATAAAAGTCATCTCTGGTGATTAAAACCCCTTACATGATGATCCTGTCTATTTACGATTGTTGTAATGTTAGAATTCTTTCTTTACTTAAATTAATTAGGTTACTTTTGATACTTAATATGCTTGTTTGATGATGGCTTACCTTCATTATAAGAATGTTAAAATAAGTTTAATTTATAAGCCATGGCAGGATATGGAGAATGTTTAAAGTTTCTAACATCTAAGTCCGTTGAGAAGTCTATATTGTTTTCCAATTAAATTTGTAACAATTTGATACTAATTCATGGTTAAAATTGTAGCAAAGATATTATTAAGATTTTAAGTTATAGAGCCAAACCAAAGAAGACTAAGTATGGGCAAATAACATTGGTAAGCAGCGCTCTAAACTGTTTGCTAATCTTTTGACCACTTGATTAATTAGACATAAGGATTAAGTAAAACTAGTAGAGACTAGATATGTGGAGCTTCAAAATGCCTACTCTTATGTGTGATTCCAATATAAATTGAGCAATATATGCCAAATCTAAGTCATGGTATTAACTTAAAATTCTGCAGTAATTCTATCCCTTCGACTAGAATCTCATAATTTATTGTGACTAATGCAAACCTCAAAAGAAGAAGGTTTTAGCTCCATATGTAAAATAAATACTTAGTCTAACCTTGTAAATTTTCATTTAAAAATATGACCTAGAAGGCTTTGAATTAGCCCCTAAAATTTAATTTCCACATCATTGTTGATATATATCTCCAATAACCTAATTTGTGAAATTCATTGCAATCACCATAGGACTCAAATTTATGAGTTTTCACCTCCACTAGCATCTTATAATTTTTTGATAAAATTATGCTTTGAAAATATAACTAGAAAGGTACCAAAATAGCTTCTAAAAGCAAAAATGTAGAATGTTGATGTTAAAATGAGGGAAGCAAAAACTTATCAATGTGTTTTTTCTTTCTTTGTTTTTTTTTTCTTTTTGTAATGTTTAGATTTAAGAAGTCTTATTGATGTTGCTAAATCCAAATGTAGCATATATGTAATTGTTGTATAACTCTAATTTTAAAGTCATTTTAAGGGTCTGTTTCATTTATTTTATTATGGTCATTTTGCCATCTTATCTTTGTTGTGTTCATACATATTATTTGTCAAGAAACATATACAAAAGAAAAATAGATATTTTTAGTTATAAATAGATCAACAGACTAGATACAGATGCGGATCAGACATAGGTGAGATAAAGATGAAAATGAGACAATCTAAATGGACCCTATGATTTAAATGTTAGTTCTAGACCTAATGTGAGCTTATAATAAAATTCAAGTGTCAAAGGATGTTAAGTGGACATGAAAATTGAACCTCTAGTGGGTATGATGAAGTGAAAGATTTAGGGAAATATCACACTCTATTGATTTGCACATAAATACCAGTATGTGATCTTTAAATACTTGCTGGTTCTATGAATACTCAAGCAATTGGCATCCTAATATGAAAAAAAATGACGTAATTAAAAAATTTGGGGAAAAAAAAGCAAAGATGGCTCAAATTTTATATTACTAATGACAACTGAATGTTTTGCTATCCTAAGACATACATATGTATGCGAGCTAGAAAGCTGCCAAAAACAAAACATAAAAATTGTCAAAAATAGAAATGCCATAAAACTTAAAGACACAAAATAAATGAAATGACAATTACAACGCCATAGATGACATATGATAGAAGTATCTATAAGAAGTTATAACAAATCTAAAACTTATTCAAAATAGAAAAATTTCCCATTTGAGAGCCTAAATGAAGGAATTTGCCTTAAAATTGACGTAACTCATCACCAAAAGTGGTCATTTCTTCCTGTTAGTTTGTTTCCTTCAAGATAGAAACCTCAAATCATGAAACTCTAAGGGACTCTCTCTTTCCTATTTTACTAGGTACCTACTCACCACTACTTCTATCTCATTAGAGTAATGATGGTGGATGTTATGGGATGTTCTTGTAATGATTTTGGGACTAGAAACATGTTTGAATGCTCCCATGCAATCCTAAGATTGGTTTAATGTTGGAGAATGCAAAAATGGTGTCATTGAAGGATAGGATATAGATTAAACAATTTGATAAAGGAAAATTCCATATTTCATTCATGGTTAAACTCGATATTTTAATAAATTAGAATAGTATTTGAGCAAACGATCATGATAATATAAAGAACACCAAAATTGAATAAGAAATAAAGAAGTTATTGCAGTTAGAATTTAGTTGAATATATTTGTAACAGTAAGTAGTAGTTTAGAGTGTTTGTAAATACACAAGATGTATTTGTGATAGAATGATTATGTGTATATGATAGGTAAAAATAAATGCGTTGAGTAAGAGATTAGTGTTTTCTAGGTAACTATTCCCTTTATGTGCTGTTTGGTTATGTGTCAATCAATTACTAGACTAACTTGCATTGCTTCCTTGAAATGATGAAGCATATTTTTTTATTATTCTAGATTGTCAACATATGTGGCTTGATTGGATTTCTTAAATATACCTTTGGACATTTTTTGAGAATAGTTGCTATGTATTATGGTAGGGTAAATTACATCAGAAGGTATTAATGTTTAGAGGTAAGTTCATTTATGGTATCAATGTTTTGAGTGGTTAAAAAGGAGAATCAATGTTTGACAAAGTATATCATGTAAGGTATTAATGTTTTGCAAAGTTCATTTGAGGTATTGATGTTTGGATTAGTTTTAAATTAAATCTCTTTAATTTTCCATTAATAGTCAATTATTGATACTTTATTTGACTCAATTCACCAAACATTGATATCTTAAATGAACTTACTCCCCAAATATTGATATCTCTTTTAACCACTTAAAACATTAATAATTTAGATAAACTTATCCCCAAACGTTGATACTTTTTAATGTAATTCACTCTATTATGGCAGCTATTGTATCTCATTAGCTTTGGATTGATGATTTGTTTAGTCTAGTCCTTGGAGTATGTTTGTTTACATTCGTGGCATAGCATGAAAGTACCTAAATGTCACATTTTGTAAACTCAATATTCAAATACCAAAAGTACAAAATAAATTATTTAATTTACAACATATAGATAGATTCCATGGATTCAAGCTACCAAGTTCTTCTCGCTAATATTACCTTAGTTAGAGCCGCTAAATGGAGCTCATTGCTTAGCATATTGGCCAATACATGCCATGTGCATTAGTATAACATTTATGTGTTTTGGATACCTTAGATTTAAATGGCTAGTATAGTATAAATGGTTATATTGGTTATTCTAAAATGCCCTTTGATTATTGTAATAGTGACTGGTTAATTAAATGTCATTGATATGTACATATGTTTCTCATTTTTTTTAACCAATCTCAAGTATAGACATAGAAGATCAAAGCTAATAGCTAGGATTGTGTTTTTTCGAGAGAATTAGCTATTCATTTGTTGGGAGACCTATCCTTTTGGTTAGATTATATTAGACTCAAATAATGTTTATACATAGCTTTTATGGTTGCAATTATCAATGAAGAAAATGTAATTACTTAATACGGGTTTTGCAACTCTTGGCATCCTTCCTTTAAGCAAAGTCGATGGGCTTATTTTACTTGATACTCCTGATAGACTGCTTTTTTTTTTTTGTTAATATACAAAACAAATGGTGTTAGTGAGGTATTAAATAACCACAATAACTTTGATTAGATATTAAATTAATCATTTTAAAATTTAGGTGCTGAATTGAACTTTTATGCAAAATTTAGATCCAAATATAACATTGTCAAAAGAAAATGTTAAAACCTGATTGGGTATGGCTCATGTCCCAAAATTATGAGAGTGGGAAGAGATAGAGCAAACGAGATAAAAAGAGAATTTTAGACAAGGCATAGATTTTGTTAAGATATATTCAGTTAGTTAGTCTTTGTGTTGACTTTTATTCATATTTTTTCGTGAATTATCCTATTAAATCATGTAGCATGCAAGGTGCTTTTGATGACTTGTTCCTTTAATAATCGAAGAACAAGAGGAGCAAGGTCATGAGCTTGGAGCATGGAGATATAAATAAATCTACCCCCTCTAGTGGAACAGAAAGCCCTTTCTTGTGTTTTAGAATAGTAACCCCTGTTGCTCTTTTATATTTTATTATTTAGATCCATAAGAAAGGATAAGAACATGTTTAGTTGAGAACAATCTAAACTACAAAAGAACTTCTGCTCAATAAATGACTTTTCAATTAAATGTAACTGTTGTTATAGCCTACTAACTTTTTATTTAACTAACCAATTTTTCAAAATAATCCTTACAAATAATTATGTTATAATTATCGTACTATCACATGATTTATTATTTTCTAAAGTCACACCACTGTACTCCTCTTGAGTATTCTTCACAAGTCCAACTAGTTCTTACTGCTTGGCTTTATTCTCAATAGGGAATAATTCCAATTGGGCATTTTGTTTTGAGTAATCTTGTCCTTGGTAGTCATATTATACAGCTGGATTGTGTTTTTGCAATAGTTTGCTTTATTCATAAAGTCAACAACTTTACCCCTCCAAACATAAACATTTCCCCCCCTGAATTTTATTTAATTTGTGGAAGGATAAAAGTACAAGTAAAACTTTTCAAGAGGATGACAAGAAAGGAAAAGGAGAGGTCACATATACATGGGTCTTGTCACTTGTCAGTCTTAAGGTTTTATTCCGAATAACCTGTGTGATTTCGAGCCTTACTATTATTGAAGTATCATAAGTTGTGTAAATAGTTATTGCCTTTTTCTTTCAGCTTGTCTTGATCCATCAAGCCCACCTTGTACCGTATATCTTTAAAGTTGTCTCACCTAAAACACATGATCATCAGTAATATTCTACCCCATTAGGGTTTCCAAAAGAGATTCCATTTGTTTGTTGTTACAAGGAATATTATTTTTATGAAATCTAATTTCACGTGGGTCGGATCACTCAAGCTAAAAGGATCCTTAGCAATAGTTTTAATTTTTAAAAGAAGAAATGGGTGGTTCTTCTTGTTTTCTTTTTCATTGGTATATTTCAGACAATTTGCGAGGAAAAAAAAAAAAAATCCAAGTTGCTGCTTATGTTGCCCAGCGAAATCAGAAGCCTTTTATGTATATATAATGGGACCTCATATAATAATAATGAAAAAGAAATCCTAAGCATTATTTTGTCTAAAGATTTTAGGAATAAAGTGTGAAATTCTTAAAAGGTAGGGATTCTTATAATACAATGTTACGCCCTAATGAGATTCTTAGAATCTAATATTCTCTAATAGAACATTAACGGTTTGTAAATATCCTGATTAAAAATTATGAGATAATATCTCTCAAACTATGCTTTGCTAAAAATTCTAAATGTAGAATTTGAAAAACTCAGAATATCGCTGGATAAAGACCAAAAATTGCAACTTCAATTTGGTGGAGTAATGGAGAATCATACTGAAAATTTTTAAAATGGTAATTAAGTTAGTGCTACAACCAATATAGAGTAGTTCTAAGCAGTAAGGAAAGAAATTTTATGACGACTTTGGCTTTAATTACAAAAAAAAAAAAAATGATGTTATAGTGATATCATATATTATTTCAAAAGTTTTAAGAAATTTTAACAGTTGATTGAAGAAAATTAAGAAAAGAAAAACTAATAATTTATTCTCGGAATCTCAAAGGGAAAGATGTATTTGGAGGATCTTGGAAAATATAAAATTACTTCATTTATCTCTTTTGGAATCCTTATCCACTCATCGTAGACAATAAGATGTTAGATTCTACTGTAATCGATGTCATTTGGCACATATATTTGATGTTTACAAAGGATGGAAAAAGAATAAAATATATCATCAAGTGCCTTCTAGTGAAGCACTTTATTCTGTAAAAAAAATTTCAAATCAACAGATAACCCAAATTTTCATCAACAATGAACTTAAATATTCTTTTAATAATTTATTTATTTTTATTTGATATTGATTGGACCTTTTTTTGATCAAGTCCATGCATGTAATAAAATTAAACTGTAGGAAAAAAGCAGCATACAGGCAAACTCCACAGGCAGGTGATTGATAAAACACTTGGTTGAATAGTAAATATCTTTCCAAGCGAAAATATTCGTACGTAGAATGATCAAATGGTGGGAAAAAAAATGGGCAAAATAATTATTGGCTGTAATATGTTACTTGGAATGACAAGTGATGGGCATGATAAAAAACCAAAAATAGTAATAGTTATTGTAACGCTTGTGAGCTGATGACCCAACAAGAATGAAAATTTTTTTCGGTCCTGCTCATTGTTTTTAACAAGACTGATCTCATAAATTATTAAAAAAATTGAGATTCATGTACAACTAGAGTCAAACCCTCGAAATATCTACTCCATTAAATCTTATTATGATTTTAATATTGAATGAGGATTGAACAGTCCATAGAAATTCAATAGAAATTTTCAACAAAATAATTGTCTCACAAATAGAGTCCCCATAAGAAAAGCTACCATAAGTGCTAGTCACATTTCTAATAGTTCTTGCATACTACTAATATGTCATAACAAATGGCATATTATTTCCATTACACCATTTCTCTAAATAACGCATTAATTATTTATCTTCATCAACTGTCAATAAATTAGGAGTCTTAATAGATAACACCATTAATATATTGTCAATGACGTTATAACCTAGTGGTATCTTTTAATTTTCTAATCTTTTAAGTGGAGGTACCGGGGTTTCTGATTCTCCATTCCTCCGTCATAATTGCTAAAAAAAGAAGCAATATAACTCCATATTATATATGATTTTGCTATTTTTATCTCCCTTTAGTTGGGCTTATAAATGAAAATTCAAATGTAGGAATTGTGCACACATACAACCTAGTATATAGGGTTAGATAATGCCATCTATTAACGGTTAACGTGACGTCGTATGAAAAAAACATGCAGTTTGAGCTGATAATCTAGATCTTCTGATACTTAGATATACATAAAATGCAGACAAATCAAATCGCTAATATAAAACTTCATTTGACACTTGTGGATTAGTATGTTCCTGAACCCCCAGCTTAGGCATTCCATTGAATGTGGGTTATTATATATACTGCAGCCCTGGGTAGCTTTGTAAAATAAAGGATTCATTTTTTAAGTCAAAGTTATACGTATTACGAAAAGATGAATGATGTGCCCGGATTACAACAAAACATAAGCAAAAAGGACGTAGGAACCAAACAAGTAACCTGGTATTGGTTAAAATAGGGATATATAGTCACAAAATAATATGACATATGACATACTAAAATACTAATTATAGGCGTGGACATACAACTAATATCTCAAGAAATTTTTTAGTTAGATCTTTAAAGATTTAGTATATATAGTTTTTTTTTTTCTTCCAAAATATAGTACATACATTAATTTGTAATTTAGAATGAAAATTGGGACCATCAAAAGATGTATTGAAAAGTGTCTAGAAGAATTTTCACAAGTGAACTCAAGAGCTTTTCGGTTGGATTATGCTCCCTAGAAACGTCTGACCCTGCCATGATGGCTGTGGTCTCAATCTTAGCTTCCAAGGAACTTGGAACTTGATTTTAGGTTATATTAGTTTCATTCCATGAATTAAAGTGTCAACTACGTACGCATGCCAATCCCAAGCGTAAATACTCCCAACGTAGACGGACTAAACATAAAATAAAATAGAAAATGCATATGCAAAATCATTCTCATATTGATACTATTTCAGTAAATAAAAAATAATACAATAAAATTCTATCTTACCAAAATAAATAAATAAAAAATAGAATATAGCATTCGACGCTCTAATAGAATTTAAATGAACCAAGACTACCTAAAAAAAATCCATAATAATAAATCACAATGTAATGCAATTTATGTCATTTCAAACTAAAGAAATAAGTGTTTTTCTTTGGTGAGTGGGAAACATTAGATCATACCCAAAATTGAATATTTCGAATAGGAAAGCATTAGAGCAAATTTTTTTATTTCAAAAGAAAATTGAATCCACTTTTTATTTTCTTTGCCCTAATTATTAGGCTAGTTGAAGCACTAATATCAATCTCTACCACTACTCACCATTGACACTACTTAGCACCATTTGTTTCTTCTGATTATAAGCCATTATACAAAATAGAATCCACGAACTTAATATATCTTAACGGATAAATGTTCTGGTAAAAACAACATTGCAAAATGTTAATTTCTAGGATAATTTATGGAGATTAATAGAAAGAAATATGAAGCAAAAAGGACATTATCACAATTTACACTATTATATCTCAAAATTTTCCCTAAGCTTATTTTGCAATGATTAATTAGCTCTTGTCATTATTGGGAAAATTTTAGAGTGGTTTCTCAATATTCGAAAGTTTTCTTTCACATGGAGCATTAATATTATTAACATTTTTCCTTTACATAAAATGTATCGAGTAAGAAAAATTCAAAGATTTGGTAATGACTATTGAGAAACCCCGTGACACAATCTTAGGCATTCTCTTTTTACTTATTTTATTATTATTATTATTTTTTTTACTGCTCACAAAATTTCTTTTAAGGGTGCTTCCACTTCTACTACATATTCCCCCGACAATTTCGAGAAACAACAAAGCAATTTGCAAGTACTATATCTTTACGTGTTTCAAAACTGCTCGCCTTTCGATTCCTTTTATGATTTTTTTTGGAAAAGAGTCTTGTAATAAAGATAACAAAAGAAGGAAGAAGACATATGGAAATATCAATCTCCTAAACTAAACAATGAACCAAGAAAAGTTGAATTCAAGTGTAAAGCTAATGCTGTCAGATGCTGTCTGCCAAATGGACCTTAAGGAAAATGTGCAATTAATTAGGTAACTATTGATTTCCTGAGATTATCAATATAATGCCCATATATATATTTCATTTCATTTTTTTGACAATTCATTAAATGAGACAGAAAGAACCAAAAACAAATCCTTCTTTTTTTTTTTCAATATTGTCTTGTGTAGAGAAAGTCAATAGTAATAATAATTTCTACCTTTCATTACACAAGTAGTAGTGTTCTTCTAAATGAAACTCCAAACAAGTGTGGCAATTGTGGCATCGCAAATCATCAATCTCCTTAATTTGCTTGCCTTGCACAAACCTCTTTCTTTGCAAATCTTAGTTGAAACCAATCCCATATGTATGTTGACTTATTGCTTCTTCATAACACAATATTGAATTCTCATTTATCCCAAATTGTAGATCAAAGGGAGAGCCGTAACTCCAAATCTACATCTTGGGTTTCGTTTGATTCAGAATATTGATTATTCGAATTTGATGATCCAGCTCGATGCTTCTTATTTTTCTTGTCTTGTGAATCCTATTCAAAATAAAAAAAATCAAAAAGTTAATTAAACATATAATTAGTATCAAATTCATAGCCAAATTCATATAACCCTCATGTTATATGAAAATTGTCTTTTAAATATTAAGTCACTAAATAGTAAATTAATACCTCTACATGCAAATTGAGAAAATGTCTGGTCATGCCTGTGGGCTGTCCATATTGTTGGATGTCCAAAATACTATTGCCATGGTTCCAACTATACATCCAACAAAAAGAAACATAAAATAAGGTATATTTAGTATTGAACATAATCATTAGAATCATTATGGGAGTTAAAAAGCTTTTGGGACACTAATTCAGTTTAAAAAGGTTTTGTACCTTGAGGGATATGTGTGTTGTGAATCATCATATCTTATGTTGGCTCTTTCATAGTCACCTAGACCCATCTGCATTCATAATTCAATTCCAAACAAAAAGTTAGAAGAAACCTTCATAAACTCAGAAAACACAAAAAAAGAAGAATATTGTAATGCAAGAGACATCAATTACATATAAAATCCATTGCTTTTGGGCAAA
Organism: Combretum micranthum; assembly: GCA_024138025.1. Classification (NCBI taxonomy): domain Eukaryota; kingdom Viridiplantae; phylum Streptophyta; class Magnoliopsida; order Myrtales; family Combretaceae; genus Combretum; species Combretum micranthum. The sequence continues at coordinate 908,816 of JAMXBD010000172.1, read as the reverse complement.
CTATCTTTGGTAAATCGTTATTGACCGAAATAATATCCATATTCTAATTAAAAATTTTCCAAATATAGTATTATTCATTAAAATAGTAATTATATGTCATGGTGGATTTGGCTTGATTACAAAACAATAAAGATGGGGATGTTTATAGATCCTCGTCTCTTGATCCCAATAGCAAGTAATTGAATATTTTAAGCTTGTGTTTTGAAAGCTTCTGGCTAGGGTTTGAGCAGAAGGCTTTTGGAGTGCATGAAAACCATGAGAAAAAAGGTTTTATGTATTACAATAAAAAAAAAAAAGAACAAATGAAATTCTAAACAATTATTAACAAAAATTAACCAGTCCATACCATGATGCCATGATTGTAACCATGAGAAGCGGCTGTTGCCGATGGAGAAGAGTAGGAGAAAGACGAAGACGGTATCGATGATGAATAAGCAGTCTGTACTCTCATATCCTCCTATACAAGCATATATATCAAAATTATAACCAAACTTTCATCTATATTATTAATCCTTGACTGAATTTTGTATTAAATATTTAGTAGGACCAGAAAACATAATATTGGCTAAGAAAAACATGTAATTCAAACTTACTTGAATGAAATTTGTGGGATGATGATAAGGAAGATGGTAATTACAACCCATTTGACCATGCAATCTAATCTTCTCTAATTGAGCAACCCCAAGTCCTCTTTGTGGCTGTTTTGGCTTATCCGAATTGTTCTTCTTGCTTTTCCTTGATGATGATGATGATGATGAACCGCTTGTTGCTTTATCATTTCCCAAATTCATTTCTCCAAAATAACCACTTCCCATATAGCTAATAATCCCCCTTGATTTTTGTGTTTCCTCCTTTTTCTATTAAAACTCCTCCTTTGCTAATATGCGATCTTGTGTATGTTGTGAAGAAATGAGAGAGAATGAAAAAGTAAGAGAGAGAGTGTTTTTGAGAGAATTCTGAACTAGTGAGACATAAGAGAGCTCCTCGGAGGCCTTTTTAAAGATGTTTACATCCCTAGTAATTATTGCTTTGCTGGACCCAGATTTTGTGTGTGGATTTATGTTTTATAGACCTAGATTTGTGCTCTTTTTCTTTTATTTTTCCCCCCCTGCCCCTTAGTTTGAAAAGTTGAATTTCCATATTTTACTATGTACTAGTTTGGAAAATAAAAAATATATAAAAAATTTAAGGATTATTTTAATTGTTCTTATCTCTATTATTTACATTGAATAAGGGACTTTGGACATGAAGACTTTGAAAGCGATTGTCCCTCCACATAAATGCATACAATATTGATAATTCTAGAAAAATTAGTAGTCAGTAGCCCCCACATCTAATTTTTGGGTTTATTATAAACAAGCTCATAAGTTTTTCACCGCAAGTGTTCAATTTATTAAAATATTATAATATATACTTGCCTATGTGCCTTCATTTGGCTCATGGATTGCTACTTTTTCAACCAACAACTTGTGTATCATGCTCTATTATAATACAGTTTGGGAAATTATTTGTTAAATCCATTGAGTATATTGAGGAGTGTGATACATTAGCCAATGACAACGATGGAATAATTAACACGATTCATGTCTTGTTTATTAAAAGAGTAAAAAAGAAAAAGAAATATTTATAAATATATGGTTCTCATCAGAAGATCCCTTCGTCTCATGATATCACTCATCTATACAACTTAACGAATAATTCACATATTTAAGTGTGTTATCATATTATATAAATAAATAAAAAATATAATATGATTCATATTTCATATTTGAGATAAGAACTGTATGATGTGATTTATAATTAAAAGATTCGATTATTCTTCTAGAATCTTACTTCTTGTGCTAATCCTCACTTAATGACACACATCAATTTAGATGATTCTAATTTCTAACACAATATAGTTTTCTATATTGAAAGCTTAATAGTAGTTATAATTATTATTATTTGGGAATTTTCAAATGTTTGTCTTGCAAAATCTATAGTATTAGGTTGTACAATATCTTTTGGGATTATACTAAATGATCATTTAGATGGTCACTGATCTTGCAATGTTCTGGTATGATGTGGTCCCAACTCCCATGTCGACACATATGGTTCCTTCTTTCGATATTTAATCTTCTAATCAGTTAATATAATAGATAATAATTCCTTCGAAAGTCTCAATCCTAAAATATTAAGAAAAACATATTTCCAAAGAAAAACGTATCAGATAAATGCCGGAACGAATCTGAATTAAATTATAGATTCTAGAAATCTTGTTTGCTATTTGTTAATAAAATGGATGGTGATTGTCCTCCGATCCAAAAAACTATATAATAATATCTTTAAAATTATATGATAATAATATTTTTGTAAGGAAAATCTCAATAAAATATAGAATGTAAATCCTTTTGGTGTAAGAATTCAATCTCAGTAATAAATGCTCTATATATATCTTAATAAAAGGATAAAATAAAAAAATTTAAATATAAAATTTCCTGCTAAATTCGAAGAGTTCTGACCAAAAGATTGCGATGAATCGAAGTATATATGTTATGAATTTTTAGGAAGGAACCAAATCTAATTGAGCTGTTCGACGCATGATTTGTGGGACATATTTTTATGTGTTGTTGTGTGGTGTAAAGGAAGAATCCTCCAATTTCTTAAATAAACACGTGAACTCTGTGCAATTACGTAAATCACCTCTCACTCATGAAAAATTTCCTGAAGTTAAACGTCATTTTCTTTACTACCTGGACAATTATGCATAAAACAAATGAAAAAACGAAATAAAAAAATAATAGATATATAATAATGAATAATTTAATTCCATATAACACAAAGGGCTAGCTCCAATATTATATTATTCTTGTATTCAACTTCTTTTGGGGATTACGGGAGTCTCAGAAAGCTGCCATTTCAAGTTCAAAAGGCCATTCAAAGCTTACCTTACCTTGCCTTCCAGTTGTTCTATTATATATATATTTGAGTCCTAATAAGGCCATCCATTATTAATGTGTTAACCTCAAGGTAACATGGCAGCAATCTTTCTTCTCAGTGGCAGAGGTCCTTGAAAATGGGTGAACGAGTAATGCTTTTGTATAAAATACTTATATGTTATCGGAATGGGTATAAGTCAATAGATGGATCTAAGGTAGATTTTTTTCTTTGCAATCTACTCTCACACACGATAACTTATAAGTAATATTTTTATCCACCTTAAAACCTATAATTTAAATCTCTAATGCATATATGGTACATTTTTTAAAGAATTCAATACCCACCCTAAAGAAAATTATTTCATAATATTTTAAATAAAAAATAGATATTACTATATTTTTCAGTGGATGAATCACATGTCTTCCACCATTTTTTTTTTCAAAATAATTACAAAAGTATAAATTATGCAAAAAGAATTACTAAAATACCAACGTTATATCTTGAAAATGCGACATATTTTATACGAGCATCGTATCTTCAAAATGCAATATAATAATGTACATAAAATATCGAATGTGCAAATTGTGATACATGCATTATAATTTATACTAGTATTGCCACTCACTAATTGCGGCACTCTTATCAACCTAAATATTGCATCTTTAAAATGTGAGACTATGATGATATTTAAGTAATTAATTTTGTCTAATAAGGATTTGTGCAATTGTTTTTTTTTCCATAAATTGACAAACAAGAAATTATCTTATTTTTAGCGAAAGGTTTAGCAAAATTCTATAGTCTAGTTCATTTTATTATGGGATTGTTTCTATGAGCCATAGAAAAACTCAAATTCAAGGGCATATGTGAACTTTTAAAATACTTATTGTATTAACTAGGTTGATCAGTCTTGTTGATGAAACAGTTCAGCTCATCATTTAGCCTCTAAAGTAACTCTTGGAATTAATATAATAAGTATTTCAATGATCGTAGTTGCTACAAATTTTAGTTGCACAAGAGCTTATGGGTTTGTAAATTTTTTTCTTTCTAACCCTAGCCTATAGGTTCCATTGGTTTTGTTTGATATTACATAAATTGTATAACAAGAAGGAGAAAACAAATCAACTTTTCAATGTCATAGGATTTATAATAAGTTCTACAAGTGTTAGATAAATCTTACACACGAAAGAACTTGTAATATCACACAAACAATATAACAAATTTAATATTACGTAAACTTAAAATTTACGTAAATGTAAAAAAAAAATTACAAATTTCATAAGTTTTCTGTACCATATAGATTTTATAGAATATAATAGATTACTGTAAGATAGGTTCTTGTTCCATATTTTTGAGAAATAGTATTTTATGTGGTGGAATACGACTGTACTCATTGTATCCACCTAACTTTATAGTGAGGTGAGTCCTTCTTCAATAATTCCAACACCATAGTGCTAATACTTCTCATTAAACTATTGATCATATGAACGGACTTCAAGCCTTTTGAAGCGAAATTTCACCTCCACCTCCTCAACCTTACCTTATATGTGTTTTTTTTTTTTTTCCCAGAAATGGTTTTAGATTCATGGGTTATATGCTAATCCTTTATGAGAAGGTAATTTTTGAAGGTTTGACTTTGAGGACTACTTGTTAATTAATAGTGTATTACTATTATTCAATTATAATAACCGATGGAATTTGGAAACTGCTTTAGAAAAATATTAGGATAATGAATTTTTATAGCAGTAGCGTCTTATTTATGAAAGTCTCTGTGATTGGATTGAGGGGTCCGGTTCTTTGTTATTAGAATCGGAATCCTACTGGCTGACCTTAAATTTCCATACAATTTTTAGTAGGTTAGTTTCCACATGTGGTGTACGACAAGCCCAATACAAAAATATGCCAAGTAGAAGCTAATAAAAACCAAAAATATATACGCATATACATGCATATATGTGTATTATATATATTTTAAGCCTATTATAGTACAAAATGGGATGGGTGGATCCAACCCGTTCCATAGAAAATCTCAGCATGTATAAAAATTGTTAAAATTAAAAAAGCGCCTAATTTATTTAAACATCCCATCAAATGATCCATTTATATATTTACTTTTAAATATCAATCCATATAACCTTAGGAAGCGGTGAATCAATTCTTAAAAATAAACAGTAATACTAAATGAACGAACACCCAATTATTTTTAATGACACCTATTAGAATTTATGGTTAATATGTAACTTTCATTAACAAGAGTCGTGACTTTTAATTTACATGACATGATGTCTTGATGGGAGGTATTCATTAATAGTTCATAAAGAGGTGTTGTCCTTTCTTTGCTTTCTATATACATATAAGCGAAATCTAAAGGAAAAAGATATGCTTTTCACATTTTTCACCTCACTCCATCACAAATTAAAAAGATAAGAGATAGAAATTATACTCTCTTAGAGAAATAATGTTGGATTGAAGGGATAAGTTGTCTATTAAAGAATTAAATCAATCTTATTTCTTGGAATTTCATACAGTATTATGGTTATGGATAAATGTACGTATCTTATTCATTTATTTATTATGAAAACCATGAAGTGAGAAGATCCTGAAATTAATATTGATGAAATAATCATATCATGTAAGTTATAAAATCATTACACTTTAGTGATTAAATAAAATATAGTTGTTGAATATGATGACACCAACTTGGATTAAAAAAAAATTGCTAGAAGTATCCTATAAAAGGAAACCTGTTGCCACTTGTAGATAGTTTTTTATAGACCTAGATTCATAGTTAGAATTCTATATCATCTGGAGATTTTCTTATTATCTTTCATAAATATTATGATATAACATCAAAGCATAATAAATTCATCATAGATTATGATAAATGAATTGGATATAATATTTTGTTTTGATTCAGTGTGGCCACTCAACTTTTCAATTTATTCAATATGACCCTTACACTTGAAAATATACACTTTTTAAATCTTCACTTGGTCAAGTTTAAGTTCCTAATTGAGTTGGTATTTTGGATGGTTGACCTCTGTGCCTTACTTAGCTTACTTATATTACATATTTTTGCTTAAAATTCATATAATGCTATATGTGTCCATAAGCCTTTTAGGTGGCCAGGGAAGAGATAGAAAAGCTAATAAACTTGATGTTCGCAACGCCGTAGATAAATCTGTCATAATTTTCAGAGGACCCTACAATTTACACTACCAGCACTCCGTAGTTTTCTTTTGACGTTTTTTTATAGTTTTAGCTGTTTTTGTTTAGTTATCTTATAACTCATTTTATTGTACAACTGGATTCGCAAGTTACTAAAAAATTCAGATTTATATGGACCGGTGATCAGACTATTAATATATCTATTACATTAGTTCCTATGATTATTTGAGTCCATTTATAGTATAACAAGATGAGGCAGTCAATTGCAAATTTGAGTGAAGCTCATGAAGCTAATTGTAAAATTTGACAATGTTCTGGTAGTTAATTATAAAAGTAGGTAAAGTTTAGGTTTTAAATTGACACTTATAAATTTTAAATAGTTAATTGCACAAATTCATAAAATTTAGGTATCGAATGTGGCATTTACCCATGATTATTTTAATAGTCAAGTAAGGAATAATGTTATGAATGGTATATGAATTTTGGCAAAAATGCAATTATGTTCCTGGATTTTAAAATTGATTAATTAGTACTTGAACTTTAAAATTGATCAATTTAGTACTTTAATTTTAAAATTAATCAATTTAGTATCTGAAAAACTTTAAAATTAATCAATTTAGTATATGCAAAACTTTAAAATTAATAAATTTAGTACCTAAAAGAACTTAACGGAGGTATTGATTATGCACATGAAAAGTTTTAGATACTAAATTAATTAATTTTAAAGTTCAAGTACGTAATTACATATTTTATTATGGTTCATGTATTATTTGTGACATTACCCGTCAGAATGAGTTGGATAGTGTCATTAATAGAATTGTAAAAGTTTCCATTTCTTAAAGAATTTGCATCGAATAAATATGATAGAGTGATATAGAATGAGGTTAACATAACAAATGGTACTTGAATTTTGACAAAATATATAATTAGATATCAATTAATTTTTTACATAAACTTTGAAATTGACAAATTTAATACTTAAAAAGCTTTTCGTGGACGCTATTGGTACCTCCATTAAGTTCTTTTAAGTACTAAATTGATTAATTTCAAAGCTTTTCATGTACCAAATTGATCAGTTTAAAATTTCTTATACTAAATTAATCATTTTCAATGTCTAGATACTTAATTACATATTTTGTCAAATGTGTTATTTGTACCTTTTTTTATGCGCTAGGAAACTACTCATTTGTAGAAAAGATTATTTGCATAGCTTTTGCTTAGGAATTACAAAATCCTTCCTATACTTAAAAGCTAAAGCTAAGTTCAAGACCTAGCTCATGAAAGCTTTTTAATCATTTAGGTTAGAAAATTCAAATGTGGCCTTAAACCCTAAATTGATACATGTATATATTTACCTTAAAAAAAAGTTGCCATCTTATCATAAATGTTTCCTATTTTAGCTAAATTGGTTTGTGTGAAGAGTATACCCTCCCTCTTTGATTTTGGTAAGTCTTAATCCAAGATAAGATTGAAGATGATAATAGAAAGATAATTTCAATCAAATCAAAATAATTGATAAATCGATGATAAAGAAATTGCTAAGATTAAGAGAGTATTCTTATGATTTGGTGATATACTTTCTTACCTATTTTTGAATTGCTCATCTTGATAAGTGCATATTTTTGGTTTCTTAATGTCAAAAAATTTAGAAATTTTTCTATAATCATCATATTCAACAACTCTGTTATACTTAAAACAACAATCATTAAGATCCACCCATTTAAAAGATTTGTTTAAGAGCATTAAGCAAGAGAGAGGTCAATGATCATGCTTCCACCTATTGTATTGGGTTCACTATACATACATATATAAAATTCCCTGCCAAACCCCCCACCCTCATTTTTTTTTTTGTTTTTTTACTTTCTTACCTATTATTGAATTACTCATCTTGATAAGTGCATTTTTTTGTTTCTTAATGTAAAAAATTTTAGAAAATTTTCTATAATTATCATATTCAATAACTTTATTATACTTAAAACAACAATCATTAAGATCCACCCATTGAAAAGATATGTTTAAGAGCATTAACCAAGAGAGAGCTCAATGATCATGCTTCCACCTATTGTATTGGGTTCACCATACATACATATATATAATTTCAACCACACACCCCTCCCTCCCCTCTCGTCTTTTTACTAAGAGTGTCCCATTGATTCGTTGAGTTTACAAATTCCAGCTCTTGATCTAGCTAAGACCTACTAGTAAGTGGGCTTAGTCCTAAGTCAAGACTCGTGGCTTTGAGTTTAGGGTGCATCTCGAACTTATAGTGGTCGAGCCATCCCAATTTTAAATTGTTCTCAATACTATCCTACAATCACTTAGGCAAGTGCACCCATTAACATTATAGTATAATATTTTAGTACAAGTATTGTTAACACAAAGATCTCAAGTATTAGTAATTACCCTTGCGTTATTATCTAATTAGTAAAATTGAGTGCATCTAAATAATTAAATAATTGATCTAACTAAAGTTCACAAATCAAAAGTTACAATTTGAAATGTCAAGATTGTAAGATATACCTAGATTTCTAATCCCTTTTGGAATTAATTATGTAATCTTAAAATGAATTAATGTAATTATTAATGGATAAATTATATTGAAAGGTATCAATATTTAAGGATAAGTCCATTTAAAGTATCAACGTTTCGAGTGATTAAAAAAAGGAATCAATGTTTGATAGGAATTCATTAAAGGTATCAACGTCTCAAGTAATTAAAAAGAGGAATTAATGTTTTACAAAATGAATTAAATACTATATCAATAATTGACCCTTGAGGAAATTTTAGGAAACTTAAGTGAGAACTTATCTAAACATTGACACCTTATATGACACTTATAAAATGTTGATACCTCATTTAATCGCTTTCTGAAACATTGAATCCTTTTTTTTTTTAATTACTTGAAACATTAATACTTTAAATAAACTTAATCCTAAGCATCGATACCTTGTTTTTTATCCAATTACTAATTCCTTTAACTGTTGGAATTACTATAATAGATCAACATCTCTTTTAAGAATTTTGATTCCTAACTTAATATTGATTAATAGAAATCTCTTTCTAATTAAAACCCCTAAATACAAATTAAGATTTATGAACCTTACTACTAGGTTTGACCGTAATGCAAGCTATTTTTGTACTCACGTTCTTTTAAATCTCCTTAACCTTCTAAATCTAGCAAGTGAATCTTTTCAAATCTTCAAGCACGGTATGAAACACGGGATATGTTATTGCCTGTGTACTTCTCGAGCAAAAGTTTCCAATATTTTCAAATTAATAAAATTGAACTCGCAGAGGAACACACCTTCTAGCACAGTTTGAACAGTCTGTGTTCCTATCCGAGAGACTTGTTGATAATGAAACTTCAACTCAATATGACTGGGAACATGGCGTGTTTTCAAGTTATTTAATTGTTTTTTTTTCCATCATATTTTAATCATTTTACATCATATTTTTGTTATTTTTAAATAGATATTTATCAAAAAATAAATACCAATAAAATATTGATAGTTTTACTCATAAACAAACTAAATATGTACAATACAGATATGATATAAACAAATTATAAATATAAATCTAATATATATACGATATTGATAAAAACCAAATAATCCAAATAGACCCTAATTCTTCGGATGTGCATGGCATGTAATATGGCCATGTAAGTTACTCATGTATCTCTTCAATGCATATTCACAGCACAAGGTCATGTTCTTCAGAAATTTCAACCCGTAAAGAAAATGGGTTCCTACACGGACTTCTTTAAAATTGAACCAAACCTTAGCCAAATTGAGTAAAACTGTCCCAAATCCTTTCTTTGCCTTTAATTATTCCTTTTAGACCTAAAACTTAAATAAAACCAAATTAAGTACCAAAAATAGAACAACATACTACTCGTGAATATGGTTTTTTAAACACTTACGGTAGTCTAAAGAAAAACAAAAACATTAAAGACTATAGTGGAGCTAGTAAATATACATATATAACTTATGCATTACATATCTTACAAGATATAGTAATATTCTATAGATAAAATTTCTTATCAATTGGTATGATTAGCAACTATTTAGGAAGCATTTACGAGCCCGATTCCTCATTAAAAGTATTTGCTAGTAAAAATATTTTAAAATATATGACTAAAGTTTTAGTGTTAGTTTGACCGTCATCAGAGATAAACAAATATAGGATGAGTAAGCTCGTATTCTAAGGTATGAGTTTCAAAATTTAAGACCCATAACTTACCTTATAACATATTGAAACAATCCTAAAACCTATAATCTGTGTACATGGTCTCAAGTGGGACTCATAAGATTTTCTTATCTTTTCATAAATTTAAAAATATTTTTTATGTTAAAAGATTTATATATATATATATATGTATATATGTTTATTGCAAGTTTTTCTATATGCATATTTTGTGAAACTTATAATGAAACAATTATAAAACGAGTTGAAAAAAATGTGATATTATATATATATATATATATATGGTAAATTACACCAGTAGATCATAATGTTTGGGAGTAAGTTCATTTTAGGTTACAACGTTTGGAAAAGTTCATTTTGGGTCATAACGTTTGGGGATAAGTTCATCTTAGGTCATAACATTTGGAAAAGTGATTCAATCAAGGTCATGGTAGACACATATTAATAGGAGAAGGATGACACGTGTTAATAAGAGAAGGATGACACATGTCTACCATGACCTAAATTGAATCACTTTTCCAAACGTTGTGACCCAAAATGAAGTTACTCCTCAAACATTATGACCAAAAATGAGCTTATCCCCTAATGTTGTGACTCATTGATGTAATGTACCCAATATATATATATATATATATGGTCTTTTCTATCTTGATTATTTTAAATTTACACATGCACGCACACAAGCACACACGCATGAGAAGAATAAGGAGAAGCAATTTGATACGTAATTGGGAAAGAAACCGAAAGAAGGACAAATAAAAGGGAAATGTGAGACAGTTTTAGATTTAGCTATTTATGATTTTTACCTTATGAGTTTGGTCTTTTTGATTTTTTTTATTAAAAATATTTATTAGATCAAACATAAAAAATTATTATTTATTTTTTTATTTATAAATATTATTTAATAATTTTTATAGAACAAATACCGGTTATCTTAAAACCCTTATCCTATATACATTTCCTATACCCCATATACATTATGGTATATGTTATTAAAAAAGTATAGGGTATGAAGACCTTTCTATCTATATTCTACTTTATGAGGATAGGTTTGAATTTTTTTACTTTAAACTTATCTTGTAGTCCTCAATACCTATCTGGAACCAACTTGTTATTCAAGAAGGGTACGAATGGGTGCTTTTACAACAAGTTATCTGCATACCTTATTATCAATCTTGGTATAGATTTGAACACACTAGGGTAGACATAGACACGGTTCAATTATAAATCGGAAGCGAAACCGGAATCATCACCGAGGGTTCCGAAACCAAAACTGAACTGCTTGACCAATTCCAAAACCAACTAAGGAATCGTCGGTTTTCCAGTTCCTAAGTAGTTCTATCGCTTAAAATTAGGTAGAACCGATGATTCCAGTCAGTTCCACTGAAAAAAAAAAAAACTAGAGAAAAAAATTTAAAAAACTATATTAAATATAAAATTATTTATATCTACACTATTACATATAAATATCAAAATTTATTACTTATTTATAATATTAAATGTGTTAGTATGAAAAATACAAATAAACATAACTTAACATTATATATAATTTAGTTTATATGAACTTCTCCTAAAAGTAAAATTTATTTCTTTAATAACATGAGATTATTTTTTGTATTGTAATTTTCTTTTTATCTTCTAAAGTATTTTGCGATCTCATATTACTAATTATAATTGATATTGATTGTGTTTGTATATAAATAAATATACATTAAATAATTTTTTTTTAAATTTTGGTTAAATAATTTAGTACTTTAAGATCCAATGATTAATTGTTTTGAGTTTAAAACTTATTTTATTAAAAACTAAAATTCAGTTATTTTTTATTTTTACTTGAAAAAAAATACAATTCCATCGTTTTAAAATTGAAACTGGAAATTGCTGGTTCTATAGAACTGAATTAAAATCATGAAAGATGATTTTGGTTTCAGTTCCTTATTTTCAAGACCCAAAACCGGCCATTATGGTTCGGTTTGGTACGATTTGGTTTTGGAAACCATGCCTAACGATATACCATCATCTTATGTTATATGAAACGATATCTTAGGTGTTTTAATTAAGCGACCCCAACAAGAAATCGTGACTAGAAACAATCAAAATATCGTCCAAAACACGTTGTATCATTCAAATCCAATACTCCTATATTTTCTATTTTTCGTCACAGAAGTTGTGGCGTACATGCAGCCACAGGCTCAAAGATAGCATTTGGTTACCGGATTTCGAAGCAAGTGGAGAATATATGACGTATAATTTAGTATGTAATTAAGAGTTATGGATTATTATGTGTATTGATATTAAGTGCGGAACAACAAACAATTAAACGGAATAAAATCACACACAGGACTAAGCCAAACCGTGTGTGTGTGTGTGTGTGTAATGATAGATTAGTAAAGATAAATCAAACCAAGTTAGAAAAAAATATCATATCGGACCCTTCATATATATCAATATTACATGGTAATATAGTATTTAAAAGATTATGATTTAAAGTTATTGAAATATGAATATGTTTAGCTTTTATTATCTTAAGCTAATTATTAGATAATTTATAGTTCATAATTGTCAAAATCGTGAGTTAACTACATGTTTGTGATTATATATATATATATATATATATATATTTAATTAAAATAGATGTAAAATCGGTTAGTTGCAAAATATAGGTAAAATTATGAACTTAGGTATACGATTTAATAAGTTTACAATTTGTCTAATCTTGTACGATTTTGTATGGTTTCACTAATTTTACGTGTTTAGGTGAATAGTAAAATAGTGAGTTTGATGATAATAATATAGTTCAAATCAAAATTTACATTTTATGGTAACTTTATAAATAACTTTAGGGATTAAAAGGTAAGTAAAATTCTTAAATGAGGAATATTGACTTTATGAAACTCTTACATGGTATTCGTACATTTTACTATTTAGTGAATTCGTATTCGTTATATAAGATTATTACATGTTATGCATGCATACAAGAGTAGGAATACATATTTATATATAAATAGAGTAATCCTATCATGACACTTTAAACAAAAGTTGATTTTTCCTATTCTGCCTCTTGTAATTTTTAATTCAGTTTTATAGTTATGTAAAGTCTTGATGTATTGTTTGGAATGTGTTATTTGATCTGTTTATTGCTTTCATACCGGCACACAACAGCATAGCTGAAATTTTAAGATCAGCACAAATCCACCAATAATTGATTTTGGGATTGCTTTATCATTAAGGAATTAGCACGATTCTAATACAAATATTATACCATAAGATGTTAACAACCTTACCATCCTTAACTTAAAATTATTGTATATTATTTATATGGAAAAAAATTGTCAATATCAGTTGGTTCGTTGCGAACTGGAACATTCAAAATAAAGAAATATAAATTTATGTTGTGGTGGAGAGAGATAGCTTGTTTCCTTACACACATACATGTATCTCACCAAATTATTAATGATATGATAATCAAAGTTGACTAATGTGACACATCGCCATGTAAGCTTAACGTTAGTATAGTCAAAAATCAGATTAATGGCTCAGATGAAAATAGAAATTATAACAGGAATAGAAGCTCTAATTGGGATAGAAGTAATAATTGTGGCTAGAGAAAATGGAAGACAGCTGCACATAAGTGGAAGAAAGTTAACATATTATTATTATATATATAATATATAATTGTTTATTTCTGCTAATATATATACACCCATGTATGGGTACATACAATTTCACGTGTTTTCAGACAAGGAAATTTAATATGAATATAATAATGTTTTGCTAAACGAGGATTGAATGATGGTGTATATAAATTTTGATCAATGTTTGGCTTTTCCGTCTTACAAAGAAAGGAGCAAACTCTATTTTAATGTCTAAACGAGAGATTAAGTAATAATAACGTGGCATGTGTATATGGAGTAATAATAATTATTTGTTTTATTTTAAGTATTTATCTATTTTTAAATTTATTTAATATGTATCAAGTGTCTATTAGTCAGAATAGAGTACGATAGCATTTCTAGAACAACAAATATATTTCCGAAAATTACTTATGGTGAACTAGGTTTTTCCTTAGATCAGGATTTTTTTTTTTTTTTAATTAGTCTATTTTATAAGAAGAAGAAGTGCCCCCTTATTATGTGTAGAATAATAATGCGTGTGGGATGCAACGAATACAACAAGATTTCAAACAGTTCAAAATGAGTTGAAAATTTTGATGATATTTAGAGCTAAAGTGGACATCCCGGCAAATACTTACAAGAAAAGAGAAGAAAACAATGCCACATCCTAACATAACTCTAGACATAACTATGATATGTGATCATGCATTCCATTTCTGCACGAGTCTTAAATTCCATCTTTTGCTATGCACTGGGTTAGCACCATTTATACTGTGTGACATCAAAATGTCCAATACTTTGGAACACTCTTTCATTGCCGTGTTTAATATACGAGTCTTCCTCTTTTTTTTTTTTTTTTCCCCTAATGTTACACCATTCCCTTGTCTAACATGTGTCAAACAAGTGTTAGAAACGTATCAAATGAGGTTATGACAATTCATATAGCCCTAAAAAATGTGTTGGTGCATAATGATAGTCAAAATGTTACACTGCCCTATACTTTTGAGTAAATATTATTTTACTCACTTTTTTTTTTTTTTTGGTCTTGTGATACCTTACATTGGATTATTATCTTTGACACTTTGTCAACTTATATTTATTTGTATTTGTAACAATTAGTTAGTAGATACGTGCTAAAACTTATGATTAGTTCATAATAATTAATTCATAAAAATATTATAAAATATATTTAATAAAATGTTATTTCAAAAATACTAAAAAGGAGAAGGGCATATTAGTGAAACCCTAATCCTACCATTAGTCAATCACACCAAGGATAAAAGATGATTAAGCACCATTAGATGAAGGGTTGCTCCGCTTCCTAAGTGTTGGTGTAGATAGGCAAGGCCATATTTAACAAGTGGGTTATGCAACCAAATTAATTACTAGAGGTGGACAGGTAATTATTGAATCATGTATATTATAATTTTTTGCAAAATTGAGTAGATATCAAAGGTTACATGGTTGGTACTAGGTATCATTTTTCCAAAACTTATTCTTGTGGGATAAATTTGGGTATGTGGTATCCATACCCTATATTCACCTAGAATTCTATATTATAAGGTATTTAAAGTACCACTTCTAAGGTATTCCATACTCACACCATACAAATTATTAAAAATGAATGATAAATAAAATATATTGGTACATTTTTGCTTTTAAATTTTAAGTTCTACATGAATGAAAAATAATAAGCACATCATAAATCTAGAATACACAATTAAATACTAACATAGAAGACTGAAATTTTAAACCATTAATTACATTTGTATAATAATGTGTATACAAATGTATAAGTGTGAAATTGTAGTGTCAAAAATTATCATTCAACAAGTGAAAATATGTACTGAGGGGGGTGTGCAAAAAACAGATGAAGTCAAAAAATCAAATAAAAACTAAAAAATCAATTCAAAAAGTATGGTTAACCGATTCACTAGTTTTGCTTTAAGGTTGGAGTGTTTAAATTTTACAGTTTTCGATTTCAGTTTTGGTTTATAACTAACGATTTTAGTTAACCAGTCCAATATATATATATAATATGAATATATATTATATATAAAAGTAATTAATATTTTTAAAATATAAATAAACTGAACTTATATCTTCAATAATTATTTAATTATTATGTTGTAATTTGGAATACCTAGAAGATATAAAGTTTTAACTTGTGTAATGTTCGTATTGAATTTGAAGCCCTACGAACTAGAATTAGACTTATGTTCTTGATTTGTTGGTTTTATTGTTATTTCATTTGTTGATTTGCAATTTTTTAGTATAATTATATTATTTGACTTGTTAATTTGAAAAATTTTAATGTAATTATGAAATAAAAGGTCCAATTTTTAATTAATTATTATGTTAAAAGGTTAAAAATAGAAAATCAAAAAAATTAACATAAAAGACTATTAATTGTTTTAACGATTAACCACTAATAATGAATTAGTTTTTTATTAAGATACTAAAAAAACTATTATTTTTGTTCAGTTTAAAAAAAGGGATAATGGACTGGTTAACCGAACCATAATCACCTCTAGTATGCACATACAAATAGGGCTGGGCAAAAAAACCGACCGAACCGTGAACCGAATCGGACCGGACCGAACCGAACCGAAATTTCGGTTCTTTTTTGAAACGGTTCGGTTCGCGGTTTGGTTCGTTGAAGATAAACGGTTCGCGGTTCGGTTCGGGACCATGAACCGAACCGTACGGTTCGAACCGAACCGAACCGTTTTATATATTAAAAAAATTAAATATATTATTTTTACTCTTAATTTTTTTATTAATGGTACATATCTATGTCACAAATTTTAAAAACAATTAATTTTTTAAAATAAATTAATTGTTTTTAAAATTTTTTACTTAGATATGTGTTAGTCATTAGAATAAAATTAGATTTTTCATAATATGTTTCAATTGTTATGTTATCTATAAGTAAGATAGATTTTAGAATTTAAACTCTAGTATTTTAACTTAAAAAAATTAATTGTTGTAAAATTTTCTTACCTAGATATGTGTTATTCATTAGAATAAAATTAGATTTTTTATAATATGTTTTAATTGTTAGTTATCTATAAGTAAGATAGATTTTAGAATTTAACCTCTAGTATTCTAACTTTTGCATATTTCTTTTCCATTTGTCTTACTAATTAATCTAGTTCTATTATTTAGTTACTTATTGATTTATATAATTGGTAATATGTTAGTTAGAAGCATACAAAGAATTACATTTTATGTCTTCTATTGAGATAAAGTCTAGTATATCATTATAGTTCAAGATAATTCAAAAAAATGAGACTAGTCATAGTTATAATTTTATAATGGATGAAATCTTTTCCTTCCTATAAGTTTTACATGTTTATTTGATAAATGATTAATTTTAAATATTATTGTTTATATTTGCATTAGTGATAAGAAATATGTAATTGAACTTTTTCGATAGAATATATTTTTTATTTTATGAAAAAACGGTTCGAACCGCAAACCAAACCGCACCGAACCGTTTTTTTTCGGTTCGAAAAAATTATGAACCGAACCGTATGGTTAGGTTCGAATTTAAAAGAAAAACCGAACCGTTAATTATGGTGCGGTTCGGTTCGGGATAAAAACCGAACCGAACCGTACCGTGCACACCCCTACATACAAATGCGTATTAAATTTCGTGTAGAATATACTATATTATATTGTTATGAAAATATTGACAAGTTTTTGGTTTTGGAAATTTTAATCTTATAATAAAATAATATAATCATTTACAAATTTCATAGAATACACAGAAAGCTACAAGTTCAAGGGTTGTTTCGCATTATTACATGATAGGTATTAGTTCTAAATTTAGATATTTGTATTTAGAGGACTGGTAAAAAAAGATGAATGATTCTTAAACCACCCATTTTTAGTAATAGCTTCCATTGAGGGTGTGCCAAATAGGATTATAACACCACAGTTGACAATACCCTCAATAAAGAGTTTTGCCAATAATAGGTGGTCCAAAGACCACCTACCTTTTAACTTGAGGATGGGATACATGTAAAATTGCAAAACCTACTTATCTTAGACCCATTTACCTCTACCAACTATAGATATTTTAGGCTTTCATCATCTTTTCTATATTTATTTATTTATTTTATTGGTAGTAGTGGTGAAAGTGGACCCACTACTTTAGCTTTGGAGTGATCAGCCAGAGACTGTCCCTTTGGCACTGACAAATGATAGACACTTTTTAAAAACTTTTTCTAACAAGTTATTTATCAAGAAATACATATAGATAAAAAAAAATATGGAAGTTCTCATGAAAAATATTAAATAGACTAAATACAAATAAAATACAGCTTCAAATCAAACACCTTTATACATAAAGTTTAGATATAAATACAAATAAGAAACAAACAATCCAAATAAACCCTAAATTAAAGTTTTCATTTTTCTTTCTTATTTTTTTCCATTATATTATCTGACAAAATGTATTTAATAATTATATTTCATTAAATAATTATATCTAAACATGACTCGTGTACTTAATAAGGTTTAATGATATTATTTAATTAAATTAGTAAAAAATGATAGATATAAATCAATATCCACACTGTCAAACACCAAAGTATAGACACGCATAGTACTAATAGATGAAAATTTTGATACGCAAAGTGCGTTACCTTTACCTTTTAAAAGTGGCTGTAAAGGATATGGATGAGTAAAAAGGTTATTGGACCTGATCAAACAATTTAATTCGACTTTTGGGAATAAGTTGAAGGCTTGTTCCAATGGTTAATTAGATTTTTCATTCCAACATCATGGAAGTAAGACTTAAGGTTCAATTTCCTGCATTTTTTGTAAACAAAGACCCATTCCACCTAGTAGAAACAACTTTAAGTTTTATATAGAAATTACTTAAATTTTTGTACGGCATGATAAATTTTTAGTTAACCTTAATTTATAATATTCTTTTTACTAGAAATGCAAGTGATAATTTTCCATATGATTTCCTGATAGGTAGAAAGCTGATTTTCTTTACACGCTCTATTATGTCTTTATTTTTCCTATGTTCATTATTATAAGTCTAATTTAAACTCATAAGTAATAATGATGGAAGTAATAAGATGTGATATTTCACACATCCAATGACTCTTAAAATTGTTTTTCTGTAAATGTAACTTTTAAATCCGGCAGCAATTACCTAAACCTAATTGTTTGAATTAAATGATAGGATTTAGGAAATTGAGTCCTTCGAATTGGGATTGTTTAAGCTAGATTTGGTAACAATAGGCTTGTAGTAGGGTTGTCAGATTAGCTTGCGCATTTTTCAACTCCTATTAGACAAGCTCAAGCACTTCGAGATTCTTCATGACTTCAATATAAGAGAATCCTATGTGAGAGAATACATCAAAAGGAAGAGTCATCTTAGTTGTTGTTCATTTGTGCTATTCGACAAACATTATCAACTAGTGAATACTATAAATACTTAAGAGATCGTCCTCATTTGAGACTCTTCATGACCTCCATTTAAGATAATCCTATGAAATAATCCATCAAGAGAAAGATTCATCTCAATTATTGTTTGTCCATGCTGTAACCTTTAACAACCTACCACGTGTCCTTACTACAGAAGAACATGCTAAGGCTATGATTCGACTAAACTACAATTATAACACAAGACAACTTCAACGTTTCATATATAAGGGTACTTATAAAAAACTTATGTCATAATAAAACTACTAAACAACTTGATTAGCTTAAACCAAACGCCAACTTATAATTCATCTTAAAACATTATTATAAATCATAAAAACTAATATCCAAACTTCAATAGTCCAGATAACCAATTAAAGCTTCACAAGGGTCTTCAAAATCTAACTATCATAACTTCTTCTTTTCTAAAAATCAGTTGGGAAATCAGCTCCACTATCATCATCCCCTTAATCTACATATACATCATATTCATATAGACCGAACACTATGGAATCATCACCTATTCCTGAAAAATAAAAGAGTAAGCGCAAGGCCCAATACGCCAAACCACAAATACATGCGCATGAATAAACATCATACAATTCCACATGCAATATTGTAACATATGTAACAATCACATGTTATTATCTTCCGTTAGCCAGGCAACCAACATAGTTTAAAACCATTTGTAACTAGGCTTAAACTTGGAGTAATTCATGACTCCATGAAAATAAATATGTATAAAATACTTATATATATATATTTGTGTTGGGTACTCCCCACATACTTAGGTACTGTACTCGTATCACTCTTAAACTACTGGAATCATCTCTATACATGATTCTACTCGGGACAATGACACATACAAATCATCAGGGCACCTCCTAATAACACGGTACTCCCGTTTACTAAACCAAACCAAGTACAAGCAACAACCTAATTAAAGCTAGATAGCAATTAGTCCAATTATATATTCTACCTAACAAGCACAATCATCAAACAAGGTAAGGACGTACCTGAAACAACTTTTGGAACTAAAAACCTAACTTCAATAGAAACATCTGATCACATAAAGAAAAACTATCTCAAAACTTATTTTCATAAGATAAACATACTCTTAGGATCATCTAAACCCTTAAACTAATAAGAACTACAACTATCCTAGGTTCAAGCATACCTTCCTCAATCGCAAAACATAAAATCTCCACCAACAAAACTTAAGGTTTCTCAAAATTCTTCCAAAATAAACTCCCTTCAAAACCAATGAGAAAACTCAAAAGAGATAAATCTTTTATATTGCTAAAGCATTGAAAAGAAACAATTTACCTAGTTCTTGAATCTTAATCTCCCTTGAAGTAAGGTTATACTTTGAGAGAGGTTTAGGGTTTCCAAAAACATAGGATAGGTTATGAAAAGAAAATAAGGTTAAGAATCTATTTATAATACGTGGAAAACACTTAAAACGACATAACTCAAGCATCATACACTAGCAACAAAGGCTGGGGGCATGAAAACTCGAAAGATGAAGTTGGAACAATAAAGCTGGCTCCTACACCAGTGGTGTAAGATCTAAGGCCGACAGCGTAAATGCTAAGGCCGATGACCTAGGGGGCGATGTAAAGTTGGATCCTCTTGTCCTTCTTAGATGATTTTCACTTGTTCAACCATGTGTCTACCATATAACAACATATTATTCATTTTAGGATGGATCATAAAACTCTCTTATTTAATCATATATGACAAATTTGCCCTTCACTATGATTTATTTATATATTACATCTCTCCCTTTCTAAAAGAAACTTTCATCCTCGAAAGTCACCTGGATCATCTAAAAGCTCAGGATATTTTGTTCTCATTTTCTCTTCTAGCTCCCAAGTAGCTTCCAATTTAGATTGATTCGTTCATTGCACCTTCACATACTTTCTCAACATAAAAACATGAAATACGTTATGTACTCCATAACCTAGGCAGTAAAGCTAATCTATAAGCCACATCGCCTATCATTTCCAAAACTTCATAAGGTCTCGCATACCTGGTGTTTAACTTGCCCCTTAAAGTGAACCTAAGAACACCTTTAGCTGGTGAAATTTTAAGCATAACATGTTTTCCTACTTAAAACTCCAAAGGTCTCCTCCTCTTGTCAGCATAACTTTTCTAACAGCTTTGAACTGTTTGCAACTTTTATTTGATTGCTTTGACCTTATCAATAGCATCCTATACCAGCTATGGTCCCAACATATGTCTGTCACTAACTTCATCTTAATGAATCGATGATAAGCATTTTATGCCATACAAGGCTTCATAAGGAGGCATCCCAAGCAACGCTCGATAGTTTTTTTTACAAGCAAACTCTATGAAAGGCGAGTGCTCATCCTAGCTACCTTCAAAATCTAAAACACAGCTCTCAACATGTCCTTAAGGATTTAGATAGTCCATTTAGATTGTCCATCTGTCTGAGGGTGGTAAGCGGTATTGAAAACCACTTTAATACATAAAGCTTTATGCAAGCTTTTCCAGAACCTTCCAACAAATCTGGTTACTTTGTCTGATACGATGGTCACTAGTATTCGGTATAATCTCACTATCTCCTTGATGTTAAGTGCTCTAATTGATACTCGGTTTTAATGGGTATAAAGCGTGCTACCTTTGTAAGCCTGTCATAATTACCCATACTGAATGAAACTTTTACCTAGTTTTAGGTAGAGTCGTAACAAAATCCATAGTTATGTACTCCCACTTCCACTGAAGTATAGGTAAAGGCTTTAATTTACTTATTAGTCTTCTATGCTCAATATTGATCAACTAACAAGTGTAGCACTTGGATACATACTCTACAATCTATTTCTTTATGTTATTCCACCAATACAGCTTTTTCAAATCCTGATACATCATGTTTTCTGCCGAATGAATTGAATAACCAGAGTAATATGCATCTTTCAATAACTCCTTCTTAAGTTCTCCTTGCTTTGGCACACATAGCATCGCTCTATATCTCATGACGCCTTCACTATCTATGTGAAATTATGCTTCTTTGCCCACTTCCATTCTCTTCTTTACCTCCTGTATACTTAGATCATCCACTTGTGTAGCTTTGAATCTTTCTATAATAGAAGGCTGAATCTGTAAGTTCGATAATATTGCATCTACTCTTTTAGTTATATCTCTAGCTCCAACTTTCCTATATCATTTATCAAACTATGTAATTATGCATAGCATCATACTACCATCCCACTTCTTCACAAACAAAACTGGAGCTCCCCAAGGTGACACACTAGGTTTAATAAACTTCTTCTTAAGCAAATCTTCCAATTGAACCTTTAGCTCTGCAAGTTCCATTGGAGCCATACGATATGGTATTTTAGATTTAGGGAAAGTACATAGCACCAAATCGATACAAAACTCTATTTCTCTTTTTGGTGGCAACCTATATCTTCTAGAAACACATCAAGGTATTCACATACAACCGATACCCATGCAAGGTATGTCTTTTGTCCATCCTCTATCATCATAGCTGCCATCACTAAAGCTTACCTTCCCCACAACTCGTATGTAGGTAGAGCTAGAGGTCTTTGCACTTCAAGTTTATGTACAAACAAATCTCCATTTGGCAGACTACACTCCACTATTAGGTTAGGATAATCAATCATAGCATGGTACTTTACTAACTAGTCTACTCCCAAGATTACATCAAAATCTACCATGTCCAAGACTACTAGGTCTGTAGGTAGATGTCTTCCCTATATATCTACATCCACATTCCTACAATTCTTTTTTAGCATGGTTCCACTCCCCAAAGGTGTGTTTACAGACAGGCATTTAGGCATATACTCAACATACACACCACATACAGACACAAATGTTTTGGAGATGCATGAAAAACTCTCACCAGTATCAAAGAGTACATAAACACCATGCAAGAGTATAGGAAGCGTACCTGCAATAGTGTCCACATCGGATGTATCCTTATGTTAAAGGCATAAACCTTGGCTAGTGCTTTTTGTCCTTGATCGCTATCCCGAGGTCGGCTTATCTGAATCCTTGGTACCACTTGCCTTCTAGGCTCCTTGCAGCCTATTGCTCAGGGTCCTCATTGCCCACACTTAAAATAGAACACTTTTGGTAGAACCCTCTCAAAACCCATGGTTGTGATCAACCTTACCACATGAAAAACAAACATTCTCAGGCCATTTGCAATCTTTGAGTTCATGTGGTCCTTGACAACTGGTATAATTTCTTTCAATTCCTTGGATTGTTGACCTAAACTGTTGTGTGATTGGCCCATTCCCCTTATCTTGGGTAAGAACACTAGTAGCTGGTCACTTTCGTAAATAAATCTAACTTCTTTGTGGCTCACGACCCTTAATCTTATTCAATCCCTACTCAACTGTCTTCGCTTGTTGCCCATAGCAGAATAATTGTTCAAATTAATCAGGTTCACATGATGTTGAATCTCAGGCTTTAATCTTGTGATAAATCTGCTCACCTTGGCATCCTTACTCTCCTTCAGCGGATCTAATAGAAACCTCATCAGCTTATTCAACTCAGTTTCATATTCTTACATAGACATTCGGCCCTGCTGTAGAGTATAATAATCTTGCAACATATGTTGTTTGGTGCACTTAGGGAAAAACTGCCTATAAAAAGTCTACTGGAATTTGTCCTAGGTGATCACTCCAGCTATATGTCTTTTGGGACTCAACCACCCATTATTTACTCTTCCAATCAACAAATAAGAGGCACATTCTGCTTCTTATTTTTAGGAATATCCAAGGAAAAAAAGTCTTTCCCACCTCTTCCACTGCAACTGAGCATCTAACAGTCTACCATGCTTTGGCTCAAACTTGTACACCAAATCTACAAACTTATTCAAACTCAACACATTAGCATGTCTGGCACCATTGCCTCCATTGTCATTCTGTCTATATGTCTCCTATCTCCAGGCCTCAGCATTGGCTTGTATCATCTGCACATCTTTGCACATATTCTAGTTTTGTTGTGTAATTATCCTCAGAAAGGTATTCACATTTTGTATGAGTTGAGTAGCATCAAGTGGTACCTGTTGACCTACAGGTGGGGCCAATGGTGGTGGTACATCTTGAGGTAACTGATTCAAGGGTGATTGGTTAAAAGGTAGTTGTTCTCCATTAACTTCTTCCTCACCAATCCTGGAGGAACCAGCATCAAGAGCTCTTCTTCTAAATGGCATACTAACAAGGATAAAGACACAGAACATGAGAAAAGGGGTATGGCAAACTAAATGGATCAAAACACTATATAAAACTACTAGATATTAACAATACTAACTAAATAAGTAACTCTAACTATTTGCTACTCCACTCATCATTGCTCATAGTCCTAAGGATTTCATAACTTAGATCTATTAAGATTTACAACCTATGCTCTTATACCACTTAAGCTGTAACCCTCTAAACTATAGGTGTTAACAGTCTATCACGTGTCCTCACTAGAGAAGAACACATTAAGGCTATGATTCGACTAAACCATAATTATAACACAAGATAACTTCAATATCTCACATATACAGGTACTTCTAATATATTTATGTCATAATAAAACTACAAAAAAACTCGGTTGGCTTAAATCAAACGCCAACTTACAATTCATCTTAAAACATCATAAATCATAAAAACTAATATCTAAACTTCAATGGTCTAGATAACTAATAAAGCTTCATAAGGGTCTTCAAGATCTAACTATTATAACTTCTTCTTTTTTAAAAATCAGCTAGGAAATCAGCTTCACTGTCATTATCCCCATAATCTACATGTACATCATATCCAGATAGATCAAAAACTACAGAATCATCACTTGTTCCTGAAAAATAAAAAAGTGAGCGCAAGACCCAGTACACCAAGCCACAAACACATGCACATGAACAAGCATCATACAATTCCATATGCAATATTGTAACCCTAATCTCCTAAAATCCCTCATTAGAGAACACCTGTCAGATTTGTATGCCTCTTTCTTTCATAACAGAGCTGGGAATAACGGCTGGAATAAAAGTCATCTGTCATTAGTTAGGTAACCAATATAGTTTAAAACTATTTGCAACTAATCCTAAACCTGAATTAACTTATGACTCCATGAAAATAGGTACATATAAAATACTTATATATATATATTGGTATTAGGTACTTCCCACCCATCCAAGTATCGTACTCATACCACTCCTAAACTATAGGAATCATTTCTATGCATGACTCTACTCAGGACAATGACACACACATATCATCAAGCGTCATCTTAATAACACGATACTCCCAGACTGCTAGACCCAACCCAGCACAAGCAACAACCCGATTAAAGCTAGATAGAAATTAGTCTAATTATATGTTCTACCTAATAAGCATAATCATCAAACAAGGTAAGGATGTACCTAAAACAACTTTTCAAATAGAAAACCTAACTTCAACAAAAACAAATGACCACATAAAGAACAACTATCTCAAAACTCGTTTTCATAAGATCAACGTACTCTTAAGGTCATCTAAACCCTTAAACTAATAAGAACTACACCTATCCTAAGTTCAAACACACCTTCCTCCTTGATTGCAAAACACAAAATCTCTAACAACGAAACTTAGGGTTTCTCAAAATTCTTCCAAAACCAACTCCCTTTGAAACTAATAAGAAAACTTAGAAGAAATAAGTCTTTTAGATTGCTAAAGGATTGAAAAGAAACAACTTACCTAGTTCTTGAATGTTGATACCCCGTGAAGAAAGTTCACATTCTTGAGAGAGGTTTAGGGTTTATAAAAGCTCTAAGATAGGTTATGAAAAGAAAATAAGGTTAAGGGTCTACTTATAATATATGGAAAACCCTAAAAATAACATAATTCGAGCATCATACACTGGTAACAAGGGTTGACAGCATAAAAAATCGAAAGATGAAACTAGAACAAAAAAGTTGGCTCCTACATCGGTGGTATAAGATTCAAGGCCAGCGGCTTAGGGGGCAGTGTAAAGCTGTCTCCTCTTGTCCTTCTTGGATGATTCTCACTTGTTTAATCACGTGTTTTCCATATAACAACATATTATTCATATTAAGGTGGATCATAAAACCCTCTTATTTAACCATATATGATAAGTTTGTCATTCAGTATGATTTATTTATTTATATATTACACATGCAATACTTCCTCTTAATTATTGTTTGTCCATGTGATTTGATAAAACATTATCAAAGGATGTACACTATAAATACTTAAGGAATCCTCCTCATTTCACGACTAAAAATTGAGAGACATGTTGTCTTACTACCATATTATTGTTGAAAATGATCAAACTAAGTTCAAAACAAGAAGTACAAAACGTCTTCTCAAACACTATGAAATTGATTTTTTATAACCCCATTATCTATCATACCTGGGTTTGAGTTTCTTGAAACTATCTCTTGCAATTACAATCAAATCCCTTCCACCATCATATGTAATTACTAATAGTGTTATAGGAGGTTGCCTACCCACAATTGAAAGTTCCTCATTCTATAAGGAAATTGGCATTAAATTGTTTGGCTTATCCCTAGACTTGTTTCTTTGTAGTGTGTACACTCCATGTGTTTTCAACTCAATAAAAATTGAAACCTCAAGTAGGTTTCCATGCTCCACACTCACTGTATGCTCATCTCCACATGTTCTCTTATTTTTACCTATTTAAAAACATTTGATAAAATGAATGAATATTTTGCTCATTCTTCTACGATGTTGTTGATGGCCTCATCTAATCAGTCATTTAATCAATAAAATAAATATAATAAGTGATATATTAAGCATTTTAGAGATGGAATCACGTTTAAATATGAACATAAGCCATTAAATAACTAATAGCATCAATCCCATACAAAAATATAACGGACCAAAGAATTTTCATCTTTGAATATATTGCTAGACATCAAACTGATGATACAATGGATATTGCATGTAGTACAATCAAATTCCTCCAACTTGCAAAATTTTTTATTTCTACAAGGAAAAGAAAATTCGAAACAGGATTATGTCTATACCAGGTCTTAAAATGAAGGATATTGATTTCATCGTAAAAAGGAAAGAATAAAACAAGGAGATTTTCATAGGATTAGGTTTGATTTGATAACTGATTCATAATAAAAATAACAATAATAATAAAAACATAGACAAAGGTGAGTGGAGATGTATGTGTAGAGAATATCATATCTACTGTAGATTACGGGCACATGCCACACACTTGGGCGGCATCACCCAACACGTTGTGCTAAAGATAAATCCCTTGAAAAACGCTGTATACGTGTTAGGGTTTGTTGGCTTTAGGAAGTTAAATTAACTAAGAAAAAATTTAAAAAACCCATACCTTCCGAATCATCCGCAATCCAATTTAATATAATATTTCGTTGAATTATTTATCATATAATATATTACTTTCGTTGTACATGAGATCTATTAATTTAATGGATAGTACGCGAGGAATAAAATCCAGCTTTTAGGGTTTAGCTGAATCTAAAAAAGTTTTCTATATGATTCATAAATAAATATATATATGATTGTGAGTTTCAAGGACATGGCTCTTCTTAGTTGAATATGGCAAAAGAATCTCTAAGATTCTTTAAGAAGATTGTCCAATTACCCCATTTTTAAGTCGGCTGTGATTTCATGATATGTATATTCACTAGGATGTGAAATTAGTGGTTCAAATCTCCTTACATGGTTAGGAAAATTTCTTTTTTAAGGTCTTTTCAGGATTAATTTAGAGTTATAAATATACGAATAATTTAAAGTTGCGTGTGTGTGTGTATATTCTCCATTGATTTTTTTTCCCCTGCACAGGCCATAGGTTGCCATCTTTCCGCCATCACTTATTGCTCAAAAGCTCGAGAAACCACAATGGGTATTTACAATAATAATAGATAATTTTAGGTTAAGGGTAAGGAAATACTGAAATTGGGGGAGGGGAAAGATTGGAAACTGTTTTCCCAAATATAAATAAATAAATAAACTATTTATTATCGCTTTATAGATTTCAATTAGTTTTATTGTTGACATCATAGACTAGTCAAAAATAGAACGAATTCAATCAAATTCGACACCATTGTTATCAAATCAAATTTGAAAAAAAAAATGAGGTCAAATTGAATAGTTACGAGTAGGGTTTATTTGTTTACATTTTTATTTATATTTATGATTACAATTAGACATTCGTTTAAATAGTATTGATCTGTTGCTGAACATGTGTCATTTAGCTTAGACATACAAGGAATGGGAAGAGCATTTTTACGTTTAAAGGCATCAAAGAAGATCCTAGATTTTTGTTTCATCATTTATTAAACTTCATAATTGATGCTTGCAACGGGAGCTACTTGATGGCTTCACCGTTGCTTCATGAAACAGCCAATTTATCGTAGTAGTTCACCCGAAGTCGTGATCTTTCGGAGTTCCAAGGATGTCTGTTACGGTTTATTATATACGTATATATGAATGCCAGTCAAGTACTCGAGATGTGTATCAAGGACAACTCAACATGGTTGAATTGCAAGGCTAGACCTTTTTCCCCCCCTAGTTTATTCTTTTGAAGCTCCATTGTAATATTACTCGTCAAAGACAAAATATATATTTTTTCTTCATTCAATTTAAATGCATATGATGGTTAACAAAATAATTCTTCAAATAGAAAAAATTCAAAGTTAATTATTAAAATTCACCCTAGTAGCTAGGGTAGCCAAACAACCTCTTATATTTTGAAATGGGTTAGGTATAAAGTCCAACAAGTAAGAGCTGCTACATTCACACACATGGTAAAATGACCATGCAGAACAATTATATATGTACAAAAAAGCCAACATCAACAATAGTCACATTCATTTATCTTATATTTAGAGGAAGCAACAAACACAACTATATTAGTGTCCTAATTTAAAAATTAAGACAAGAATACTACAACGCAAAAGAAAAAAAAAATCTCACCCTGACTTCTTTGCCTACACGAACTACAATTAGTCTAGTCCATTGCCTCTATTACATCCTTCCAAGACAGCATCCTGTTTAAGGAAAAAAAAACACTCCTTTTGGTATATGAGCTTTGTTTAAGTGGATAATTAGATATATGAACTTTTAAAAAGATCAATTTCATATCTAGTCAAACTTTTTGTACCATTTTTTCACTACATCATCCGATTATTGTCTCTTGAAGTAATGAGTACGTGTTAAGTAATGATTGGATGAGATAGTGAAAAGAGGCATGAAAAGTTTGGTTATGTATGAAATTGGTTTCTTAAAACTTTAAATACCTAATTGTTTACTTAGCCAAAGTGTCGGTATCAAAAGAGCTTTATCCCTCCTGTTTAATAGCTTCTCCACGAACAATATTAGTCTATTGTTAATTTATTATATTAGTTATGTGCTCTTCTACATATAAGTGATGTAGGTCTATTTGGTTGGTCATTTTTAGGATATTTGGCATCTTATTTTTGCGTTTTCAAATAAACTGTTTATAAAAAATAGATATAGATGAAAAATAGACATCATTACTTATAAACAGAATAAACAAATAAAATTCAAATATATACCAGATATAGAGGAAAATTAAACGTTCCAAACAAAGCCTTATATATCTAATTGTGAGTTACTTCTTCATCTCAAGTATTTGACCCGCAGTTGGCCCCAAATGTCCAATCAGTGTCCCATCTATTTTGAACTATTGCAAGCCTTAGTATCTAACGACAAGCAAGGAATCAATTGAGCGAAATATCAATTAAGTCAATTGTGTTATTTTTTAATAATAATAATAAAAATAATAATAATAATAATAATAAAAATATAATAATAATAGGGCTTTTGTTTGCATTCTAACTCAACTTTTGTTATTTTTAATCAACATTAAGTTATTCTTAAAAGAAATTTAGTCCTAGAAACTTTTCAATGTTTGATTGGAAAATGTGGTTTAGTTTGAGTAGATACCAAAACTTAATAGTGATTTTAGTTCAAAAAAGTTTTTTAAAGAAAATCCAAAGTTGACTTTAAAGATATGGTACATAAAAGTGACTCATAGATAGATATTTGCTATCTTGGACTACCAATCTCGAGTATATTCCCATTAATTACATGCATATACTTAATTTTGAATCTTAATTTGATAGAATAAACTTGTATAATTGTGGATTAAAATCTTATGCAGATTTGTGCATGTGATTGATGGGAGTATAGTCAAATTGAAAATTGGGGTTTTCGAAAATTAATCCACAAGACCAATTTATAAGAGAACTTATTAAGAGTTAGAATGATGGAGCCTTGGCGCTAAATTAGTTTAGAATTAATGTAAATAAAATAAACAAGTTGGTAAAAATAAAATCTAGATATAGAAATGTGAAATAGAGGCTCTTACGCACAAAACAAAAAAAATATTATTTATTTTTCTTAACATGAGGTTTGTCATTATTGATAGGCCATTTTGGATATGGGCTTTCTAACCTCAAACTGATCCATTTGGTTCGTTGGAAGAGTTGGCTGGGCCTCTCCAATCTCTTAAGGGCCATAGATAAGTTGTGCAAGGTTAGACCAAGCTATTGTCATGAGCAGTCCTAATTGGGAGTGCAAATAAACTAAGTCAGTTTGCAAATTACTTAAGCTCTACTCTGTGTTTGCTTGAGTTTGATTTAAGAATAGTTAAGTCAAGTTTGAACTTGAGCTATTCGAGTTCAAATTTTATATGTTTAGCTTGATTAGTTTGCAAGCCTAATCAAGCTTTGTCACGTTTGAGTTGTGCGTAAATGTTAATTGAATTTGAATTGAATTTGGGTATTAAAATAATTTAAGTTAGAATTGAAATATTTTTTAATAGATTGAGCCTAAATGAGCTCAATCGAGTTGAGTTTGAGCTTATGTAGTGTACTTTGAGCCAAACTCGAGTATAAAATTTTAAGCTGAATCAAGTTCGAGCTTTGAAATTTTGAGTCAAGCTTGTGCTTAACACTATACTATCTTGACTTGACTTGTTTGCAGCTCTAGTTCTAATCAACAGCAACTTAGTCATCTCCTTCCCAAAGTTAGACTAGTTGTCCTACAATGATCCTATAGAGCTCCGAATTGTCTTAGAGGTTGGCCTTTCACTACATAAGTGGTTGTTAGAAGTGGCTTTAGTTGTCTTTAGCTCACTCCTGAAGATCTTGAAGATTGCCTTATTGGGAAGACTTAAATCATAAACTTAATAAAACTCAAATCGAATTTAAATTTAAGTAGGATTCGAGCGGAATATAGATGTTAATATCATTTCAATTTAAAATAAAATAAAATTTTTAATATATAGAGTCTAATAGTATTTATAAATCAAGTCAAATTCAAAATAAAAGATTCTTAATTCAAGGATTCAAATTTTAAAAATTGATACCATATTCAAACTTAATGTTATATCATTGTAACTTATTTTGTTTACGGTGCTGGAAGGCTATTCTATTTATTAGAACTTAATTTAAGTTATCTGCATATCCATTGCCTATGTCCAATAAAATATAGAGCCTAGGGGCCGGCATATGCCATATGTACGCTAATCTATATGTGATTCGCATCGTCCTCTGAACTTAAAACTTTGTCATTGTCATGGGCTATGTCATGGATGACCAAAGATTTTAAAAGTGAAGGAATTCCTAAAAAATGTATTGATATCATGTACTGAATGCGCACGACTACGCAACCAACGATGCAACCTTTTGCATTGATAAAGATGACCATAATGTTTCTTTTCATATTACCCTATTAAATATGATATTAAGTTTGGCTCTTTGTAGGTTGAAATGGACTTCACTCGATCCTGTAAAGTTTAATCTAATGAATTAAGATGTTACATAACTCTTGTTTAGTCAATGTTTGACGTCTAAATACGTAATTTATCATATGAAGACTAGATTTATGGAGCTTGGTATTGAGCCTTTTGTTTTCAAAGTGGGTGATTTTTTTAATTTTTCTAAGCTTTGAATTAGACCAAAATGTTATCACCATTACCAACACATGTTTAAATAAGGAACTCCATCATGTTAGCCACCAAGTTAAATCACTTTTAACTTTTAATTATGTTGTTCTTACTCTCCGACATGCTTAGTTGGATAAAAGAAGGGTGAAAAAGTTTAAATACAAGTTTGAATTGGACAACAGTAATTAATGAGGAGGAGCAAGTGTCTTAGGGGGGTGGGGGGTGTGGCTGTGTGTTGGAGGAGGGGGAAGGAGAATTATCCAATAATTTATAGTCTCGATATGAGAAAAATAACCATGACATGGAAGAGGAAATATATTATTACAACGTAAGAATTATTATCAACCATTTCAAAAATTCACAATTGGGTTTATTTGTTTCATTTTTTTCTAGTCGTTTAGGTATTTTATATTCATCATTTTTAAAAAAGATATTTGTTAAAAAATAAATATTTTTATACATAAAGAGATCAAACAAATTAGATATAAATAAAAACTAGATGAGTTACAAATGCGGATTGAATACATGTAAGATATAGATAAAAATAAGACAATACAAATAGACTCTAATTGAGGTTTAGCGGGCAATCATAAGTTTGTCTTAATTGAGTGCCCATGTCCAATTTTCCCTCTCTAATTGTAATTTGCCTCTAACCAACTTGTTGCACAATCTTTAGATATCTTTGTCAACTGTACATGTTTAGAAAATATGGAACTTAATGTGCACCGGATTTTACTATGAATACCATAATCTCATGCTGGAGATTATGAATCCTCCTCCTGTGCAATGTCTTCTCGATGAGCCTACCACCCTCCAATTGCAGTGATTATCTCCAAAACACCCAAGATCTATTATCCACTTATTAGACCAAGATCTCACTCCAAATCCACATTATATATCCTCGATAATATTGATATTTACAATATATTAATCGAGAGGCATAACGTGGCTATGCTAAAGAAAGAGAGAAAAAAAAAAAAAAAAGGAAAGAAAAAAGAAGGTATGAATATATAATGGTTGTTCATATTTAGGGCAATTTTCTTATGGATCATATTGGCCATCATGGAAAATTTAAAAAAATATCCCTCATCTCTTTGCTTACTTTTATTGTACAAGGCTCATAGGATTAACAGAAGTCGACAATGACATGCGAATATACAGACGAATATATTAAAACTTCAAAGACTAAAAAGAGAGGGGGGGAGGTGATGGGATTGGTTGTTACGGGAATAACAAATAGCAGCTAATTAATCTTTTCACATATCGTTCGCCTTAATTTGACATTCTAGTTTTCGCACGCTGATCTAACATATTTGTGTCCATTGCTCAATAGTGCATAGTTAGGACTTTGGAATATCTATTCATTTATTTGGTTTAAAAAAAAATTATTTAAAGAATGTTTAATTTATGTAATGCGAAATAAATAATAAATCCTCATTTCTTTCCTTTACTAGAGAAATGGCTATTTCTAACTAAAAACTATGTTTTGTTTCGAAAATATCCCTAAATATAAAATAAGAAATTTTACTATTATTTTTCAGCCTTATTTCATTTCAGTGAAATAAACGTACCACTAATTTCCATCAATTTACCCCATCATGTGTTATATCATATGTAATTAATGATCAAACTATAAATTAAAAAATCCTAAAAATTTTAATTATTAATCTAAATATTGATGGAAATGGAGAGAATGAAAGTGGAAAGAATTCATTTACATGAAACTATGGATCTCGTGTATCTAAAAAGATAAACATGGAAAAAAAAAGAAGATAAATTTGGCATTTAGTATCTAAACTTTATCAATTTGTAAAATCAATTACATTAAATTTAAAAGTGTCAATCTGCTATCTACAAACTTTTTAAGTTTATTTATAAGACCTAGATGAAGTAGTTAATTATTCAAATGGGTAAAGTTCAAATAAGTAATTGTAAAATTTGGTCAAATTCAGGTAGTCAATTGTAAAAATGAACGGGTAGAGTTTAGATATTAAATTGATACTTTTAAATTAAGTAGTTAATGATAAAAATATGCAATGTTAAGGTATTAAATGTTACAATCATCCATAAAATTGTGAACGAGGGTAATTTCAAAATTTTTTAGGATCATTTTATTATCCTATGTAATTTATTATAAAGATGTATACTCATATCACAACAGATAATACAGCTTTTAACTATTAAAAGACCACAGACCTTTAACTATTAAAAGACCATCTTACGTCGCACAATTCCCATAAACCACCACATATGTAGATAGATACGTACGTATAAATACCCATCAAACATATTGCACACTCAAGCATGTTATGTTATGTTATATTATATGTAATTAACAGCCTTACTAAGAATGACGTGTAATCTTTCAAACTCGGGTAATAAAGAAAGTATATTAATTAGCATTTGCATGCGTTGCCAAATTAACATATGTGGGGCAATGGAACACAGCTTAGGGTTTGGTAGATCTCATGTGGGTATGTACTAAAATGCTTTTGGTGGGAAGTGATTAAAATAAGATGCATGATTGAGTCAGAGAACCTTTATGTGATACCTAGATCTCTCTTTAGCTTATCATGATGCTCTATTTAAAAAAATAAAAATAAAAACACAATATCCGATCCATTATTTCATGTTCACCCTACATTGGAAGATTTTCCCATTATTATATGTCAAGAAGTCTCTATGCATGTATTAAATGAATGCAAGAGAAGTTTATTATTATATTGCTTTTAATACAACTGGAGTGGGTCTTGGGAAACTACATAGAGAGATCCTGTCCCACATGCAAAGAGATGCTTATGGGTACAGGAATTCAAACACTTGGTTTCTCAAGATATGTGGAAAGAGTCACACAAAGAAACCTTAAAAAGGTCCCACTAATGACTTTGTACCTATTATTTTATTAGGTCCGGTTAATTTTGTCTCTTCTCTTCTTTTTCGGAAGTGCCACTCACAAAACCAACATCCCCCAGCTACTTCTACCATAATCTATCTTGGATACGATTAATATGACCATTGATATACACAAAGTGAGGAGAAATATTATTTCAGCATAAAAATTGATTATGTTATGAAGTGTGATAAAACCATTTTTAATATACTATAGAGATATGTGAGTTCAAGTATTGTTATTGAGTTTGCGTACTAGATTTATATAACATTCGATTTTGGGGATTGAATAGATAAAAAAACAATTAAAAGGATGAAACTAAAACACCATCTAATAAGACAGCAACCAATTGAGTAGAGCCATGGCCATCTATCAAAATGACACGATTGACCGCCATGGCATATGATCAACCACCATTGGTTAAAGTCAATCATTCCTTATGGTTTGTAATAGTTTTCAACTTTACGTTTTCTATATTATATATCGGGGTTTATAATCTTGTAAATACTTTATATATACTATTAAGTGTATTAGGTGGTGTTCTAAAAAGCCAATTATGACATAATCAAATTGTTCCATTTGTTTGCAAAACAATTGATTTATAAATAAATCATGTGTTAAGTAGTAAGTAATCTAAGGACAAAACCTCATCATAACGGTTACATTACAATCTTGTAAGAAATATATACCAAAATAAAGTTTGCTTATATGATAAAATGTTTTTTAATCACAATTTGACATTTCTTGAGCTATTTGATTATATATATATAGATTCAATAGACCCTCCTGAAGTTTCTTTCCCTATCTATAATGTAGTGCAAAAGCATAAATGATAGAAATCAACACACTGGATGATATCTAGTACACAAAGCTTGCAAAGAATTGCAACTTCCAAGAGAAATTCTCAAATTAAGGTTTCAAAGGACAAAATATGTGTTATATTTACAAAAGCCCTAAATATTATATTTATAGTCTCAAGAAAAAGGAGATAAATCAACATAAACAAACTAAAACTACATGGTAAAAACGCTAACACTACTTTGCCAACCTTGGATTAGTAACCGACAACTTACAATGCTATACTGGCGGTGTCTATACTACATCGGTAGCTTTAGGGTTCGCTTTGGATTTGCGTCCTATATCATTCTCTCCCACCTGCAAAGAAATCGCTCCGAGTTTTCGTCTGGATGTAATGGTGAGTTGTTTGGATGGAACGGGAATAGATCAACAACATTGAAAAAAACCTAGAAATATCTGTGCTGTCAGGAAGTCTAACCACATAAGCATTGTCATTAATCTTCCTTACAGATTCATAAGGGTCATACTTCTTAGGCTAACTTGCTATACTTGCCAAATGGAAATCGTTACTTCCTATGAAAAACCATCACCTGACCCTCTACTTCAAACAACTACGCGCTTCTTTTTGTGCTTGTCTGCAACTTCCTTATACTTTACTTTGGCCTTCTCAATCCTTTTGACTTTAGCTGTGATAGATTGAAAATGTTCAGTCATATTTTTAGTATTTGTATTGAACTCAGCTTCTTGGGTAACTTAATCAAGTACATTGTGTGTTGTGGTGTCATGGTGTTGACTATAGAGACAGGAGATTTTCTTATGGTCCTATGGACGGAACTGTTGTAAGCAAACTCTGTCTGAGCTAATGCTAGATCCCATAGCCTTAGTTTCTCACCACATATACTCTTGATTAGATTACCAAGAGTCCTGTTAGCCACCTCCATTTGCCTATCAGTCTATGGGTGAGCCATACTACTGAAGTTTAACGATGAGTTAAAAATATACCAAAGGTATTCTGGATGTAACTAAGGAATTTGATGTCCCTATCTGATGTAAAGGACTTAGCGACTCCATGTAATTGCATGACTTCCTTGAAAAACAACTTGGCAATGGCGTAGGCATCTATAGTCTTCCTGCATGGAATAAAGTGAGCCATCTTAGAGAACCTATCCACAACAACAACTACAACGTCACCACATCATTGGGTACGAGACAAACCCAGCACAAAGTCCATGAATAGGTCCTCTCAAATATTTTTAGGTACTGGCAGCAGTGTGTACAACCCAATATTTTGGGACTACCCCTTGGATGTCTGACAGATGTAAGACCTTTGCACAATTCTATTGACATCCCTCCTCAACCGAGGCCGATAGTACCTATCAGCCACTGCTGCAATGGTCTTATCTCGACCCAAAAGCCCCACTAATCCTCTGATATGCAGGTCTCTGATCAGCTTCTCTCTCAAAGAAGACTTAGGGATACATAGTTGGTTACCTTTCATCAAGTACCCTTAAATTATATGGTAATCACCATAAGGCTCTTTTGTAATGCACTTTTCCCACATGTCCTAAAATCAACATCATCTCCATACAACTCCTTCAATTTCTCAAACCTCACAACTGCAGTGCTTATAGTAACTAACAAATCAGCTCTCCTACTCAAGGCATCAGCTACTTTATATTTTTCACTAAACACTTATGCACCAGTTTAAAAGGAAATCTCTGTAAAAATTGATTTACCGAGCATGCATATCCTTACTTATTCTAGTCTAATTATTCAGATACTTTAGAGCCCCACAATCGGAGTACAAAATAAAGTCTTTCCCTACCAAATAATGCTCTCAAACTCTCAATACCCTCACATAGTAGAACTCAATGTCATAAGATGACCAATTCTTCTTAACATCACATAATTTTTCATTGTAAACTGGTATGCTCTTTTAGGATAACACACCACCAATACCAACTCCACTAGCATCACAATCGACTTCAAATAATTTATGAAAGTCAGAAAGTACCAACCTTCTTATCGTCAATAGTTATCCCTCGGTACTAACCACAAATCTAGAAACAACAATTTCTTTGACATAAAAATATACTTCTTTAGATTAGCATATAGTTTATTTTCTTTTAGCACTATCAAAACACTCCTCAAATGATCTATATACTCATCTTCGGATTTATTATAAATTAATTGTCGTCGAAGTAATTACCACAAATCTACCAATAAAGGGTTTTAATACTTGGTTTATGACACGTATAAAAGTACTGGGCACATTACTGAGGCTAAAAGGAATCACTAGGCATTCATACAACCCCTCCTTTGTCTTGAACATAGTTTTCCACTCACCCCTAGGCTTGATTCTAATCTGATGATAACCACTCCTCAAGTCAACTTTGGAAAATACAGTAGCCCCACTTAACCTATCTAACATGTCTTCCAGATGAGGTATTGGGAATTTATACCAAATAGTAATCTTGTTGATAGCTCTATTATTGACACACATTCTCCAGCTGCCATCCTTCTTTGGAGTCAGTAAAGAAGGCACAGCACATGCGCTCATACTATCTCTGATAAAACCCTTCTGCAACAGCTCTTGAACCTTCTTCAGTAAAATCTTAGTCTCTTTGGGACTCATCCTATATTGTGGCAAGTTTGGTAGACTTGCCTGAGGCATCAAATCAATCTGGTGCTAAATATCTCTTGAGGTTGGTGGTCCCTTTAGCAAATCACCTGTTAGCATATTTTTAAATTCCTTTAGCACCTCTTTCACAGCCTCTAGTACCCTACTATTGCTCTCCTCATCTACTATCATGACATTCTTCACTATAAACACATGCATAACTCTAGATCCCTTCATATCTTCTTCTAACTCTTTCTCAGAATAAGTGATTGCCAGGAAAGAGTGCCCCTCTACCTTATAGCTTTGGTGTGATTCGTTAACTTTAGAGGTAACAAAGTGTATTTCACACCACCCTTCTCTAGCTTGTACACATTTTCCTTCTCTGCATGATGAGCATTCACATTATATTGCTAGGGTCTTCAAATTAGCAAGCGACATGCATCCATGTCTACAATGTCATAATACACATCATATTCATATTTGCCTATGGAAAACGACACTTTACATCTCTCCTTCACCTCTATTCGTTTAGCCAAATTTAACCAACCCTATAGTGTAAGGATCATGATGTTTTCCAATTGGCAACTGTAGCTGATTAACAGCCTTTCTCCCAATATTAATCTCACATCTCCCACTATCAACAATTAGATCATATAATCTATCCCTAATAGTATACCTAGTGCAAAAAACCGGTGTCGCTCAGTGTTCTCTTCTTGCTTGGGCACTAACATAATTTCTTGATAACATAGATCTGCTCAACATCCACATCACCCTCATCAAACTAATCCTCTTCTCCATCAGGTTCATAATAAACCTCTTCCCCTTCGCCTTGCTCTACTATATTCACACTCTTTCTATTTGGACACTCATTAGACTGTGTCTTGGTTGATTGCAATGATAGCACTTACCTAGGATAAGTTTGGCATATGGGTTATTCGACCCCTGGGGGTCTTTGGCCTCTAACGGTTTTTTGCCAACTGCTTTATCAACCTTCTTCTCAGCACTCTCACTACGCTTTTCTACAACACTTTTATTTTTCTTAGCCACTACCCTACTACTAATAGCACCCTCAACTCCGTACCCCTTCTGCTGCCTATAAATCTGGTGCTTTGCTCCTACAACATCAGTTCAGACTTCAAGGCCATGTTCTTCGCTTCATTTGGATTCCTTAACACAGTAAGCCCAATCCTGTCTCTAATCTGCAACATCAGACCATCCACATATCATGCTACCTGTTGGCCTTCACTTTCTCAGAGATCGTTACGCTCGGCCTTCTCATGAACTCAGCAATGTAATCATGGATTGAAAGTGATCCTTATCGACAACATTGCTATTGTTGGAAAAGGATTTGCTCATAATCAGCAGCAAGAAATCCCTTCATAGCAGTTGTTTTATGCGGAACCACGTCTGTACAAGCTGTTTACCCTCTCTCTATCTTCTATTCTATAACCTCTCCCATGAAGCAAAGGCTCATCCCTTCAACCTACACGCCACCAATCTCACTCTACGCTCTTCTGGAATCTCCATATAATTAAAGAATCTGTCTACTTCGGCGAGCCAATCCGAAAATTCCTCAATATCGAGATTACCATTGAAGCTAGGGATATCTACCTTTAAGCGAAAATTAACACCGTCGCCTTGGTCATACTTATGATAGTTCCTTTGATATCTACCTTTACCTTCACTGCTTCGTCTCTACGATTGCCTCTTTTCATACAATATTTCATCCTCTAGTAAAGTCTTTATCTAAAATCTGTGCCTATCTATTTATAGCTATAGGTCGATTGATCAAACCGCCATAAGCATCCCATTCCCTTGGTCGTCTTCCACCAATATCCCTGTCTCTACTGGCATCTACAGCAATCGCGTCAAAAGGCTCAATCAAACCTCAAGACGCTATTCTACTTGTCGGATTCTTTGATCCATAACATTGATTACCGCCTAAGAACCAACTATTCGGTTCCTTGGACCCTAGTATCATGATCACGGTAAAAAATACGACCACCATCAACATCATCATTAGTTGCCATCTTCACAGGAGTTTACTTTGCTTTGATACCAATCTAGCACTATACGAAAGCATGAATGATAGAAATCAACTCATCAAATGATTTCTAGTACATAAAGCTTGCAAAGAATTGCAACTTTCAAAGGAAAATTCTCAAATCAGGGTTTCACAAGACAAAATATAATTTATATTTACAAAAGCCCTAAATACTATATTTATAGTCTTAAGAAAAATGAGAAAAATCAACATAAATGAACTAAAACTACGTGACAAAAATGTTGGCACTACGTTGCCAGCCTTGGATTAGTAAGCTGGAAGCTTATTATGCTACACCGGCGATGTATATGCTACATTGGTATTGCGCCGACAACTTTGGGGTTGGCTTTGGATGTGCTTCTATATCAATCTACCATTTCCCTACGTACCTTAAGAAGAATTATCAAAGCAATTTGTTAGCTTTTGCTTGTAATATTATTGCAATTTGTCCACTATATCAATTAACTATAGACATACCATTATGGATTGTAGATTCTTTTTACACATGAAACTGAGAAATAATACTTCAATTTGGCAGTTGCAAAGCCATTTTTGGGTTATAAATCCAAGGCTATATCACGTTTAAGATGCGATATAGAACCACATCATAAGGAAGAGCCTTGCTACATTTTTTTAACAGAATTAAGGAGCTGCACATATCTAATAAATTCCTTGTAAGTTTTTTATTGGTCAAGATTAGATGGCTATGTCAAACATAATGAAACTTCGCAGGGACTCGATTCAACTAGCTAGAGCATTAATTTTGTCTCCTTACCATAACAATCCTACATGATTCAAGCATTTAGGTTGTGTTTGTTTTTGTGGAAGTTTAGTTTGATTATAAAATTTTTATGTTTATATATTCTATCAAGTGATAACAGTCTCGACAACTTATGGCAACCATAATGGCTATTTGGTATAATTTGCCAAAGATGACAGTGTTGTAGAAGTAAGTGGTCAATGATGACGGTTACTGTAATAGCAATAAAAGTTGGTACATTATTTTGAAGGGTAAATTAAAAAAAAATTAACTTGTGTTTTGGTTAATTTGCAAGTACATGATCCGTGTTAATTTTTTTGATAAATAAATGATCTAAGTTTCATATGAAAGTGATAATATTATTTAATAATTTAAAAAAGACACATGTCAATATTTTATTCATTATAAAAATTAGTTTTACATTTTTTCAATTTTCTAATATTAAAAAATATTTTTTTTTATATTTTATTTATTATTTTTTATTAAATTATTTTTTTAGTTCAATAAGACTATAACACATATCCTTCTAATAGTAATTAATTATATTGACAATTGTGTATAAAATCCCAATCATCTATTTGTTAAAAAAATTAACTCGGGTTATATGTTTGTAAATTTGTCAAAACACAGGTCATATCTTTGTAATTAACTCTATTTTGAAAAACAAAACTCTTTTTTTTTTTATAATTTTTCATTATCACTGTTTATAACAATGTCATTATCATATTGTCATTACTATTGTAATGTTTGATAATTTCAAAGACTATATTATGGTAAGCTTCAATAAAACTTGAAAAGCTTATGCTAAAACTTTTTTGAGGTTTGTTGTAATCCAATATATATAATCACCATCCTATTATTATAATCTCATCGGCCCATATCATTAGGTGGTTTTTAATTATGTTGGTGAATAGAGAAAAACATTAATAGGAAATAATTGCCCCTTATTTAAAAAATAATTTTTTTTTCCTTATTTTCATTTATATTATTATCCGTTTATTAATATCATTGATTATCAATGCTACTCTCGTCTTATGTTGTCACACATACACATACATGCACTTAAAAAACTGAAAAGCCCTTTTTTTCCATATAAATGTTTCTTTTCTTTCTTTTTTTCTTTCTCACTTTTTTTTATTTTTTTTTTAACAATCATGGTCAAAAAGCGACGGCCATGCATGCCAAATTGCCAATCTAATTCACGCTTTTTAGACGAGGTTCATTGGTTTTTACCATCGATTCATGTCCTCTGGTCATACTGAGATTCACTTTGCATAAATTCAAATAAGAATTCTTTTAATACTTATATATATTTTATTACCCACTCCTTGTATTACACGTTTCACCTCCTTAAAAGCCCTAAAAATGTCTAAGAAAAACACAATTTGCAAGTTTTGGCACTTTGTCATGTTGAACACACATATAAACAACAACAATTTTCATTAACTTCTCATGTGATCCAACATATAAGTTGAATTAATCCAAGTCGACTTTTTTAACTTTATCTCAGAGTATCCGTTCACTAAAAATTGCTCTATGATTCCATTTTCACTGTAAAATAATATTCATGTAAGAATAATCAAACATGCATATAATTAAAAACTAATTAAACTATACTTGTACCTTTTGCAATTCTTTATGGTAATATATTATGTGGCAACTGGCAACTACAAGTATGGGCGAGAGCAAGAGTATCTAGTGATTGAGT
Organism: Combretum micranthum; assembly: GCA_024138025.1. NCBI lineage: Eukaryota > Viridiplantae > Streptophyta > Magnoliopsida > Myrtales > Combretaceae > Combretum > Combretum micranthum. Next base: position 865,693 of record JAMXBD010000172.1, on the reverse strand, counting down.
TTCCTTAATTAACAACGTGGGAGTTCATATTGTTATAAATTTTAGTAAAAATCCTAGTAGAGTTGTTGTCATTCCCCTATATAATCAAAATATTCATTAGGTCTTATGTATTCCACCGTCAGTGCTTTTTTATATTATCTTTAATATATATCTGTTTTTGATGATTAAGGAATTCTATGGTCAGTGTTTGTCCAACAATGCACAATTGTTCTTTTGCATACATTTGTGTTAGATTATGGGAGCAACATACTTGGTGTTACAATGCATGTGGTGATATTATATAATAATTACATCTTGTATTTCCATGACTTTTCTTACTAAAAAGTCCAATAGGTTTTTCTTCTTTATCCAAAAAAGATAACTTTATTTTGTCTAGCTCATTAGGTCCTATTGGTCTATAGCTAGATCTAAAGTTTAGTTAGATGTGATGAGGGTGGCAATTCTTAATGTTAGGTGATATTCAAGCTGTATTAAATGATGTTGTCACACCCTAAATTTGGAAGTTATTAAATGTGGAATTTCATTAATTTTTTTTGACAATTTTTAAATGCAAAACATATGGCAAAAACTTGTGATCCTAAATCTATCTTAATCTAACTATTATTCAAAAAATGCACCGACATCACTGTCATCCCGCACTAATGTTTTAGTCAAATATATCACTTGAAAACACAAATCTCAAAACAAAGAGGTAGGGAGTCCAGTGTATAAAACCATTGTCTCACACACAAACATATGCTAGGTCTAAAAATTACTAAATGTAATAAAAAAGATTGTTAATTCAATAAATTAATAAAATCTAGTAAGTAGCACGAATCTTAGCATCCCAAGATTTCGAGTAACTTAAACTCCGACACACACAGATGAGATCCTAGAGTTGTGAAGGGTCATATGATCTCCATGGTTGCAATATCATCAAATGGGGGGAATGATTTTGGTCTACATTGCCATGAAATCCATCCTCACAAAGGCCATAAAAATTCAATTCGTTTTTTTTTTTTTTAACTTAATTCAGTCCATTGTTAACCATTCATAGATCTCAGTACAAGCCACACAAAAATTATACATGCATTTATAAGGTAAAATAGTCGTTAGTCAAACTTCGTTTGATCTACATACACATGCATCATATATGAGCAGTCGTATAAAGTTTTGGGAAATAGCAATTTTATGCTTTAAGACCTAAATCAAAGATATATTATTGCTTGTATTATCCATTGGGATGTATATAATTCATAGAATTGTACAAATCGTAACGAATAGTTAAAATCTTAAACTTGTTAAATTGTATACTTAAATTTATAATTTTACCTAAAAGTTGCATCTAGACAATTTTACATTTATTTTAATTAACAAAAATCTTATAAAATTACAAACTTTTGGAATTATTTAATTAACTTGTGATTTTAACTTATGCACTTTATTGAAAGCCTATATGATTCACAAAAATCCTTATCCAGTCACCTAGTTGATTCTATATTATGTTTAAGATATCCCCAATTCCCGATTCGTTTTTAAAAAAAAACCTCCAATAAATCTTCAAGTTTAGTCAAAGTCCAATACTATTAGATTTCATTATATCGAATATATATCCTGAAATCATTGCAATAAAGCATGACATAGTCCTTTAGAAAAATAAATAGATGGGTAATATATTCCAGCTAATTGCTGGTCCCTTTTGTTTTTACTCCGTTGAATGTCCCTTGCTTGGACTTGATAACTCTATAGATATTTAGCATATAATGGTATATGAGAGCCCTAGGGCATAATGTCTCAACGTGCTTCCCTAAAATGAATGGGACACCATCATCCACACCTGCCTTGAAGAGACACCACATAGGAAGGCTGAAGGGGTCCTCCATTTTTATGAGGATCAGATGTCGTTTTTGGTCCCATATATCAGCCTGAATATATTGTAATCATACAGTAGCTAGTTGAATTTTTACCCTACAAATATACATATATATACGTATAATAATATGGTCCTATATTAACTTAACTTTTCGAACTTTGAAAATTTTTCTCATAATGGAAACGAAAAGGGTTGTCTCATATTCAGATTCGAGAATTTATTTACTAGGGTTTGGATTAATATATTATTGCATTGTATTATAAAAATATATATACTTGAAAAATATGGCTTTCTTTATTTACACAAAATAGGAAATTATAGGGTTGTAGTCTCGAACGAATTTAATTTTTCTATTTGGCTTTGATTTTTTTACAATAGATTCAATACAAAGAAACTAATATATACATATATATATTATAAAACTATTTGGTAATGACTTTGTACAATGAGGTTGTATTTATAGAATAAAATTATCGAGATAAATAAATTTACAAGGAGTTGAGCAACATCCATCATTGTGTATAAATCGAAAATATCCTAGCATCATGTTATGATAATCTCCCAGACGGTACTCCGCACTTACCTTCTAAATCGAATTATTTATATATCTTCTCAAATGAATTTCTTGCTATTACTCTTATGTAGTTTTAGTCATCATGCAAAAATGACAAAAATGAAAGGGATGATGTCAAATTACTACCAAAGTTTTATGTGTTGTTTCAATTTTATACCTTGAGTTTGAAGATTTTATATATCATACGCAATAAAACTTTTATTCACCAAATTTTGGTATTGAAATTTTAAAATTGTTAAATGTTATACAAAATTTTGTTTTGCCAAAATCTTTACCCTGTTATCTTTAAAATGATAATGTGGCATACAATTTTGTCAAAGTGCATAACTACAGGTAAGGCAATAAATAAATATTATAGAAGTTCGATTAATATGATATTTAATAATTAATAAATTTGGCTAATAAAAGTTCAATTAATAGAATACTTAATAACTTCGAATTTCATCTATAAAATAGAAAAAAAAATACTTAAATTTAGATTGCGATTTTAATATTGCTCCAAAATAAAACAACTGATATGGAACTATAATAATCCTAAAGTCCCTAAAAAAAAAAAAAAGAATTATTGCAAAACAAGCGTATTCCATCTTACGTTTTATAACTCAATAGAAACACTTTACGTGGTTGATAGCGGTTGTCCTCAAAGCCAAACTAATCAATGCTTGCGTTGGCCTTTTTTTAATTTAATATCCAACTGAATCGTAATCAAAGATGTTTCTCGATCATAACCATTAAACTCATTTACAGGTCAATAGAATAAGCATTTATCATTAGTATTCAGTTTTCATCAGCAAGGAAGGTGCTTTATTGATAACTAAATTATTAATGGAAAAAGTAAACTTTTAATCCTTAAAGTTTGAGAATTTTAATTTCCTTTGTATTATAACGAGTAAACAGAGATTTGAACTTAAATCTCTCATTTGAAATGCATAATGATTCCTTTAGTCACAAGTTATTGACAAGTTCATGGATTTTTAATTTGAGTCCCTCAACCTTTTCCACCTTTTTTTTTTCCCTTCTTCTATTTGATTCCTAACATTTTCAAAACCTTATCAAAATTGACTTGTATTTAATAAATTAAATTTCTGTCCATTATAGGCATGTATTATCTTTTGTTTGAGTTTAATAAGCTAAGGTAGGTAGGGTAGACACAATTTTTTTAACCACTTTTTCTTATTATAAATTATATTTTTGTTAACTTTGTTGTATTATATTATTAAGCATATTTAATATGATTTGGTACTAGTTTATGTAAATAAATATATTCAATATTACTATTTTATTAAATTAGTTATTGTAAACTAATGTAAAGTTGATAGAGGCCATATAATAATAATAACAACAACAACAACATACCAATACCATTTGCTTAAACTTTTAGATTAATTGAGACAAGTATAACTCATTGCCTGAATATCTAACAACATATGTTTTTTCTAAACTTTCCATTGGTTTCTTTTTTCTTTCGAGACTCTTCGATTCTTAAAAATCATAGGGGCAATAGGCTTTGCTAGTTTGGTTGGAAGAAGTAGAAGCAAAGGATGATATCAATCTATAATAGGGTTGTTTTTTTGTACCTAAATGTGCTTCAATCCCATCTGTAATTATGTTCTGTCATTTAATAATACCTTATTACATCATTGTATTGCTTAGCTAGCTTCAATAAAAGATGTTCCTTATTTAGGGAAAATAAATAAATAAACAAATAAACTTTTAGGTTAGCTAGATCTACTAAACTCTTCAATCCTACGAATCATATAGGGATCGATGGAATGTATATGTATGCTATTATTACACTGTTTTTTGCCGGTTGAATTGACTTGGCTTCTTGTCTAGCCTTAGAATGTAATAATGTTGTATGGTTGTCGTGTAGGTGCGTGTAAAAATGCATACGCAGTGCATGCGAGGCACAATGATCATATCAAATCACTACTACTAAATATGTCCCTATTGAACGTGAAAGCCATGCCTTATTGGGAAATATATATATTTATTTATATACATATACATATATTTATATATATGTTCCATCTTATTATAAGAAGGAAATATAAATCACAATGGATTATATGTAAACTTGGTTTTCAAGGTTGTCCCTCTTCCAACTAGTGCAATGCTTTACACTTTTATCATCCCTAGCTAATTTTCGTTTTGCTCTAATCATAACATTTGTGAGAAACGCAACATCTCACCCTCAGCCTAGTAGCTAATTATAATGAACTACTAATTTTTTTTTTTTTTTTTATGATTGTGTTACAGGGACCTCGGTTAAGATAATTCATTAAAATATCTATGACTTTTAATTTATGTGCACTATAAAATCTTTGAATTTTCACAAAGAGTGAATAAACTAGTCCCCAAAATATAATACTTCCTTGCAAAAAATTTTCCAAATATACTTGTTTCCTACAAATATCTCCCTCTAAAGTTAATTTAGGGACAAATTTCTTATAATAATTTAGGGGTATGGCGGAGTTTCTTGCAAAAGTTAGTTTATGCTTAATTATATCATGAAAGAGAATTACAACTAAAGAGAAAAAATGTCTTGTGGAGCCAAAAAAATAATAATAATAAAGAAAAAGACTTATGGTCCAACATTAGTCACCTATATGTGCCTTGTAATGCAAACATTTATATACTTATTACATATTGGACGTATAACGTAATGCATAAAAATTTTCATACTTATTACGTAGTCAACATCACAGCTTTATGTAACATAGATTTTCTTGTCTCTTGAAGTAACACACTTAATAATAGAATCTAGTAGCTTTCAACAAGCTAATTTGAAGGTTTTCTTGGTGTGTAAGAGAAATTAAAGTACCTACTCATTTAATTAACAAAAAAATTAAAATTAAAAATAAAGCTACTTTTGCAATCTTTACACAAAGAGAAGAGAAAAGGTGGTGCTGTGATTTATGTGTATTTATTCAAAATTAATTGAAAATAGAGTTTAAACAAATATCATGGGATATTGGGATAAATTATCCGATGGAAAGCAATTGTACTAAAATTCCCAAACTAATTAAGTGGCATGAGTTTTGGAGGAGACAATGGTGTACCATTTCATTTAATTTTTATTTATATGGTGATCTCATTTTCCTAAGTTGTTCTTTCATACAATTCTTTGGCATGCATGTGTTCAATTAAACAAAAATCATTAATTCTAAAGCTTCCTTTGTTTCCAATATGCATGTTATTTATTTTATTCTTGAAAATTCTATAGTTCGTTAATAAATCATCCAATCAATCATTCGATTATTAAAATAAATATAATAATTATATATTAAGTATTTAATACTGTGATTACGATCAAATATAAATCTGAATCATTGAATAGACAATAAAACTGATAATATTAAAATGTATATGTATATATGAGATCATGAGATTTTCCATTTATTCAATGAAATTACTTGGACCAATTCTTGATAAATCCTATTAACATTAAAAAAGTGCTAATGATAATCATTTTAATTTAAGTGAGGAGGAGTCGTGCAAACTCGACATCATATGGAGAAGCAGTAGCATCGGCAAGCTTTGGATCAAAGATATTAGTTTATTAGTCAAACATTTGATGTGACACTGCCATGTCAATATCTCTCAGCTGTTGTTACGTTCTTTCTATGTCTAAAATATTATCCAGAATCATGATTTGGTCAAAGATGACCAAACCTGTCCAAGACAGATTCCTCAGTTGTACATCTTAAGGAAGCTTTACGGCATAATATGATCCATCTTGCAATGAATGTGTTCTTAATTTTTAATTTTTATTTTTAAGTTAAAAAAAAAAATCTTTGTTACGTAAATTAAATTAGTGTAGCTTTCCAAATCCAGACTATTTTAAAGGGTTGTTGTTACTCATTTCATTATACAGATGCAATCATTATGATTTAATTTTGTAATCCTGGTTTTTTTTTTTTAAAGTTTGTTTTTCTAGGTAGCTAGTATACTTTATTCTCAAGTTCTATGAAAGAATAAATACACGTTTTGTTTATTTATTTATTTTTTGCTAAAAAATGTATAAATTAATGGTGTGTGTGGAAAGTAATAATAGCGGCGGGTATACTAAATGATGATGGTTAATTAGACCGAAAACAATAACTGAAAATAAGGATTATGTAAGAAAAAAGGCTTCAATCAGTGAAATAGTAGTCGAAGATTGTTAGAACTAATAAAAATTCTATGTAATGCTCGGATTAATATTCAGTTGCATCATTAAAATGATTAATATACTAGTTATTATATTTATTATAATGGTACTATAATTAACCACCCGGACAGTGCATGTTCCCTAAAACTAATTAATTATTTCATCTTCTGCTCAAAAATGCGTCTGGGTTTGGGTTTTTTTTTTTTTTTTTCCAAAGTGATTATGAACAAAGTTGTTTTCCAAGATACAGAAAATTGAAATATTAAACTATTTCAAATTTTAGTCTGCCAGCATGAAGTGCGAACACCATATATTCTTTGAGCATCAAATGATCAGAAACCAATCATACTGTCACAAAGTGTACAAAATTTTTCATGCATCTACTTTGAAGTCATTGCTGCGTGCTCAGAGATGAAGGATTCAACCTATAAATTGTAGCGGCATTTTGTCGTGTTTGTCCCTCAAATTGAAATTCAAGAAATTGTAATTGTAAATCAGATTATGTAAATCATCATTTAATTAAACAAGTTTAGTCGACTCATTTTAATGACTAGGTTACGAAATTTACAAAAAAAAAAAAAAAGGAAAAAAAGGAAAGAAAGAGGTAATAGAACAAATGGTATACTTAATGAGTAACTTTTTCAAACCAAACATTTCAGTAAATTTAAAGTTTGGTAGAATTATGTACGTATTCTCTCTAGTAATTTGTTTGGATTGTCTGATTTGTATCTACATTTTATCGGAATCTGATTTTTATCTGTATTTAAGTTGTTTATGAGTAAAAATATTTATTTTTCATTTGTATCTATTTTTTAACAAATATATGTTTCAAAATAACCAAAATAAAACGTCAAAACAACTAGAAAAGATAAAACAAATAAACCTTATGCTCTTCAAATAAAGTTACTTGAATTAAGCATATAAGGAATTTTTGTAGAGGGAAGGCTAGACGGGTTTGAGTTTGTTAAACTAATTCCTACTTGCTTACTGGCTCTAGTTTTTTTGTTACTGCTAGAGCACTATCTTATTACTTACATAAAATGCAAACGAAGGGATCGTATTTTTATAGTTTTTCACAAAAGATGGTCTAAATTGGTGAAGTAGGGCAGATAAAAAGCTAGCCGAAGGCCGTCAACCTTGAGCCAGCATATCAATTTCTATTGAAAGCAACGTAAATTCAAAACTGGTTAGAGAGCCCCCAGTATATGGTCAGCGTAGAAGATGCGCCGCCGACACAGAATCTAAGCTGCCGGCATACAGTTCCCAAAGCTGCCAGCCTATGTTTCCAGCTTATGTTCCGTGCAAGTTTTAATTTGTTTGTATTGTTGAGAATATAAATAATGTGTTTTAGGGTTTTAGAGGAATAACTTATATTTTATACACTTTTCTAAGGTTATTGAGAGATTATTCTCTTGGAGATTGCTTGTTGCAATCGTTGTGTGTGCCTTAGAAGTCAATCAGTGAATTGATTTCTATTCTAACGCTTTAACACTGTATCAAATTGGTATCAAAACAAGGTGAGTTCCTGCAAAGATAGCAACCAATGATAGTATTGATGACGGTCGCATTCTTAAAGGTGATTAGGATGCGAAAGTCCGTGGAACTAAACAGATGGTTCCTAGGATGATAATCAATGCCGTGGATAAAAGAATCCGATTAGCAGAGCATCTTGTTGAGGATTTGATCGGGTGTTCCGACACGATGGTAGTAGATACCAACAGAGATAGGAATATTGGTAGGGAACGATTAAGGGCAAGAAATGCTTACGATGGTCCTATCAATTGACCTGTCACTGCAAATCAATGGGCATAGATGTCTAATGAAGACTCTACTAAGGAAGATGAAATTTTATATGAAGAGAGACAACTGCGAAGACGAGGCAATGAAGGAGGAGGTAGAGATCGAATGGATTATCGTGGGTACGACCAAGGCAATGGCAGTGACTTTCGTTTGAAGGTAGATATCCCTTGTTTCAATGGTAGCTTCAATATTGAAGAGTTTTTGGATTGGTTGGCTGAGGCAGATCGCTTCTTTGATTATATGGAGATTCCGGAGGACTGTAATGTGAGGTTGGTTGCTTGTAGGTTGAAGGGAGGAGCTTGTGCCTAGTAAGAGAGGTTACAGAAAGGATGGCACAGAGAAGATCGACAAACTATACGAACATGGTTCCGTATGAAACAACTATTACAAAGAGACTTCTTACCGCCTACTTATGAACACATCCTTTTTCAACAGTATCAGTGATGTCGACAGGGAACAAGTTCAGTACATGGTTATACTATTAAGATCATGAGGCTTGTTGAACGTAATGCTCTTAGAGAAAGCAAAGGCTAACATGTGGCAAGATATGTAGATGGTCTGAAATTACTGATCAGAGATAGAATTGGAGTCAATGTTTTGAGAAATCTAAATGAAGTAAAAAATATGGCACTTAAGGCTGAATTGATGTTGCAGGAATAGAGCACTAGATTTGCAACAGGCAGAAAGGGGTATGAAGTTGAGGGTACTTGTAGTAGTAAGACAGTATATGAGAAAAATAAAAGTGTAGTGGAAAAGCCTAGTGAAGGTGTTGAGAAGAAGACTAATAAAGTAGTTGGTAAGAAGCCCATCGAGACTAAGGAACCCCATAGGCAAAATAATCCATATGCTAAACCTATCCTAGGTAAGTGTTATCGTTGCAATCAATCAGAACACAGGTCTAATGAGCGTCCAAACAAAAAAGTGTGAACATAGTAGAGCGGGATGAAGGTAAAGAGGTTTATTGTGAACATGATGGAGAAGAAGATTACACTGATGAGGGTAATGAAGATGTTGAGTAGGCCTGTGTCATCAAGAAATTAATGTTAACACCCATGCAAGAAGAAGACACTTAGTGACACTAGCTGTTCTGTACTAGGTGTACTATTGCGGACAAAGTATTTGATCTGATTATTGATGGTAGGAGTTGTGAAAATATCATTAGATGAGAGGTTGTTAATTAGTTGTAGTTGCTGGTAAAAAAAAAAGTATAAATCCTTATACTATAGGATAGATTAAATCTGCTGAGTGAATTGAGGTAAAGAAGAGATGTCGAGAGTTATTTTCCATTAGCAAATACCAAGATGATGTCTACTGTGATATTGTAGACATGGATGCCTATCATTTGCTGTTTGGAAGACCCTAACAATATGATGTGGATGCTCAGCATGCAGGTAAGGAAAATGTTTACAAGCTGGAGAAAGGAGGAGTAAAGTACACATTCTTGCCTTTAAAAGTAGCGAGTCACACCAAAGCCTGCAAGATGGAGGGGCGCTCTTTCCTGACAGTCACTTATTCAGAAAAAGAGATGGAAGAGGATATGAAGGATTCCAGAGTTTTACATGCAATTATAGTAAAGAATATCATGACAGTAGAAGAGGAGGTCAATAGTGGAGTGCCAGATAATGTGAAAGAGGTGTTGGAAGAATTCAAAGATGTGCTGCCAAATGATTTACTGAGGGGTTATCACCTTTAAGAGATATTCAGCACTAGATTGATTTGGTGCCTAAAGTGAGTCTGCCAAATTTGTCACATTACAGGATGAGTCCTAAAGAGACTAAGATTTTATAAGAGAAGGTTCAGGAGCTATTGTAGAAGGGGTTTATTAGAGACAGCATGAGTCCATGTGTTGTACCTGCTTTACTAACTCCTGAGAAGGATGATAGCTAGAGGATGTGTGTTGACAGCAAAGCTATCTATAAGATTACCATTAGATATAAATTGCAATACCTCATCTGGAAGATATGTTAGACAAGTTGAGTGAAGCTATTATATTTTCCAAGGTTGACCTGAAGAGTAAATATCATCAAATCAGATCAAATCGAGAAATAAGTGGAAGACCGCATTCAAGACAAAAGAGAGGTTGTATGAGTGGCTCGTGATGCCTTTTGGTCTCGCAACACACCCAGTACTTTTATGCATGTTATGACCAAGTATTAAAACCCTTCATTGGTAAATTTGTGGTAGTCTACTTTGACGACATATTGATATATATTAGATCTAAAGATGACCATATAGATCATTTGAGGAGTGTATTGGCTGTACTGAGTGAAAATAAATTATATTCTAATTTGAAGAAATGCATTTTCATGTCAAAGAGATTGTTATTTTTGGGTTTTGTTGTTAGCAATGAGGGTATTACTGTTGATGATGAGAAGGTGAAAACTATCAGAGAATGGATTACTCTTAAAACTATGATTGAGTTGTGGAGTTTTCCTGGATTAGCTAGTTTTTATAAGCGATTCATTAGACACTTCAGTACTACTGCTACTCCATTAATTGAGTGTTTGAAGAAGCGAAAGTTTCACTGGAGAGAAGAGGCTGAGATGAGATTAGCTTTGCTATCTTGAAAGAAAAACAGTGTAGTGCTCCTGTGTTAGCACTCCCTAATTTTGGTAAACTATTTCAAGTTGAGTGTGATGCCATTGGAGTAAGAACAGGAGGTGTACTATCCCAAGAGAAAAGGCCAATAGCTTACTACAATGAGAAGTTGTGTGATGCTAGGAGGAGCTTGTCAACTTATGATAAAGTGTTCTATTCAGTGGTAAGAGCATTGAGAATTTGGGAGCATTACTTAATAGGGAAAGAATTTGTATTGTACTCTAACTATAGGGCTCTGAAGCATTTGAGTAATCAAACTAGAATTAGCAAAGATATACATGCCAAGATGATTCAGTTTTAGCAAAGATATCCGTTCAAATTGGCACATAAATCTGAAGTGCAAAATAAAGTAACCGGTACCTTGAGCGGGAGAGCAAATTTCTTAGTCATTATGAGTATTGAAGTTGTGGGGTTTAAGCAGTTGAAGGAGTTATAGGAGAATGATGTTGATTTTGAGGACATATGGGAGAAGTGCATTATACATGAACCTCATAGTAATTACTATATACTTGAAGGGTATTTGACTAAAGGAAATCAATTATGTATTCATGAGTCTTCTCTGAGGGAGAAGCTAATTAGAGACTTGCATGGTGGTGGGTTAGCAAGCCACTTGGGTAGAGATAAGACTATTGCTGCTGTGGCAGACAGGTATTATTGGCCTTAGTTGAGGAGGGCTGTTAGTAAGATTATAGAGAGATGTTACATCTATCAAATATCCAAGGGGCAATCCCATAATAGTGGGTTATATACACCACTGCCAGTTCTTGAGAATTTCTAGGAGAACCTATCCATGGAGTTTGCCTTAAGTTTGCGGCATACCTAACGGGGTATTGACTTTGTTTTTGTTATTGTAGATAGCTTTTCCAAGATAGCTCACTTTATTCCTTATAGGAAGACTGCTAATGCCTATGCTATTGTCAAGCTATTTTTCAGGGAAGTCGTGCGATTACATGGAGTTCCTAAGTCCATCACATCAGACAGGGATAACAAATCTCTTAGCTACTTCTGGAAGATGTTTTGGTTTATGTTCGATTCCTCATTAAATTTTAGTAGCACGATTCACTCTCAAACTAATGGGCAAACAGAGGTGACCAACAGGAGTCTTGGTAATATGGTCAGGAGTATATGTGGTGATAAGCCAAGACAATGGGATCAAGCTTTAGCTCAAGCCAAGTTTGCATACAGCAATTATATTCATAGAACCATAGGAAAATCTCCTTTTTCTATAGTATACACCAAGACACCCAAACACGTAGAAGATTTGGTCAAGTTATCCAAAGGAGCTTACTTTAGTCAAGCTACAAAGAATATGGCTGAATAGTGTCAAGCTACCACAACTCAAGTCAAGGAGCGGATTAAGAAGGCTAATGCAAGATATAAGGAAGTTGCAAATAAGCACAGAAAGAAGTGGTTATTTGAATCGGGTGATCAGGTGATGGTCTTTTTCAGGAAATAATGGTTTCCAATGAGCACGTATGGCAAGTTGCTGCCCAAAAAGTATGGCCCATATGAGATTGTAAGGAAGATCCACAACCAATAGCTTCAACATTTCCAGGACCTTCAATGTGGGTAATCTATTTCCATTCCATCATGATGATTCACCTTTGCATCCATATGAGAACTCGGGGTCGAGTTCTTTACAGGTGGGAGAGAATAGTACAACAGGGCAGACAAAGCCGACCCAAGGCTGCTAGCATTAAAGTGAAGGCCACCAGCTTTAGAGTGAAGGTCGTTGACGTTGAGCCAGTATATCAATTTTTGTCGAGAGCAACATAAATTTAAAGCTAGTTCGAGAGCCACCAATCTATGGCCAGCACAAAAGATATGCCACCGGCGTAGAAGATACGTCGCCGGTATACAATGCCCAAAGCTGTCAGCCTATGTTTCCAGCTTATGTTCTGTACAAGTTTTAATTTATTTGTATTGTTAAGACTATAAATAGTGTGTTTAGGGTTTTAGAGGGACAACTTATATTTTATATACTTTTCTAATATTATTGAGAGACTTTTCTCTTGGAGATTGCTTGTTGCAATCATTGTGTGTGCTTTAGAAGTCAATCATGTTAGTGATTGTGCCCTAGGCCAATTACTGGATATTGTCATTTGATATTCATATATATAAACAGAGGCATTTCTTTTGTATTGTTTTCATATTTACTTATAATAGAAATCCATGAATAATTTATTATTCTAAATGTTCCTAGATGCTCATTATTGGGAATGATAATGAATTAAATCTAGTATGAGTTTTTATTTAATAAACATGGGATGTCTATTCGTATGGTGATACAAATGAAACTCACAGGCACATATTAGATGACTATGTGCTGAACTGACCCACTATGAGATCACTACATGAAATATTGTCATAAGTGATTTTCATAATAATTATGTCAACATATCCTTAGACCTGAAATCACCATAGGTTCCAACATGAGAAATGTTATGTTTCAACTCAATCAAACGTTGTTTTTAAACGGATAATTATAAAGGTTAAGTTTGGGCATAATGTATATCATGTAGAGGAAGTTGAATGATTAAGATAGGATTTGTCCCTCTCGTTATGAGAGAGATATCTCTGGGCCCCTCGATAAGTGAGACTGAAAAATATATGGCCATGCTCAAATGAATTGATAGTGTGATAAATTTCATTTGTATTATCAGATCACTTGGAAATCGAGAAATGATAAGATTGAACAATATAAAAATGACACTCTCCATGTCTTATGTTCAATTTAGATATCATGTGATAAAAAGGATAATGACATAAATTATAGATCAGATAAAAATTGGATTACTGATATTTACCTAATTTGGGTAGACATAATGTCTTGCTAGAGACCAATGATGTCTTGTACGTCTAAAAGGTGTTTAGAACCTACTGCTAACATTAGGTGTACCTACAACGTCACACACAAAAGAATGAATGAAATATATTATAGGTTTATATTTAAACTTATAGGAATTATTATATTTATTATTCTTAAATAGTTTAAGAATAATAAATGATTATGACAGATAATTAATATTTAATGAAATAATGTATTTTATTAAATATTAAATAAATATCTCATCATATATATCTTCTAGGGTTTCCTACATATCTATATATATATAGATCTATAGACAACCTTTTAGGTAAGACTCTTTGACGTCACATTAGACAGCAGAGAAATTCTGCAAACCTAAAAGAGAGAAAAAGAAGAAAAATAATTCCTACACGAATTGGATTCGTGTTCTTGAGTGCTAGCACATAATCGTTCGCGTGTGGATACTGTAGAGGGGATTGCGAGACTACGGTTCCTGCAAATCCGATCTGCTGATCGTTTTAAAGCATCAATATAAGGTATATAAAAGAAACCCCTTTTTGTTCAAATCTAATCAAGAAACATGGATACTAGTATAGGGTTTTTCCGTTTTTCCGTTTTTCCACTGTGTTTTAATAAAATTTTCGAAATTTTATATCAATAAAACCCTACAAATCAATGAATTGATTTTTGTTCTAACTCTTTCACGTTGTATCATAAATCCTTTGATTATTCATTTAAGAACCTATGTTTATTTTAGACTTTCGTCTATGCCATGTCAGATCTGATGAACAATGATCCTATAATGTGAATAAATTATAAGTACAAGCGATTAAGGGCATATTGAGTCAAAGTCTTTTAAACACAAATTCAGGCTCTTATTTGCATTTAAACATATGAACCATTACTAAATAATAATGCTCTTATTGTATTCATAATATTCAACCAATGTTAAAATGTTAATTGTGATTTTTTTTAAAAATAGTTTTTTTGAATAGTATTATCTATATTATTAAAGGAAAACCACTCCCTTTGGTGTCTTTAATGTAAATATTTTTTAGTATAAATGTTTTTAATATAATATTTTTAGCATATGGGCAAAAAATATTTTTCTCATATCCCTAAAATCATGAAAATTAAAAAGGATTTAAATATAATTAAATAAGGGTTGAATAGATATAGTCTTTTCTCTTTAGCATATGGATGTAAAATATTTTTGATGTCCTTTAAATCATGAAATTAAATAGGGTTTGAATAGAATTAAATAGAGATTGAATATACATAGTCTTTTCCACGTAAAATATTTTTGGTATCCCTGAACTCATAACATTAAATAGGGTTTGAATTGAATTAAATAAGGGTTAAATAAACATAGTCTTTTCCTTTTCTTGCATACGGGTGTAAAATATTTTTGGTATCCCTGAAATCATGAAATTAAATAGAGTTTGAATAGAATTAAATAAGGGTTAAATAGACATAGTATTTTACTTTTTTAGCCTAAGCATGTATTTTTATATAGCGGTCTAAACCTCTGATACAATATTATGCATGGCAATTACCTAGAATAAAGAAGTTATCTGTGAAAAAAACAATTGTAATTATGATTTGTAATTAATTTCCTAATTTCTGAGACTAATTAATGTTGTTTTCTTCCAACTTATCAAAATAATATATCTATTTAATTTATATAAGTTGGATTGTTTTATTTGCACACACATCCTTGTATCCTTGTATATACTTTGGTATTGGATTTTAATTAATCAATATATATTTTTTTGGAAGATTTTATGGATGATTTGCATGTTTTCTCTTTTCCTTGTTAAATTTTTTCAGGGAAATAAAAGAATAGAAGTAAATAACTACAAACAATATTAAGAAAAATGTAAATATAGAGGAATGCCATTAAATGTAGTTTTAATTTGTCTCTGGCATAGCTTCCTTATTTGTATACATTATAGAATCGAAATTGTTTTTCATTTTAAGGGACAACTTGCATCCATTCCCTTCATATTTATCTTGCTCCCACAAATATAGCCATACTATCCCCTACATGTTAATCCCACGAGCCTCTTATTCGTTTTTCACCCAATCTCGATGGCGGGGTAAGTCAAAATGGAAAAACTCATTATTTTTAGTGATAATCAGTTCAAATTGATGAGTTCCACCATGCGAGATACGTTCAAGAAACTCAATGTCACTATTCTTAAACATAGAGATGCCGTTAAAATATTAGATTTGATTTGTCTCTAGCATTTTCTTGACAAGATTTAAAACTAATATCTTGTGGAACAAAACCTAATCAAGACAACGTTTTAATTGATATCAAATTATATATTCCCATATACATATATATATATATATATATATATAAAGTAGATATTATTTTTGTATACATAATACCCTATAATTAGATGAGACAAAAATGCAAAGGCCTGCTGTTTTACAAACAAATTACTTATTTTCAAGTTTCCTTTATCTTATGGCCTCCATCCATGCCACATCAAATGCCAATAATTATAGATAAATAGAGACCTTAAATTGAACACAACCTATAAATATAAGCCCTAAAACACATGTTTGAAATATTAAGACCCGATTTTATTTATGAAAGGGTGTGGGGGTTGCACATGTGCAGGTTTTTCCTTCTAAAGTTTTCCCTTTGAATCTCTCTCTACTTCGGCCCGCTCGTGGCTCATGTGAGAACTTGGGGATGGCCACCTGTGGTCGGACTTTTGGCTCCCATTAGGTTCCTTGGATGGCATTTTTTAGCCCAAGAGTTATCTCCAGCTGCGGAGTGCCTCTTCGCGTTAGTCTTTGCTCAAACATAGAAGGGGTGTCGCAATCAGTCTCTACTTATTCTTTGTGGGAGAACCACATTGACCTGCCAAGTCCCAACTTCAAACCTGATCCCACTGCAACTCTTCATATTTCCCAGGCCTGGATATTTCAATCAATGTAGCCTACAGTACGAGGTTTTCCAATCTCAAAGCTGTAAAAACCAGTGGCATAGGATTGGACATGAAAGAGATTGATTCCTAGGTATCCTTTCATCCTTTGATTAGCTTGGTTAAGAAAATAACACCCTTGACAGCTTTTACCATGTGTTTTTAAGATAAAGATAAGCCACATATCTGTACTGGTTACTTTTGATAATTTAATATCTTATATTTAGATTTTAATAAATTAATGTCTATACTTTTAAAGTATATATAATTCAATAACTCTATTAAATAATAATTAATAGATATTTATTTTAATGATAATAATAAACACACTTAATTAAAAAATTATCAAAATTTTAAAACACAGTACTAAACCACCAAAAAAACATGTGAAAAATCTTGAAAATACAAACATTTAACTTACCGTTATCTTATCATTAAAATAAACAAAAATCAAATATTATTATATAGAACACTAAATTATACTTACTTTAAAAGTATAAGAACTAATTTGCCAAATTTTAAAAATGAAATGCTAAATTACTAAAAATTAAAAATACAAACACCTAATTTGCTATTTTCCCGTGTTCTATAATGCATCCACTTCAAGACCAAAAACATTTTTGATATAATGGCGGATCCGGTTCTGGCGTTTGGAGACAGGTCACTTCATTTCATGGTAGCACCCTCCTTCACCTCTTAAATTGGAAACACTGCAGGACTAGCAAATTGTTCGTGATAATATGGAATCTTGCTCCCTACCTTTCCCTGCTGTGATGGTAACTTGCTCTTTCTTTCTTTTTTTTTTTTTTTAATGATCAAATCATAAATCATTTACCCAAAAAAATAATTTAAATTAAAAATGCGTTTCCCGATAATATCATCAGATACATTTCTTGACAGGCCAAATAGCAAGTATTAAGGCATAAGATCTTTTACCTTTCACCTAAATATAGAACATTATACTGTCAAATTTGAAAATGGCACGCATATAACAGAGGGACAGTTAAAAGTTATAGAGTAGATGGTACAAGCCGAAGAGGAAGGAGACTCAACAATTGGTACCAGATACACCATTGTCAGTGAAGACAACTTTCAAATTGTTGAATTCTGCTGGCCAGAAGAACTAATGTCTGATTTTAGAATTTTAAGGTTGTGGAAAGCAATCCGGATGATTTTCAGTCAAAACCAGGACCTGCTTAGACGACAAAGCGATATGTGACATATCGTCCTGCTGTTTCACTTGGCCGGATAATTTTCACAACTTGTCCACGCTTTAGGCCATAGTATCTTGCGATTGGATCAGTCACTTGAATACGTGGAAGCTGAACCCCATCCACATTACAATATATAAGAACCAAATTAAACATGAAAAGTCCATCAAATGCTTCCTAACGGTCAATACACATGTAAATTAAGGCCATTGGTTCAGTACTCATACAGATGGACTCATGACAGGAATTCAAGATGCATTAATTTCGCAAAAGACACTTTAGGAATTTTTCTTTCAACGTTTCTCTATTTGGAACAAAGAAAATATCACAATCATCTGAATTTTAGCCAAATGGAAAAATTACCCTCCATGAATCCAAAGGAAAAAATAAAAACAAAACTTTTGTGTACGCCATCATTTTTTTGAGATGATTGATTGCTGCCACTCACCACATGCCACAGCCACCTATTACTATTATGCTACCAGCTTGTGCCATTGCCATCCACAACCAACAGAATACCCAACCCTCGGTAGCATTGACTTGCACCAAATCCTTGATGACTTCATGTTAATTATTTTATTAGCAGTTCTTAAGAAAAACATTTGTACATGAGAAGATATTATGAGATAAACCAACCCCTTGAATATATTTGCCTGAAGGATCATAAGAATCAGAATGCACATAATCAAAATGAGACAACTTTCACTAAAAATCTATGTACACACACACAAACATAGAGCTGAAGATTACAATGGTGAAATAGAATCGATATAGCTCACCAAAAAGAGACATGGAAGGAAATAAGTATGATATCATAAACATAAGTTGTCCAAAAAAATATGATTTGCAGTAGAGTACAATAGTAAAATATTTTTTCAGGTAACACCAAAAAGCATTAATATTTGGATAGGTTCATTTAAGGTATTAATTTTTTGCATGGTTAAAAGAGGAATCAACTTTTGCATAAGTTCATTTAAAATATCAATATTTTGAAAGTTTAAAAATAGGAATCAATGTTTCGCATGAGTTAAATGAGATATACATAATAGTCCTTTGAGGAAAATTAATTAAAAAATAATTCATACCTTAAATAAACTTTGCAAAACATTGTACCTTGTTTAGTTTACTTTGTGAAATCTTGATTTTCATTAATTCATATTTAAGTAAACTTACCCTCAAATGTTAATATCTTTTGACATTAATTACCCAAATATATTCACAAAGTCAATGGATTGAGTGTTGCTTATGTTGTTTTATATACATAGCTTGGGTATAGTTATCAATGACATTGATCCAATTCGATATCACGTGGTGTAATTCAACCCATTGAAAATACAAGTTTTATAGTCTCTAGACTATTATTAGCTAGTATTTGCAATGAGATGTTGCTTATTTGATTCATATCTAGACTTAAGAAGTCCAACCAATGCAAAGAGAGAGACACACACACATATATATGCATGTATTTCAATAACTTCCTGTATCTCTATCCTAAATCACATGTTTTCCTTCTAAAGAATGATCGCAAATAACTAAAATTAATAAAGAAATCCAAATTTTAGTTCCACCTCCACCACCCCATCCACCCACCCCCTCTCCTCTTTTACTTTTTTATTTCCAAAGCAGGATCCTTTTCCTTTAAAATCTCATTCTACAATGTCTCTTGTGTGTTAATTATGCATAGGGTATATATACTGTTGAGAACCATTCATTCTGCATGAACTTTAACGAAGTCCTTAATACTGTTGAAAATAAGAAGTCAACATGAGCCTTACCATTCCTACAAAAGCTTGACAACAATATCACAAGAGATTTCTTTCCAAAATCCACAGTGCTATTGCTGGACCTAATTCATTACTTCAGTTTTGTTCACTGTAAATAATCAATACATGATTGTCCAAAAAAGTGACCTCAGGAAAGAGTCAAGTGGTGGTCAGAGCAACATTATGCTATAAAAATGCACACTTGCATGGTGATGGCTACTCTTCTTCTTTCCTAGCGCTCTCTCTCTCTCTTCCAATCAAAACAATAAAGCAAGGGCAGTGTTTTCTGCCTAGGTCAAATAGGCCTTGCTCCAGGCCTTAGCTTTATAAGGCAAAGGGTTTCACTCAAGCAGCAGCTTCCAAATAATCTCAGGTACATGCTAGAATGAATTTCCTTCAAATGGTGAGGCATGATAGGGCAACAATATTTAGTTACATGGATCATCCACATGAGTATGGACCTTTACCACCTCTTTGAGTAATTTTTGCTGATCTCAGCCCTAAAACTATCACAAGAGCCAGGGTGGACAGGGTAATGTAGCAGGCAGCTTCTTGAAGACATAGGTTGATCAATGAAATCCGCTTAAGCCCAAAAGACACAGTAAGATTTCGCAACAGAGCATAATGAGGCAATCTCATATTACAACATGCATAAGACTACAAACAAGGCACATGCCATTTCCTATATGGGGAATATGCATATCAAATTTTTCTAACCTGAGTTTCTTTCACGGTATACCTCTGGAGCAAAGTCTTCTTCTCCTCAGTTGTAAGAAGCTGGTGCTCAGGGACAAGAACATGATCTTTAATGTTTACTAACAACTCAGCCTCCTGCACCATTGTGGACAAAAGAGCATTTAACTTAATGAAGATATGAAATGGCCTCTGATGACTTGCAATAAGCAGAAATATTATTACTCCAAAGGCATTGTGCTTGGCCAGTCATCTGTGTGTGTGGTGTGTGCAGGCAGTAGTGTGTGCATGCAGAATTATATCATTTGAATTGTGTTTTTATTGGTTTGTGCTGTAAATGTCAGTAGGGTCAGACATGTACCAATAAGATTAGTGTGTGCGAAGAATTATTCTCAATTAGTTTCGTAATGGGCAGTTATTCATCAGTTATTTTATTTCAAATAGAATAGTGCGGTGCCAAAATGTAAGTCTCTAAAAAGAGGGAATTTAGGATGTGACAGTTGTTCCCAAATGCTGTGTATCACCAAGTATTTGTATCAAAATAACAGAGAGGAAATGGTAAGCCTTAGTTTTCAGAAAAATTTCAGATGTTTTCCTAAAGAGATTCCGGGTTTTCTCTGATTGAATCTTAAATAAAGACCATAGAGTTTTCTGCCTAATGAAGCCCTAATAAGATATTGTTGGGCTCTCTATAAAGTTCATAAAGTTTAGTTGAAATTGATCATGTATCAAATTCATGTTAGAGCCAGGATTTACAGAGGAATCAAAGCAACTCTAGAAGCAATTGGAAGCATCTTTTGGCTACGCACCAAGAAGACCATGTGCGTGATCATGCTGAGAAGAACATGAGAAAGCAAATTCCAATTTGCAGCAGCAACAGATGTCATAACAATAGAAAAAAAATTATCAATAAACATCATAAATTAGCATATGAAGGAAAGGAAATCAGCAGAAGGAAGCAATAGTTATGGAAGATGAGATCAAAGGAGATTAAAAGAGGGAAAGATACTGAAGGAGGTTTACCCAACCATCAAACATGAGGTCACGTGTGTTCTCAAAGGCGGGAGTAATGTTACAGCCAGTTATATATGTGCTTGGCGTGTGCTGGGCATGTGCATCCCGAATTGTGTCATTTGAATCTATGTTTGTAATTGTCTGGTCCTCTTAAGTGTCAGTAAGATTATTGTGTCTGCAAGACTGTTGTCAAGTAGTCTTGTGTTGGGGTAGCTATTGATCAGTTAATTTATGTCATGTAGGGTAATAAGTCATAGTAAGGTGCAATTATGTTATGTGTCAAAAAAAGAGGGAATTTAAGACACGGAAATTGTTCCCATCGGGTGGTTCATGGCCAAGTATTTGTATCAAAATACTAGGATAAAGATAAAAACAACATGATCTGAAAAAATAAACTTGACATGTATACTCCCTCATTTGTGGCCTTACTAATTCCTCTTGGAGGAAGAGGGAAAAAGCATTATCTCAGAGCTAGACTTGCATGTGTTCCAACTCATATTTCAGATGGCCAATTGATATTGTTAAGCTGATATACATTGTTGAGCAATGACAAATTAAAAAAGATCACCTGAAAGACTTCCAGATGGAATTTAATGATATTTCACTGATACATGTCCTTGCAAATGGAGTCAAATTTTGCTGAACAACCAATATGGCTCTGAAAACATTTTCAGATTTCATACGATTGGTGTAAGTTTTCATTGTCTTGACACCAACCTTTGCTTCATCAGGAAAAAACACATAGATCTGCAAAAACAGATAATCAATTGGATGAAATCAAGGATGATCACGGAATATCTTGACTATATCAGGGTAGAGCACTCTCTACAGGTAAAAATAAATACAAAAAGATTAGAGAAACAATTTTTCTGCTATTCTATATGCACCATGAGACTAAAGTCAAGGAGTTTGTGGTACACATGTCATGTGCTCAAGTGAATAAGCAAAGAAGTTTTGATCAGAAATAAATAAATAAAATATAAGCAAGGAAGTAAATTTAAATCCTCATGAGTCAATATTAAGAACTAGGCCACAGCCCAATAGGAAGAATTAATTAACACAACACGGCATATATTAGGATCAACTAATAGCTTCTTTCATCCATTCTCTATGAATTAGCAAGAATTGCTGTAAATGATTATCAGATCTACATATCATCAATAAAATAACAAAGATGACAATATAAAATATCTATGTAATAGAACAAGTAACAAATGCAAGACAACATACTCTGTCCCAGCAACTATACATGCATAAGGCATGGAGAATTTCAAATCCATAATACACACCAAAGTTGATATATATAGACTACAAATGTATGCTAATCACAAGTGAAACTTACAAGTTTTAAATCGGTTTCATCAGTCCCACTAAAAAATTCCATCTCCTAGTTTATACATTCATTCAACCCATCAGAGATCAAAGAACAACAACCTCATAGGGAAGGCTGATAGCAGCATTGTATGGCTAAAAAGCCAGACATATCGGGTTTTCCTTTTTCCTTAACTTGGATTAGCTGGGCACGGTTAGGCCTTTAGGACTCATCCCTCCTTGCCATATTCCAAGGAGAGCTGACCATGCCCAACAGGACAAACGAGGTTCGGGTCTTCAACAAATCAGGGTCCTCTCTACTCCACTCGGTCATCCTCACCGGGGCAAAGTCACTGGTATTCCTACATCTTCCTTTCACTCATTTCACTACTTTTCGCCATATTCAGCATTCATTAACCACAATTCAGCAATTAGAAGTAACTTCAGCCGCTCACAAAACTAATTTGCAAAGTTCAAAAGACAAACACATTTTCGAATTTTTCGCTAATTATCAACATTTAAGAGTCTCTCAACACATACAATAAGTAAAATCAAGA
Source organism: Combretum micranthum (assembly GCA_024138025.1). NCBI lineage: Eukaryota > Viridiplantae > Streptophyta > Magnoliopsida > Myrtales > Combretaceae > Combretum > Combretum micranthum. The sequence continues at coordinate 842,416 of JAMXBD010000172.1, read as the reverse complement.
AGCAAGTAAATTTGAGTAGAATAGGGACTTTTTAATACTTGATCAGAAGAATTGTTACGCATGGCTTTATTGATAACAAGATCCTCCCTTTTCATGTTATCACCGAACTTATCAACGAACTGATAACGACTCATGTTGAGTTCGTAATCCGCAACTAAATATCCTCTGTCCCTGAGCATCTGCATAACGGTTCTTCGAATCCTGTGGAGCCTCGTAATCTCGTCTTCCGATAGAGTCATGGTTCTCGGTGGTGAAAAAAGGGATTTAGGGTTGGGGTTCTAGGGAACTGATTTAGGGCTTTTGGAAAAACAGGGTTAAAGGGAAGCTGGGAGACAGCTTTTGACTATATGTTTGTTTGTTGACTTGTAACCTACTGCAACAAAACAAAACAGTGTTAATAATGTCCCGTTAATGAGATGGGTTGTATTGATATAGAATAAATTCCGTAATAAAATTTTTTTTATATTTGGATAGTTAAATGGAATGGAATGTCTATAAAATATATTTATTAAAATTATTTTTAATAATAAATGTAAAAATAAATATGTGATAGGATAAAATGATAATTATATTTTGCATAATTAATGAAGTAAGGTGGAATCGACTTGTAAAAGTATATCCAAAAATAAGAATGAATGGAACTCGAAATCGTGATTCTATTCCGACATGCCAAACACAACATAAGTGGAAATGGGTGGAAATGATATGTAATTGCACAATTATCTTTTATAATAATATTCATTAAAGTAGGAATTTTTTTTTCTTAAGACCAACTTCATGTTTTTATGAAGTAAATTACATGAAAAGGTATTAATGGTTGTGTCGACACTTGTGTATCGGTTTACTTAAGGTATCCAAAATTAAATAGAGATATCAATATTTTGTAAAGTGAATAATATAAGACAATAATGTTTTATAAAGTTTATTTAAAATATAACATTTAAATTAGTTTTCAATTAATTTCCTTAATTTTTTTCAATAGTCAATTATTGGCACCTTATTTGACTCATTTTTCAAAACATTAATTTTTTATTCTAACTATTTAAAATGTTCATATCTTAAATAAATTTGTCAAAAATAATAATTTTGTCTTTTAACTATTCAAAACATTAATACATTAATACCTTTTATGGTAATTCTTTTTTTTTTCTTTCCTTTTTCACAAAACCAACCACAAAAATTATCCTTCCTATTTCATTCTATTTCTTCCTATGTTTCAAAATACAAACTAACAACACTATTTCATTTTTTTTTTCCACTCTATTCCTTCACCTTTACTTAGTGTCCATTAATTTTCCCAATATAAAGAAGTTGTCAAATACAAAATTAATGCTAAAGAACCGAGATCAAAACAGCTAAAAGAAGATGAGAGATACATAATTTCAAATTAAAAAATAACTTCTTTCTGAGGTATCTATCCATAAAAAAACACAGACTAGTTTTTCCCCATTTTCTCAAAGTTACTATTGATATACCTTTTAATTACAAGTTTATGCATAGTAGAAATAATAAAACATAATAAAGAAAAAAAAAAGGTACAATGAGTAAGATTGTGAGACTAAACTTTCCTTAAGAAAAAGATAAAATGACCAAATGATACTCATAGTCATTGACATCCATGTCATCATCTATCTCCATCTCAAAATCTATGTCATCGGAAGCATTCATGTCCTCATCGACATCCATGTTATTGTCTATCTCCATCTCAAAATCAATATCATCGTCAATATCCATGTCCTTATTTCTCCATAAATCTATAATATCTCACGTCACAAAGTCCATGTCCTTATCGACATTCATGGCATTGTCTATCTCCATCTCTAAATCTATATCATCATTAACATCCATGTTCTCATTTGATCATAAATATCCACTATCCTACATCACAAAGTCCATTGTTTACAACAACTTGTTATTAGGACAATTGTGTTATCTAAAAGAAAAGAGAAGTGAAGAGAAGGGAAGCAAGTTTTTTATTTAAATAATTTTGGTTTTGTATTTTTTGTAACACAATTGAATAAATTAGGAAATTCTTCTTTTATATACATTTTTTTCCTTCTTTAGAGTAATCTAGAGTTGTGGTTAAATTAGGAAAGTTTATTTATATTATATACATATATATGGTATATGATAGGTGAGTTTAATGGAAAAATCTATGGCCCCGCCATTAATTTTGACTAGACCGGCTACATTACCATCCAACGATTCATATCATACCCAACCGTGATCGAATCACTAAAATAGTTAATATTCCATTTACTATATTTTATTTAATGGTTAGATTAATTACAGGACGGTCCTATTGATGAAACCGTGAAAGCACCCGAGATTAATGGGTATATGTTTTTTTTATATGTTAAATTTGCGTTTTTTTAAGTAGATGCTTGTCATGATGGAAAAAAAGGGTAACCTGTTAAAAATGCAATCTTATTTTATTAGTAACTTGTTTGATTTTATTGTTATTAGGAATTAATTGATATTTATTTAAGATAATGGAAATTGAGATATAAATAATTTTAGGACTTTTCAATGAACAACATAAATACATGCCTCAAAGAAGGAGTATGCAAGGGAAACTATCATGGTTAATGATTTTTTATGTAACTCTTTTGTATATAAACTTGGTCATGGATTGGAAAAAAAGTATGTATTCTTTATGCAAATATCTTCCAGCTGCACACAAATTATATATATACATATATATGTATCCTTTATGTATATATCATCTACTAGTGTATGGCGCATCGCATAAAGAATAAAGAGGGAAAAGATCTAGAGAGAGAGAGGAGTTGAGGATAGTTATGGGACAAGAGAGATTAGTAACTATCCAATAAGATAAATGCAAATAAATAACTGTCATACTTCGATATTTATTATTTGACACAAATGAAGTGGATAAAGTTAATAGTAATAGATATATTATAATATATAAATTTGAAAATTTTTTATAAAAGACTTATCGTTTTTACTAAAACTGTAGGAAATCTATAGAGTCGTAATTATTTTAAGTTACATATATTCTATTATGATATATATAATTTCAAATGGTTTTTTTTTTTTTTTTAAGAAATATGTCCCTTGAGAAATTGCAGGAATTCTATAAATAACTATAGCTCTTTCAAATTACATCAAAGTGACTTGCCATATAAAACTAATATTTTTCCATATATAATCTTTGACTAAAAATTATAAGAGTTGCAACCGTTGCATAACTTGAATTAATATTGCATCATTCTAGCAATTTTTATAAGTTATATCCTATAAATTACACAACATTTTATATAAAAATTGTAGACTAATGGTTATGTAAAACAAATATTTTAAATTAAATCATGATAATTATCTCATTTTTAATATAATTAATGAATATACATGATTAATATGTGTAACACCCCAAATTGAATCAAAGCGTATATAATCGCTACGTATAATATCTTATGTATTACACACATAGACTTCCTTAAAAGACATGTTTATGTTGAACTTTGCTAGCTAATTTTAACTTATTTGAAATCGTTTAATTAGATTATGAAGACAATTGAGTTTTTAACAGAAAACAAACTTTATAAAAGTATTTCTAGCTTCCACTCATATACGGTATCGGTGTAACATTTCCTTATTCTTGAGAAGAAGTAATATGATTTAGTTCACATTTATAGGACGACTAAACTAGGTGATATTATGGATTAAGTTAAGTAAAGTTAAGTAACAGCTTTGAATCCCATATAAGATTATTAATTATAAAGTTATGCATGAGATATAAGTATTCAGGCTACTTATATCAACCCCTCAACAGCTGCTGTTACTCAGGATCCCGGATCTTTAAAGATTGAAATTAGAGTTTGAATACTCTAGCGTTAAAATGTTTTACTTAAAAGGAGATAAATAATTCTGCTGTTTCTCTCATTACATTAGCTTAAAGAGTATGTCATTATGTATTTGTTTATGTTACTATGTACTGAGCCCTTAACTCACTTTTCCTTCTACAGGTAATGATGATGATAAGTATTACAATGACTTGGGATATGCTACGAATTGGGAAGCATTCCTGGATGAGTGGAATGATTAAGGTGTTGGACCATTCCATTTTGATTTCTTGGAAAAGAGAAAAAGTGAAACATTGTCTTGTTCAATGTAATAGTATATACTAATGCTTTCTCAATTCCTATATTTTGTAATATAAAGTACCTAAGTTTTTCATCAAACATAATATAATTTTGGTTTTGCAACCTTTGGAAGTACCATGTATGTAGGTACTATCGTATGCATATTATATAAAGTTATATACACTTAATTGAGTAGTTTTTGTAAAGTTTTGTATTTCAATAGGTTGAGCAAGCAATTCTCATAAACTCCTTCCTTTTCGAACAACCTTATCAATAATATCTCTATACATTGTACGTGATTGGGGACTTAACATGTAAAGTTTTAATTATATACATGTTGGGTCTTTACAGTTATTTTATATCATACACACACACACATATTTAACTTATATAATACATAGATTATATAATGATCTATTTGTCGGCGTGTAAACGACAATAAAATTTTTTCATATTATTTGTCAAGAAACAGACACAGATGAAAAATAGACATTTTTATTTACAAATAGATCATTCAGAGCATATGCATATGACATACATATGCAAATTAGATATAGATACAAATAAAAATAGACTATCCAAATTGGTCAATTGTTATATTATGTATTTATATTTTTTAGACATTTTGATATATAAATATGTAACTTATATATTATATCACACACACACACACACACACACACACACACACACACACACACATGTGCGTGCACGCACAACTTATATAATACATGGATTATATAATGATCTGTTCGTCGCCATGCAGAAAACACACAAATGTTTTCAGATGTTTATGAAGAAACAGATACGAATGAAAAATAAATATTTTTATTCATAAATAGATCATTCAGACTAGACATAGATTAAATGCAGATAACATACATATACAGATTAGATACAAATATAGAGTGAAAATAGACTATCCAAACAAGCCAATCTCTATTTTATGTATTTATATTTTTCAGACATTTTAATATATAAATATATAACTTATATATGACTTACAAAACATAACTTATATATGTAACTTTTATGTATAACTTATAACTTATAAAATATATATAATATATTTTGAATTATGAGAAAAGAAAATCATATATCATTTTTGCAAAAGCAGAAGGTGCTAAACATGTGAAAAAAAAAAAAAAAAAACCATGCTTGACAAGAGTAAACATTCATAATACTAGTTAAAACCTCACATTGTACGTAGAGTTCTATTTAAATTTATCACAATTAATATATTGAAATACCTCAAACCGTCATCTAAGTTAAAAATTTAATTTAGATAGTTTAAATGAACAAAATAAGTAAAGAATAGAAAATTTGATATAATTAAATTAGTAAACAGGTTAAGTTGAAATTTGAGATTTAAAATATCCATTTTCAAAAAGGGTTTAATTATTTTTATCAATCTATTTTAAAAAATTAAATTTCATAATCTTTTCAAGATTTTCAAATATCATTCATATAATCCGATTTCAAATCATAAACTCTTAAACATTCAATTTAAATGTTTTATTTAAACTCCTAAACCTTGAATTTTAGTTTAAGTTTCATTTTCTGAAATCTTTATAATTTTTTTAATCAACTAATTGTTTAAAAATATTTTTCTTAAACCCAAACTCAAATTAAATATTAGCTTCTTGTAACCTAAACTTATAAATTATATTTCTAAATTAAATTATTAATTTCTATAATATAGATTCCTAAATTATTTTCTAGTTAGTTTTGATACCTAATATAATTATCAGAAAGATTTAAATCTAATACCCTATTCTGAAAATATCTTTAATTTATCTTTATCCTTACCTTTTTCTCTCCTTTTTCCTTTTCCCTGGCCGTCCTTTTCTTTCTTTTTTTTTCCCGTTTCTTTCCTCATCTTTCTTTCTTCTTCTCTTCTCTCTCCTTTCTCTTAAAATCATCACTAAATCTCAATTTCAAGAAGATTAAGGAGAAATCAAGGTTAGAAAAAAAGATAGGAGTTGGAAATTAAATTAGAAGAAGCTTCAACAACAAGAAATGAAGATCAAGTAACTATAATTGGCTAAACATGTATGTTTTGTTGTTTTCTTGTTTTGATTGTTGGGATGACATGTTTATGAAGAATCTATGCTAATTACAAGTAGAATTTGAGATAAAAACTTGTAAACTTGTAACACATGAAATTATAGGCTAAAACCTAAGTGAGACCATGCATATAGAATTAAGATTTTGATGATATATGAAGTAAAAGCATGTATATAGATGTTATAAATGATGATTCTAGGTTTGTAAGTTCATTATAGGATGTTAGATGTTGAAAAATGAGGCAAAACAAGTAGTAAAATAAGTTATGTTTTTTAATATTAAAAAAAAAACAATAGAGCAAATATCACAGGGGAACACGAGGAACCAAATTAAGTTGTGTTCCTTACTTTTTTTTTGAAAACTTTTGAATTTAACATATCAAAGAAGAAATACGGTTGGAACATGACTCAACCTATCTAACTGTGCTTCTCTCTCTCTCTCTCTCTCTCTCTCTCTCTCTTAATGCATATATTTCCAGAACAGCATGGCTGAAACATGAAATTAGCTATTTTCCCTGTCTTCCTTTCTATTTCTCGCGTATTTTTCATGTTGAAGTAGAACACGGCACCATGTGTTTTGATCGTGTTTATCTCTTATCCCAACATGTTCAATGTAACAAGAGAAACACAACAAGAACATGACTTAATGTATTTTATCGTACTTCCTTCTTACTAAGACTTGTTTTTTGTTGTGTTTCTTATTTGTTTTCAATTTAAAGAGAAACACAACTGGAACATGGTTGTTGTATCGCACCTTTCTCTCCGCTATTTGAATGCTAAATTATCAAGTAAAATATGGTAGGAACATGGCTCACTATATCACATCATGCTTCTCTTATGGTTTTCAAACGAGCGAAATATGATGGGAACACGACTTGTTATATTTGACTATGCATCTTCATATACATGTACACGGGGTGAAACACTGTTTGTGTACCTACCCATGTTCTTAAAAAATTGTTAAATTAAGATGAAGTAAAAAAAAAAAATGAAAATGAAAAAGATAAAACAATAGTTAATATGTTATGTTAGTTAAATGATATAATTAAGAATGAGTTAAATGAATTAATAGGTTTAATAACAAATTAGATTTAACATAAACTTGAGCATAAAATGAATCTTAAGTATGAAATGATCTTAATTAATAATCTAAGTTTAACTTGACCTAAATAGATTTTAATAAGTTAAAATGAATTAAATTGATTAAGTTCAATCAACTTGACTTAGTAATTGAATTAATTGATTAACTTTAATCAATTTAGCTAGGATTAAGTTAATGTAGGTTTGATAACTTGTAATTTGGCTTAGCTTAATGTGATAGCATGGGGAGTATGTTGTTTCTAATCTAAGTTTGCTTTGAAAATGAGTATTTTTGAAAAGGAATGTTTCGATTATGTTTTGATAATAAATGATTATAATCAAAGAGAAAAGAAATAATTTGATAGACAATAGAGAAATATCCATAACTTGACAGGGCGATCATTGAAGCCATGGCAAGGTTCTTATTTAGCATCTAATCAAATAGGATTTTAATATAAGTTTAATATAAGTGAATAGTCAATTTAAATGCTTATATGAGTTTAACTCTTGAATAGATGTTTGCTTCTGAGCTAATCCTTTGATTTATCTTCTAAGATAGCTTAGGCCTACTTTCTATTTTGTTTGGATTTTAAATATGAAAGGTACGCAGTAACGTGCTTGTTGTTTATTAGGACAGGCATCCTTAATGATAATGAACTAAAACTTAAAGACAACCTAATAATTAATGAGTGTTGCCTGTGCGTGTGTCATTTAATACAATCCAGAGATCAACAACCTTGTTGAGAACTGAACATGGTAGTTAGGCCCTTAGGCCACCCTGTCATGATGCGATGACATTTATAAGTGGCTCAACGGGTAGCTGGTGGGCAAACAATATCTAAATAACATCTACTTAGGCTTGGAGTGAAGTAACATGCTTTAGTTCACTTTTTATGGGTACAATTAAACTAGTTGATGTTATGGACTGAGATGAGTAGATATGCGTAACGGTTGTGAACCCTAGATAGTAGCTAATGCTATTTTCCTTTTTATGTTATATATAAGAGAAATAGGTATTCGAGCTACCAATATCAACCCCCTAAGCAGTCGCAGTTACTTAGGACCACTAGGTTCCTAGAGATTGTTCTGGAGTATGAGTGCTATAGTGTTGATTTATTTACTTTAATTTAAACATAATAACATGTTATTGCTACATTGCACTAGTTTAATCTTGTGTGTCATGTCGTGTGTGTTTTTGGCTCATTATTCTATTTTTCTAGGTGTTGATTGTATGATGATGAGGATCTAATGATAATGATGGTACTGTTTGACTCAGGTATATGCAATTTTAAAGATCATGGAGGAGCGAAATGCAATAGGGTTGTAGGATTATTTGTATTTGTTTTTATTTCATTTAGAGAACTGGATTTATATCTTTTTAAGCTTATTGTTTTCGTTAAGGGCTTAATGGAACCCATATGTTTTGTAATTATATTCTATAAAACTTTTTTGTACCATCGAGAAAGATATATGAGATACGTGATGTTATTGTCTTATTTTATAAAAGTCGATCTACCCATATAAGCGGAAGCTAAAAATGCTTTTATAAAGTTTGTTTTCTTGTTAATAATTCAATTGTCTTCGTAATCTAGTTAAAGGATTTCAAATAAGTTAAAATTGGCTAGCAAAGTTCAACGTAAACATGTCTTTTAAGGAAGCTTGTGCGTGTAATATACAAGGTATTATACATAGCGATTATACACGTCTTGATTCAATTCGGAGCATTACACATATTAACCATGTATATTCATCAATTATTTTAAAAATGAGATAATTATCATGATTTAATTTAAAATATTTGTTTTACATAACGATTAGTCTACACTTTTTATATGTTGTGTAATTTATAGGATACAACTTATAAAAATTGCTAGAATGATGCAATATTAATTCAAGTTATGCTACGGTTGCAACTCTTATCATTTATTAGTGAAAGAATATATCTGGAAAATTATCATTTTTATATGGCAAGTCACTTTGATGTAACTTGAAAGAGCTATAGTTATTTATAGAACTTCTGCAATTTCTCAAGAGACATATTTCTTAAAAAAAAACTGTTTGAAATTATATATTAGAATAGAATATATGTAACTTAAAATAATTACGACTCTATAGATTTCCTACAGTTTTAGTAAAAACGATAAGTCTTTTATAAAAAATTTCAAATTTATGTATTATAATATATCTATTACTATTAACTTAATCCACTTCATTCGAGTCAAATAATCAAAACCAAAGTATGACAGTTATTTTTTCGTATTTATTTTATTGGACAGTTATTAATCTCTCTTCTCCCATAACCATCCTCGACTCTTCTCTCTCTCTCTATATCTTCTCCCTCTTTATTCTTTATAACAAAAATCGTTCTCTTTTATTATCGCACACGCAGCGCAATGCGCCATACGCTAGCAGATGATATATACATAAAGGATACATATATATGTATGTATATATATATATTGTGTGCAGCTAGGAGATATTTGCATAAAGAATATAAACTTTTTTTCCAATCCATGACCAAGTTTATATACAAAAGAGTTACATAAAAAAATCATTAACCAAGATAGTTTCCCTTACATAATCCTTCTTGGAGGCATATATTTATGTTGTTCATTGGAAAATCCTAAAATTACTTATATCTCAATTTCCACTATCTTAAATAAATATCAATTAAGTCCTAATAACAATAAAATCAATCAAGTTACTAATAAAATAAGATTGTATTTTTAACAGGGTACCCTTTTTTTCCCATCATAACAAGCATCTACTAAAAAAACGCAAATTTTACATATAAAAAAAATATACCCATTAATATTGGGTGCTTCCACGATCCCATCAATAGGATCGTCCTGTAATTAATCTAACCGTTAAAATAAATATAATAAGTGGAATATTAACTATTTTAGTGATTCGATCATGGTTGGGTATAATATGAGTCGTTGGATGGTAATAGAGTCGATTCAGTCAAAATTAATGGCGGGACCATAGATTTTTCCAATCAACTCACCCATCATATACCATATATATGTATCTAATATAAATAAACTTTCCTAATTTAACCACAACTCTAGATTACTCTAAAGAAGGAAAAAAAATGTATATAAAAGAAGAATTTCCTAATTTATTCAATTGTGTAACCAAAAATACAAAACCAAAATTATTTAAATAAGAAACCCGCCCCCTTCTCTTCACTTCTCCTTTCTTTTAGATAATACAACTGTCCTAATAACAAGTTGTTGTAAACAATGGACTTTGTGATGCAGGATGGTGGATATTTATGGTCAAATGAGAACATGGATGTTGATGATGATATAGATTTAGAGATGGAGATAGAAGATGCCATGAATGTCGATGAGGATATGAACTTTGTGACGTGAGATATTATAGATTTATGGTCAAATGAGGACTGGATATTGACGATGAGATTGATTTTGAGATGGAGATAGACAATAACATGGATGTCGACGAGGACATGAATGCTTATGATGACATAGATTTTGAGATGGAGATAGATGATGACATGAATGTTGATGACTATGAGTATCATTTGGTCATTTTATCTTTTTCTTAAGGAAAGTTCAGTCTCACAATCTTATTCATTGTATCCTTTTTTTTTCTTTATTATGTTTTATTGTTTCTACTGCGCATAAACTTAAAATTAAAAGGTCTATTGTGTTTTTTATGGATTGATACCTTGGAAATTAGTGATTTTTTAATTTGAAATTATGTGTCTTTCATCTTCTTTTAGCTGTTTTGATCTCGGTTCTTTAGCATTGATTTTGTGTTTGACAACTTCTTTATATTACAGAAATCAATGGAAACTGAGTAAAGGTGAAGGAATGGAGTGGAAGAAGATGAAATAATATTGATAGTTTGCATTTTGAAGCACATGAAGAAATAGAATGAAATGGGAAGGATAATTTTTGTGGTTGGTTTTGTCAAAAAGGAAACAAAAAGAAAGAATTACCATAAAAGGTATTTTGGTATTAATGTTTTGAATAGTTAAAAAGAAAAATTAATATTTTAGACAAATTTATTTAAGATATAAACATTTTAAATAGTTAGAATAAAAAATCAATGTTTTGAAAAATGAGTCAAATAAGGTGTTAAGAGTTGACTGTTGAAGAAAATTAAGAAAATTAATTGAAAACTAATTTAAATGTTATATTTTAAATAAACTTTGTAAAACATTTGTTGTCTTATTTTTTCACTTTACAAAACGTTGATATCTCTATTTAATTTTGAATATTGATACCTTAAATAAACCGATACACAATCGTCGACAAAATTATCCATGCCTTTTCATGTAGTTTTCCCCATAAAAACATGAAGTTGGTCTTAAGGAAAAAAATTCCCACTTTAATGAATATTATTATAAAAGGTAATTGTTAAATTACATACCATTTCCACCAATTTCCACTTATGTTGTGTTTAGTATGATGAAATAGACCTGGAATGGAATCGCGATTCCGAGTTCCGTTCCATTCCTTACTTTTAGATGCACTTTTAGAAGCCTATTCTGCCTTGCTTGATTAATTGTGCAAAATGTATCACATATTTATATTTGCATTTATTACTGGAGACAACTTTGACAAATATACTTCATAGACATTCTATTATATGTAACCATCCAAATAGAGGAATGAATTTGACATTCCAAAACTTATTCCATTCCATTACAAATGATTCCTGCATACCAAAAGTGACATAATTACTATATTAAGGCGGGTATAACATATAGGGTTCTTTTAAAAAAAATACATAGATATAAGTTGTACAAAAACAAACTAAATTAGAATTTCTATATTGTATATTGGTGTTTATACTTGTATCATATCTTCTAGTGGAGATATGGCAACCTTGAAGAAAAAAAATTTAGGAGCTTGTGTGAACAACGAGTGATACACATATAATTATACGTGTATCGCTCAATGGTCATACCATACACAACTAAAGTGCATCGCACAACCAACTTGCGATACACATGTAATTTTTAAAAAATTTTGTGACGCATCTCTAAGGTGCGATATAGTAACACTATTCTTATAATTTTTTTATAATTTGGTTTTGTGGAAATTTTTTTGAAAGTACATTATACATGTAATATTCTCATATTAATAACGTCGAAAGACCATTTGCTAGTATTATAAAATAAATTTGTATAAAAAAATTTAAAGAGTTTAATCACTATTAAAAAAGAACAAAACCATTTACTAGTATGACATGACTGATCTCATTATACCTGCTACAGACCATTGAATTTTCCTCGCAATTAATGTGTCATTTATTTACATTTTTTGAATTTCATTTGTTAGTTTCTCGATAACTGTCTTGGAATATTTGCTTATATATATTACTTCGAATTTAAAAACAACATGTTAATGGCAAAATAATTTAAAGCTTTTTTTTTTCGTAAAAGGAGAATAGATCAGTATGCTAATCATAATTTGTAAATTTTATTACGAAGCTTAGTATAAACTTAAATAGGATTTAGTTCCTTTTTCCTACTTTTGTGTCAATTTATTTTAATCATATCACTTAGCCTAGACTAAGTATTAACATATGAATTTATTTGGAGTGATTATTGATTGGAAATTTTATTTAACTTGGTTGAAAAAATAAAATAAATTTTTGTGAATTTATTAATAAATGGCTAATAAAATACATAATATATATCACATCACTATATAATAAATTTTTATAATAATGTATTATATATAACATATCTATACACATATAAATTTTGTAAGTCATAAAAATATATAATCAATATGTGATATGTGTTTTAGTTGATCTGTTACACAAAATGAATAAGTCACATGTGGTGTCTCCACATTATCATATATAGGTTATATATAACATATTATATTAGTCTATATCAATATATAATTATATAAAAATATATATTACTTAAGATAAATTGTATGCATCCCTCTTACTTTTCAAAAAGCCATCAACTAGACCGTCAAAAACCCACTTTTCAAGAGTCCAAGTAGATTCCTCAAGATGGCTTTTTAAATAGTGTGGGATCTATGTAATTTCAAAATATTTAAGGAGTGTTTATGCAATTTAATAAAGAACATGTATATATATTATATTTATAACAAATAACTAGATTCTATGTTTATATATGTATATAATCAATATGTTATATTTGTGTGTATACAATATAAATTACATATGTAATATATATATCATAGGACATGTTTAATAAAATCCTAAAACATGTATATGTGTATAAAGTAGGTTTAGGTAACTTTTGATTTATTCTAAAAACCAATGTGAGTATAATGGTTTTTAGTTTTAATTCAAGTCTCATATTGCAATTTATAATTTTAAGTAAATACTAGAATATATATTCCTAGTAGTAGAAGATCAAATGAAGTAAATGTAAGAGAACAACATGTTGGTTTTTTTTTCCTTTTTTTTTTAGCCAATATAAGGGGGAAAGGGCTTTAAACCCGGTAATTTCACTTGAGAGATTATGGAATATGCCACCAGTGTAAAAACTAGGCTCCTTAGTTTTTAATTAGAAATACCTTTATCAATGCATAACTTTTTTAATTTCCATCTAATCCATGCGTCCAATTGTTGTAAATATCCTAGAATTTTTTTCTTTTTCTTATAATTACAAGGGTGAGGGAAAGTATTTATTTTTCAATGCACATTGTAGGTGCTCTCCTACAAGTTTCATTTAATGAATAAAATATTAATGATTACTATTAATATATTTTAATTAATAAATAAAGCATTAAGGGATGTGTTAATATATTTTCTTTAATATCAAGTAGTTTGACTTTAGGATTAAATGGCTTAGTTTAATTCAGCCCCTTAAATCAAATTGTGAACCGTTTGTAAACTGTCAATATCGAACCAAAATATAGGGAAAAAATTGTATTTTCGGTTTGATTCTATCTGATTTAATAAATAGTCCTAGTTACTTATAACATGCCGATCGAGCAGATCATTTGAATCTAAAGAATTCTTGAATTGATTTGTATGTCAACATTAAAAGAAAGAAGACGAAGAAAGAAGTCCTAAGTTTTGAGAGAAAATACCTAATTTTGTTGAATTGTAATGAAACAAAATACAAGCCTATTTATATAAAGTAAACTAACAAAGCTCTTAATAGAAGTCTAACAAAAGTCTATTTATGTATAAAGAACTAACTAACAGATATTAAAAAAAAAAACAAATGTTAATAATAAATAATAATATGTCAACATGCCCTCCACCCCCTCTTTAAGTTGGATCATCAACAAGACCCAACTTGCAATAAGAAGAAACTAAAGCCTGCTTAGACATGATCTTGGTAAACATATCTACGAGTTGAAGATGAGAAAGAACATGCATCAAATGAAATCTGATCGCGAGTGAAGTGGATATCTATCTCAATATGTTTTGTCCACCCATGCTGTAAACCCCGGAAATTTTTCCACATTAGTACCTGACCTTACAATTGATTGTGTAAACTAGATAGTAGATTTACATTCTAATCGAAGTCTAATAATAGATTAATATTTAGATTTTGGATAGATGAAGAATTTAGGAACCGAATAAAGAAATTCTTTAACCCTAGTTAATACCAAAAACGAGATCTTGTATCTTGAATAAATAATTCAATATATGATCTAAAATTTAGACCCGAAACCTGATATACAAATAGATTTAAATAGAAAATATGAATATAGGGATTAAATGATTGTTTTTGAAGCCGATAATGATTCGAGATTAGAATAACGAGTAGTGATGAGTTTATATTTAGACTTAAACCCTAAATTCAAGATTTCTAGTTAAAATTAAAAGCTACTAATAAGATTTCATGTTTGGTATCAAAACTAAAGATATATATATATATATAGTTTGGTTTCTGTATTAAGTCCAATACTGCATAAATGATTATTTACGCTTATAAACAGGAAACGATGACTCAAAGATAAACCGTTAATATTTTAAATACACAACGAAAATACAAACTGATAAATAACTCAAAATCTAAACCCCAAACAAATAATCGGATCACGCCATTGTTCTAAACCGAGTTTTCTTAAGCTATTGAGGCCTGAAACAAAAATTGACCTAACAAGCTTAAGAAATCCAAATCGCGGGAGATAAAATTATACGAATAAATAACTACGTATATATATAACCTAAATTTGTATTATTTGAAAATCTAAGTGTTTTGTATAACTTTATACATATTTTTGTACAAAAACTTCCAAATATTAGCTGATTTATACCCGTATAACTCGTTTAATTAACTTAAAACTTAATTAAAATAATAAACTAATATATATATATATGCATACGGCTGCATTCGGTGCAAATTGTGGACGAAGAAAGAGGCGTCGGAATGTTGTTCAATAATTCACCAAATATTTCAACAAAAGCAACCTAACAACTAATGGAATAATGCCAGCTCAAGTCCATATTAAATGCAGTGAAAACAACAGCCAAGAGACATCAAATTTGGAGGAAGAATCGGAGGAGAAGCAGCCGTAACTTCTTCCTTTTTCTTCTTCTATATATATGTGTATTAAAGGATCTTAATGAAGAATAAACAAAACTCATTCATTCCCAAGTTCCACAGCACGAAATAGACTCCAAATAACAATCAAAACGAATCAAAAACAGGAAACAAACCGATCAAAACACTCAAGCTCGGATTGAAAGAAGAACAAAGCTGAAAACCCTTGAAAACAAGTACAAAGGTAAGTTGATGAAGTTCAAACGATTTTCCTCCAAATATAAGAGTTGTAACTGACTTATAATCATCTTAGGGACATAATAAAGACAAATACGAGCTTCGGATTACATCAAACAAGCTCCAACGAGGTAATACTCCAAAACCCTAGCTTTATGTTCTAAGAATCGAGATCTATATATTTATGTTTTTAAACGTGTTCAAATGTGTTTTACGTCTTTATATATGATGTATGAACACTTAAAAATAGTTTGAGTATGTTTTTAACGTATAAAAATCAAAGAACATGAATTGAACCGAGGAAGAAGATGATGAATAGTACAACACTGCCTTAAGGCCGGCAGTGTAAATGCTCAAAGCCGACGGCTTACATGGATAGGCCGGTGGCTTATAGGCGGCTTACACCCCACAGAGGCTACGTAAAATAATTTTTCATGTAAAAGTTGAACGTAAGCCGGCTACCTGGAAATCTACGCCGATGGGGTTGGGCCAGCTTTCAACATCGGTACACTCGATATAAAAATTTCTTCAAAAACCATCTTACACCACGACACCTGGGAATGAAGGCCGGCGGCTTTGAGCCGGCGTACGCCCAAATTTTCTTAACGAAAGCATGTTTCGAAAGTAACCAGAACTTATATTTATATATATATATATATATGACCTAAGTCTACTTAGTATATATATGTATAACAATATAGCATTTATTACATAAACAAGTAAAAACAAATATTTAGAATATTTTGATTAATACCGGATAATTCTTAAAACCCTAGAACTTAAGACGAATAATTAATATTAATCAAGGTTAGTATTAGTTAAATATTAGATTTAAACATATAAAATAGGCAAGAATGAAAATTGAAATAAACTAATTTCTTGAGTAATGTGACTTCTAAAAATAACAAAACAATTATGCGAGATAAAATAAGAGAAACACGACAACACTAAGTATTAATAATTACCAAAATATCGAGTCTAGGACACAAAGCATATATAGGAATTTAGCTAGATTGTATTAATGAATACTTTGTCTTAAATAGGTGACTTTGACTCACTAGAGGATCTACCAGTGGATTACTACGATTGATGCAGTATGAGCAAGTGAGTAATTCAGTCATATTGTACTGGTTGTGGTTGTAAATAGTCAAATATATAATGCAAGATAATCAAATGAATGTTTGCTGAAAGTATGATTTGATTTGAGTGTATGATTGTTAAAATATTTTTATAAAAGCAATAATGCAATGATTGATGCTGTGCAGTAGTATAATGATGATTGTGTGTAATGTATGGTCACTTTGAAATTGATTAAGACTTATTGACTTAACAAAATAATATGAACATGCATTGCACAAATTGCATTATTGCATATATGGTTGTGACAACCTGCTACGTATTAATATTTTGGATCTCTGTTTTCGCTTGGTTGATCTAATGTGTAAGTTCTTCCAAGGTTCTCTTTGGTCTGGCGGTCCTATGAGGAACTAAAAGGCATCGAAGAATGTCGCCCATAGAATCGCTTTGAAATGATTAATACTTAGGGAGTTTCTAAGGGGATTGCAGGAGATGGTTCGTTCAATCAACTATATTCAAAGTGATAACCTTAAACGAGAAATCGTTGATTCTCCTGTGTACTTAGTCTCTCCTGGGCAGGTTGGTCATTGAGTACTGGTTCTTCAACCTATTAAAAAGAGGGCGTAAATCTTTTTCCTGTTTGGATTCTACATCATCTAAAATTGTATCTGAGCATATGGTTGAGTGCTTACATTGCATATGATTTGTTAATGACTTGTGTGATGTATGGTATGTCTGGTTATTCACTGAGCTGTGGTTTCGCTCATACTCCTACAGTCTTTTCAAGTTCACTTTACGACCCAGGTTAGTTACATCCAGGAATATGGCTCCGGTAAGAGCTTTGAAGCTAGAAGTCTACAGATATATTTGAGTTTGATGGTTATGTGCTATTAGATTAGATTATTTAGTTGTGTACTCAAAAAGGAACTATATGGTTTGTAATAGTTTTGTAATATTTATTCACTAAGTTATTTCTTTCATATATTTGTTATTTCTTATCAAGCAACTAAAAAGATCCTGTTGTTTTGAAAACCTGTCAATCTTTGAAGGTAATCTAGTGATAGTATTCAAGTGTAACTTGTTTACTACTACTAGGGTACCCTCGGGGCGTGGCACATGCTGACAAGGATTATTAGCAATAATGATGGCAATACGATTGTCACAGAATAATGAAACAGGATAAGGAACATTAATATGCAAATCTTGAAGAATAAAAGAAAAGCATAATAATTCCGTGACACAAAAGGCTAAGCTCATGTATTCAGCTTCAGCCGAAGAAGTAGCAATGGTGGTTTTCTTTTTATATTTCCAGGAGATAAAAGAAGATCCCAACATGACATAGAATCCAAAAATAGATTTTTGATCAACTAAGCAAGAACTCGATCAACATCTATATAAGCATAGAGCTTTAAGGAATTGGAAGTAAGAAAAAAACCATGATTGCTGGTATGTGTCAAATGTTTCATTAAGTGAAAAAAGAGTAGCTAGGTGAGTTGTCCAAAGAGCGGAAACAAATTGGCTCAGCTTGTTCACTACAAAAGCCACATCTAGTCGAAATAGATTTAAGTATAGCAACCGACCTACAATAGAACAAAAAAAATTAAGGTTTGGAAGAGGATCACCAGAATTACGATCAAGTTTGATGATGGTGGGAGGGAAGTACAACATGGTTTGTAGCTAGTCAAACAAGCAAGTTCAAGAATATCCATGATATACTTCCTCTGGTGTATGTGTAAACCAGAATCTATACGAAAGAACTCAAGACCAAGGAAAAACTTAGCCTCACCAAGATCTTTAAAGGTGAAGGTAACATCTAGATCATTCTTTAAAGCAACAATAGAAGCTTCATGTGTGCCTATCAACAAAAGATCATCAACATAAACTAGTGCAACATGAAAACCAATAGAATCCTCTTTAGTAAACAAGGAGTAATCATTTTTGGACTGCAAAAACCCCTTGTCTAACAAAAATTGTGTCCATTCATAATTCCATTGGCATGAGGCTTGTTTGATTCCATATAATAAACGCTTAAATTTGTAAACATGTGTAAGGGAAGATGTATGATAGCTTAATGAAGGGTGCACATAAAAATCCTCATGCAAAATACCATCAAGAAAGGCATTGTTGACATCGACTTGATGTAAAGGCAATCCTTTGGCACTAGCAATTGCTAGAACCACACGCACAGTCCCCAGCTCGGCAACGGGGGAGAATGTATCATGATAGCCTTTACCCTCAATTTGTGTATAACCCTTTGCAACCAACCGTGCCTTATAACGATCCACTACGCCATCTGGTTTAAACTTGGTTTTGTAAATCCATTTACACCCTATAACTTTTTTACCCTCTGGCAAGGTTGTGATCTCTCATGTATCATTATTTTCTAAAGCATCAATTTCCTTTTTCATGGCATCTACCCATTCCTCATGTTGAACAGCTTGTGAATAAAAATTTGGTTCAAAAACAATGAACACATTGGCTAGGGAAATCACATAATCTATAGGATATGTAGTAAATGAAGCTGGGGAAAAATATGATAATGGTTAGAGGTGTGTGGCATAGAATGAGTGAATGCAGTAGTACTAGAAAGATTATGTATAGTATGCACAAAATCTTTTAACTAATGAGGCAATGTGCATTGTCTAAACGACCTATGCATAGGAAAGGAACCTGATTATCAGAATCAGTAGAAGAAGAGGAGACAACAGTAGTGTTGAGCCCGAATTTTGCTCCTATTCTCCTAAAGATTCCGAATTATATCAAACCCGACTCATTTGATATGGAACACCCGACAAGGAACCAATAGGATTTTGTTAAAGCACGGTTTTTTAGCAATCATTTAATTTAGAGTTGCTAGGGGCTAAAGCCACAAAAAAAGTGAACCACAAACCAAATGGGTGGTTTGGTTTCCAATTTGAGCACTGGTCTGCATGAAAAACCAGAATTTAATGGATCCGAGAGGCTGCTAGTTAAAACCTAAACGGTTATCTAGGCTTTTTATAAGCTTTAGAAATCTTGAATATATAGGCCAAAAAGAAGTTAATTTTGGATTTTTCAATTCTTTAGTCATTTTTGAAAAAAGAGATATATATATTTATAAAAATATTTTTTTTTGTTTTTGAAAAATACCTTAGAGTTTTTTATTATTATGATTGTCTCGCATGTGTCTATGTATCTACTAGCCAGAATCAAATCCTCGTAGTTCGTTTTTATTTTTGCAAAATTTTTAGTTTGTTTATATTTTTCAGTTGTGAAAATCCTCCAAGTTTAAGTTGTTTAACCAGTTGATTTTGTTTCTTGAAAAACCCTAAAACACCTAATTTTGCTTTTCTTGTTTTTGAAAACTCCTAAGAAGTATACTGTTTTTGGAAAACCCCTTTTTTTTAGCATTTTTAGAAAATAACTAGGTGATATAATTATATAAGCTAGCAAAAAAATTGACTTTTATTTTGCTATATCCCATATAAAGGAAAGAAGCAAAAGGGATAAATATTTTTTTGAAGATTTTTAAAATTTTCCATTTTTTATTTTTTTGATAAAAAAAGATAATATTTATAAGGTACCTAAAATTCTATATGCAAGCTATCATACCAAAATGATTTGTCAAACAATTGAAAAAGGATATATGTCAAAAAATGGCACATGTCATCAAAGAGTGATTCAAGAAGCTAATAATCCTATACCTACTTACCTATATATACACATTTCTTTTATCTTCATGATTTAACCTTAAAAGAAAATTTGCTAATCATGCTAAAATTTATATAATAAAATTTTTATTCGCTAATATCTAATCATCATGTCATCATCAACAAGAATATAATATGCGGATCAATATAATCTCACACACACCAACATATTTTTTCTTTTCTTTGTCTTTTTTTTTTTTTCTTGTTTCTTTTCTTCCTTTTTCTACTGTTTTCTGGTTTTTATATTTTACAAGTCCCTGTGTATTAACAATTTTATGCCTAATAAGCAGATGAAATACTAAACCTAACGTATAAATCAAAACCGGGAAATAAAGCAAAGGAAAGTTTGACAGGGCTTTGAACTAAACTTCCACTAATCAGGTACGAATAGGGCCCGAGCACATGGATTGGAATCGAGTTGGAGCTGGTGTAGATCACTTTGGTTCGGGTCCTTGGACCTGCAAACAAAACAAATCAAATAGTCCCTCTCTCTTGTCGATGGGTTGACGGAGGTTTTGGTGGGAGTATAGGTGGTGGCGTTAGTGTATAGGGTGGTCGCATTTAGTTTGAGGCTCGCTAATGGTGATGCCTTTGAAGGTGATGGCGGCGGTTTTAGGAGTTGATGAAGTGGTTATGGCGGTATTGGTTTGGGCTACTAGGTTTTGACTAAGAAGGTGATGTTATCTAGGTAATGGTAAGGGAGTTTTATGTGATCATTCGGTCTGGGTGTTAGTTTGAAATGAGGCTGGCTACGACAGTGGTTTAGATGGCGAGTCTGGCTGTGACGGTTGAGAAAGGTGATGGAGTTGGGAGTGTGACAGTAGCTTCGGTGGAGGTACGTGGATGGTGGTTTTCCTGGGTTTGTAGGTTCGACCCACGGTGGTTTCCGTGATGGGAAGGTGGGGCGGTGTTTGGATAGTTGTTTCTAGGTTCGGCTAGGTTGCAATGGTTCGAGTGGTGGGTCGCGATGGTTTCAGTGAGTGAGGCTGGGTTCGAGAGAGAGAGGAGAGAAAGATAGAAGGTCGTTCCAGGTCGAAAGAAAAGTTCGTGTCTCCTTCCTTAAAAAAACTCTTCAAAGAGTTCCCCCTAGATTAAATTTGAAACGGGAAAATTAATTCCCGTTAAACTTTCCGTTACGAAATTTCAAAGAACGGGGTTTATAAATTTTGATTTTTTTCTCCTCGTTTCGAAGTGTAGCAGAAGTCCGATTCTAGAAGCTGAGTCTTCAAGATTAACGTTTAGAAAATTGACCACCATGGCATATTTTTTAAGAGTTTTCTATTTATAAGCTTATTTATTGAAGGATGAGGTTTGTCAAACTTTTTAATTTTCTAATTTTTATATCCTTTTTGTTAAGTTTTAACTTAGTTAATATTTTTGTATTTTTAATAAATTTTGATTTTTATTGTATCTTTCTATCTTTTCCAAGCTTTTTGATATTTTTTAATTTTTTATATTTTTTATGTTAATTTTTGCATTATATCTTTTTTTATCTTTTTATATTTTTTAAAGAGGGCAAAAATGGGATGTCGACAAGTAGAAATGACAGGTGCAGGATTGAAGGAAGAAGGAATAGGCTCCAAAGTATCAAAAGAAACATACTAGCGTGAAGAAATACAAGACCAAAATTGTGTTCTCTGAAAAGAAAAATATCCTCAAAAGAATCGAATATCCCTACTAACTATGATTTTATTAGTGGGCAAATCTAGAAGCTTAAACCTTTTTGTCCTTGTACATATCTTAGGAATATATATCTAGCTTCTTTTATCTCAAATTTATCATAGTATGGAGATGGAACATTGGAATAGCAAAGGCATCCCATCTCACGTAAATATGTATAATCTGGTGGTTTCTCAAATAACAACTCAAAAGGAGTTTTCCACCAAAAAATAGCAGTAGACATTGGGTGAATTAAGTAGGTAGTTGTCAAGATGCACTCATTCTAAAAATATTTGGGTAAATTAGCATGTAACCTTAATGCCTTGGTTGTGTCTATCAAGTGGCAGTGTTTGTGCTCAACTCTCTATTTTGTAGTGGTGTGTAAACAATGGAGCATTGATATATAATACCAAGTTTATGAAACAAGGATTGTGAAACTTTAAAAACAAATTCGCTACCATTATCGATACGAATATAGTTAGGATAAGTACCAAAATGATTAAGAACATAATTAAAAAATCTATCTAGTATCTCAGAAAATTGAAATTTATTATGAAGAATATATGTCTAAGTACAACGACTAAAATCATCAACAATGGTGAGGAAATAATTTTCATCTGTATGAGAAGTAACTTTGTAAGGTCCCTAAAGATCGACATGAATCAAATGAAAAGGACTTGAAGACTGATGAACACTATTACTAAAAGGTAAACAATGCATTTTAGCTTGACAACATGTATCACAAAAATTAGTGACCAATCACAAGAAGATCATATAGACAAATGTTCAAGCTTAGAAACAGAAGAATGACCCATCCTAGTATGAATTAACTGAGCCAAATCAGATTTATTACAAGTAGTAGTTAAAACAGAATTTGACAACAAAGACAATGTTTCTTTGGACCAAGATGTAAACATATACAATCCATTATACTCCCTAACAGCTGCAACAATCACTTTAGTTCTAGGGTCATGAAAATTACAAGAATGAGAGTTTAAGGTAATGATTAAATCATTGTGTTTCAAGGCTTCACTCACAAACATAAGGTTATGAGTAAATTCTAGCACAAGCAAGACATTATGTAATGTAAGATGAGACTTAAGAATAATGTTTCCAGTTGTAAAAATTGATTTGGTTGTTCCATTGGGCAAACGAATGATT
This sequence comes from Combretum micranthum, assembly GCA_024138025.1. Taxonomy (NCBI): domain Eukaryota; kingdom Viridiplantae; phylum Streptophyta; class Magnoliopsida; order Myrtales; family Combretaceae; genus Combretum; species Combretum micranthum. Next base: position 818,874 of record JAMXBD010000172.1, on the reverse strand, counting down.
AAAGACTTTGATAAATTTGTGGTGGGGGATAAAAGATGTTTGTAAGGTGTCATGTGATCCATTGCTCTTGTATCCACTATCCATGTATCAAAATTAAAATTCAAAGCTTAAAAACAATTGGAATTAGCATATTGTGTACCTGCAAAGTGTATTGCATTGACAAGAGTGCTCTTTGCAGTGGAATTCATTGATTGCTACTTAAGAAATTAAGCATTTCTTGACACAGAGGCTAAAAAAAGGTCTTACTTTTACCTGAAAAACAATCTAAAGCACTAGATTAATCAGTAATATAGTCAAAAGGTGTGTCAATGATACCACTGGATCTCTCAACATTAGCAACAATAGGTACATGTTTAACTCCTTTATCTATACACTTCCCTTTATACCAATCTAGATATCCAATAAGTTGGAAACAATCTTCAACTACAAGTCTATCAACACCACAATTTTTATAAGTCACCTTCCCCTTAGTTTTACACCTACCGATCAGAACCTTACATTCTACCACTAGAGATTCTTTTCCTATTTTAAAAGCTAAACTTTCAAAGTCATAATTCAAAGTGATCTCTCGTTGTTTTTCTATTTGTTGAATGAGATAAAACACACAATTGATAGTAAGAAGAGGCTCCATGGAGAGGACTTGGTTACAAACATGTTCATAAAACATCTCCTAATCCCATTAAGAGCTGCATCAATTTTGGTCGAGATTCAAAATCCAAAATACGATCCTTCATCTTACAAGTATAGTATTATAATCTCCCACAAATACAAGTTGGACATGCATTCGTAAATTTCAATTCATCCCATAGCTTTTTTAAGTTGTTGTAACATCAACCGTCAGCCATATTACCCTGCCTTAAATTGCAAATTTCTTATTGTCATTGATATACAAGTGGACCATTAGATTATCCATACTGTTTTGCAATCTCATTCCACAATTCAAAAGTTAATTTAGCATAAAGGAATTCTAAAATAGTTCAAGAGCCATTGAATTTAATATCCAACATTATACCATATAATCGCATCTAATCCACTTATCCAAATCAGAAGATTGATCATTAGGGTTATTGGAACTAGAAATGTAAAAAGGATCATACAAGTTCGCATTAGTACGCACAACACTATTGTGAGTTAATTCCGACATTGTAGCTAAAAGAAAGCAACTTACAGGAAAAGAAATCAACCGAGAATAGAACCTAACTCTGATACCATGAAGAACTCCTAAATCGATTCATATGTCAACATTGAAAGAAAGACGACGAAGAAATAAGTTCTAAGTTTGGAGAGAAAATATCCGATTATATTGACTTGTAAAGAAATAGAATACAAGCCTATTTATATAAAGCAAACTAACAGAGCTCCTAACAGAAGTCTATTCATGTATAGAGAAGTAACTACCAGATATTAAAAGAAACTAACAGATGTTAACAATAAATAATAATATGTCAACAGAATCTCATCTTTCCATCAGCATAGACTAATATGCAACTTATGCTTCTCTGGAGCTATCAATCTAGTTGGGCGAACAACAATTCCAATGTCTGTTTAGTCTTCCTTTATGTTTTCCCTAAAATATGATTAAAAAAAAAAACCTGCAATATGCCACCTTCAATCATAATGTTAAAGGGAATCCATCGGCGTTTATCTTCTTTTCCATTAACCAAATCCAATAACATTCATATATATATATATATATATGGATCATATTTGGAACTTTCCCTAAAATATATTAATACATATTGGTAGTATGCAATAAAAGTACTGCCAATTGCTATAGATCTTCAGTAGTATTCAACACGTTAACAGAAGTTTTCTTCTTAGAAGTTGAAGCATGAGACTCTTTTGCCTGGATACTAGTCCTAAGTGTCCTTTGCATAGTTGAATAAAAATATGGTTTTTCATCTCTACATCTCATGATTCAACCATTTACCTTCAAACAAATAAAACTACGTTGTAACAAAAACAAGTTCCTGAAATCTGATCCACCAAATAAAACGTAAACAGTGATAGTTCTATGATGTTTTTTAACCTCTTTTGTATACAAAGCTGTAGTTGCAAGTTACAACCAATCTTTAAACAATAACAGATGTATGAACAATGTTCATATCCGGGGATGTTTGTCCTGTTACAAGATCTGACCACTGCTACCTACATCTATTGACAACAAGAAAAATTGATGCAGTATATTGTAGGCATAAACAGATATCAAAAGGGCCTAAGTCATGTCATTTACAAGTTACAACCTTCTATGCAACTTTAACGGATATTCTGGTGGCCAGAAGAAGTGTGTAAGTCAAAATTGAGTGTTAGACCAATTCCAACATCCCGTCTTCTTCAAATTTTGTTGTAATGTGCTCTAGTCACCAATAATCCCCACAAGAGCAAACCCCATCGTTGAAATGGTGGAAGCTCTTGGTGTCACTCAGATATATATCACATCCATATGATGAAGATATGTATTTAAACATCTTATGGCACTCTGCACACATTCTAGAATTTTTCATTATTCTTATTCTTCGGGGAGCAGTTCTGCCAGCCAAAGCAAAAGCTATTGCTAATTTCTCACTATGGATTACACCATTTCCTTCCTTTTCTTCTTCATCATTGCATATGCCATAGAAGGATTCTGGCGCCCCAAGTTTTCTTTCAGTATTATTCACCCAAGAACGCAGAGTTTCAGAATAAGAGGAAGATTGATCTGATCGAAAAATATGAACTATGTTCCCATTTAAAACCCAGCTTTGCCCTAGAGTTTTCTTTGCTATATTTTCTTTACCAAGCTTTTTCAGTTTTAATGGGTACTCTGATTTTCCACATGATGCAAATGCCTGCAATATTATGTGTAGATCTGAAATATCAATATTGTCGAACTCAAGCAATTTCTCTCCTGCAAGGATGGCCAAGCTCTTATTCCCATGAATCCTACAGGCAGTTAATAATGCACGCCAAACTGAGGGGTCAGGATCTATAGGCATATCTTCAATAAATTCCACTGCTTCGTTAAGCAGCCCTGCACGGCCATACAAATGTACCATGGCTAAATAATGTTCCAGAGCATGAACTATCAAATGGTCTTCACTGATACTCGAAAAAACTTGATATGCTTCGTCAATCTTTCCAGCATGACCATATGCACTAATTATACTAAGAAAGGTACCTCTGTTTGGTTTTATTCCCTCTTTCCTCATCTGATCAAAAAGGTCAAGGGCAGATTTAGAATTCCCATGCAAGACATAGCCAGAAATCATTGAGTTCCATGTAATGATGTCTTTCACAAAAATCCCACTAAATAACTTTTCTGAATATTCTATGTTCCCAGATTTCGCGTATGTGTCTATAAGTGAATTAGAGACAGAGAGTGATTCTAGATTCTGCCTCAACACGAAGCAATGAATCTCTTTCACCTTTTTCCATGCTACCAAATTTGCACAAGAAGGCAGGATACTCAATATGGTAACTGAATTGGGTTGAATGCAAGACTGCATTTGACGAAAAACTCCCAAAGCCTTGTCCTTTTGTCCATTTTGAGAATATCCTGCAATAAGGGAATTCCATGATGCTGTATTCCTTTGAACATTACCATCTCTCTCCATCCTCTCAAAAAGGTTTATGGCTTGATCTTCATCACCATTCTGCATGAATCCCGATATCATTGCATTCCACGTAATAACATTAGGCTGCACATCCGAATCTTGCATTTTCAGGAACAACTCGTGAGCTTTCCCACAGTAACCAGCTTGAAAGTATCCTCCAATCATCGAGTTCCAACTGTAGACATCTTTTTCCAGGATGGCATCAAAAATCCGTCTAGCAGCTTTGAGTTCCCCACACTTGGAATACATGTCAATGAGTGTATTCCCTACCATCACATCACTGCTCAAACCCATCTTAACGGCAAGACTGTGAATTTCCATCCCCTTACCCAGTGCTTGCAGAGACGCACACACAGAAATTGCGCTAATCAGTGTGACTTCATTCACTGCAACCCCAACTAAAAGCATCTCCCTGAACAAATCCAATGCCTGACTCCGCCTATTGTTTTGACTAAAACCCGAGATCAAAGAAGTCCATGTAAACACGTCAGGTACTATCCCAACATTCTCCATCTTCCTCATCAGTTGCAAGGCAGCATCACAATTCCCCAGCTGACAATAACCAGACATTAATAGATTCCAAGTCACAATACCCGGTTTGATCCCTTCATCTTGCATCCGGTCAACCAGCCGCAATGCTTCCTCATTCTCACCCTTTTGGCAATACCCTGAAATCAAAGAATTCCAACTCACAACATTTCTCTCGGCCATCTCATCAAATAACCTCTTAGCCAACTCCAATTTTCCACACTTCGAATAAACCGCCAACACCGTATTACAAACCCTAACATTGCTACTCAAACCACACTTAACCACCAATGAATGTATTGCCTTCCCAGTCTCCAAATCCTCACAATTCCCACAAGCCTGCAATATCTTCGGCAACAAAAACCCGTCCGGCAAAACCCCATCTTCCATCATCAAACCAAAGACCTCCACAACTTCCCTCCACTTCTTCTTCCTACAATACGCCCCAATCATCGCCGAATAGCTATACAAATTCCTTTCGCGCATTTCATCGAACACCTTCCTCGCATCCTCCAAACACCCACATTTCGCATACATACTAACAACCTTAGTTTCCAAAAAAACATCCACACATTCAACCAACCCAATCATGCCATGTAGCTTCCTACCCATAACAACGGAATTCTCATCGATGCAAGAATCCAACAAATGCGTGTACGTCTCGGGTCGAAGCCGTACCTTGAGACCGGTCTGCGAGATTGTTTGGAGGACTGAGACGGCATCGTGGAGGCGACCCCGTTTGCAGAGGTAGCGCAAGTGCTTGTCGGAGGGAGCGGAATGGGCTCGTTTTGGAGGAAAGAGAGTGGGTATGGGTCGGATCGTGAAGTCGGATGGAGTGGATTCGAAAATGGGTGGTTTTGATTTGCATGGGATTATGAGATTCTCCATTTGCTCATGTGTGGTAGAGTGTGTAGTGGATAGAGAGAGAGCTGAGGAAGTAATAGCCGAAAGAAGATGATGAGAGGAATTATCGTTCAGGAGTATGAATCTTGACACGTGGATATCCTAAAAACATAACATTCACGAGTAAACCATATTACCCGTCTTAATCCAAAATTATCACGCAATTCACTACGCTAGTCGCTAGCTATTCCATGCGGCATATTCATGCTTAATAAATCTTTTCTCCACATTTTATGATTAAGGGTGAAGGCAAGCAACCTGTGTTCACGCAAATGAAAACGGATGTTTTCCTCTTCTTCCTTTTCTCAAGAAATTATAGTTAAGATATAATTAATTGTTGAGACTACAAAAAGAAGATAACCTTAATGCTTTCATTTATTATATTTAAATAATTTAAGTAATTTTAAAATTTGATATGTAAATATCATTGTTAAAATTATGAATCAATTAATATATATTTCTATGAGTTTACAATTTTATGAGTTTTTCTTTTCTACTTAAAAGGGTTGCAAAATTATTATTTTCTTTTGGTGTAAAGGATTTTTTTTTAACTAGAAAATTTATATAATAATACAGTAACTATTTCATTGGTGTAATCACTTCAATTTTATCTATTAAATAAGCGATGGAACCAAACAAGTTAAAAAAAAAAAAAGACAAATAAGAGAATTTTATCTATTAAATAGAGGAGTCAACAATACCTTATAAAATTGGGATTAAGTATATTGATTTGCATGATACACTATTGGCTAAATTATAGGGACTTATTTGGGTCTTTCCTTTTGTAACGATATGGGCATGAGAACAATTCTTGTTATCATAGATTTGAAGTTAACATTTTACTTACTCAATACTATCTTTGTATACTGATCATCAATTCCATACGAAGCATGTGAAGGTTGACTTAAGAGAAGTTTTAACTTGATGACATGTTGATTGCTTGGAAAATCATTCTAGTAGAATGATAATGTTTATGTGAAACATACTAAAACTTTGAATATTCTTATTTATAGAATTTAGCCGCTAAATTCAACCGCTGGATAAAGTTGAGATCGAGGATGGATTGAATAAGCTATTACTAACAACATTTTGATAAGTTCTAACAATTGATGGTCCATATTGAAGCCTTTTTTTATGGACTCTAGAATTGAATTTGGGCTTTAGATGATAAGCATCAATTTTAAGGATCAAGAAGAATAATTTTATGCAGATATCGAATGAAGATCTTTATTAGTTTTGCTTATTTGGATACATAAGTATTTTATGTTATTAATTTTCATTATTAGATTTTATAATTATATAATAATTTTATGATAGTCTTAGTTATATTTGTATTTATTATATTAAAGCTATGTCTTCTATAAGTTATTAGTTACGAGCAATCCTATTTTTCTTTATCTAACACTTGTACCTTAGAGTTGTTAATAGGTTTAGTATATAAGCTTATAGTAAGACATCATTTAGTAGTGACTTTTGTTATTGAAATCAAATATTTTCTTTTTGAGAATTCTCTTTAATCTTTCTCTTATCTATAACAGACAACATCTTTTATTGAATTTAATCAGTCATGTTGTCATGTCAAATTGATTTACTTCAATTCCCTGGAATTTCAAAGTCCATTCGGTCATGTTGTAATATTAATTAATTGTTTTCCAAAATCCTTTTCATAATCTGAATTGTCTGTCAAATCAAGTAAGAAAGTGAAACCTTAGTTTATATTTCTTTATCGTCTTATCTATACATCCATACCCTTTCATTTTCTAGTTCAATTGATAGGAAATCCATAAAAATTTCAAAATACAAAAAAAAAAAAAAAAATCATATTTTTCAACAACTTTTGCAGCATCACTCAAATTTGGATTTTATTCGCATTATCTTGGTAATAGAGTGGAGGTTACAACAAAGTATTTAACAACATTAGATTTGTGATCAAAGTTCTTGTAATATGGAAATAAAGGTACTATCTTCATTGGTGAGTTTTTTTATTTATGATCTTAGGAATTTTAGATCTTTAGGTGTTTTTTAATTGTATGGGTAAAAAATAGCTACGGGTAGTTTATTGTCTTCTTCCTCAGAGATTTGAGTAATTCATTTGTGAATAAAAGTAGTAATTTCAACATAAGTGCACACCCACTATTAGAGATCACAACATAATTAATGTATTTCATATAAATTGTTGCATTAATTGCGTAATTTATCTTGTCATTATCAATCTTAAGCATCATGAAATTGAGAATTTGGTTCACATTTAGTAGGTTAGATTGCCAATTTTGATCTCTGTTTAAAATTATGATGAGGTTGGCTTTGATGTAGTGCTTACTACTATATCTCATTTAATGCTTTAAATTCCATGGACTTATGATAAGGGAATAACCTATAATGAAAATCATAGTTACTATTCTTTAGAGATAAATGGGAAAATGTTAGCACCAATACCTTGAGTTCAAATGAGATTAGAGTTGCTAAGTTACAGATATATGCCCCTAAACATAAGTTAGAGGAGGTGAAAACAAAGAATGTTAGTACAAAAGGCAAAGAAAGTGAAGGATTCTGAAATTGAAAGTGGTAATAAGGTGGATTCAATTGTAGTGGTCACTTGCATGTAATGTGTATCTCGCTACACATGGCCTCAGAGGAGTGATGTGAAAACACACGTAAGGAATGATTAAGAGATGGCAAGGAGGAGGTTCAAGCAGTCTTAAAGAGCTCAAACGTAGTAGTGACAAATGAATGAGTTATATAACATAAACTCCATTATTTTAGAGGAAAGACAATGCGTTATTTGTTTTGAGTTTTGTTTAATCTTTTATGAGAATATTATGGCATCATGACGACATTTCTTTCAATTTCTCCCTCCCCACTGGGGAGGAGCTTTAGGTATGTATGAAGTTTGGCTTTTAATGATGTCTGTAAGGTCGTATTGATCATTAAGGGGAGAGATAAGTGTTCTTATTGATAAGTTCTTACATGGGCTCTTTGGCCCATAAACAAACCTCTTTAAGTGCATAAGCTTCTTGAAAAAGGTTAAGAGCAAAGGGTTTTGTTCGATCCATTGGTCCCTATTCCAAGCTCATCATGCCTAATTTTCCTTAATTATCCTAATTTCATGAACTTGACTCTTTAAGCCTTATCACTTAGCCTAATGTCATGTTTGGCGCACCTAAATGATTTAGAATGGAATAGTTTGAAATGGAATGGAGTAGATTCCAGAATGATAAATCCATTCCTATGTTTGGAAGTGTACATGGAAATGAGTGGTTATAGGATGTATTTGTCGGAAATGTTTCTAGCAATAAATGCAAGTTATGAATATGTAATGGGATAAAAAATTAATTATATTGCATGTAATTAATAAAGCTGGAATGAAATCAAGATTCCACCTTCTAAAGGTAGAATCGAATTCCCTTTCAAAGCTAAAATTATTGATTCTAAAGAATCGTGATTCCAACTTCTAAAAGTCCATTGAAATATGAGAATGGAATAAAACCCAGAATTGTGATTATGTTATGGGTCGTTCCTGTATACCAAACATGACATAAAAATTTAGGTCCAAGTCATAACTAGGCTTTAAAGCTAATAATTAAGAATTAACCCTCTACAAAAGTCATGTCAAGGATCATGTGATCAAATTAGTAACTACAACTATAAGAATCAACACATTGGGTTGAGATTATGCCTAAATAATTATCTAGAGAAAATTGGTTTCTTTGAATATATCAAGCAAAAACAAAGGCAAGAGTTGTGCATCATGTATCCAACTTAAAAAAAATGTGCAATCGCTTGAGTTGATTATTTGTCATTAGGTTCAACAGTATTTAATGGACTGAGTTCATAATAAACGGTATGAAACATCTAGAGGTGTTAGCAAAAATGGTGGTTTTGAAGAATTGAGAACTCATAGAGTCAATGTTGAGAATCTTTAGGAGTTTCTATTCCATAGAGGATTTGCAAAGGGGGAGGTGCCTCATAAGCCTATTAATGTGGGGTTTTATTACTTAACATTATTTAGTTATGCAAGATAATGTTTGATGCTGGTGGACACCTATTCAAGATTTGAAGAATATATTTTTGAGCCTAGGGCGATGATATGGATCAATTTTGAAGATTAAATTAAATTTATTTAGTTATTCAGTGAAGACTTTTGTATTTTTGCTTAATTAGAATATTTAGTTATTTTATGTTATTTATTTTTTATTATTAGATATCAAAATTATTTTATAATTTTATGAGTCTTAATATTATCTTTATTTATTTTATTAGAATTGTGTCTTTTATAAGTTATTAGATATGAGCAATCGTATTTTTCTTTGTATAGCACTTGTGTCCATAAGGTTGTTAGAGATTCTGTATAAAAGTTTATATTAAGACATTTTTTAGTAGTGACTTTTGCAATTAAATTATTAATCTTTTCTCTATGAGAATTCTCTCTAAACTCTCCTATTCTCTTGTTCATAGTAATCCTATATTAACCTAAACATGTTGCTTGTCATATTGATTGAGTTACTTTAACCCTTTGAATTCAATAGATTGTGCTTTAATATCAATCAATTGTTTTTTGAAAACCCTTTGCTTAATATTAATTATGTTGTCATATCAATTAATATTTAAGAAAGTGAAACCTTAGTTTGTATTTTTGGTGCTATCATATCTAAAGATAATGCTCGTGTCCTTTCATTTTACATATCAATTGATGTAAAATCCAAAAATATTACAAAAACATAAAAAGCCAAATGGTATCAAAGTTCATATTCTCCAATGAATCTTATAGTGTGACACAAATATGAATTTTATCTGTATGACTAAATCAAGTTTTCATAAGCTTATAAGAATGGAAGTTCATCGGCTCTATAGTTTTATAAGAAAGCCCAAAAAGGCTTTAAATGTATAAAAGGCCTAAAGGGATTAAAAAAAATCTTTTGAACCTATTTCTTTCTTATATGGGAGAAAATCAAGCAATATCAAAAGTTATGAATTGATCCCAACTTGCTAAATTAGATCATTTTTTAACATCTTTAATATGCTTAGTTTTTTAGGTCATGTCACTTCCCTATTAAACCAATATACGATGTTAATTACTAATAGGGCTGCAAATAAGTCGAGTTATTTGCAAGCTACTCAAGCTCGATTAGTAAGTAAGCCGAGCCCAAACCATAACCCAAAATAGAGTTCGTTTATCTCAATGAGCCGAGTTCGAGTTTTAATTTACGCTCGTGAGTCAGTGAGTTGACTCGTAAACAACTTCGTTTAGACTCGAGAATAGGCTCGCGATTGGATTCGTTAACTAACTCGTTAGCTAATTTATGAATTTTTGTATGCATGATATATTATCTATAACTACATAATAAAAACAATAAAAAAACTAATTTTTATTTAATAATTATGTATATATATATTATAGCAACCCTTATATATTATATTTTATGTTTAAAAAAAATAGAAAATAGGTTATTTAAATGAGTCGAGCTTGAACTTAAATTTCAAGCTCAATAAAGCTCGTTAGATTCGATAAAAAACTTAGTTGGCTTGAGCTTAAGTTCAAACTTAAACTCATTTAACTAAACGAGTAGAGTTCGAACCTTTAAAAGCTCGACTTAGCTCGACTGCAGCCCTAATTACTACAATGCAAAAGCCATCCATCCTTGAAAACTATCAATTCAAACTTATTGAACGTGAAGGAAATGATACAGTGCACAAGTTGTCTGTTTTATTACTCTTATTACTATCTAGTAGTTTTTATAATCAAGTACTCGAATTCTATACATACTAGGAAGGAATATGCAGCTTGGAAAAATCTATGTTTCTTTCCTTTTTTTTTTTTCTCTCTTTTTTTTGTCCTATAATTTATTGAAGGATTAGTTTAATGTATATTCCATAATTAAAATGCCTATTATATTAACTTTTTTAATCATTATAGGCTGGATGGTAACGCGCTTCCCCCACTCAGAATGATACAGTGAAATGTAGTAAAAGATTTGCAATGAATAAATTCATTTTTTCGATGCCCCAAAATTGAGGCCCACAATACATATATTGGGGTTTTCTATTTCCACGAGCCATCTCCTAAACTTGGGCATACCATCTCGGCATCATTTCTTGTTTCAGTGGAGGCCCATAAGCCCTTCGGCCTTCGTAAAATTACATGCCGTCTTTCCTTGTTTTTTTTCTTTTTCTCCCCCCTTTTTCTTTTAATTTAATATATTTAAAATCCTACAAAAAGGCTTGGCAATTATTTTTGCTATAAGATAGCTGAGATGATACATATATAATATGAAAAAATTATTTCATTCTGGCATTGAAAAAAGTATGGCTATAATATAAATTGAATATTTACGAAATAATTCAATTTTAAAAATTTGAGTTCACATCGATTCTGTAAAGTACAAATAAATAATTCATATCGAAGGGTATGAATGTAATATAATGTTGTTAAGTGGGTATTTTTGTCATTTGATAGACGAATTTTCCTAGTCTTCAAATATTTTCAACTTCTCCTAAAAGCTTATATATAACCTCCTATTCTTTTGGAAACCCTAAAAGCTTTCAAAGAACAAAAACCTAGGTATGTATCCTTCCTCTAATCTTTTCAATCAAATCCTTTAGATAAATCTTCTCTTATGCTAGTTATCTTATGGATTGAAGGAATTCAAGAGTGTGGCAAACCTAGTGTGATTAGAGATTTGGAAGACTCCATTTAAGAAAGGTAATATTTTTATTAGGTTTTTATAATTCTTATGATTTTGAAGAAATATCCTTTAGATTATAATCCAAGTTTATTTGTTGTTTCAAAATGAATCCAAGATTGGTTGTTGAGGATCAGGGGTGGATCTAAATTTGAAGTTCTGATTTCAAATCAAGGAGAAAGGTAAGGGTTTTATCAGATTTATGAATTATGAGATCTATAAATTATGGAAGTATAATTATAGTTTATTATTAAGGAGAATTGAGAATTACGGTTCCGATCTCCTAATTGAGATCTATAAGTTCTAGGTACGTAAGAATCTATGCCATTCTAATAATCAATGAACTTTATTTGTTACTGTGATAGAATTTCTAATTGGAGATATATATATTGAAGGAAGTTAAGGATAAATCAAGGGATTTGGAGATAGTTGTATTGAAGGGTTCCACTGGATTTCAAACCAAGAATAGAAGGTGTGTATTATTTTAATTTCATAGATCTATGTTTAGGGTTTTATATCTTTGAGTCTGATTATGGAATCTAGAGTTAGGGTTTAATTGTGTCGCAATTTAAATTAATTGAGACATATTGTTGGTCAGGATACGTGTGAGATTAAGATCTCTGTTCTTGTAAGAAGTTCTGTTGGTAGATTTGAGTTGAAGCAATACCAGGTACGACCTTACCATGTATGTTTGTTTATGCTTGTAGGATTAGTTGAAAAATTTGACTTAAATTGAAACGTGTGTTAGTTGTGTTTGGCTACGTTTAGTAAAGACCACGATAGTAGTGTGATACTAGCGCTGGCAACCTAATGATCCTTGTGTGGCGGTGTCTCGAGTGGAGTTGCACCTGGAGATGATTTCGGTAGATTAGGAGTTGTTATCAGCTTAATTGTGGAACGCATCTATATTTGTATATATTATGATAATATGGTTTTCATCAGGGTCATGAGTTACTCTAGGTTTAGGATTAGTATTTAATAGTCCTAAACTGTGTTGGTTGCAGGCTAATAAAAAAATAATTAAATTATGTTTGTTGCATTAGAAAATAAGTTGTATGTGATTTTGTGATATGCGTGTTCGTGTTCATGTGCATGTGCTTTCGGTTTGGTACTGGGTTTTTCGCTCAATCCTTATTTTTCCTACAGGTATAGGTGAAGATTCTATGATTTATGATTTGACGGGCTATGACATATTTGTCGATGATGGGGAGAGCGATAGCAGTTATGACCATCCTGCTGATAATTGAGTTTAGTTATTAGTAATTTGAGAAGAAGAAGCATATGATGATTTAGTTAGTTTCTTTTGGAGACATTTTTATATGTAAGGATTTATCATTTCTGTTTTAGTTTAGATTTTTTAAGTTATGCTAGTTAATATTGAGAACAAATTATTTTGATATGAAAAGTTTTTAAAAGTTACACTTTATTGAGTGATTGGTGATATTGAAATACATATTTGTGGTCTTAGAAATCTATGGCCTTAATGTGTTTGTTCTTCTAAGGACATGTTGCGGACTGATAATGCCTTTAGGTTAGGGCATTACAGCTTAAGTGGTATCAGAGCTCTAGGTTGATGATCTCTTTAGAATTAAGTTATAACTCCTTAGGGCGGTGAACATTGATGAGTGGGGTAGAAATAATAGGAGTTGTTTATATGTATATAGTTTTATGGTATCTTGTAGTTTATATAGCGTTTAATCTATGAAGTTAGCTTTTCCCTCTTATCTTATGTTTTGGTGTATGTTGCTTGGAATAGAATGCCTTCTCGTAGAAGAATCCCCAATGTTGGTTCCTCCAGATCTGATGAAGAGGAACAACCAGCCCCAAATCAGGCCCCTATGAACCAAGAGTATGAGGATTTACACCCATCACCACCGCTGCCAGTCCCACCTGTAAGGCAACAAGTGCCTATTGATGCTGCTTAATTGATGCAAGCTGTGAATACTTTGCAAGGAGTAGTCACACAACAACAGTAGAATATGAGAAACGATATGCATGTGATTCAAGCAAATGCTGAAGCTTGGAGGCATGAAACCCAAAGGATGGATGGTAATGGAGGGAATGGAGCGAGGCACACTGATGTTCTGAGCCTGAACAACTTTATGGACTTGGTGTACAAATTCGAGCCTACACTTGGAAAACCCCTAGAAGCACAATTGTGGATGGAGGAAGTGGAAAAGACCTTCACTGCATTGGACATCCCTACAAACAAGAAAGTGGAATATGCCTCCTTCATTGATTGGAGGGCAAACAACTGGTGGCTAAGCACCAAGAGGCACATGCAAGGTGCATCACATGGACATGTTTCATCAAGCCTTCTATAGGGAGTTCTTCCCATATGTCAGACAAAAGATGCTGTAGAATACTATACTTTGCAACAAGGCAAGCTGACTGTTGAAGAGTATGAAGCAGAATGAATAGTGATGAGGTTTCTCCCCAAGCCACTAAGAGAAAGTGAAGATGCTAAGATGAGCATGTTCATCACTTGGTTAGAACCGAAGATTCAACATCAGGTTAATTTGATGGAGTTGAACAATTACTCATTTGTAGTCAACAAGGCAAAGCTGGTTAAGCAGGGATTGAAGAGGATTAAGGGCAGGGAGGACTTGAGGAGTCAGGTTTATCTGGGTAAGAGGCCAGCTGCTACGGTTATTGCTCAAGATAAGGGGAAAAGGCCTTTCACTCAACAAGTTAGATCTTTGGTCCCAAGTTCTGATAGGAAATGCCATAAATGCTAGGGATCCCATGATGTGAAAGACTGCAAAGGGCCTGATAATGCATGCTTCAACTATGGAAAAGTGGGGCAGAGTAAAAGATTTTGCATTGAACGATCGAGAGGTCCACCTATTTTCTATTTTAAGTGTGGACAAAGGGAGCATAAGGCTGTGGATTGTAAAGAGCTGGGTAGGCAGGTAATTTCAGGAGCATTAGTGGGTAGACTTCAGGGTTAGGGATAGAAAGCACCTGCCAAGATTTATGCCTTACAGCACAAAGATACCTCCAGTGTCGACACCATAGCAGGTACGCTATCTATTCTCAAACCTAATGCATATGTGCTGTTTGACACGAGCGCGAGCTTTTCATGTATATCTGAAATGTTTACATCTGTATGTGGAGTAGATATTGAATTGATGTCTGGATGTTTTTCTATAAATACTCCTCTAGGGAGTGATCTTTGCTGAATAGAATTTGTAGAGATGTAAACATAGAGATAGAAGGTAAGCCCTTACCTACAGATCTGATGGTGATAGATATGATTGAATTTGATGTAATCCTAGGAGTAGACTTGGTTGATGAAACACCAGGCTGTAATTGATTGTAAAAATCTAGTTTGGAGTTTAGTGTAGATGGAGATAAGTTTGTATATAAGCTGGAAGTACAAAGACTTGCAACTTTACCTAAATACGAGTTGTGGGAGAATATGGTATTAGCAGCTATGACTCTAGAAGGTGCATTAAGGATAGATACTATGAGAATATCAGTTGTCTGAGAATATCTAGATGTGTTTCCTGAAGATCTACTTGGATTACCGCCTGAGAGAGAAGTCAAATTTACTATTGATTTAGTGCTTGGTACCATACCTAAGTCTAAAGCACCATATCGAATGGCTCCGACGGAGTTGGCAGAATTAAAGATTCAATTGGATGATTTGCTCAAGAAGAAATTTATAATACCAAGTGTATCACCTTGGGGAGTTCCAGTTTTATTTGTGAAGAAGAAGGACGGGAGCATGAGATTATGTATAGACTATCGAGAATTGAATCAAGTGACGATTAAGAATAAATATCCATTGCCTAGAATAGACAACCTGTTTGATCAGTTGGTAGGAGCGCGGGTATTCTCCAAGATTGATTTAAGGTGGGGGTATCATCAGTTACGAATTAAAGTAGAAAATATTTCGAAGACAACTTTCAAAACTAGATACGCACTATGAGTTTGTAGTTATGCCCTTTGGTCTTACAAATGCACCCGCGGTATTTATGGATCTCATGAATAGAGTCTTTAGGGATTATCTAGACTCTTTTGTTGTAGTGTTCATTGACGATGTTTTGGTGTATTCAAAGACTGAGGAAGAACATGAAGAACATCTCCGATTGGTTTTGAGTAGACTACAAGAAGAAAGGTTGTATGCTAAATTCAATAAGTGTGAGTTTTGGTTGGAGCAAGTGTCATTCTTGGGCATATTGTGGATGGGAATGGAATTTCTGTAGATCCGAGAAAGTAAAAGCTGTAGTAGAATGGCCGACTCCTAAGACGGTAACTGAAATCAGAAGTTTCCTAGGGATGGCGGGATATTACCGGAGGTTTGTAGAGGAATTCTCCAAGATTGCCAATCCTTTGACAAAACTGATGATCAAAGTGTGAGAGTGGCTTCCAACAGTTAAAAGAGAGATTAGTGTCTGCACCGGTTTTAGCTTTGCCAGTGAGTGGAGAGGAATACACTATTTATAGTGATGCTTCTATACAAGGTCTAGGTTGTGTTTTGATGCAAAGAGGAAGAGTTATAGTGCATGCATCTAGACAATTAAAGCTGTATGAAAGAAATTATCCCACTCATGACTTGGAACTGGCAGTGTGGTCCATGCGTTGAAACTCTGGACACTATTTATACGTGAAAGTGCAAAATATTCACGATCATAAGAGCTTGAAGTACATTTTCACCCAAGAGATCTAAACATGAGGCAAAGAAGGTGGTTGGAACTGATCAAAGACTACGACGTGGATATCCAATACCACCCTGGAAAGGCCAATGTCGTAGCAGATGCCTTAAGTAGAAAGAGGAATGAGAACTTAGCAGCTATGATCACTACTAAGCGTCACTTGCTAGATGACATGAGAAAGTTGGACTTGGAAATAGACCCAAAAGGTAAGTGCACGATTGGCAAGGTTACAATTCAGCCTACATTGGTAGATAAAATTAAAGCAAGTCAAGTGGAGGATCCAAGCATACTAGAGATAAAGCGAAGGATGGAAATTGGTAGAGCCCCTGAATTTTATGAGGATGAAGAAGGCATTATGAGGTATAAGGGAAGACTGTGTGTACCAGAGCAAGGTGAACTCAAGAGAGATTTATTGAAGGAAGCATTATTCGAGTTACTCCATCCATCGGAGGTAACAAAATGTACCAAGATTTGAAGAAACTATACTGGTGGAATAATATGAAAAAGAGATTGCTGAGTATGTATCGAAGTGTCACACGTGCTAGGTGATCAATATAGAGCATAGACGACCAGCCGGTGAATTGAGGCCTTTGCCTATACCCTAGTGGAAGTGGGAACATATCAATATGGATTTTGTCACAGCGTTACCCAGGACCAAAGGAAAGTTGGACTCAGTATGGGTGATAGTGGATAGACTTACGAAGGTAGCACGATTTATACCTATTAGGACTGGGTATACTTTGGAACATTTGGCCACTTTATATATCAAAGAGATTGTGAGACTGCATGGAATTCCAGTGACCATTGTGTCAGATCGTGATACCAGGTTTGTAGGGAGATTTTGGAAGAGCTTGCACAAAGCTTTAGGTACTAAAGTGGTTTTCAGTACCGCTTATCATCCTCAGACGAATGGGCAGTCTGAACGGACAATCCAGATTCTTGAGGACATGCTAAGAGCCTGTGTCTTGGACTTTAGAGGATGTTGGGATGAATATCTACCTTTGGTAGAATTCGCCTACAACAACAGTTATCAAGCATCAATCGGGATGCCACTGTATGAAGCCCTGTATGGTAGAAAGTGCCGATCACCGATTCATTGGGATGAAATAGGTGATAGACAGATTTTAGGACCTGAATTGGTTTAGGATGCGGTGGACAAGGTTAAAGTAATCCGACAGAAGTTGCAAGCTGCACAAAGCCAATAGAAAAGCTATGCTGATAAACGAAGAAGACCATTGGAATTTCATATATGGGAACACGTGTTGCCTAAGATATCTCCAACGAAAGGTGTTGTTAGATTCGGTATGAGAGGCAAGTTGAATCTCAGATATGTTGGACCATTTGAGATTCTGGAATGGATTGGAGATATGTCATATAGACTAGCACTGCCATCGAATTTGGGATACGTGTACAATGTATTTCACGTATCTCTGTTGAGAAAATATGTGCAAGACCCTGATCAAATCGTAGCTTTGGAACCGTTGGAAGTTCAAGATAATCTTTCTACCCAAGAGAAGCCATTAAGGATTTTGGACTCGAAAGAAAAGATATTGAGGAGACGCATGATCAAATATGCGAAGGTCCAATGGACAAATCAGACTGAGCGGGAGGCAACTTAGGAGCTAAAAGAGGAGATGCGAGCCACATACCTCGAGTTATTTAATAAATCAGGTAACTTTCAAGGATGAAAGTTTTGTTTAGGAGGGGAGAGATGTAAAGTAAAAATAAATAATTCATGTTGAAGGGTATGTATATAATATAATGTTGTTAAGTGGGTATTTTTGTCATTTGACAGACGAATTTCCCCGGTCTTCAAACCTTTTCAAACTTCTCCTAATAGCTTATATATAACCTCCCATTTTTTTAGAAACCTAGGAGCTTTCAAAGAGCAAAAACCCTAGGTATGTAACCTTCCTCTAATCTTTTCAATCAAATCCTTTAGATAAATCTTTTCTTATGCTAGTTATCTTATGGATTGAAGGAGATTCAAGAGTTGTGGCAAACCCTAGTGTGATTAGAGATTTGGAAGACTCCGATTCAAGAAAAAGGTAATATTTTTATTAGGGTTTTATAATTCTTATGATTTTAAAGAAATATCCTTTAGATTATAATCTAGGTTTATGTGTTGTTTCAAAAGGAATCCAAGATTGGTTGTTGAGGATCAGGGGTGGATCTAGATCTGAAGTTGTGATTTCAAATCAAGGAGAAAGGTAAGGGTTTTATCAGATTTATGGATTATGAGATCTGTAAATTATGGAATTATAATTATAGTTTATTATTCAGGAGAATTGAGAATTAGGGTTCCGATTTCCTAATTGAGATCTACAAGTTCTAGGTACGTAAGAATCTATGCCATTCTAATAATCAATGAACTTTATTTATTATTGTGATAGAATTTCTAATTGGAGATTTATACACACACACACACACACACACACACACACACACACATATTGAAGGAAGTTGAGGAGAAATAAAGGGATTTGGAGATAGTTGTATTGAAAGGTTTCACTGGATTTCAAACCAAGAATAATTTCATAGATCTATGGTTAGGGTTTTAGATCTTTGAGTCTGATTATGGAATCTAGGGTTAGGGTTTAATTGTGTCGCAATTTAAATTAATTGAGACATATTGTTGGCCAGGATACGTGTGAGATTAAGATATCTGTTCTTGTAAGAAGTTCTATTGGTGGATTTGAGTTAGAGCAATACCAGGTACGACCTTACTATGTATGTTTGTTTGTGCTTATAGGATTAGTTGAAAAATTTGACTTAACACATATTTGACTTTAATTGAAACGTGTGTTGGTTGTGTTTGGCTGTGGTTAGTAAAGACCACAACAGTAGTGTGATACTAACACTGGTAACCTGATGATCCTTGTGTGACAGTGTCTCGAGTGGAGTTGCACCTGGAGATGATTCCGGTAGATTAGGAGTCGTTACAAGCTTAATTGTGGAACGCATCTATATATGTATATATTATGATAATATGGTTTTCATCAGGGTTATGAGTTAGTCCGGGTTTAAGACTAGTGATTAATAGTCCTAAATTGCGTTGGTTGCAGGCTAATGAAACGATAATTAAATTGTGCTTGTTGCATTAGAAAATAAGTTGTATGTGATATTGTGATATGCGTGTTCATGTGCATGTGCTTTTGGTTTGGCGTACTGGGCGTTTTTCGCTCAATCCTTGTTTTTCCCACATGTACAGGTGAAGATTTATGATTTATGATTTATGATTTGATGGGCTATGACATATTTGTCAATGATGGAGAGAGTGATAGCGGTTATGACCATCCTGCTGATAATTGAGATTAGTTATTAGTAATTTGAGAAGAAGAAACATATGATGATTTAGTTAGTTTCTTTTGGAGACATTTTTATATGTAAGGATTTATCATTTCTGTTTTAGTTTGGATTTTTTAAGTTATGCTAGTTAATGTTGAGAACAAATTATTTTGATATGAAAAGTTTTTAAAAGTTACACTTTATGTGAGTGATTAGTGATATTTGAAATACATATTTGTGGTCTTAGAAATCTATAACCTTAGCGTGTTTATTCTTCTAAGGACACGTGGCGGGCTAATAACGCTTTTAGGTTAGGGCGTTACACATTCCACACAAAATAGAGCATTAACCTCCAACAAAAATAGTTATCCCTAATTGATTACTACCCTCATTGTTTCACCTATATGGTTAGGTAAGTATATACGTCAGTGTGGCCAGAAAAAAAAAAAAAAAAAACAAAAAGTATGGACGTCAGTACTTAATGCATTTAGGGTTTGATTGGTTCATTTTATTTCAATTTTTTTTATATCTTACTTTTATTATTTTCAAACATACTATTTGTCAAGAAAAAAATGCATATAAAAAAATAGATATTTTTAGTCATAAACAGATGAAACAAATAAAATATCATAAAATATAGATACAAATCAAATATTGAATAAGATACAAATATTAATAAAATAATTCAAACGGTGACTAATATGTTGGGTAATAAATTAAACAAAGAAAGAAAGCACCATAGAAAGAAAGTCAAAATAAAAATTGATTAATTTTGTAGCTCAAAGTTGGGAGTTCATATTAGCATAAGATCAAAAATTAATTCGATTTTTTGAGCTTTATGGTTAATATATATCAATTTTTTGTAGCATGAGTATGAGCATTATAGAAAATGCACAATTGCGCATCCTAGGATGTGCTTGCTCATTATTTGATTCCACTTACTCGATTGCTTTATTTTCATGTTATTCAGAACAATAATCATTTACTTTTACGCTTTTCACCATTACTTACGAAAAATGGTAAATTACAGAATTTATATAAAAATTATATATATGTTTTGGATTTCTAAAATGCAGTATTTATATTCCTTAGAAGACTATTGATTAGCTCAAAATTGTATATAAAAAATTTAAAAAATTATAGATATGCTTTGTATTTCTAAAATGCAGTATTTATATTCCTTAAAAGAATATTGATTAGCTCAAAATTACTCCAATATAGTGTATTATGTCAATTTTATTATAGGATTAATGTCTCAATAGTAATTAAACTTCAATAGGGTGTGCAATTAGATACCTAAACTTAAAATTTGATCAATTTAATATATGAACTTTGAAATTTATCAATTTGGTATCTAAAAAAAACTTTTAGTAAAGATTAACACTACACCCATCAAGTTCTTTTATGTATTATATTAATCAATTTTAAAGTCCAATATTTAATTACATTTTGATCAAAGTTCAAGTAATGTTTGTAACATTATCCTTGTATTATATTATAGTTCAACATAAATGACTTTTTGAAGCCATTTAATTGTTGTAATGCCAAAACAATTATATATATATATATATATACATATAACTTTGTTGAATGATAAATCCGGCTCAGAAATAACTACAAGCATATATAGACAAAAAGAATGACTTAGTATTGCACTATATATATATATATTATATATATATTATGTCAACAATTTCTAAGAGCTACAAGTGAGAGACTTTCAAAACTTGGGATGTTTGAAACTTTAAGTAACCAGGTCTCCTATCTATCTATCTATATATATATATATATAGTATGTCAACAATTTCTAAGAGCTACAAGTGAGAGACTTTCAAAACTTGGTCTCCTCGGCTAACCCACAAAATTCCAGTAGACCAGTTGGCTTCCGCCTAATTCCTTGATATATATATATATATATATATAATTAATTTTATTATTTTGAAAGGTTATAACCGTAATTTATCAAAATAATACAAATAAATTAGATACATGTTGACAAAAAAAAAAAAAAAGGGGTTAGCACTAGCACATGGTAGAAGGTTCTAGAAGATTCTAGCATTTTCTGTTATTGTGTCTTTGGAGCAACTTAACATACTTCTCCATATATTAATTTGTATAATTAACTTTAAAGTTTAAAAATTGCGTTTTGCCATTTGAAGTTCATCCAATTTCTTTTCAATTCATTACTTGAACTTTGTCAAATCCTATAAAACTACAAAACCTTATCTATTTTTTTCAAATTACCTACCTTATTATAAATAATCTTAATGAGTTTATAGATAGTGAAAAAAACACATTTAAATTTCAAGTTGTTAATTGAAAAATTATACAAGATTTAGGTATCAAATAAAACATCTATAAGATTTAAGTTTTTAAGAGGGGTATATATATATACATATATATAGGTGCTTCCATATTTTTGTATCTTATTTTGATAAAATCATGGTTTCAACCGTGAAAAAGATACCATATATATGAAAATAAAACGAATAAAAAATCAAATAATTAATTGTATATTTTTAGGAATAAAATATATAAATTGAGAAGATTTTGTGAGGAAAAAAAAGATTTAAATGGGTAAATATTTCAACAATTGAATTTTACCCATTTTTATGATTGAGTACCTAAGATAGCTTTTTGAAGTTTAAAAGGTAAATTTACTATTTTTATAAACTTTCTGAGATCATTTTTCATACTTGGATTAAATTAATTTAGGTGGTTGATTTAAAAAAAAAAAAGGCAATATTCGAGTTGTTAATTGCAACAATGATAAAATTTAGATAATTTATTACAAATATGGATAAAGTTCAAATTAAAACTTTTAAACTCTAGTAAAAATTTGCAAAATGAAAAATCTTTAAGTATCAAATGTGAGATTTATCTAAATTTAAATAGAGAAGATGACTAAAGACCGAGTATTAAATCCTTGCTCTAATCTTATTGTCTAAAATATTTGGAATATATATATATATATATAGGGATGTAATCAGATCGGACTTCAAATGAATCATATAAGCCTAAAACTTGATCTACTACCATATAGTGTCTACTAAACCCACCCCTATAATCTTTTAGGGTTTTCATGCTATATCCAAACCCATTCTATAGGTTTGATTTAGAACTTAAAACTTGACCCTATAACCCCACTTTTTTTTCAACCTATTTTCAAGTTTTAATAATAAATTTAAGAGAAGTCGGTGCTTCTGACATACGTTTTCTATACATTCAAAAATAAAAAAGATTCATGTTGAATATATAAAATATGTGGCATACCACATTCATGTTTTAATATTTAAACATATAAATATATTACTTTTGTCACCGTATCTCATGTAAGAGGCTTATACAAGAACATGGTTAAATTAAATCTTATATTGGGTTAAAATATAACACATTAAATAATATTAAAGCAAACGTGACTTGAACAAATTTTAGTGAAAAGTTCCAAAATCCTTACCAAGTCTAGTAAATATAAAAGAAAAAACATTTATAGGAGGTAAAAAAATGGTAGCTCATCCATGTTTCCTTTCTTCTCCTTACCCCTTTAGTAATGTATTTATTTTTTATATGTTTTTTTTTTTTTAATTATAGGACTGGGTTGTTGAATATCCATTGGGTTCGTTATTGTTGAAATAGATAAAGAAATATTGAGAAACAATGGCTTGACTTTTTCATTGATTAAGAATGAATATACATACATGAAATTGGGCATTGCCGTAGGTTACAAAAATAGGAAACTATCCTATAATTAGGGGATTACAATTAATTACAAGAATTTAAATATAGAAAGAAAATCTATTGTAATTAATTCTCTAATATGCCCTCTCAAGATGGAGCTCTGGAGGAGGCGTCAATCTTGATCCTTAATTCTTGAAAGTGGCTTCATGGAAGCGGTTTGGTAAGAGCATCGACAAGTTGATCTGCTAAGGAAACATGAATAACACGAAGAGTACTTGATTGGACTTGATCTCTAATAAAGTGATAGTCAATTACCACATGTTTCTGCGGGAATGAAAAACTATATTAGAATGGAGATAGGTGGCACTAACATTGTCACAATAGATAACATGCAGGGTAGGAAGATGGACACCAAGCTTTGTGAGAAGGGAACAAATCCAATTGATTTCTGAAGTAGTAGCAACAACTGATCAATACTTAGCTTTGTAGATGATCGAGCAACTGTTCGTTGTTTCTTGGAGGACCAATAAATAGGATGGGGATCAAGATATACAGTATAGGCACTTGAAGAGATATAACCGTCTTTGTTGCCAGCCCAATCTGCATTAGAGAAGGCATGAAGAGAAAGTGGATTTTCCTTATGAAGAAACAATCCATGAGTCAATGTGCCACACATATCGAAGCAGTTGTTTTGTAGCGTTCCAATGTTCAGATGATGGTGATGCATGAACTAAGCAGCTTGTTACATCGTATGCTATATTTGGACGAGTGAGGCAAAGATACTGTAGATTGCCAACAATTGCTCTATATTCTGTAGTCATTTGGAGGTGTTTTGCATGAAGTGTGAGTTTTCCATCTATAGCAAGGGGCATAGCAATAGGTTTTGCACCATACATTTTTGTTGGGCAAGAAGATCAATGATGCATCACCTTTGACTAAGCTACAGACCAGATAGAATGGTGGGAACCTCAATGTCGAGAAAATAAGACATGGCACCAAGATCCTTGATCGAAAATCTTTATGCTATGAGATCAATGTAGCGCTGAATAATATGAGTATTGGTACCTATGATAATAATGTCATCCACATAAACAAGGAGATATATAGTAAAGTCTCCTTAGTAGAAAGTGAATAAAGAAGTGTCTACATGCAAGTTTGTCGACCCAGACTCAATAAGGAATAGGCAAAGTTCAAGGTACCAAGCTCGTAGCGCTGCTTAAGTCCATATTGCCTTCCTTAATTTACATACATGCATTGGATGATCTTTATCAACAAAGCCCAGAGGCTGGACAATGTAGACATCTTTAAAGATGACCTTGAAGGAAGGCATTATTAACATCCAATTGTTGTAACGACCAACCTTGACTGACTACTAAACTGAGAACAAGGTGTATTGTTGTTGGTTTGATAATTGGACTAAAGGTGTCATGATAATCCACTCCAGGTCACTAATGAAAACCTTTGGCAACTAATCTAGCTTTGTACCTGTCAACAGAACCATCAGGAAGCTGTTTAATAGGAAAAACTCACTTACATCCAGTAAGATTCTGCAGAAAAGTAGATGGAAAAGTTTTCAAGTTATGTTCCGAACAAGAGCACCAAATTCATCATTCATAGCTTGTCTCCATTTAAGATCATTAATGGCTTATTGTACAGTATGAGGCTTAATGTATATTGGTTAAGAAAGGACAATAGTGAGATTCATCTTGGTTAGGGGTTTGTGAATGTTGTTTTTCACTCTAGTGGTCATGGGATAAGTATCTTAATGGGTGGTATGAGCTATAGTTGAAGTAGAAGAGGCTTCAAAATTGTGCAGTTCTGGTGGTAAATGATTGGTTAATAGGCGAAATGGTCCATGGTTAGGGCTTGTTGTGATAGATGTTGACATGAGGAATCCTTTTGTGGAGGTGTATGGAGTGAGCCACTTGAAATGGGTAGAATTTGGACCGGAGGAAGTCATTTAGAAATGATCTTTAGGGTAGGACGAGCTAGATGGGAGTGGTAATTGGTAAAAGGAAAGGAGTTTTCAAGAAATTTGACATGATGAGAAGTATGTGTTTTAGAAGTAGACATATCAAGACTAATATAGGAACTTTTTTGAAGTAACCAAGAAAAATACAAATAGTGAAATGAGAGTCAAGTTTATGTTGGGAATAAGAACGAAGCTACGGATAACATAAGCAACCAAACACCCAAAGTTTAGTGTAGTCAGGTTGAGACTGAAAGAGTTTTTCAAAAGGAGATGAAAAATGCAGTGTGAGTATGGGTATATGGTTGATGAGATATATAACAGTAGCTAAGGCATAAGTCCAATAAGTTAAAGGCATTGAAGCAAGAGTGAGAAGAGATAGACCGGTTTCAACAATATGGCGATGACGTCATTTGGAATGATCATTGTGTTCTGGTGTATGAGGTGGTAGTAAAATGGGATATACCATTGGTGGAGAGAAAACTATCAAGGGTTTGATATTTGCCACTATTATTGAATAGAGGGTGACAATTCGGTATTTAAACTGGTTTTCAACTAATTCCTTGAAGCGCACAAAGATATCATACACATGCGATTTTTGTTTAAGTGGATAATACCAAATATATCGTGTATAATGATCAACAAAAATAACATAGTATTGAAAATCATCAATAGAATAAACAGGTTCCATTTGAAAAAATAAAAAATAATATCAAATATATTATTAATATTTAAATTATTTCATATATATAGTAAAATTTATTACTTATTCATAATATTTAATATATTATTATCAATAACACAAATAAACATAACTTAAAATCATATATAATTAGTTTAAATAAATTTCTCCTAAAAGCAAAATTCATTTTCTTAATAATGTGAGACTATTTTTTACATTGTAATTTTCTTTTTATCCTATAAAGTATTTTACAATCTCATAATACTGTATATAATTGATATTCAATGTGTTTGTATACATACAATTGTGCATTATATATAATTTTTTAAAAATTTTGGTTAAATAATTTAATACTTTTAGATCCAATAATTATTTTGAGTTTAAAATTTATTTTATTAAAAGTTAAATTTATTTATTTATTTTTATAAAA
Source organism: Combretum micranthum (assembly GCA_024138025.1). NCBI lineage: Eukaryota > Viridiplantae > Streptophyta > Magnoliopsida > Myrtales > Combretaceae > Combretum > Combretum micranthum. The sequence continues at coordinate 792,462 of JAMXBD010000172.1, read as the reverse complement.
AAAAAAAGATGGTTCCGCGGTTCCAAAACCAGAACTAGAAACCAGTGGTTTCATGGAATTGGACCGAAACTGTAGAGAAGGTTCCGGTTCCGGTTCAGGTTCAGGTTCAGGTTCCTCAATTTTAAGACCTAGAACTAGTGGATCTGGCTTTGAAACCGTGATGATTCTAGTTCAAGGTATGAAAACAAAATAAAACCCAATATGTTAAAGTTCGTCGGGAAACTTGTCACAAGCTGGACAAATGGAGCAAATTTTTTCTAATGACACCTTTCTTTAGTGTTGAACTAGGAGCTAAAAGGGGGGTATAGGAATTCTAGCTCCAGCTTCTTCAGCTGGTCTTTATTGAAAGGGGTAAGGATTCTCCATTGTTGAATATTTAAAGAAACAATGAGTTAGCTCACCAAATGTACTGAATAAAACCTTTAAACTTTGAAGTTTTCTTTCTTTCTTCTTTTTTTTTTTTTTTTCCCCAGAACTGGAAGCAAGTGTTCCTAAGTTTGGAGACTAACTAACCAAAGGTTATATAAGGGTAACATGCCATTTGGGTAAGATTTCAATGACTATTTTCTTTCTTTTCTCTGGTTGTCATGTGGCAAATAGGAAATTAATCCTTGTTAAAGAAATAATCGTACAAGAAATTGATATTTTTCCTTTTGGACACTTGTAAAACGATGAGAATAGAGTTGGTACCTTGACGATGATTAATGGAATGGAGATAAATTGATTTGATGATATTGTGGTTGATGAAATCATCGGACAAAATGCGGAGTGCGTAAGGATGGATACATATATGGTTTGAAATTTGAAGATACATCTTTAGTGACAAAAGAAAATAAATAATTAGATAAAAATACCCCAGTATCTTTAATACTTGCATAGTGGACTCGAGTTATCGGAAATAATGAATGTTGTTGACCTGTCGAACCTTATGTGCTACCTGATACTGAAATTGAGAAAAGGTACTAGATGATATTGATACTGATGTATTTCTTTCTAATAAAAATAATGTGTCGATTAAAGTTTATATTTAACCAAAAGATAAGTAAATAACTAATATAAATATGCAAGGGACTAATTTTTAGATGTCCATTGAGGGAATGGATTCTGAAAACTGATTCATTGTTTAATCTGTGCTTTGGACGTCTTTATGGTGTTGGTTATATATTAATAAACAAAGATGATTGAAGGTGTGTAATTGATGAACATTGATTCTCTAGAACTGATGGGGTAAAATGCTAAGTTTGATTAATAGTATAAACGACATGCTGAAAAAGAATTATTAATATTATTAAATAATTAGTTAATTGATTAATTAATTATACCATGGTGGGATAGATTTAATTTTTATAATCATAGGAAAGGAGTGAAAATTGGAGAGTTGATATGGTTTGATCTTGCAAATTTTGGATACTGAAAAAAAGAAAAAAAGAATGATGATTTGATTAGCGTTTGATTAATGGTTTGAAATGGATATTGGTGTTTTATATATGTTATAAATCAATACAACCAACATGTGAATTTAAGTGTTGAGGATGAAATGGACTATATGTTATTTGAAAGTTTAAATTTTGCTTTAGTTGAGAAATAAATGAATGTATCAAGCTGGTATTATTCGGATCGATAGAGTGACCACATATGTTCAGGACTTTATAGAAGGATTACATACATGATAAGACATCTCCCTTAGAAAATATTTAGTTTTGCTTTATTAATATTTAATACGGTTGTCTTCATAATTACTTTTCTAAGCCTCTTGCTATGTTTGCCAAATATTTTGGATGGTTGTTGATGTCGTTGTTATTATTATTGATATTATTATTATTAAAGACAACTTAAAATGAAATATAGAGTAGGTCTTAGTCTACAATGCCAAGCATATCATGATTATACATGCTGAGGTTACTCATGATATCATGACCATGAAACTTTGTAAATTGTGGAAATAAAAGCATGGGTAATAGGGATAAATTCTTTAGTGATTACTATGGACACGATCGATGCCTTGAAATGGAATTATAACTAGATGAACTCAACTTGAGCTTAAATTACTAAATTAAACTATTACGGTCTTTTAAGTATAAAAAAGGTTTAGTTAATAAATAAGGGCCAATATGAATTAGATGAAGTAAAAGTGAGACTAGTTGATAAATTAGGAAACTCGTGCTTTTAAATTGTAAAATGAGCTTAGATATTGATTTAGAATTAACTTGGCTAAATGAATTAAATAGCTTAGGAAATTAATCAGTATGGACTTAGCTAATTCCTAAGGGTCCAATAAATTGATTTCAACCAATTTAGACCTATTTCAACTCAAATGGACCCAAATTATTCAATTGGGTTTTCCTTAGAGCTTTAGGACCTTAAACCAAAATAATTTCTAAATTATGTTTTATGGACTTAAATTCCATAATATGGCCCAACACCTTTACTTACACAATTGGGTCTATTTCTAAAATGTTTAAGTTCATTATCATTTTCTAATTATTGAATTACCTAATGGGCTCATGTAACACTTCTTTGGCCCATAAGCTCCAGATTACACTTAGTGGCCCTGTATTGGGATTTAGAAGGCTTGATAACTTTAATTAAACTTAAATTTATGTCTAATTGGGCTTTTACTTAATTCTTAGGCTCAATACCTAAATTTACTCAATTGGGCTTAACAAAATATTTAAGTCCAATTCTACCCAAATTATAATTCAAATTATAAAATGGGCTTAATTATCAATTTCTTAAAGCCCATTACCTTAAATATCAAAAGATTTAGTTAAATTATTATTAGGCTTAGTATAGGACCCCTATAGGCCTAATACCTCTAAATGAGAAATTCAATTTCTTAATACTCATGGGCTTAATCTAAACTATTTAAGCATAATACCCTAAATGGAAACCAATTTAGTGTTAATGAAGGCGTTATATTTACCAATGCATATAAGATCTTATCTTGAAGGAATAACAAAACACAATTGAATAATCAATAGAAATTTGGTAGTTAACCACATACTCAATACTTATATGAAATATCTTTTATACAAATACTATTACTTCAAACATTCTTTTTGGTCTACCTTCTAATGCTTATTAGACTACTTACTTGATATTAGGTATGTAGTGATATGTGTGTTGCTTGGTTAGGTTTGGTTAGGCATCCAAAATGAACTAATACTTAGAAAACGCTAATAATTGGATATTGTTTGTGCTTGATCGTTCTTAGACTTGGGTAGAGGGGCGATAACCTTACTAAGCAAGACCAACATGGTAGTTAGTCACTTAGACCATCGAAGACGGCTCGATGAGTAGTTGATAGGGGAATAGTAGTGCGATAATATCTACTTACATTTAGAAAGAAGTCACATTTGTTCAGTTTATGATTATGGGCTCTGTCAAACCAAACAATGTAATGGAATGAAATAAATAGGGTCGTGTAACGACTATAACCCCTAAACAAAGCTATTATCGTTTGTAAATAAGATATATAGATATTTGGCCTATCTATATCAACCCATGAGCAACTGCTGCAACTTAGGACTCCCAGGTTCCCAGCATGTTGCTAGAGTGTGAGTACTCCATTGATATCTTATTACGTTTAAATTAAAAAGATATAAATTATTGACTATTGCATTGCATTTAGAATAGGTGTATGTGAACCATTATATGTGTGCTTGAGTTGCTGTGTATTGGGCTTTTGCTCTCTCTTTTTCTTTTTCAAGCGACGATGGTGATGATGATTGTTATGGTTGTGAGGGTTGTGGTACTGATTTCGAGGGCCTTCTTAAGGAGCTTAGCGATTAATATAGCATCTGATCTTATGATCATGTTCAAGGTGTTTCATATCCATTTTGATGCTTATACACTTAGATGGCCTCCTTTTGAGCCCTACTTTTTGATAATGTTTAGCATCCCAGTTTGACCTATGTTGTATGAGATACTTAAGACTCATCTATTTCACTTTTAATACTTTTGTTTTGTGTATCATGGGATATCTTGAGAGGATTTTCGATATTGTTTTGTCTTATACCTATATATGTATTGGTTACTTATGGGAGTAACCTTTTTTTGAAAATTTTTGTAAAACTTTGCTTTTCTATTGCTTTTTAAATGATTTCAAACCTAATTGAATGATTTCAAAATATAAAATCGAGTAGCAAACGATCGCGATGAGTATATAAGATAGGATAGCCTTAGCATGTAATGCCCAAGTGTTATACGTAGTGAAATTGGACATACTTTGACGCTATTCGGGGCATGACACTTACATATCCTAAATATATTGACTTAGCAATATAACATGTGGACTTTTTCAACTCTTGCCACTGAATATATGGTTATAAAATTGCCTCTTCTTTAGCAGTTTGACAATGTTGAGGTGATAGACATCAAATGTAGTTTATAAAAAAAAAAAAAAATTGGAAACACATCCAGAAAAAAAAATGGAAAATTAATTGCATAAATCTAGTCGTTAATTTCAAGAAGATTTCATTGCCAATAGAGCATCTTATGACCAATCATTTGCAAAGCTGTGCTGCAACTTGTTCAATTTTCTAAAAATATCCAAGTAAAGAAAGTTCATTACCATTTATTTTACATTTAATTCATGGTAGTACTTTTGTTTTGATGAAATTAGTGAGGGTTATATCGGTTACAGGTTCAATTTGCCTATTCTATTGAATTTTGAAGAGGATTTTAATACTAATTTGATGTTGTTTCATGTTAAATAATTCACTACCTAATTATAATATGAGGTTAATGTCAAAGAATGAGAAACTTATCTAGATCATGAATAAAGTGTCTACAATTGATGAAGAACTAACATTAGAAAACCAGGAATTTGCAAATTCATTCCCTAAACCTTCATCTATATGCAAATTTAACACCACTCCCAAAAAAAAAAAGAAAAAAAAAACTTTCATCTATATGCGGATTTACCCCTTCAAATTCACAAAAATATTAATTGTTCTTAACTACACTAATTTTTGAAAGTTGTAAGGAGTCAAAAAGCTCATTTTAAAATTTCAAGTGATGAATCCACACATAAATGAACGTTTAGGGGGTGAATTTGCAAATTTCCCTTAGAAAAATGCAATAGAGAAGATGGAATGTAAAAGTCCTATATTTTGTTAATTATCAATAACTAATACTGAGCAATATATATATATATATATATATGTATAAGTATTAAAATGAACATGTGCAAGAATAGTCACATGTGTATACATGAATTGCAATTATATACTACTAATACCCCCCACCCTTTTGCCCACGGGTGGACAAAAGACATTGCAAATGCAACTTAGAAAGTACTTTAGTCATAACATTAGTGACTTGCTCAAAAGAAGATGCATGAGAGAGCTAAAGAAATTGAAAAGAAATATGATGTCGAATAAAGTGAACATCGACATCAATGTGTTTAGTAGTATTATGAAAGCATGAATTGTTGATAATAAGTCTAGTAGATTTCCTGTCATTGAAGAGATGGATGGCAAAGCAGTGAAAAATGTGCAAGTCATGCATCAAGTAGGATAACTAAAGTAATTATTTGACTAGGAATACGAGACTTCTATAGTCAACTTCGATAGATGATGTGGAAATAGTCTCTTACTTCTTTGTCTTCTAAGAAATGAACAAAGAATGAATAAAAATACAATAGTTAGATAAAGATTTCCTTTAGGACAAGAACCCTAATCCACATGAGAAAAACCATAAAAATTTTGAAGAGGTTTAAGAAGAATGAAACAAACAATATCAACTGTTCCTTTGATGTAACAAAGCACATGAGGTACAGCTTGGAGATGAGACATATTGAGGGTAGCTACAAACTGACTTAGTTCTTAAATAGAGAAAGAAATATATGGTCTTATAATTGTCAAATAAAGAAGGTGTCCCACTAATCATTCAAAAGGTGATAGATTTTTCAAAAAATCCTTTAAAGAATAGCTTAGATAGAGATTTAAAACAAAAGGAGTCATAGTTGGCTTGGCACCTGCGAGCCTTATGCCTACCAAGATGTCCATAAAAAATTTCCTTTGATTTAAACAAATGTCTTGATCAATTTTACAAACTTCAATACCTAAAAAGAATTTAACCATTCCAAGATATTTGATAATAAAAGCTTAATGATAGGTTTGTTTTATAGTTGGAATGTCATTATGACTATTATTCACAAGCAACACATCATCTATATAGATGAAAAGAGACAAAAAAAAAAAAAAAAACTAAATGATTCTTGCAAACAAACAACGAGGGGATAATGACAGACTAAGCATCCGTTCCTTCCATTTTTGGCAATTTAGTGTATCGTTTTTAGATTTTGGAAAATTAATGCTTGTATTTTAAAAGTACGCATGATCCAATGTCTCTACCAAGTAACATTTGACCAATATTTATTTCGATGATGGGATAATGATAGAAACTTGATCGAAAATTGCCAAAATCTAATGATTTAGCACTAAATTGCCAAACATTACCAGAAATTGAAATTATAAGTACTTAGTTTATTATTATCCTATTATTAAAATAAATGTTTGTTAAATATTATTTACCAAAAAAAAAAAATTAAATTGCACATACTTTAAAAGTTTAAGCATTAATTTGCCAAAACCTAATGATGAGACATTAAATTGCTAAAAATTGAAAGTATTGGTGTCGAGCCTGGATTTTTCAATTTCTGGTTTGATTTTGTTTAATTCAATTTGTATCAAACCCATTTGATATAAATTCTCGACTAGGAACTAAAATAAATTTATTTTTTGAAAAATTTTTAGGAGTCACTACCGGATTGAAATCAGGAAAAATTTATAAGTTATGGTCAATGGGTCTGTTGATCCTAACTTACCTACTTGTTTGCGAAAAAAATTAGTTTAGAAAAAATCATTTTGTTAAACCAAAGATTATGAATTTGGAGGCTACCCTATTAAAACCATATGGTTACCATCTTAAATTCTTTATCTAAAGTTCATCCCTTTAATATCCTAAATTTTATTAATATATTTACAAAGTATGCTAATTACAAGTTGTTGTTACAATTTACAAATTAAAACGAGTGATTACAATATTTATAAAGACAAGTGAAAAGAAAATTTTTTTTTATGTCACTTTGGAGGTACTTATGTACCTTTTAATTGGAACAAGATAATATGTAGTTCTTTCATGAAAAATTTGATGTGTTACAACTTTTGAAATTTCTTGGAACTATTTTTAGTTTAAGTTTGTTATTTATTTATCTTTTTTGGAAGGAAATTTTTTTATTTAAAAAAAAAAAATCCTAAAAGCATCCTTAACTTTAGGAACCTTTCAATTAAAATTTTCATTTAAAACAACATATTTTTCTGTGTAAAAAAAAAAAAAATTCATTTTATTGTTATGAAGAAACCTGTTCTTGTTTAAAAGGTAGATGACCATACTTATCAAAATCATTTGTTTGGTTTCATTCCATGGATATCTGTTAGTCCCTTTCCATTTTTTTTAATTTTTTTAATCAATTTTTGGATATTCATTTTATGAATTTTTATAATAATTTTGTATTATTTTATGAAAAAGAAAATGAAAATCTATGAACTTACAAAATCATAAGTTGGTTGTTGCATTTTAATTTTTTTTATTTTAATATATTTATACTAAAAAAAATAATAAACAAAATGGAAGAAGAACATCTTACGTGTTGCAGACGTGAATTCTAGTAATGGAGGTTGAAGTCAAATGTCTTGAGCTGTCGATGCTTTGATAAATGGTCTCAGTGGCTCTAGGTCACCATAAATGAATTGGAGATAGGGAACACCATGGTGGAGACAAACTTACCTATAATCATAGATGCCTGAGAATGGCGGTTTAGCTTTGAAATCCAAGTAGTTGAGGATGTCGGATATGGCTTCTTTGGGTTGAGATGAAGACACCAATGGAAAGCTGAGGATCTTAGAAAGCTTTTCAAAGCAAAGGACTACTTTGATACTCATGTTACAACACAAATTCGAAGACAATCTCATTGGTTTAAGGATTGTCAAATGTAAACTCATAGCATCATTAGTTACAAGTACAATGACTAAGTCAAATGTAGTTGCATAGATGGTTGTAACAAAAACAACTAAAGTAATTAGATTGTTATCTCTAACTGTTTATAACTGAAAATAGCACATCTAACAATAGACGGCTATAAATACAGAATGATGAATGGAAAAGGGAATATTGTAGATTATCGAAATATCAGGTCTCTTTGAGAGTTCTAGGAACTTAAGCAGCTTGAATAGCTCAAAAGAATTTGTAAGAACATACATAAATGTGTTAGTTAAAAACCCTAGGAGAGAGAGAACGAGATTATGGGAGAGAGAGCATAAACTTAGCTTAATTGTGTTTTGACTAACGAAGAGGGAAGCATATATGATACTTTAGAGTAAAAAATGTAAAGGGCTAGGCTTTAGGATTGAAGGGCCTACCTTTTTGCTAATAATTGGTGCTCTCATCACATAATTCATGCCAAGAACAAAGAAGACAATCATATAGCAATCAGAGATTGCTAAATTGCTTTTAGTAGGGGCTACTTTAGCAGAAACTGTGAAAGTCATGCAAGTACAAATGCAAGATTCAATGCAATATTTAAATTCTTCTTTGCAAGATTCAAATAGAACTTTACATGACAAGAATGAAAAATCTAGCATGCAGAACCAAAACTCACATGAAAATCATCAAGATGCTGTTCATATTAATGCTGGAATTGAGAGTTCATCACATTATACTCTTTTTGCTTCTTTATTGAAGAATGTCAAACTTAAGATTCCCAAATTCCAAGGTGGAGATCCAATATATTGGATATACAAAACAGAGAAAATTTTCAATTTTCATCAAGTATCTATGGATCAACTATTGACCATAGCCTCATCTGCTTTAGAAGATAAAGCTTTACAATAGATACAATGGCTAAAGTTAAATAAAGTATTGACAAATTGGCCAAAATTTTTATAAGATTTAAATGTACAATTTGGATTATCCAAATTTGATGACTGTTAAGGTAAATTGGCAAAACTTACTCAGGTTACTTCGGCTGCGGAATATTAGTCATCTTTTGAAAATCTTTCAAATAGAGTAGTTAGCCTTAATGAAAGTTTTCTTATTATTTGTTTCATTTTAGCCTTAAGCCATGCTTGAAACGTGATGTCCAATTAAATAGACCAAAATCTCTTATTCAAGCCATTTCACGAGCTAAATTATATGAAGGAATACATTCCGACCAAACACAAACTTTTAAATCCTCTTCTTTTTCAAAACCTTATTTACAATTTTCAAAACTTTTACAAATCCAAACACTAACCCAAACATTAACCCTACTTCTACTACTGAGGATAAACCATCTTTACCTATAAGGAAAATGTCACAACAAGAATTACAATGATGTAGAGAGTAGGGACTTTGCTATAACTGTGATGAAAAGTTTTCAAAGAATCATAAATGTAAACCAAAGTTTCTGCTACTGTTAACCGAGGATGATCATACTAATGTAGAGTATACCGATTTTGATGAAGTAGAGAATGATACAAATGTTGATCCTTTAAGTATTAGTTATCATTCAAGGTTTTTTTAATGGAAAGAGTTAGTGTATTGGTTGATAGTGGTAGTATACGTAACTTCATATAGACTAAAGCTGTTAAAAAAATTAAATTTAATAGTCTTTCCTAGTCCAAAATTCAATGTAATGATTAGAAATGGTGACAAACTAAATTGTGAGGGTCAATACTAGAGTTCCTCTAAAAATTCAAGACAAGCAGTTCCAGGAAACATTTTATGTCTTACAAATTTAGGAGGTAGAGATAGTGTTGGGCGTACAATGTTTACAAAATCTAGATCAATCATGATTGATTATGGGTCGCTTACTATGGAATTTCACAAGGATGATCAGAAAGTTTCCTTGTTGGGGTTAAATTTGCATAATGGTACACAAATTTCTCATCATCAAATTAAAAGATTGATAGAAACAGATGGAGTTGCAATCATTTGGTGGCTCAGACAAGAGGTATTTCTGATGATCATAAATTCTACTAGCAATTATTCATTAGATGAATTAGTGGGCAAATTTGTTGAAATATTTGAGGCTCTCTCATCACTACCACCATTAAGACAAGTACAACATCGAATTCATCTTAAGCAACGAGAACCTATTAATGTTCGACCCTACTTATATCCTCAGTTTCAAAAAAATGAGATAGAAAAGTAAGTGGAAGACATGCTGAAACAAGGTCTGATTTAACACAGTTCAAGTCTATTTTATTCACCAGTTTTACTAGTGCAAAAGAAAGACAATACTTGGAGATTTTGCATTAATTATGGAGCATTTAACTAAGTAATAGTGAAGGATGAATTCCTAATACTAACCATGATGAATTATTAGATGAACTCAAAGCAGCTAAAGTATTTTCAAAATTAGATTTGCATGCTAGGTATCATCAAATTTGAACGTACCATGCAAACATAGAAAATATTGCTTTTTTGGATGCATCAAGGCCATTACAAATTCATGGTGATGCCATTTTTTTTTTTTTTTTGCAATGCACCAGTAACATTTCAGAGCATTATAAATCATATGTTTCAGCCTTTCTTACACAAGTTTGCCATAGTTTTTTGCGATGATATACTTGTATATAGTTCATCTATGACCGATCATTTGATTCATTTGGAAAAGTTCTTAATCACTTTAGCAAGAATAGTTTTTATTTAAAGAAAGCTAAGTGCTCTTTTGGCAAAAATACTTGAGTATTTAGGCCACATTGTATCAAAGGGAGGAGTAGCACTAGCTTAGTTGAAAATTGAGGCAGTAAAAGCGTGGCCTTTACCTAAGAACGTGAAGCAATTGAGAGCCTTCTTAGGATTGATAGGACATAGATGTTTCTTAAAGGGTTATCCTCGATATCCAATCCTTTAACAGATATGTTAAAGATAGATAAATTTGAGTGGATTGATGTTGCTTTGGCAGCATTTGAAAGGCTTAAAAATGTATCGATTGAAGCTCCAATCTTAGCATTACCTATTTTTCATTGCCATTTGTAGTTGAGTAGACGCATCTAGAAGTTTGATAGGAGCTGTGTTGTTACAATATAATCATCCAATTTCTTATTTTAGTAAGAAATTATCTCCACACTTACAAAAGGCATCAATTTATGTAAGGGAGTTATATGCTCAAGTGGATGCGATCAAAAAGTAGAGACAATATCTCTTAGGAGCCCATTTTACTATAAACTAATCATAAAAGTTTTAAGAGATTTTGTTTCAAGTCATTTAGAATCTAGAACAACAAAAATACTTAGTAAAGTTGCTTAGATATGACTATTCAGTGGTTTATAAAGTAGGAATTGACAATCAAGTTGCAGATGCTTTATCCAAAAGAGATGTGACTGAGTTGAATTATTTAAGCTATTCAATCCCTTGTTTTCATTTTATTGATATTTTAAAATAGAAATACCATACAATTACCTAATTTAAGTACATGATTGACATGGTTCCGCAGGGTATTCCTATGAAATGGCCATTGAAGTGGAGAGATGGATTGCTTTATTATCAAGACAAACTATTTTTGGTGACTTAGTCATCCTTAATTCCTATGATTCTCAAGGAATTTCATGATTCTCCAAGGGTAGGTCATTATGGATTTTTGAAAACATTCAAGAGGATTGTAGATGAGTTTTTTAGGGAAGGGATGTGGGCACATATTACATCATATCTTCATTATTGTGCTATCTGTCAACAAATTAAGTATGAAACTTGATCTCTATCAATTTTAGTTAATCTACTTCCCATTTTGGATCAAATTTGGACTGACGTGAGTATGGATTCCATTACATGCCTTCCCAAATCCAATGAATTTACTGTGATACAGGTGGTGGTCGATAGGCTCACAAAATATTGTCATCTAAGTCCACTTGATACTAATTTCACAGCAACCAAGGTTACTCAATTATTTGTAAACATGGTAGTGAAACTTCATGGGTTTCCTCGATCTATAGTGTCTGATAAGGACACAATTTTTATAGGTAAGTTTTGGATAGAATTTTTTGCCTTGAGTGGTACAACTTTAAAGATGAATAGTGCATACAATCCACAAATAGACGGTCAAACTGAAGTTCTCAATCGCACTATTTAATGTGCCTATGACATGGATCTCATAGACAAATCAATTTTAAGATCATAGATTCACAACTCACCAATCAATTCCCACAATTGAACATATAATAAAACAAACCCTAGACTTTTACTGGATATAACACACTAGCGAAAGAATACTCCTAGCCTATGTCGTTGATATTACGTACAATAACACTAAGCCATCACTTCGCCACAATCCAAGGATTGATAAGAGTATAAGATTTGAGAAAAAAGACTCAATCTTGATATATGAAAAAGTGTCAAAACTGTCTCAATACAAAGAACAAAAGTCCATATATACTAAAGCAAAGGAAAATCAAAAGACAAATGAAAAATAAAAACTGTCGCAAAACAAATGCCAGCCACTACGTTTAGTACATAGGCGGTGTAGTTGTCGGCATTATAAAACAAGCATTCTTTACACGTTAAGCACTGGTCTTACATCAATAGCTTAGAGAGATATGCCAGTGACATAGGATATGAAGGCTGGCGATGTAGTAGAACCGGCTTTAAAGAATTCCATTATGTATGTCATCAAAACAGGTCGAAGGTCGACGGTGTAGATCAAAGCATAAACAATGTTGAGTCGATGTAAGTCTCCAACAAGAGATTTGTTAAGGATTCCAATGCTTCCTTTGACAACACACAAATATTCTTCATATTGAACTTAAAGTCTGATTGAATTTGACATGCTTGAATGCTCAGATCTTCATTTGACTCCAAGCGACCACTCAGTACTCTGAAAGTAAGATTTTGTAATCTTTTAGATCGAGCACAAGTTATCGGTCTTATAGTTGCAATGGCTTGATTCCCATCATCTTCTTAGGCCGTACAAGATTTGCCCTCAAATCTGATGAGTCTTCATGAATGTCCTATGGAATGTATGGTGAAAAATTTGAAATGTTGAAGGTCGCTAATACACCATAATCTCCTAGTAGCTCCAACCTATAGGTGTTGTTGTTGATCTTCTCTATGATTCTCAATGGTCCATCTATTATAGGGGATAACTTCTGTGACTTCTTGTGTGTAAACTAGTCCTTGTTGAGATGAATCCAAACAAATTATCGGGGTTGAAAATCTTTGCTTTCTGTCCCTTGTTGCCTTGTGGTTTCTACTGCTTTTGAATCTTCTTAAGGTGTTCGGTTGCCTTTTGATGTGTCTACTGAATCTCCTAGGATCGCTCTACTCCACTTAAGCTTTCTTCCTTTGTTGTTGGTTTAGCTATCAAGCTTAAAGGTATTGTTGGATTGTGGCCATATACAACTTCAAATGGAGGCTTACTGGTTGAACTATGTGTACACCTATTGTAAGCAAACTCAACAATAGGAAGACACAAGTCCCAATCAATAAGATTCTTGCCAACCGTTGTTCTAAGCAAAGTTCCAAAAGTATGGTTGACTGAGGGTGGCATGAAGTGTTGTACATTAACTTGGTGCCAAATCTCCTTCAGAGTGTCTTCCAAAAGAAACCGAGAAACTTAGTATCCTTTTCAGAAACAATGCGATGTGGCACCCCATGTAATTTGACAAATTCTAGCACAAAAAGGTTAGCAATATAAAGTGCATCATCTGTTTGGTGGCATGGTATGAAGTGTGTCATTTTATTGAAGCGGTCTACAACCACCATGATAGTCTTTTCTTCTCTTTGTCCTAGGTAAACCCAAGATATAAGTCCATATTGATATCAATCTACGGTTGAGTCGATAATGGTAGTGGCATATTTTTACCCCAATTTTTCCTCTTGCCTTTTGCTCTCTTACACACCCCACATCTTTCCAAAACTCGATGCATATCTTTTAACATCCCCTTCCAATAGAAATGTTCTTTCAATAACTCCAATGTCTTCTTCTCCTTAAAATGTCCAAAAAACCCTCCAGCATGGGCTTCCCTAACGAACAACTCTCTAACAAATCCAGAAGGAATGGATAGCTATCCTTCTTTATACAAAAATCCATCCACCATATAATACCCATCAACTACTCCTCCACCAGAACTCTTTCAATAGTAGATTTTAAATGCTCATCGTCCACATATTGTTTCTTCATCAACTCAAAACTAAGCAACTTGCATTGAAGAGATGTAATGAGAACATACTTGTGAGATAGTGCATAAGCTACAATATTAGTACTCCCCTTCTTCTCCTTAATGACATATACAAAGCTTTCCAAGTATTCCACCCATTTTGCTTGGTGTTTAGACAATCTTTATTGACCCTTGAAATGCTTCAAAGACTTATGGTCAATATATATGATAAATTCCTGAGGAAGAAGATAGTGTTGCTAAGTCATCAATGCTCATAAAGGAATAGAATTCTTTATCATATATAGAGTAATTCAATAAAGCACCACTCAATTTTTCACTGAAATAGGCAATATGATGCCCATCCTGTATCAATACAGCTCTAACCCTGACCTCGGATGCATCACACTCCAACTCAAATGTCTTCTCAAAGTCAAGAAGAGCTAAAACTAGAGCACTAGTCAACTGAGCCTTAATCTCCTCAAAGCTTTTCTAAGCTCGTTCTCCTCATAAAAGGAGACATTTTTCTGAGTTAATTCAGTCAAAGGACTAACAATGCTGCTAAAATTCTTAACAAACCTCCTATAAAAGGAAGCTAAGCTATGGAAACGCCTCACATCGGCTGTTGATTTTGGTGTAGGCTAATCCACAATAGCCTTGATCTTCTCTTCATCTACTTTAACACCTGTTAAGATACAAGTGTGAGAATCCCACATGGGAAATATGAGACTTGTGTGAAGAGTTTATAAGAGGGAAGACCCATTAACCCATTGCCTTAAGGTTTTGGGTTATAGATGGTGTCAAAAGCCCAATTGTGTTATCCTTCACAAAGCCCATTGGAAGGCATACTCCAGTCCCTAACAATTGGTATCAGAACCGATGGTTCGGCTGGGAATCTCCTATGGTTGGCCCACCATATGGAAAGAAGAGCTTGGTTGTATGACTCATCTGTGAAACCCATGGTGAGTAGGTGGGACCACTCACAAAGTGGGTTCAGTGGAGTCAGTTTGACGAGCTCTTGTTGAGGGGGAGTATGGCCTACCCCATTGTGAAGACTCACACTTGAGGGATAGATTGTTAGGGTGCAAGTGTGAGAATCCCACATGGGAAATATGAGACTTGTGTAAAGAGTTTATAAGAGGGAAGACCATTAACTCATTACCTTAAGGTTTTGGGTTATAGATGATGTCTAAAGCCCAATTGTGTTATCCTTCACAAAGCCCATTGGATTTCTCCCCATTGAAGGCATAATCTAGATCCTTAACAATTGGTATCAGAGTAGTGGTATCAGAACCTAGGTTTGCAACATCTCCGGTTGAGCCGGACATAGACGGTTATCCTATGGTCCGATGTGTGATAGGAGAAGATGTTAGGGATATCCCACATAGATCGTGGAAGGGGCAAGGTGCTGCTTTATAAGTGTGAGGGAAAGCCTCACCTCATGAGCTAGCTTTTGGGGTTGAGAAGGCCCAAAAGCACCCAACAGTGGTATCAGTGCTTCGAGTTAATAAAAAAAAAAAAAAAGAGGAGGAGAAGTCATGTAAGAAGATGAAAGATCCTTGCATGAGACTCTAAGGCAGCAGACGCGATAGAAACCTCATATGAGTTGGAGGGGGAGATTATTGGGGTTATAGATCCAACTCATATGGGTCTATAACTAAGGACATCCTAAATATACATTAGATATATTTAGAAGAAGACTTGAAGATAAGGAAGTAATTATAAAAGTCAAAGTTGGTCAACATAGAAATTAATGGCAGAATAATGAGAATTTAATACGCTTTGAAATTGTCGGTTTTTGAATGCCAGCTTTAAATGCCAATTTATGTGACCTTTGAATTTCCTTTGGTAATACTCCTTATGATAGTCTTATAAATTGATCGAGAGTGAGAAACTCTAAATATACACTGGAGAGATGTAGAGACATGACGTAAGGCGTGTAGATTGACATACACCAGGGAGGTGTAGAGACACGCCGTGAGGCATGTGGATTGTATACATTGGGAGGTGTAGAGACACACCGTGAGGCGTGTGGATTATATACACCTATAGAGGTGTAGAGACACGCCGTGAGGCGTGTGGATTGATATACACTAAGGAGGTGTAGAGACACGCTGTGAGGCGTGTGGATTATATACACTGGGAGGTATAGAGACACACCATGGGGTGTGTAGAGGGACAAGATATTGATTCTTATTCTTTTGTTCCACCGGTCAATGGTGATGAAAGGTATTCCACCTGAAGTGGTGATGAAAGGTGTTCCACCTGAAGCGGTGATGAAGAGAAGAAACAAGAGAACAAGATGAATGTTTCTTCTCAAGCCTAGATAAGATAGATCTAGAGAGAGAAAGAGAGGGAATCCCAGAGAGAGAAACTCTAGATGAATAGATCTTATTTCTGTTTATAATTCTATTGGCTGAAAGTGATGAATCGGTAATACACTATAGAGATCTAATGATGAACAACAATCTGTAATCCCATTATATTATTTATAGTGGATGAATCTGTATGCTGCTAGTCGTGGTTTTTCCCACTTTAGGTTTTCCGCGTTATATCCTGGTATTTGTTATTTACTTTATGCAATTTTTTTATTGCATGTTTTCACCTTTTGGCAAGAGGAAAAAGATTGGATCTTTTTTTTTCCTAACAACACCAGAACAAATACCACAAACCCCAAGAAAATCACTTCAGATTGACAAAAGGAACACTTCTTGAGTTTACCAAACAACCTTTGATCTCGCAACATAGAAAATACAGCTCGAAGATGATTAACATGACTATTTAAATCTTGACTACATACTAAGATATCGTCAAAATAAACAACAACAAACATACCCAAGAAGTCCTTCAAAACATGATTCATAAGCCACATGAAGGTGCTAGGCGCATTGGTAAAACCAAATGGCATAACCATCCACTCATATAACCCCATGGCGTATCTTAAAAGCGGTCTTCCATTCATCCCTTGCTCTCATCCGGATTTGGTGATAGCCACTCTTAAGATGAACTTTAGAGAAAATTTGTGCTCCATTCAATTCTTCTAGCATGTCATCAAGTCTAGGAATATGATACGTGTACTTGATGGCGATCTTGTTAATAGCGCGACTGTCAATACACATACGTCATATACCATCTTTCTTAAGAACTAAGAGTGCAGGAATGACACGATGGCTGGTGCTTTCTCTAACAAACCTATGGTCTACTAGTTCATCCACCTGTCACTTCAGCTCTTTAACCTCTTCAGGATTCATTTGAAAAGCAGGTCTATTTGGTAGAACTGTTCCAAGATACAAATAAATGGCATGCTCAATGCCCTTCGGTGGTGGTTATCCCTTAGGCAATTCCTCAAGGAAGACATCAATAAACTCCTCTAGTAATTGTCTCACAACAATGGGTACCTACTCTTGTCCATCAACCTTTAACATATATCTGACCTGTAGTAAATACAAGGGTTGCTCCTCCTGAATAGTTTGCTCAATCTCCTTCTACCCCATAAATAAAGTCTTCTTTTTATTAGCACTATTAATCTACCTTTGCACTTTCTATATCTCAGCTGGCGTCATCGGATTTAGAACAATCTTCTTTCCATCCTTCTAGAATAAGTATTCCTAAACCCATCATGTAGTACCCTCCTATCAAACAACCAAGGTTTTCCCAACAATATGTGTGATGCACATAGGAAAGAAATCATAAACAATCTCATCATGATACTTTTCTCTAATACTGAGTGGTACAGTCATTCTCTAAGTCACATGTAAACTGCCTTGCTCACTTAGCTAATGTAGCTTATATGGTTTAGGATGGGGGGTCGTAGTCAACTTCAACTTGTCGACTAAGGATGCAACCACCACATTAGTACAGCTTCCTCCATCAATAATGAGAGCACACAAGTTGCCCTTAACCCTACAAGAAATATGGAAAAGATTCTCCCTCTCTTCCTCCTTAGTGGAAGGAATAGCAACCATAACCCTTCACAGTACCTTAATGGATAAGTAAGGATAATCACCTTATCTCCATGCACCTCGGCATTAGCATCTACATAATACTCATCCAATACTGTTGGAAAATCTTCAGTCTCATCCACTTCTTCTTCTTCATCTTCACTCTCCATCTCCATAGTCGTCATCACCCTTCGGTTAGACATTGAGCTACCATATGCCCATAACCTAAACTTTTAAAGCATTTAATTTGATGGGACTTTCCACTTGAGGATCTACCAACTTCCTTCTTGTTTTCGGCACTATATACTCCTTTCCTTTTGTTAGTGAAACTCCTCTCCACCTTTATGTCCACAACAGACACATTCTTTTCAACATTCTTACTAGACCCTCCTTTCTGTACATGCCTACTATCAAAAATATATGATCTATTTGAAGAACCATACTTGTTAGATGTCGCTCTATAAGGATTCGAGCGCCTTTACCTTTCAACCTTCACAGCTAATTGAATGGCTTCTTCGAGGGTTCTATACCGCTATAACTCAATTATGCAGGCGATCTCATATTTTAAACCAAATACAAATTTGGCTAGTGTCTGCTTAGAGGGTTTGGTAACTCCACATCGAATCATCAAGGTTTCAAACTTCTGCACATACTAATCAACAGTCTTACCACCTTGCCTCAATGTCTGCAAACGCATGAACAACTCATGCCTATAATGCTTAGGAACGAATCGGTGTCTCAAGACTTGCTTCATCTCTTGCCAAAGTGCAAATCTCTACCTTTCCATCTCTCCTTCGAGTGGCAATGGTGTTCTTCCACCATAAAGCAGCATAACCTATGAATTCCACAACTGCTAATCGAACCCTGGTATGGTCATTGATTTCATAACATTCAAAGAATCCCTCGACCTTATCCTCCCAATCGAGATAATCATCAATGGACCCTCCACTAGCAAAGGATGGCATCTGTATCTTCACATATTCCAAGCCCTAGGTGGTCAAAATTCACCATTAATATCATAATCTTCATCAAAATTATCTTCTTTTCCCTCACGGTAAGCATAATCATTGCCTCCATACCATTTACCTCAAATTTCTCCTCCTATACTTTCTCTTCTAACATTATGGACTACATCAGGAGGTGTCGCTTGAGGATTATTCACCAGATATTGACCTATAACTAT
The DNA here is from genome assembly GCA_024138025.1 of Combretum micranthum. Taxonomy (NCBI): domain Eukaryota; kingdom Viridiplantae; phylum Streptophyta; class Magnoliopsida; order Myrtales; family Combretaceae; genus Combretum; species Combretum micranthum. The sequence continues at coordinate 773,200 of JAMXBD010000172.1, read as the reverse complement.
TTGATTCATATGTGTAGCCATGTTGGTAACAATGGTGGTAAGATCTTGCAATTGTTCCTCTAACGATCTCCTACCACCTATAGTACGACGTTCTTGATTCCCTCTACCTGGCTATTTTCTTCATTTCCACCTGCAACATTCACACTATCATTCGACATGACTTTTTATCTTCTACCATACCAAACAACACAACCATAAAGAAACCCTAATTCATAGCGAAGGCTCTAATACCGAAATTATGATGTGCCTATGATATGGATCTTACAAACAAATCAATTCCAAGATCACATATTCACAACTTACCAATCAATTTTCGTAATCGAACAGATAACAAAACTAACCCTAGACTTTTACTGAATATAATGCACCAACAAAAGAATATTCTTAGCTTATGTCATTGATATTACACATAACAACACCAAGCCATCATTCGCCACAGTCCAATGATAGATAAGAGTATAAGATTTGAGAAAAAAGACTCAATCTTGATATCTGAAAAAGTGCCTAAAACTGTCTCAATACAAAGAACAAATGTCCACATATACTAAAGCTAAGGAAAATCAAAAGACAAAAGAAAAATAAAATTTGTCGCAAAATGAACAACCACCACTAGGCCTTGTACACCAACGGTGCAGCTGTCGACGTTAGAAAACAAGCATTCTGTACACGTTGAGCACCGGTCATAGACCAACGGCCTAGAGAGATACGCCAGTAGCATAGGATATGAAGGTTAGTGATATAGAAGCCGGCCTTAAAGAATTCCATTCTATACATGATCAAAGTCGATCGAAGGCCGGTGGTGTTTCCTTCAATGCCGGTGGCATAGATCTAAGCATAGGCGGTATTGAGCCGGTGTAAGTCTCCAATCAAGATTTGTTAAGGATTACAATGCTTCCTTTGACAACATGCAAATACTCTTCATATTGAACTCAAAGTATGATTGAATTTAACATGCTTGAATGCTCCAATCTTCATTTGACTCAAGCGACCACTCAAAAAGTAAGATTCTATAATCCTTTAGCTCAAGCATGAGTAATCGGTCCTGTAGTTCCAATGGCTTGATTCCCATCACTATTCTACAATATTTGAGCTTATGTCATGGACTGTCCTACTCTATGGTATAGATATTTGTCATGGGCTGAATTTGCTTACAATACCTCTTATCATGAAGGTACTCACTATACTCCATTCAAGACAGTTTATGGAAGAGCTCGACTTGCAATTCCATCATATCAAGGGAATTCTAAAGTGGAACTAGTGGATTAGGAGCTTAAGTCAAGGGATATCCTTCACAAGGAACTGCGTGAGAACCTTCTAAAGGCTTAATCATGAATGAAACGATGTGTTGATCAGCATCGTAGACACATGGAGCTATTACCTAGAGACCTAGTTTTCATCAAATTGCAGCCTTATAAATAGATTTTTGTATCAAGATAGAAATTTCACAAACTATTTATAAGATTTTATGGACCTTATAGAGTATTAAAGAGTATAAGCTCATGTACTTATAAAATATCTCTACTTTCCTATGTATGCATACATAATGTGTTTCATCTTTCACAGCTCAAGAGGGCTTACGGTCTTATTTAGGAAATTCTCGATTTGTGTACAGATTTGTCAAGTGATAAACTCATTATTTGACCAAAGAAGATTTTAAGAGGTTGGATTATTTTAATCCATGGAGTCCAACAATAGCAAATTCTCATACAGTGGGATTGTCTACCTTAGAAAGACATTACATGGGAAGACTAGGAGTCTTCTAAACAAATTTATCTATATTATGACCTTGACGACAAGGTCGATTTTCATCAGGAGGAGCCATCTGTTACAACATGAATTCGAAGACTACCTTGTTGATTTAAAGATTATCATATGTAAACTCATAGCATCGTTAGTTACAAGTATAATGACTAAATCAAATATAGTTACATAGATGATTGTAACAGAAACAACTAAAGTAGTTAAAGTGCTATCTCTAACTGTTTGTAATCGAAAATAGCATATCTAAGAGTAGACTGCTATAAATACGAATAGAAAAGGGAATATCCTAGATTCCGAAATATAAGGTCTCTTTGAGAATTCCAAGAGCTTGAACAGCTTGAATAGCTCTAAAGAATTTGCAAGAACATACACAAATGTGTTAGTTGTAAACCTTAAGAGAGAGAGAAATAGAGTGTGAGAAGAGAGAGTACAAACTTAGCTTAATTGTGTTATGGCTGAGGAAGAGGGAAATGTCTTTGATGCATTAGGGTTAAAAACATAGGGGGCAGCTTTAGGATTGAAAGACTGACCTTTTTGCTAATAACCCACTAGAAAAGAATAACTTCTAAAGAGAAGTTGTAAACACAAAAAACCTTGTCTAGAGAGAGAAACTCTTCAATACTGATTATATAAGTGACTGTTGTTCGTATTTTATTCTTGTGGATCCCCTTAGGAGATGCCTGGCATGCCTATTTATACTGGGATGAGCTTGGATTATGAAGGAAGCAAATTAATGGAGTCAAAATTTTGGCCCTTCTTATTAATGGGTCAAGAACATTTTAAAGCTTTCATTGATGCATTTGACCACGATTACAATGAAATTGAGTGTAATTATTGGTCAAGCAATATTCTTTGCATCCTCAGTCCTTTGACCACTTTCAAATGCCATAAAACGAGCTTGAACCTATTTATTTTTTAACCAATTTTCATTAGCTCGTTTTTAAATTTTTGTGAACTTTGAAGGCAATTTACAATCATTTTTATCTGCTAAAGAACCTAATTATGGGTTTGAATGTAAAGTGTATTAGGTCTACAATTTTAATCCACCATTTTATTTGAAATGAGGGAACAAAAAAAAAAAAAAAAAAGAAAAGGAATCCAGATGATGCAAAAACAGATGAAATGGCTGAAAATTCAGCCATTTTTCTACTGCTACTCATTGCCAAAGGTTGAAGACGACGGGCCCCATAGTGCGTGAAAACCATGCGCGGATAAAAATGGGGCGCGTTTGCACATTTCAGGGATCGATCCCGGCTTTGTTTGGCTCACGACCACTCTCACGAGTCACGACCACTCTCGCTGGTCTCTCTTTGCTAGTATTAAACACACCTGACATGCATGGGCCAACTAGACTCAAAAGCGATCTGTGGTCAATAATTGACCCAAGTTCCAAAATGACAAGGTGTACTAAATTGCAAAATTTTGATAGTACTACGGCTTTTGTTATCCACTAGTTCTAAACTTTCATTTCAACTCAAATCTAAACACAATTTGATGCTTTAATATATTATGAAATAAAAATTGAGCTAATTATAAAAAATAATTTCTAAGGTTCGATTTATCTAAAACTCTAGATAATCATAAAATAGCCGATTTAATTTCAATTTGGTTCCATTTGGAATCCTTATATTTTAAAAATGGTATATTTCATAATATTAAGAAATTGGATTGTTAGTCCCACTTTTATAATCAAGAAGAGGGGGAGGATTGAATTGATTATAATAAAAAACTAAAATTTTAAGCTTTTAAAATTAAAATCCCTTTTTTTTGTTAAACAATCGAGAACAAGATTAGCAATTAAAATGAATTTGAAAATGCACAAATTAAAAAGAGAAGGGAAAGAAAATTATGCTGCGATAATTCTGCCTTGTGCGTTAGTCCACTCGTCCAGCTCTATGATGGAGATCCGATTGTCTTTACCGGTTGTATTTCACTATATTAAAACAAATAGAGAGCACAATCAAGCCAACAACTTGGCAAAGTCTCACTGCTGAATCTCCCTAGCTTCTGTACTAAGCTAATCACTCAACTATAGTGATTTACAAGTCTCAACCACTTCTCAAAAAAGAAAAACAATTAATGAGGAATAAATATAAAGTTCCTCTTCAATTAAGAACAAAAGTATAACAAGAGAAATAAAATTTTTTCTTTTTGTATTAGAGAGAGCTTGCTATTGTAGTTGTTTTACTGTTAGTGCTTCTTTCCATTTTTCTTTATATATCAATTTTGAAAACCAATAGTTAAGTCCTCATAATATGCGAGATATCTTCTGATTTGAATTCGAATAAAGGGAAAAAATATTACCACACACTTCTCTTGATTTTTGTTGATTTGAATTCAAAATACTGGATAAACTTTAACCGAGATCTTCTCTTTGTTTTTGCTTAGATCTTTTCCTTGAGTTTATCTTATTTTTGCCGAGATTTTCTTCTTGATATTTGTTGTGATTTAAATTCAAAAATCTAGATAAACTTGATAAGATAGCCTTGTAAATATTGTGATCTTCATCTGAAATTTAGTTGGATGGAGTTTGTTGTGATATCCCTTAAATTGTGAAGGCTTATCTTCTTGTAACAACCTTATTTTTTTCTTGAACCATATCTTCACTTGTAATAGCTTCTCCTTATCTTCCTCAACTGCATTTCCAAACGAAAATATGTAAGCATTTTCAAAATTTTGTTGAAAATACAATACGTACCAATAGTAAAAAAGATTTGTAGAAACAATTTGATTTTAAGTAAATCTTAGAGAAAAACTTGATGTGATGCAATCCCCATGATATTAAATCCAACTTTAGTGAAACACATTAATTATATTACCCAAATATTCCTGACAAGTGAATTTGGATCTTGACAAATGATAAAAATTCAATTTTAAAAAGCTTTGTGCTAATTTGGAAAAGTTCATGTCAAACTTGAGGTTCTGAAATAGCTTCTAAGAAGATACTATGTATTAACCTTGAAGGTTCTGAGATAACTTTTTCCGAATTTATTTTTCTCTCGTTGAAGGTTCTAAAGTAGCTTTTGTCTAGCATGTTGTGTTCTTTGCTAAACATTCTAGAATAGCTTCTGATAGGCTTTTAGCTAAACTTCGATCTTTTCTTAATACTTCTAAAAAAGCTGATGACCTTTTAATTTTTATCTAATCTTTACTTTTAAAGGTTCTAAACTAAGTTGTGTCATATCATACTTATAACATATATTTTACAACTGTTATTTTATTAACTACCTATACTCCATGTATAAATACATTAGTCACTTTAATTTCTTTTTCTTATCTTTAAAACAATATTAGAGAACTTAACGTAGATAAACCACGGCAAGTTTGAAAATTGTTCCTTTAACAAGAGACTTGTATTTGATCGAGTCGCTTATGCAATTTAGATTTCCAATTCCTGCATCAAATTAGGAAAATCTAATTGAACCAATCATTGACAATCATTGGCTCCTATATGAACCTGTTTCCAAAATAATAGAAAAAAATAGGGTATCTACCATTGGCATTTGACCTACCATTGTCCTAACAATGATTAGTCATCCTTAGATTGATTAAAACCAAGAGAATATATGAATTTAGTGAAATCTTTTTTACAACATTTAAAAATTTGCTTTAAACCATATAAAGTTTGAACAAGTTTACAAACTTGACCATAAGCGGCCAAAGAATGAACATAAGGAGGTTTCATATAAATATATTTATCAAGATTTCCATGTAACATCAAGTTGATGAATATACCAACATTTAGCAGCAACTAGAGCAAAGAGTTTAATCGTAGTCAACTTAGCAACCGGAGAAAAAATGTAGGTGTAATGTATCCCTTTAAAATGATCATTTGCATCAGTTGGTTTATATTTGGTCTCATTCACCCATTTGGACCTCATAGCTTGCTTTTCCAAAAGCAAGAATACAAAATCCTATGAATGATTAGACTCAAGAGCCTAGAGGTCCTTATTCATTTCCTCAACAGATTTGGAATCCCTTTTAGCCTCATGATAAGAAGAGGTTCATGTATACAAATACATTGGCTAAGAATGCAACATGTATATAAAGTATAATAAAAAATGAAGAAGGAACAAAAGAGGATACAAAGAAGAATTAGGAAGTGGTGTGTGTTACGTGAGCTTGTGAATGTGCATGCATTATACAAATAGAATTGTGAAGCCAAGTTGATATTTTCTATATCCTTTTCATCTTTGAAGATAAAGTGTAGAAATGGACGACGAATCAAGAATGGTAATAGGTGATTGACTTGATCCATCAAAAACATCTGAATCCAAAGATGTGACATAGGAAATAGAAGCTGAAAAGACAATTTCTCTACATCATTTGAATCTATAGATGATTTGCTCGATGAAGGAAATGACAAATCTTGATTAACAAGAACATGGCTCACAAAAAGGGGATATGTTCTCATAAAACTAAACATCCTTGCTAACAAAAGTTTGGTGAGAATGCATATTATATAGCCTGCACCCTTTTGGACCTAAGACATATTTTAAGAAAACATACCTTCATCCTTATACATCAAATTTATTTCTCTCATATGCTAAAGTGGATGGAAAACAAACATAACTAATGGTTCTAAGATGAGAACAATTAGGTGTTTTATGAAATAATAACTCATAAGGAGTTTTCCATTTCAGTGATTTCATTACTGACTAGTTTATGAAGGTAGTGTAGCAAGTTTATGCTCCCTAAATTTTTATTTTGGTAAATTGGCATATAATCTAAGAGTACAAGCTGATTAAGATAAATAGCGGTGTTTTTTTATTCAACTACACTATTTTGTTGAGGAATATAAACACCACTCTTTCTAATGAAAGATGTTTTGTTTGTGGAAAAGAACTTGACATTCATGTGAAATGAATTCCTCGACAATATTAGTTCGAATAATTTTTTGTGTACATTAAAATTGTTGTGGATATAAGAAACATAATTGGTTAGAACTTGAAGTGTGGTATTTTTGTGGTATAAGATATGTCCTAGTTCAACTTGCATCATCCACTATAATAATAAAATATTTACATCCAGACAAAGAGTTGGTATTTTAAGGACCATAAAGTTCAACATGAACAAGATAAAAGGGACTTTTAGAAAAGGAAATATTAGAAAAGAAATACAAATGATGAAATATGGTTAAATGCCATGTATCATGTTTAAGTTTATCAACATTGAAAAATTTACAACCATCAACATGTTGGAGTTTGGAGAAAGACAGAAGCCCCAATTGATTATGCTACAAATCTAAAGAAATTTTAAGAGTTTTGGATTCAGTTGACACATGTTTGATATCAAGTACATGAGAATCACCAACACAACACTTATAGCTTTATGATTATAGTACATACAATCCATGTTAAGGCTACTCATTGAATTGAATCAAACCAAATTAAACCAAACTAAATCGTCAAATGCAATTCTTTTATGTTGTGGTTCGAGTTATGGTTTGGTTCAGGAAGAGTCTAAATGGTTACGATTCAGTTTGAGGGGTTGAACCAAATCAAGCCATTCGAACCCGAATCGAACTGCTTCATAGTAAAAGAAATAAAAAAATAGCCATCTTATTTGTTTATAACTCTTAAACATTAGATATTAGGGTCATAAATGAAATTTTACTTTAATATCACTTATGTATGTAGTATGTTAGAATAGACTTGAAAGGGAATCACAATTCTAGATTCTAATAATATTTTTGTGTTTAGATACATATGAGAGTAAGATTTTAATTTGTGGATTTATTAGGAGAAATTGTGATTTTGTTCCAATTTATGAAGTATATATTACATTTTTAACCACATTAATGTTATCTATAAATATAAACGTTTATATATATATATATATATTTCATATCATATATTATACATAATACACCATTAAATGTATTATATATTTAATAATATTAAACAAGTAATCTTTTACTCGTCTCAAATGTTTCCCAATATGTTTTCCCATTTTATTAATTATAAATTCTTCCTAAAACTAGTGGACATGCATTAAATTAAAATAAAGCGGTATAATTGAGGTTAGAACAGGCACAATCATTTAAGTGGTACAATGAAAATTTGAATATGTTATAAGGGAAGAATATTATAAATAAACATGGAATTAATGTAAAAGAAAGATTTTCTTTAGTTATCATAGATTTATTAAAAATATATGTTACTTTAAATTCGCGATGAAAAATAATTTTAGAATGGGATAATATGTATATCTAAAATCATTATATAAATGACCAGATATAATAATAAGTAACTTTAATTTTTATACAATGTTTCTCAATTTAAACATATTTTTCTTTTCTCGGAAACTCAAATGACTATTAATATTATTTATTAGAACTAAATGCTTTTTAAAGAGGTTCGAACCAAACCGAATTGCATTTGAAGTGGTTCGGTTAAAAACCCTGAACTGATAAAAGCAGTTTATTTCATTAAGAGTTTGAATTGAACCATTTCAAATGCAGTTCGGTTCGGTTTGACCCCTGAATCGAACTATGCCAAATCATGAATACCCGTAATCCATTTCATATACAAGCTTGAGCAACACTTTTCTTAGTTGTCGGGTCCTTAAAAACACACTTGTAAAAGTAAAAAAACATAAAATATTATAACTAAAATCAGGTTCTAATAATACTTTAGTCAAAGTAATGTGGTTATTCAACACAACACATCCAAAAGTAGACATAAAAATATAAAGTCCTCGAGAAGCTTAATTTTATGGGTATATCAAGTGTTTGTGGATTAATAAGAACGTTAGAACAAGATGTCGTATGGCTTGATGCCCTTATATCTATAATCCAACGAGAATGAACCTAAACAAGTGGAGAATGAAAAGTATCACCAGCAAAGTTCATGAATGCACCAAATTTACGATAATCTTTTTGATAATTCTTCATCATCGACTACTTCACTGCGTATTCTTGAAATAAAAAAGATGAAGAATTACTCATTTGAGAAAAATAAAAAAGTTTATCAATCAATGCATGAGTTTAACAAGCCTCAATATGAGCCATTACTCAAGAAACCTTATAAGTTCAACGGAATGATCAACTAAGTGACCCATCTTTTTATAAAGTGAACAAGTAGGCTTGTTCAGACGCTTACTGGTCTTTATGACCAGTGATCACCAAAAACACTTCTAGTAATAGAATGAACTTGATATTCTATTGCCATAGAGGATCTTCATTGTTCCCAATTAGCCCATCCATTCGCTTTGGTTTTTTAACTTTAAATAGTAAGCACTATGCTTTGTTAATAGATGACAAAGGATCCATTGATAAAATTTGATTTCTCACTCTTTCAAACTTTTCATTTGATCCAACAAGAAATAACATGGGTTTGTTTTGGTTCTCATTATCTTGAAATTTCTCAAACGGATGGCTTGAACATTGATTTAAAACTTCACAATTGCACATCGGAAAACAAAACAAATTCTGCATCTCATCCTATGATTTTTTCATCTTATCAGTCATTATGCACATTTAAACATTTAGATTGCCTTGTCTGAAGTTCACAATTTTATATTGAAGTCGATACAACAATGGTTCATTCATAATTGGAAAACTTTTGATATCTAAATTTTGAGATATCTGAACTTTTAAAAAGTCCAATTTCATATCTAATTAAACTTTTCGTGCTCCTAAATACTATCCACTCAATCATTGTTTGACATGTGTCAAATATTTCAAGAATCGATCAAAGAGTGGAGGTAGTGAAAAGGGACACAAAGTGTTTAATTATGTATGAAATTGAATTCTTTAAAAGTTCATGTACCTAAAAAGGGTATGAAAATTTTAATTAGGTATGAAATTAGACTTTTAAAAGTTCAGGTGCCTAATTGTCCACTTCATCAAAGTTCAGGTACCAAAGACCGAGGGGGGGGGGGGGGGGGGGGGGGGGGGGGGGGGGGAGGGGAGGGGTGGGGGTGTGTGGTTTCCCTTCATAATTCTAAATCTTTCACATACGTCATCCCACAATTCTTTAGACGATTAAGCATATATGAATCCTTCAAATAATTCTTTCATAGAATTAACTATCCAACAACATATCATAAAGTCACATCTTGATAGATTGACTCCAAGCTAAGAAATTCAGTCCACCAGAGACTACACTTGTAGTCAAACTTCCTGGATTATTAGGTCTAGATAGATGTAAACGATCATTCTAATTATAATCAATTTCACTAAGTTTGTTTTTATGTTTGACAATAACAAAATTCAATTGAAGAATTAGAAATTAGAACATTAGCTTTATTACCATATTAAAGGATGAGAAACTTACCTAAAACATGAAGAAAGTGAATGTAGCTAACAAAGAACTGAAACTAGAGAAATGCAATAAAGAAGATGGAGTGTGAAAATGATGTATTCTATTAATTGTAATTAACTAAAATGGAGCTATATATATATATATATATATAAGTGCCAAATTGTACACATGTAAGAATAGCTACACATGTATAAATAAAATATAGTCCTATTTAGCAAACAAACAACATTCTTGGCTTGCTTTGTATGTCGCAAAAAGATTTATTTTTAAATTGTACTATTTGAAAGCATACATTCTCTATTTACTCTTAAAAGCAAATACATATTCCTTTCATTATAATTATCCCCAATAAGTATTCTCCTTTCTATATGATGTCACCTATTGGTATAGTGTTTTCATTTTTTATTTTGTGGGTGAAAGGAAGCTAGATAATCTAAGAAAGATAGGGGTTCCAGTAATTTGGTAAAATATATAGATTCAAGCCTTGTTGGGGATCTTCATTGGAGGGAGATCTCTCACAAGTTATATATTTGCAATAAAAAAATTTTTTTTTTTTTGATTGGAAGGTCTCACTTTAACCTGTTTTTCTTTGTTCATGAAAAACACTAAGTTCATGGCACTAATAATTGGATCAATGAAGAAGACCATATAATTGAAATGTATTTCTCTCCTTTTGAAGAGTTTATTGCACATGATGTTAGTGCGCAGTTTAAGCACTATGCATTTATGCCAATGCATTCAAAGAAAAATGAAGCATATTGATATTCAGTATCACTTTATTCAAAGTATTATGCCATTTATAAATGTTTTAAGAGAATAAAATCATCAATTGGAGAAATATAAGGAACACGATGAAAGTGTCTTCTTCGATGAAAGTGCTTGATTAGCGTCGTTGAAAGACAAAATTGGGCCCAAATTGACCTTTTGGCAAAAAAGAGAGTCCGTTCAACATGTTTAATCGTGAGTATTTAATATTTGCAATGTGATTTCAAGTTAAGGTAGCAAATTATTTTGAATAACTATGGACGACACAAATCCTTTATTAATTTGATAGGACACATATTTTGCAATAGAACTGAAGAAAACTATATATGTTATTTTGGTCTTATAATATTCTCAATCTTATAAAAGTAATACTCGGATCTTATTTGGATATGCGGGTATTTTCATTAAGGTTTTCTACGTGTAAATCTAAATGTAGTGTTTTGATTATATTTGAGTAACCTTTATACATTATACTTATTTTGAATTTGTGAATTTATCTATATCTCACTCGTGATTTTTCACTTCAAATCAAGATATCCAACATAAAATTTGGTTCCTACATTTCTCTCTCTTTATATTATGTCATTCTGTTTGTTTATGGTTTTCAATTATCAAGTTAACTGGCCAAAAAAAATTATCGACTTACACGCAGTAAGATATGAAATTCATTGCTTTTATCAACTAACAAACATTACCCTTAACCACAATTATCGTAACCAAACAAAACCTTATAAGCTAAAGTTGTTTTACACATTATATTAAGTGATATGCTAGTGTAGTTGCTTTTGCCATCTTGAGACCTAAGATTAACTAGCTTCCTTTTAGCAGAAGAGACAATATAGTAATAGGTTACCATCATTTAGAAAGGAGAATTATTATTGAGCTATTCTAGGTTATCATTTTAAAAGCTATAAGTAATCTCATGTTAAAGCAATCTTTAAGAGAGCTCTTCCTTATATGTGAATTATTGGAGTGTGTAAAGCACCTTTAGCTTATAACATTTTGTTTTGTTATGATAATTGTGGTTAAGGGTAATGTTTGTTTGTTAATAAAAGCAATGAATTGCATATCTCAGTGTGTGTAAGTCAATCATTTTTTTCCCCAGATAACTTGATGATTGAAAACCATAAACAAATAGAATGACATAATATAGAGAGAGGGAAAAGTAGGAACCAAATTTTATGTTGGAGATCTTGATCAGGAGTGAAACATCATGAATGGGATATAGATAAATTCACAATTTCAAAATAAGTATATATCTTTTAAAATGATAACCTAGAATAGCTCAATAATGATTCTCCTTTCTAAATGATGTTACCCTATTACTATATTGTCTCTTCTGCTAAAAGGAAGCTAGTTAATCTAAGGTCTCAAGAGGGGAAAAGCAACCACACTAGCATATCACTTAATATAATATAGTTCCAATGGAATATATTTACATTGGGATCATGAAGTAGAGTGAGGAATCCGATGATTAAGCATGAAGAGGATGAAACAAAAGTTCACAACCTTTGATGGAAAGCATTCCTACACCCAAGAAACGACATGTCGAGTTTCAAAACTGTCGGTTTTTTAGTACCTTCGACGCGCATCTATATAATCCGGAAATATGTTGATCCCCTCTTGTTTTCAGATTGGTGGTGTGAATGTCTCCTCGGTTGAAAAAAGAAATCCAAAGATCCACATCTAGAACTCTCATACTGCATTCATCATGTCTTCGATCGAATTGTGATATGAAAACAAAAAATATGCATGTGTATATCAAAATTTTTTATTAAAGCGATTGTGAAAATAATATTATGAATGATATAGTGGGAGTTATGTTGAATGACCTAAAAAGAAAGATATTGTTTCAGGAACCATCTATCTTTAATAATATCCTCTTAGGATAATGTATCAAATATAACTGTGGTATGACAACGGTTCCATGTTACTACAAACAGTCTTACTTTCCTATATGGTATATTTTGAATGGGGTATGTTGTCAAAACTAAGTAGGTGCTCGTATGACTACATCCTAAAAATTAAAGAAAAGCTACTTTCATATAAATATTCGATATATCTATCACTGGTTATATATATTTATAATATGTCCGATAATGGTCCAATATGGGTCTGAAAAGAGGCTGAATTTTTCACTTAACAAATAAATCTGAATCAGAAGTGCCTCGTAGTTGTAGGACTGGCCATACCCTAGAAGCGTCGGATATGGGTGTCTAATCTCGTTTTGTTTCCCCAATTTTTAAGACACTCTACATGTATGGTCCTGCATGTCTCTTAAGAACGCGAGTGTCTGATGCTCTGTGGACACTGGTTATCTTTACAATATGTAAACACAAGACTTCTAGATACAACGGCATGTAGAAAGTAATTAAACAAAGTATACTGTTAACGTTTTAAGTTTCAAAATGTTTTCAACTTTTAACTTACCTTATCAATCGTTAGATTATTAATAAATATAATGGTAAATATAATAAATACTCTAATGGTATAACTAAGTTTCAATGTGAATCCGCATCGTTAAATGAATTATGGGATTGATTTTGTAAATAAGAGAATGAAATTATAGAATTTTCCTCTTCAAATAATTATTAGTTTTTATAATTTTGCTCTAACTAAAACTTCAAATTTACCCACCATTAGATAATCCAAAGTAAGAGGTCACTATGCTATTGCAAGATGACTAAAGTAGGGAGAATTGATCGGGTAAATGTGCAAAAATGATGCTCCACTTCCACCTTGTCTTACCTTTTTTTTTCCCTTTTCAATGCCCAAGATTTCGAAAACGAATAAGATCATTTCATTATGCATGTTAATGATTCCCATAATTTTTTTTATATGGACTTGCCTATTATTATTACGAATAATGTCACAAATAGTACATGAACTTTGACAAAATATACAATTAGATATCTAAACTTTGAAAATGATCAATTTAGTACCTGGATTTTAAAATTGATCAATTTGGTATTTGAAAAACTTTGAAATCGATCAATTTAATACCTAAAAGAACTTGATTGAAGTACTATTAGCATAGACGAAATTTTTTTTAGCACTAAGTTGATTAATTTAAAAGTTTTTCAAGTATTAAATTTATCAATTTCAAACTTCAGATACATAATTATATATTTTGTTAAAGTTTGAGTACTATTTATGACATTGACCCTAATTATTATTAGTATTGTTACTCCTTATTTGCTAATGACATTGTAGCCTAGTGTCATCTTCCTGGTTTCTCAAGTAAGAGGTCCCACTCCCATTACAAAAAAAAAAAAAAAAAAGAAGAAAAAATTGGTATTCCTTCTTTTCTCTTTCTTTATTTCTTTTTTGTTTTGTTCTTTTAATGAAAATTTTATATACATGGGTTATTGTTTTATTTAAATATGCTCCAAGATCGGGTTCATAATTTTGTTAATTTAGTTTTATAAAGATAGAGAAAGAGAATGGATGGTCGAATTTTTATGGATCGATTCGTGTTGGTGTTTTCATACCAGAAAGGATTAATATAAATTCGATACGTGCCTATTCCCCTTATGCAAAAATAGACACAAAAGAATTTTATAGAATTATCGACTGACATGACATATGGAATTTTTCCAGTTGCTTCAAAATAGTTCAAGATTCGAATAGAGACTATTATAAATGACATTTCATCATGATGTTATATGGAGAAAAGATTTATTACGTGTGATACACTATATGAAATGATTATCTGCTTTTCTTCAGCCATGAAAATGGATGTTAGGCATAAGCCTTCAACCCTTCTAGTGTTGCAGCTAACAAACGAATTTCTACCGCGACATTTTCCTAGTATGGTGTTTGTGTATATTTGCTAGAAATGCATTAGAAAAACCCTAATCGATGACCTTAGTATGTACCAAATTATTTCCCTAACATAAATATTGGTAGCATGAACTATTCAATCTATTTCTTTTTTTTTTAAATTATATTTGGGAATTACATGTCACATTATATATAGCATGTAAATATCAATTATGCAGCGTATGATTAATGCATATAATAATTATCATATAAACCATCCATTCTATTATTATACGTGTAAAGATTTTAATAATTAACAATTTTTTTATACAACTTATGTAGTAAATAATGAAAGTTGAAGATTTAAATATAGAAAGTTAGGAATCATCAAGAACTTTGTCAATCTTGAAATTTTATTCAACGACTTTATTTTATATATACTTGTGATCAAATTATTAAAATATTTAATATATTAATTCTTTTTATAGGATAATATCACAAATGATATTTGAACTTTAGCAAAATATGCAATTAGGTACTTAAATTTTCAAATTGGTCAATTTAGTATCTAAAAGAGCTTGATGGGAGTATTGTTGATGTAGTTTAAAAGTTCTTTTGAGTCTTGAATTGATCAATTTTAAAATTTAGGTATTTAATTCTATATTTTATCAAAATTCATGTACTATTTGTAATATTAACCATTCTTATAATCATTTTAATAGTTCATGGTTATTTAGATCTTTCCATATAAGTTTCCAGAAAATGAAAAGGTGAAAACGAAAAAAGGAAAAAGTAACAAAAAGAGAACCTTTTTTTTTTTTTTTGGGTAATTTTCTCATCAAAATGCCATGAACCCACTGAGGGGCCATAGTGTATGTATATTACATTAACTTTCATGAGTTCAATTTAGCTTATTAATCACGGGAATTCCCTGTACCATATGAATCTCAACTAAATTACAAATTGAATAAAGGACTGAATTTATTTGAGAGAGTGGGGAATATAAGAGGAGGAGGTAAGGACAGGAGAGAAGGGTTAATTCTAGGCTTGTTTGTTAGCTGCTAGGACACGGAAGAGAGCCAAAAGTATGGAAAATATTAATAAGCTAGAGAAAGAAGGGTATGTTCTAAGGAAAGACAAGACGCCATCCGACAAAGATTGTTTTTGAGAATACCAAGAAAAACATCAAAAATTCCATTTCACCTTAACATTGTCAGGCAAGTAGCTCGAGATTTAAGGGATGTTTTGTTTGTTTGTTATATTAAAATATTGTTCAAGGGAATGTTTATCAGAAGAAATAAGAATAAAGTTTGGAAGAGGGAATGATTCTGTTTTATAATATATTATATGCTATTGAGAAGTGCGACATTTTAATATTCCAATGAAGAATGTTCTCGGAAATTGAAAGGAATATTGTGAGGGTACATGTGCTTGCTAGCAGCCTCAATTTATTGGAAGAATATTGTTTACTTAGTTTGGTTTTTATTTTATATGATTATCTTTTTAGGGGCAGATTCTTGAGCGAATTGAATGTAACAAGTGTAATGTGTACACTAGTGCAAGTGTTTTATTTCACATATTATGATCATTCATACTTCAATCGTTGAGATGGATCTTCAAGAGTTAAATTTTTCTCACTTACCAATGAAGAAAGTAGGAGAAATATATATATTTTTATATTTTCTGATTTCAGCCGGCCAAAAATTTTAGTTATTATCAGGTTTAAGTTTTATTATAACTTTTATATTTCGTGATGTAAATTTAAGTAAGTTAATTTAAAGATCGTGAGAAAAACTTATTTGAATGGAATAAATAAGTTATAACATGGTTAATATTTGATAGCGCACATTTTTTTCCCTCTTCAAGTCACCATAGGATGCAACATACGAGTGAGCTAATAACCCAACTAAAACTTGGAACCTATAACTTATTTTACCTTACATGGTAGTTATGATTAAGCTAGTGCCGAAGATTGTTGTAGGTCTCAATTAATAACCAAGTAGAGTGGTTGAATTGATTATTATAAAAGATATGGCTTTTTGGATCTTTAAATATCAAACCCTTTTGGTTATAGTAACGATAATAGTGTTTAAATTATATTGCAGTCAAATTTAGCACAAATGATAATATATGTGAAAATGTATAAGATAGAGGATAGAAGAGATTGCTCAAGCAATATATAATGGTTTGGACTTGTGCCTACATCCACTCTTTTAGCTCCAAATCGGGGATTTTGTATTTCATACAAGTATGTTCCATTATATTTAATAGAAAACTATTATATATAATTTGTTGAATAACCAATCTTCAGACTTAATTCACCTTGATTAGCCTACCTAGCTTAACATAAGTTACAAACTGAGCTTTAGAGCCTACCTGTAACGATTAACTCACACTAAAAGAATTACACAATGAAGAGAGCTCAATACAATTTGATTTCCTCATTTAGACAAATAAAGTTACAGTAAGGAAAGTAAAATATTGCAGGTTGTTGCAAGAAAGGATGATTTTGATCACTGTACAACACTTAAATTTCATATGAGTTGTTGTAGATATTGTGTATTTTGATAAGTATCCTTTGAACTTCATGAGAAAAATATCTTTTGGCTCAAAAAACTTCAGTAATAATCCAAAATCAAATATGGAAAGTTTACTTAGATGAACTTGAATAAAATTAATTTAATTTCATGTATATGTTAATTCTACTTGGTGGACATGTTGAATATATTATCAAAATACATTTAACCATAGAGCTAAGCCTTCACTGAACCAAAAAAACTTGATTTTAATCAAATTTGTAACATTCGAAGATCATTTGGGCATTCTTAAAGTTGAAAGTTCTACAGTTGGCTCTAAGCAGTCTAGTACATGAACTTTTTTCTAGGTTTTGGTTTGAGGCATGGTTTTAATGCTATTACTTCATGAAATACACTAATATTTCCTCTAATTTCCACTTTGTTTTTTTCTTAAAAACAAATTAACTTGACTAGATTGTCATAAATCAATTTAGATTTAATATGTACACTCACAAACAACATTAGTACTCCTTGATCCTTTTTGTTATCATTAAAATTTCAAGAGAGAACTTATTAGCTTTCAATTTTTTGGAACATGCTTTCATGTGGTAGATAGACCATATGCCATAGCTATTTGGGACCCATACATAAAAGTATATAAGATACATGTTCCAAAGATTCATGGGCCTAAACTATAAAGATTTGCATATAATAATATTGAATGTAACAAAATATGATATTTTTATCATAACATGAGCTTTTTCCCATTGAAGATATATGAGTACAATCGAGTAGAAATGATTTGAAGTTTTTTTCTTTAATTATCATTTTCTCATAGAGTATTGTTGCATTACTCATTATACTGTAATGAATTTGAGGCCAAGTTATTTAAAAAATATATTATTCTAAAAATCTTATTGAAAAATTTCATAAGGTATCACCATAGGGTAAGGATTCCATAATGGTTCTTACATGTAACAAGATGAGTTTGGATTTGAAAATTTGAGAACTTGTATTTATAAGGTTGGGAATAATAATGCTTTATACCTCATCTACTTATATTTGCTTATCTTTAATACAAACAAAGAGATTCAGCTACATATGTGAACTAATCTTAAGAATTTGTTTCACTATGAAAATTTTCTCCCTTTTCCGTTTGTTTATTGTTGAAGATGCTCTTTGAAAAGATGATGATTATTCTTTGTTCTACATTTGGTATTAATTCATCATACTCACAAGTCACAAATTATCACTTGATCCTTTTTTAATTGAGCATTCTTGTCATGCCTCAAAATAGGGCCTAGTAGGATTGCCCTAATGTTATCACACAACGTGTGCACCTATAATATGAGTACCGTCTTGCAAGTCAAATATTACAAGACTATCTTACTTATTTATATCATATAATTTAATTTCATAGATATTATATATTTATTAACTCATTATGGAATTCCAATTTTCCATAGTTTGTCAGGATCACAGAAAATTGGTATCCCCTACTAAATAATAAAAATTAGGTATGACCAACAAAATACAAGATCTTACTTATTTATACAAGTAATGTAATTTGCATTCTAAGTTCATCATAATCAATATCTTTAATTTCAATAAAGTTTGATGGAGAAGCACTCTTCACACATTCTTAGCCCAATCCCTGCTAGTATTATTCCTACACAAAAATTGAGGCTTAGTGAGATAATTTGAATAGACCACACATCAAGCAATAACAAACAAGTTTAATTAGCAACCGTGTATCATGCAATAATTAACCATATGTATAAGTACAGTTTAGATAATCCGGAATCCAAATAAGATGTAGATTTGCGCTCTCTCATTAGGGTTGGAAGGCAGTCATAATGAGTGATATACCGTACCTAGGAGAATCAGAAAACCAAGGAAGAATGGGTACCATAAACTATCACAAATTAATTTTATACATTTCATTCTTATCCTTGGAACAAAAAAACTCCATTAAGTATTAGTCCTTTCATGTTGATACCACAAGAGGTACTCCTTCGATGCCAGTTTAGCTCCCATGGAACCAAACAAAACAATGGTAGTCTTGTGTAGAACTAGGAAAATGTCATCTAGATAAACCAAGTGTGTTACCAGGGAACCGGAATACTAATACGTAGCAGGGACATCACTCCTTTTAATGTAGTGTATGCAAATTATGTAATGCATGTCTATTTTAATTTATGGTACCAACAGTTTTTAGTCGGATTTAAGGTGATCATATAATTCATAGACAAACATCAACATGCTTCATATAGTAATTATAATACAATATAATTATCGCTTATATTATGATATTTTGGCAATCAAACATACACCAAGCACCCTGCAGTATGCCCAATCTCGCATGCATATCGATTTAATATACTATTACAAATGCTGCTATACTACAAGTACAAACAATGTGATGAGGTCATAGTTACTCACCTCATCACATTGCTAAATTACCGTAACAAGCTACCGGAAGTCCAAAACTATTCTATTTTTCCTATAAAATGAGATAAAAGATATATATTATTATACTATTATTTTATATAATGATACTGACGGTATTCTTTCAAGTCCAAGTTATCAATTCTAATATATTTTTATTTACTTAGTTAGAAGCCTTAATTTTATATAAGTTATATTCTTTTAGTAAAGTTGTAGAATTTATATTATATAAGAGAAGTCTTCTTAATTTATGGAATATTTAATAATTCTATTATTAAGCCTTTATTGTTTATGTGGTCTTTTTAGTATGTCTACTTAAGGTAGTTGATACTTGCTATCTATTATTTATTTTCATTTTGCTTGTCTTGATCTTAATTGACATCTATTTTATTTAGGGCGCTTTCTTTATTCTAAATTTATTTAAGTTTCTCTTCTGTTAGTATCCATATTGATAGTGAATTTTTATCTATTATCTCTTCGTTTGTCAACCTTATCAGTTTTATGTGAATTGAAATTTCTGTTTATAAGATTATGTTTTTGTATCTAGTCCTTTAATTATTTTTCTAACATATTCACAGTTTCCTAGAGTTTAAATATATATTAAATATTTACTAAATTTTAATTTTATTTTTATCAAATAATTATAGATTTCGTGTTTGATAGTTATTTGAGACCCATATACTAAAGTATATAAGATACATGTTCCAAAGATCATGCACCTAACCTATAAAGATTTGCATATAATAATATTGAATGCAACAAAATATAATATTTTTTCCCATTAAAAATATATGAGTACAATCGAGTAGAAATGATTTGAAGTTTTTTTTTTTAATTATCATGTTTTCATAAAGTATTGTTGCATTACTCATTATATTGTAATGAATTTGAGGCCAAGTTATCTAAAGATATATTATTCTAAATACTTTATTGAAAATTTTCATAGGGTATCACCATAGGGTATGGATTCCATAATGGTTCTTACATGTAACAAGATGGGCTTGGATTTGAAAATTTGAGAACTTGTATTTATAAGGTAGGGAATAATAAGGCTTTATACCCCATCTACTTATATTTTCTTATCTTTAATATAAACAAAGAGATTAAGCTACATATGAGCGTTAATCTTAAGAATTTGTTTCACTATGAAAATTTTCTCCCTTTTCCTTTTGTTTATTGTTGAAGATGCTCTTTGAAAAGATGATGATTATTCTTTATTCTACATTTGGTGTTAATTCAGCATACTCGCAAGTCACAAATTATCACTTGATCTTTTCTAATTGAGCATTCTTGTCACGCCTTAAAATAGGGCCCAGTAGGATTGCCCTAAAGTTATCATATAACATGTGCACCCATTTTATGAGAACCGTCTTGTAAGTCGGAGATTAGAAGAATCTATCTTATTTATTTACTTTACATTATTTAATTCCATAGATATCATATCTTTATTTAACTCATTATGGAATTCTGATTTTCTATAGTCTATTAAGATTGCAGAGAATTGATATCCCCTACCAAATAATAAAAATTGGATATGACCAACAAAATACAAGATCTTACTTGTTTATACAAGTTATCTAATTTGCATTATAGGTTCATCATAACCAACATCTCTAATTTCAATAAAATATGATGGAGAAACACTCTTTACACATTCTTAGCCTGATCCTTACTAGTATTATTCCTGCACAAAAATTGTTGGGGGGTGAGCAAAACCACGGGCTTAGTGAGATAATATGACTATACCACACATCAAGCAATAACAAACAAGTTTAATTAGCAAGTATGTATCATGCAATAATCAACCATATGTACAAGTATAAGTTTGGATAATCTAGAATACAAATAGGATGTAGATTTACACCCTCTTATTGGGGTTGGAAGGAAGCCATGATGAGTGATATACTATGCCTAGGAGAATCAAAGAACCAAAGAAGAATGGGTATCATAAACTCTCACAAATTAATCTTAGACATTTCGCTCTTATTTTTGGAACAAAGAAACTCCATTAAGTATTAGCCCTTTCACATCGATACCACGAGCGATGCTCCTTCGATGCTAGTTTAGTTCCCGTGGAACCAAAATAGAACAAAGGTACTCTTGTGTAGAACTTGGACAATGTCATATAGAAAAACCAAGCGCGTTATCAAAGAACCGAAATGCTAATACTTAGCTGGGTCACCACTCCTTTTAATGGAATGTATGCAAATTATGCAATGCATGTCTATTTTCATTTATGGTACCAAAAGTTTTTAGTCAGATTTAAGGTGATCATACAATTCACAAACAAACATCAACATGCTTCATATAGTAATTATCATATAATAGAATTATCACTTATATTATGATATTTTAGCAATCAAACATACACCAAGTATCATGCAGTATACCCGATCCTGTATGCATATCAGTTTAATATATTATTACAAATGCAACTATACTATAAGTACAGACAGTGTGATAAGGTCAAATTTACTCGCCTATTATCCTCGCTAAATTGTTGTAATAAGCTATTAGAAGTCCAAGAATTACTTTATTTTTCCTATAAAATGATATAACAGATTTCTATTATTATGTTGTTATTTTATATAATGATACTAGCAGTATGCTTTCAAGTGCTAGTTATCAATTCTAATATATTTTTATTTACTCAGTTAGAAGCCTTAATTTTATATAATTTATATTATTTTGGTAAAGTTGTAGAATTTATATTTATATAAGAGTAGTCTTCTTAATTTATGGAATATCTAATAATTCTATTATCAAGCCTTAATTGTTTATGTGGTCTTTTTAGTATGTCTACTTGAGGTAGTTGATATTTGTTATCTATTATTTATTTTCATTTTGCTTGTGTTGATCTTAATTGACATCTATATTTTATTTAGGGCATCTTCTTTATTCTAAATTTATTTAAGTTTCTCTTTTGTTAGTATTCGTATTGATAGTGAATTTTTATTTATTATCTCTTCGTTTGTCAACCTTATCTGTTTTATGTGAATTGAAATTTCTATTTATATGATTACATT
The DNA here is from genome assembly GCA_024138025.1 of Combretum micranthum. Classification (NCBI taxonomy): domain Eukaryota; kingdom Viridiplantae; phylum Streptophyta; class Magnoliopsida; order Myrtales; family Combretaceae; genus Combretum; species Combretum micranthum. The sequence goes on along the minus strand of JAMXBD010000172.1, from coordinate 750,655 downwards.
TTTGTATCTAGTCCTTTAATTTTTTTAATATATTTGTAGTTTCCTAGAGTTTAAATACATATTAAATATTTACTAAATTTTATTTTTATTTTTATCGAATAATTATAGAGTTTGTGTTTATTAGTTCAACATTTTATTATTGTCATCATTATTATTTTTATATCGTTCTTTAGGTTGACCACCTTATGGTAACTATTATTTATTTTTATCGTGTTTCTCTTGGTATCATTTCATGTTATTATCTGTTATTAATGGGAATCACATTATTTTTAATTATGAATATTTACATTTCCCATTCTTATATACTTACCTAAATAAATATTTATTATACAATCATTATAATATAATCTTTTTATCTAATATATCAAAAGTGTTTTCTATTTAAAGGTTATTAAAGTTTAACACTTAACAATATTTAAACATACTAATCTTTAAAGTATTTATATTATTTATTAAGTTTTAGTTTCTGTTTTCTTCTTGTTCTTCTTCTTTATATATATATATATATATATATATTATACTATTATGAACGAGCACATTTTGTTTAAGAGAATTTTGCACATACGCCGGCACCAATGCTGCCGACATTAAACTATAGACTGCCAGTGTTCGTTAAATTTTTACGTAACTTTGCATCCAACATACACTGGCTTAAGACTGCTAGCTTTTACACATACTCTATCGATGTTTGTTTGCTTTTTACACGTAACAAATATTTTACGTAGTGTTGATTTGTTATAAACTGGCATGAAGGCTGCCAGCTTAACCATTTACATCGCGACCTAGCAAGATATGCTATCGGCGTAGGGCCTGTATAGGCACTGTTCGTCATCTTCTTCCCTTTTTCCTGGTTCAAACTTCATTTTTCTTATATTATATATGTATTATACTTAGTGTTTTAGTTATTTCTAAGTGTTTTCCATGATTCCTTGACTATTATTCATGATATATCTACTCATATAACATCTCATAATCTTCATAACTTATGATTTCCTAGCTTTTACACATACTAGAACGTATAAATAAGGTTTAAGGTAAAATATTACCTTGTTTGGAATTAATAAGTTGATGTCCAATCATTGTCCAAGCTTGACACGGACCTAAGTTTAGTAGAATCATTTGTTAAGTTAATGAACTAAGAAATTTAATAATTTGAAACAAGCTTAACTTACCTTTGCTTGTTGGTTTTCTAAGCTTATATTTGTGTGCCTTGTTGAAGCTTGTTAATGGTGGTGTTTGTGTGTGTTTTTGTTGCTATTTTGGGCTGTCTAGTGCACGAAAATTTGGCCATTGAAGGAGTGTTTATGTGTTTTGGTTTTTGTTCATTATGATGGTGTGTGTGTGTGTGTGTGTATAGGCATGAAGACATCAATTTGCAATGATGTTTTGGCCAAGAAGGAGCAATTTTCATCCGTCGAATTCTCACTTGCAAGCATGATCTTCCTTGCATTAACTATGATGCTTATTTGGAGAGTTTTGATTGGTTTTTTATCACAATTTTTTTTTTTTACTTTTATTGCTTTAATTGACCTAATTTATCTCAAAATTTCAACTAAATGTTCTTGTGCAAATTCCAACCATATGCTCTACAATTTGGACCTAATTTGTACTTTAATTAATATAATACTAATTAATTAATTAATTAATTATCTTAGTTTTCGGATAGTTTTGTTAAGCTAAACATGTATAAATATGTCAGTTATTTAGGAGTTCCATCTCCAAAATTTTATTTAAAGCTTCCACAAATTTTTTAGATTATCCTTGAGCTCAAATTTTAGTTTAAAGTTTACGCGATTAATTATTTTTAGAGTTTTATCTTACATGATTCAGATTTTCTAAGCTTAATAGGCCCATTTTGGTTTTAGCCTTAAGAGCTTCAAAACTCTCTAACTAAGATAATGGTGTAATTCAATGTTATGGATCTATTTTTGTTCCCATTGTGTATTTGTAAATATAACATTTCATTCTTAAATTATTGTTTTATATCTATGGGCTTTATTGATTATTTACTTTTTAATGCACTTGAGATATTATCTTAATTATTTCTATATTTTAAGTTTTTGGTATCCACTATAAAATCATGTCTTTAGTATTTGTTAGGGTCAAAGAAATTTCTTATTACTACTGATAAGATTTATTCTAACATGTTATTAGGTCATAAGTTTAATATCTATTTTATATTTGCTATTTTGTTTATTTTATTAGTTATAAAAATTCTCAGGGTTACAAGATTAAATTATGATTTTATTCTTTATAGAGTCAAATTTTTGTAACTAAAATATTAGTATAATTCAAATATTTAATTAAGGTTTAGATTTCTTTAATATTGATTAGTTTTTGATCTTTTTGCATATTTTATAATTTTAATGATTTATCTTTAAACTATCTTTTTATAACCGATAAGTTCTACAAATTAATTGTCTTTTATTGTAATTAAAATTTTAAGGTTAACTATGATTATTTGTTGAATTATTGATTCTTATCATAGAATATTATCTTTTACTTTCTAGGAATTATTTATCCTAATTATTAATATTAGTAAATTTTCTAATGCTATTTTATAGCTTTGAAATATTAAAAATAATTGAAAATCATTGCATCATTATTAGAATCCTATTTTTCTAACTATTGAACTTAAGGATATTGATTTTGAATTTTACAGTAACGATTGGTTTATCATCGATCATTATATTTGTTTAAAATTATGGAAGTCATAATTTGTATTTTGAAATTTTGTTGGCAAGGATTCTAATTTTTCTAACTATAATCAAATTTGTTCATACTTTAATAATTTTAATTCGAAAAAAATTAGGAGCGATTCTTGCTACTTTTTATTATAAGTTTTTATTATTCTATGTTATATTATTAATAATTATTATAATCAGTTCATGTAAAATTAAGAGGATTACAGTTCTACTTGTAAATCATTACGGGATGTAATATAATGGCCAGCTCTTTAATATAGCATGTAGGTAATACAATCAATAAAAATCTAATGCCTTTGTAGTCTAATCGCAAAAACTATAGCTCTTTCATGTACACATACACACAAAATTAATTATCATGTTCTTTGTTAGGCTTTAATTTTGGACTACAATAAATTAAGACAGTTTGTGTTACTTCATCATGTGAATCATAGAAAAACTAAAGATTATTCCAATTGAATTCTTATACTGTTGAGTTCCTTCAACAAATTGATGATCCTCTCAGATATATCAACTTATCTAATTTTAGATCGATTAATAAGGATCTCTCCTTAACTAAGTACAACCTAAAATCGCACGAAGTTCAAGAACTCAAGAAGACAGAGATAAAACAGAAGATTCTTGTAACCTAGCTCTAGGTTAACAATCAAATCTTATCTAATTGCATAAATCTATTCATTCAAGTGATTTCTCAATCTACTTGAATAAAATCAGTTATAAACTTGTACTCAAGAGATACGAATTTAAGAAAACATGAAGAACATGCAATTAGAATATAAGAGATTCAACAAAAATTCATTAAGATCTCATTCTCAACACATGATGAAATTAAACTCCGAACTCAATCTAGATCTACAATCTACTCCTCCATTAAGATAACAGAAAACAATTGAATTGAATGGAAGATATCAAAATCATGAATACAACCTGTAAAAATGAAGTTCAGCTCAAGAATTTAGATCTAATAATCTGAATGAATCTTTGCTTGAATCCTTCATAACTTGATTTCCCATCAGAATCTCTCTCACAAAACCAGAAGAAAAAGTTGTATATAATTCTTTTCTAAAAAATGTGTAACTAACTTTCTCTCTCCTCTCCAACATATATAAAAATGGGTCCAATACAGAAAGAGAAGAAAAATATCATAGAGGAAAATTCGCTGCTACAAACGGAGGTACAAACGGCCCCATTTGCTCGCTGTTGCTCCTGCTGTCCTTGAAACTGGAGTAAACATCCTTGCAAACAGGGCTGTTTGCTCGGCTGTTGCGGCTACTGGTCAAATCTTAGGCGCTGATTCCAATCACCTCGCCAAACGGGGTCGTTTGAGTGGCTGTTTGCTTTTCTGATTTGTCCTTAAATGTACTGTTGAGCTCCAAAATTGTTGAATTTGAAATATTCCTGTGTAAAGAACCTAAAATTGACAAATTAAGCACTAAGAACCAGTTTTAGATGATTTTCATTTAGAAAAACAAATAATGAGCCCAAAATTATCTTAGAAATAAGGGTGTTACATCACTTATCATTACTTATGGTTTAGTGGGTTAGGATTTAACAACTCTATCCAATTCATTTTGTTCAAAGATTCTTTTGTCAGTTAAGGTTGGTGCATTTGTCATTTCTTTTTTAACCTGATTATAATCAATATTGTGGTATAAACAAAACCTTAAATTATGAAATTTGGTTTATGTATGAATCTTTTTTTTGACCAAAATGTATGAATCAATATAGTCAATACTAGATTACATGGATGTTCATGATAATTGTTTTACTACTTTTGTGCAAAGTTAGATGCATGATGTCTAGTCTATTTTTAATAATTGTACTAAATTATACATAAAGTTTATGAGAACTATTCTACTACTTTTGTGCAAAGTTAGATGCAAGATGTCTAGTCTAGTTTTAATAATTGTACTAAATTAAAAATGCAAAACTAATAGCAAACTAAACTAACAAACTTGGGTTTACTCCTAAGAAGCCTTTGTTTCACATAAATTGCTCTTTAGTCCATATGGAGGTCTTTAATTAGGGACTTTTCTGATTTTCCTCTGCCATCAAATGCTCTTATTTAGCCAATTCTAGTTTCATTGTGTTAATGTGGCCTACACATGTTTATTCAACCTTCCTCCTACTCATATAGATTTTTTTTTTCATTTCCAACATCAAGCTTCATTTGTCTTTTTTCAAATCTATAATGAGACCAGATACAAACATAAATGGGCATCCTAGAAGTGAATGCAACATAAGATCTTCTTCAATGTCCAAGATCATAAAATCCAATGGGAACCAAAATTTGTCAACTTATATTAAGTCGCTAATGATTTGCTAATTGGACACTTCCACCTGTGTCTTGAATGTCTCCCTCTAGATTTACCCTTCTTATTGTTTTAAGTAGAATTACCCTTATGCTAGCTCCGGCGCCACACATAGCTAAAGACAAATCTATGTTGCCTATCTAGCATTTTTAGCAAAAAGTTGCCTGGATCCTTCATCTTAGGTGGCATTTTACTAATATAAACTTCTTCATGGTGAATACAATCTGGGCACTTGAAATTGCTAACACTTGAATTATTAAGCTTAATAACTGGAGAATCAATTACTTAAGGATTGTTCATTGACTTGAAGGTGTCTCCTTCTTCTCCTCAAATTCAGCTTGTTGCAATGCTTCATTTGAGGTTTTTTACCCTAAAATATTGAAGTGCTCGAATATTTTCTCCAATATTTGTTGAAAAGCCAATTCTCGTGGTTGGTTTTAATGAGCAACCAATCTTTCAATGATGTTTATTGGTCTTTATCTCACATTAAGTGATTTAGTCAACACCATTGTCTACTCCTAAGCTTGGCCTAGCTTAGCTTCCCTTCCTATCTAACTATAAATATAACATGAACTTTTTTTTTTAAGGTTAGTTTTAGTATTACTTGGAAGAGAGTTAGAGGCTCTTTTACACATGAGATTTGACAATTGACTAACCTGGTTCTCTAAGTTTCAAATGGATTCCTCTTGGTTTCTCAAGGAAGTTTCTACAATCTTGAATCTTTTGTTAGTGGCTTAGATAAACTTGTTTAGGGTATCTTTTAGTTTAGATGGCCTCTCTTTTATTTATTTATTTTTTTTTTTTGACTCTGATGGGAAATCTTACTTTTGCTAACCTTGACTTACCTAAAATATGTTAGGATGATTTCTCCTTTCTGGGTTATAGTTGTTATTGAATGAACTATTCTATTATATGTAGCTATTCATCATATATTTCACTTGCTCTTGATGTCAGTTAGATTTTGTTTTTGGACATTCTTTGCTTAAGTATGTTCCTTTATAAACGTCACAGGTGAACACTTGATTTTGTTGCTTTGGTAACACTACTACATTGATCTTTTTTCTCATCTTGTCTACTTGTGCAATACAAAAAGGAAATGACATTAGCATAAAAACAAGTGTTATTTGTGCTTGCCTATTTTTGTTAGAGTACCATTAATAGTTTTTCAGAGCCACCTCCTCAATTAGTTTCTTAGCTTGTTCTAGAGTCTTGGTGTTTAATGTTTTACTTGCTTTTTCATCTACCATTTGTCTTGTGTGCGCATTGAGACTATTATAGAAAGTTTAGACTTTCATTCATGTTAAGAGACCATGGTGTAAGCATTTTCTTAACAGTTCCTTAAAATGCTTCCAAGGATTGTAAAGGTTTTTAGTCTCAAATTAGGTAAAAGATGAGATTTCATTTCTCAGTTTGGTAGTCTTGCTCGATGGAAAATATTTCATTAAGAACCTCCATGTCATATGAGGCCAAGTTGTAATGGTGTCTTGAGGAAAGACTAAAAACCACTTCTTTACTTGACCTCTAAGTGAAAAAAAGAATTAAAAGAAATTTAAATGCATCCTTAGTAGAACGATTAATCTAATTTTAGATTTTCATGAGAAGAAAATTGAGCTGGCTAACCCTGCCCTATTTATAAATAGTTGATTGGCCCTTAATAGTCTCATAAAGAATTAACCCTAAGTCATGTATCAATCAATTAAGCTATCCTAAATTTGGACGAATTCTTTTTTTTTTTTTTTTTGTGTTGAACTTTAAACTATTTTTTCCTTTCTTTTTTTGCCAAAGTATATATTATGATTTTAATTGAAGGGGAAATCAAACTTGATTCATCTCATTGAAAGACTAATGTTATGTCGCTAAATTACAACAACTTGGTTTTTCCTTTTTGTTATCATGCCTACTGATGATGTATTGGTAAACAAAGATGCTTATTTAGTTATATTTACTAAGATTTGTCATTGTATTAATTTCCTTAGTTGACAAGTTGAAATCTTTCATCTATCTTTTTTGTTATTCTATTAGACTTAACAAATAGTAGTAGTAGTAGTTGTTGTTATACCTCTAAGATAACTCTACATAGATTAAAACTACTTTAAATTGAGATTTTTTTTTTTTCATTTTATCCTTGAATTGAAATGAACGTTTTTATGCCATCACAAAGCCTATGGTTGCAAATTTAGGTGCATTTATGCAATACATTACCCCTAGTGGAAGTGAAGTTCATTATTATGGTAATTGACCATTTTGGTGGTGGTTTTGTAACGATGATAGAAAAAAAAAAAAAATTAGAGCACCTAGTGTTAGAGACGTTGAGGCTTTAAGATGTTGCATGATCCAAAGATTTGAGTAAGTTCTTTTCTTAGTTTTATAAGTTAATTATAAGGGCTTGTACCACTGTTTAGAGCACAACAAGAACAATAGTTGTTCTAATGGTGATGAGAATGTATGGTTTGCTACTCTTATACATGGTTTGCAACTAGATTTGATTTGATTTGAGAGAGAGAGAGAGAGAGAGAGAGAGAGAGATTCAAAACTAAAATTTCAATCCCTTTGTGATTATGATGATTCTAAGAGGTACTTAGATTAGATTGTGCAAATCTATAGGTATTTTAATTGTACTACTATTTTTGAACAAAGGAAAGTAAGAGTATTCATGTAGAAGTTAAAAAGGGTGATGTAAATTCATGGTATTATTAATTATTAAATATAGTTAAATGTGTGTGTGTGAGAGAGAGAGAGAGAGATGAAGTAAATTCTTGGTAAAGTTTTGATGAGTTTCCTAAGGAAAGGGAAATAAAGTGGGTTATGCTCTAGTTTCAAATCTTTGCAAATGAAGATTATTAATTTTTATGATTTCAGGATTAATCTCTAATCCTTAGAAATCTTGGATTATGTTGAGAGGCCATAACTATTAGCTTGTAAAGAACTTAATTTATTATAGGGAAAATATCGAATTTGTTACATGAGTTTTGCATAGAAATTCAATGTAGTAGTTGAATTTTGAAGAAATCAATTTAGTATCTATTCAAACATTTCTTGACTATTTTTACTGTCGTTTGCATTGTTTCCTAATATAGAAGAAGCACTCTATCAGTGTTGGATAATGTTAAGAGAAGTGGCAACAATTCAACGATATGTTGCCTCTTTCAAATCAATAGAAAGAGTAACAATAGTAAGAAGACAATATAAATAGTCGTAAAAAATTTGATTGAGTATTAAATTAATTAGTTTAAAGTTTAGGTACTAATATTAAATTTTTATGCAAAATTCAAGTACCAAAGTTGACATTTATACTTTATTATTATTACTTTGTAGAGACTAGTTTTAGTGTTATATAAGAAAGAGAAAGACCTATTAATTGGCTACTAATTGAGCCACATGGGGAATTAGCCCATCTAAAATAACTAGTACTGTCAATTGTAGACTATATAGCTGGAAAATGGAATGTTAAAATATCATTTTTTTTTTTTCTTTTATAATCTCAATAATTGATTACACATTATAGCATTTTAAGAGTGTAAATAAAGAGAAATTGAGAGAAGATAAGTTTAAAGATCCAAATTGGTATAACAGTTAGTTGTCTTATCTTAATTACATTTCAATTTAATTCCTTCTAAATATTCAACTCCAATTATTCTTATTTACTACTTTTTATTTCAAGTAAATTAAAAAAAAAAATTACAAAAACAGGCAGCATATCATGATAGTGCTGCAAGTGAGCTAAGCTGAGTCGAGCTTCTAAAGGCTTATGCTCAACTTGTTTGAAATTTATCGAGCTCAAGCTTGAGTTAAGCTCTTTATCTAGTTTGAAATTTAGGCTTGAGCTCAACTCATTTAACTAAACAAGCTTTAGTTTGACCTCAAGCTCAACTCATTTATGAAACGAGCTCGAGTCAAGTCGAGTTTTTTATCAAACATACCAAGTTTTTATTGTTCGAACTTAAAATATAACATATAAATGCTGTTATAAATATATATACATTAATATTAAATAGAAATTAGTTTTGTTATTTTAACTATGTACTTATACATAATATATTATTACACTAGAATGTCACAACGTTTCGAAAAGTTTAAAAGATATCACAATATTTGGAAAAGTGTCCTATGAAATTTAATTAAATATTTCTCCTATTGACACATGTCAATATGGCCTTCAAAGAACGGTTTCTTGAGTTTTAATTAAATATTTCTCTTGTTCACATATGCAAATTGTGACCTTAATTAACCTACTTCTCTAAATGTTGTGATCTAAAATGAACTTATCTTCAAATGTTGTGATCTAAAATGAACTTATTCACTAAACGTTGCGACTTCCTTTGAACTTTTGAAATATTGTGATCTAAAATAAAATTACCCTCAAAAGTTGTGATCTTCTGGTATAATTTGCTCTAAAAAATTCATAAATCTAGTAATGAGCCTACTCACAACCTTATTAATTAGCTTATTCCCGAGCTTGTTAATAAGTCTACTCTCGAGCCTATTTACGAGTTTAAATAGCTTGTTCACTAGTCAGCTCGTGAATCTAGAGCTTCACCTTAGGCTTAAGTTCGGCTCGTTTACAAATCGAGCTTGAGTCGAGCCTAAAACAAGCCAAGCCCAAGTGTCTCGCAAGTAATTTGATTCATTTGTAGCTTTAATTATGATAACCATGGACTTATCTTACTGCTTAGAGCACATAATATCCATATTTTCACTAATCTTCTTGCTATTCATGGATAAATAATATGAACAATCCATAATTTTGACATACATGGGTTCTCCTGTTTACAAGGAGTAAAAGGTTGTCCAATGCGCGGCAATGCTCCTGTTTTTCCAGCCACAGACGCCAAAATTCCATTTTCTTGATAGTATAATCCTTCGCCTAGTTTCATGGTGGAGGACTTCACCCATACCTAGACTTTTGACTCTCTTGAAAACTGTGTTCACTGTCCTTCTCTTATCTGTAATTACTGTCCCTCACGGGTCTTCTCCAATTCATCACATTCCATCTGTTTATTATATTTTTTGCCGTTACAGCAACAGACAAACAAATATGGCTACTTGCTATATGTACATACATTATTGCTCATTTCTTGTCATCGAGGACGACAACTATCTGTCGAATAAAACCAACGTTAAAAAATTTTTCTCATCATTGTGTCTGAAATTATACATTTCTTTCCCTCAGTATAACAAGCCTGGATACAAATTCAGGACATATGTATCATTCAGTATATGGAAACTTTGAAAACATAAATTATTAAAGAGATAATATCATAAATGGTATCCAGACTTTGATAAAATATGTAATTAAGTACTTAAACTTTGAAAATGATCAATTTGGTACCTGAACTTTGAAATTTATATATTTGATACCTAAAAAACTTTAAACTAACAAATTTAGTATATGAAAAAAGTTTATGGAGATACTGTTACTATGTAAAAAAAAAAAAAAATTCAAATGCTAAATTTGTTGATTTCAAAATTTAGGTACTAAATTGATTAATTTCAAACTTTAGGTACTTAATTGTGTATTTTGTCAAAATTTAAGTATGTTTGTGATATTAATCCACTATTAAATGACCAAAGATTTATGCTTTTGAATGTTTGAAAAGAGGTCATAGGTCATATTTCACATCTAAGATTAATTGAAACTATAAGAAATAGAAATATGCTATAAAAAAAATTTCCAAATTTCATGTTTTACATGGAGATTATAATTTATAAGCAACTTTGGCAATTAATAAATCACTATAAGAAATTTTGGCTTTAGAGACAAAAAATTCTGTCTTTGAAAGTGAAAAATCTGTCTCTAAAGACTTTCAGAGACAGAATTTCCGTCGCAAATTTCTGTTTCAAAAATCATCGTCGCTAATTCTTTTAGAGACAGATTTATTTTCCGTCGCAAATTTGCTACGGAATTTCTGTCGCAAATTTGTCTCTGTTTTATAATTAGTTATTTTTAAATATCCAATTAGTAAATATTAAATAAAATTATTCCGTCGCAAATTTGTCTCTGATTCTAAGACAAATTATTAAAAAATACACATTTACCTCTTATTTATACTTCCCAGAAGGTCACCCATCATAGAATGCTACATACTAAGCACACTTAACATTGAAGTTTTCACAAGCACTAAACCGATAAACCGATTCGTATCTTCATGAGTAAAGTTCCACTACCGTTTATTTAAGAGATACCACAATTTACAATATTATAACTATAAAACATTTTATATATCTTTTATAGTTTATTTTTATTTTATAATTTCACTTTACATATTTATTAAGGATTTTTCATTAATATTTTATTAAAATAATATAATATTAATATATACAATGTTTACATTTTATAATAATTATTTTAAATTATATATTTATTATAAATAATATATTTTCAGTAGTATATTAGAATTTTTTTTTCCAAATATGATATTATTATTAAAAAATATTATATATAATGTAAATATAAATAATGTTATACATATAAATTTATATATATATTTAATGATATATAATATAATTATACTTTTTACATTAGTTATTTAATATTTTATATTAAATTAATAAATTTTATATTTTTAATTAACGTGTTATTTTTTTTTTTTTGCACTTAATAAATTATAAATAATGTAAACAATATAAAAATATATTTTTCATTATTATATTAATAAAATAATATATAATACCAATTTAAATATATTTAACTAATTATTATATATTACATATTTTATTACTTAAATATACTATATTTTTACATAGTATATTATTTTTCCCCAAATATGTTATTATATTTTAAATAAAATATATATGTAAATATAAATTATGTAAGATATATATAATAAATTTTTTTATATTAAAAAATATATGAATAGTCATAATAAATATATAATAAAAAATTATAAATAATATGAATATATTTTTTTTGTTAATTTATTAAATATAATATATTATTTATATATTTGTATATGTTTAAATATACTAAGTTGACATTTTATATTAATTATTTTATTTTACATATATTATTATTGAAATATACTTTATTTTTAATTAGTATTTTATGATATTACTTGCATATAACATATTATATTATTATTATACACTATTTTATTAAGTTATATAATTTGAGTTTTTATATAAGTTATTATGTAAAAGAATATATAATAAGATATAAATATAATATTTATGTTTTAAGTACTATTTTTAATTTATACTTTATTATATATAAATATGTATTGTAATGTTAAATATATTATAAATAAAATATTATATATATAATTAGTTGTAAATAACAAATGATTTACATATTATAGTTATTATATAATAAATTAATTTAAAAATATAATATATGTCCTTATTATATAATTCACATTTATATATATATTATATTAGATATGTATAAGTTAAAATAAATTTTAAACATAATTATTTATATTACATATATGTAATAATTTATTTTAGAGACAAATTTGCAACAGAATTTAAAAAAATAGAAATTAGTGCTAAAATAATTTATTTCCCTCTAAAATCAGAGACAAATTTGCAACGGAAAAATTTTCGTCGCAAATCAATGTGTAATCCGTCGCAAAAGCATATAAAAATTAGAAGATTATTCATAATTCATGTCATCATAAATCCGTTGCAAATCTGTCTCTAATTCATTTTTTTAGAGACAGAAATTTTCCGTCGCAAATTTTCTGTCTCTAAAGGCTAGTTTTCTAGTAGTGAATCATAATCGTAGGTCCAATTTCGGCAAGGATCTATTACCTTTCATAATATATCTATATTTTTAAATTAGAGCAATCTTTTTATGTTACGTTTAGTATGCTGGAATCGTTTGGAATGGATTGTAATGAATAAATGAATGAGATTTTCATTCTTATATTTAGATATAAACACGGAATGAAATTAAAGGAATGGATATATAATAGAATTTATCAAAAATGTCCTTAACAACAAATAAAATAGTAATTTTATATGAGTAAAAAAGTATATAAATTAGGATTATTAATGTATAAAGGAAAATAATTGTGATTTCGCCTTTTCAAAGGTGGAATATAATTGTCCCTTGAAGTTGGAATCATCGATTACAAGTAATCATAATTCTGGCTTCTAATAAGGCTTCGAAACATGGGGAAAAAGAATGGAACTAAGAGTCACGATTCCATTTCAGTCTATTCCTATATACCAAACATGTCATTAGTGTCTTTCTCCTTTTAGTAATTCTAGCTAGCTTATATATGTGTGTGTATATATATAAAGTATTTCTTTAGATAATCTGCATTACTTACCACTTTCATCCTCTTCTTTTTTTTTTTCTCCCTCCCCACCTTAGTTTGTACACAACTATGACTTATTTTCCATAATAATAACTGCTCTTTTGTAAGGCAAAAAAAAAAAAAAAAAAAATTCTCCTTCCTAATCTAATTTTTAATTCTAGTTAAACCACTCTTTCTTTTCCTTGCTCCTCTGAAATCTTGTTTTAAATAATTTTTTTATTAAGAAAAATATAAGAAATAATTCTATATATAAAATAGTTTTTTATGTAAATAAAAACTATACAGAGCTTTTTTTATGGTCAAACATTTATTATTGGATTAATGTTGTGTTTGATATTTGAACCATTCTCAAATACACAACTAATCACTTAAACTTTAAAGTAGTCAATTTAACACTTTATCAAAGTTTTTGTATTCACTAATACTACATTGGTTAGAAAAGTTAACTCCCTTTGTTGAGTTGACATCCATTTTCAACGAATGAGGAAGTGATATGTGTCAGGTAGCCAATAAAAAAAATTACATTATTATGTATGCAAATTAACAATACATTAAAGTTTCTAAGACTTACTCTGCCTACTTAAATTGTTTAATTAGACAATGTTGTGTTAATATAATCCACTTATTTAATTCTCCAATTTTCTAGTTTTTTTCAGTGGTCAATTGGCACGTGTTACTTTTCTAGTCAAGTGTCAACTCGGCAAACGTAATTAATTTTATTATCTGTTATTTGAAGTAGTAAAAACAATGCGAAAACTTTGATTAAATATTAAATTAACTATGTTAAAGTATTATGAATTTACTAAATATCACATTAACCTTCATATAATTATGCAACAGACTTATTATTAAAATTATATAGTCTACGAAATAAACATAACATTCTCAATTATCAAACGAAGTTAAAAACACTTCGCGAAGAAGGTTTCAGATTATTTGTTAAATTTCAACTTCTAAATATAAATAATATAGAATAGAATTATAACAGTATACAGGAGATAATATGCGACTCCATCCTTCTAGGTATTCCAAGAACCTAGAGAATATTAAGACAAAATAAATAAACAAATCAATAAAAAGAAAGCAAAGGTGATAAAGAATCAAAATTTTCTGTTAAATAGTGAAATGGGAATCTCCTATATATATATATGTGTGTGTGTGTATTTTCTAAGTTGAAGTGAACGCTTGCTATCTTAATGTTCTAACTGTTTTTTACGGTGCAGATCTGCTTTCTCAGATAACCATAGGTCAATGATCATATCATTGAAATAATAATAATCAACTTAGGATAATTACAAAGCTCATGTACAAATCCAATCTCGATCACACAAAGCATACCGAAGATGTCGCAGATGATTCAGTCGAATCAATCACATGGAAAGCATATTATAGCACTTTTCTGCAAGCAAAATCGATGCAATAAGTCATAGGTCCTACCCCCTTCCCTTCTTCTGTTTATCAATGAGGTATTGGCCTTGTTTATGGACCTATAAAAGACAAGAGAAAGGTCAATACTAGGTACATCTTATCAGACGCAGACCTAATGTATCTAGACTCCATTGGCACTGTTATGGCCTCCATGTGTGAGTAAGGATTCGATCAAAACGATCGCGTATGTTCCACGTGACTATCGTGCTATACATGACCTTGGAAAATGATGCATACAAGGCTAATCAAGAGAGAAGTGTACAGGAACAAAGAGTAGGCAGCCTTAGTAGACTCTAACATAAGTGCAATATGTGAGGGAGTTAAGAAGCATCAACCTGACTAAGTATGATGAATCAAGATCCGTTCTTAATTAAGATAGGTAATTGATTCGCTGAGATAGAAATTCGACATCACGACAACATTTGTCCAATATTTATGATTGTCCAAATGAGGTAGGAACTGGTGGTATTTATAATGAATCTAGTTGTCGATGTCATTCGTTAGATGAGAGGAACAACTAATGCTTAGGTTGAGTTCCTCTCATAATGGGTATAGGGGTAGGCTCCTTTATGCACCTAAACCCATTAAGACCTTTATTTGTAATGTGTGCGAACCAATTTGAGAAATGTTGAAATAGGGCAAGCCAATTCCTATGGGCCTTACTCCAAGTCTACTATATCAAAACTCCCTTGATCATCTCAAATAACTAGACCTAAGTCTCTAAGCTCTGTCACTTTAATAGAGAGTTAAATGCAAATAAAATAATTAGGCTTAAAGTCTTTATAATTAAATTTAATTATCTACATATATATATATATATGTATTCCACTAACCTATTACACTACAATATGTATATTTATATATAAATATATATTAAACCAATACGACTATTTAACTCTACATTTCTTAAGGGTTAGGGGAAAATTGTATTTTAATAAAAAAAAAATAAACACCATCAAGCTGAAAATAATCCAAAAATAAGTAAACTAAAATAGATTGGCATGAACTTGTCTATTGAAGAGATGACTTCAATACACTGAGCTTGTTTTTTCAAAATCGAAAATCATTTTTCAGTAGAGACTTAGATGGGCATAAATTTTGATCCAAAATGAGTTACAAAACCACTATACCATTCCAACAACTGATTTTCCATCCTATAACATGACAATTAGGGTTTGCTTAATTGAGGTCACTTCGACCATGGAAAACACTACTTAAGGCCTATAATGGGCTATTTTATGCTTTTAAAATTCATAATGTCAACTTTCTTTAGATTTTTTGTTTCTTATTTTGGTTTGGGAGTAAGATGTTCATTAGTGGAGGTTAGAGAGAGAATGCATGAATTTTATATTGAACTCATTAATAGCTTTCAAAGCCTAATGACTTTATTAAAGTTCAGTCTAATGATACAAGCCCAACTTAACCAACAAATAATGTATGATGCTTTAGCTAAAGAAAAATCTTGTTAAGGAAAAGTAACCTTACAATATAACAAAAGGAAGTTTCTAAATTGCATACCTTCTCTCTCTTCCTTCTCCCCTCGCAATCTACAAAGAAAGAAAAACTAGGGTTTAATTAACTGATATATCTTTCTATCAAAGTGAAAGAACATGCTTTATAATTGCTCTATGTTCTAATCTCTTTCTTGACGTATGTTTTGTATGAATTTATGTATGAACTAATGCTAGGGTCCGTATTTGAATGTAGGGTAAACAAATGAAATTAATAGGATGGAGGATTAGAGTTATGTGCTGGTATTTTAGCTATGAGAAAGCTCTAAGAAGAAAAAGTTAAGAAAGAGAACTAACTTTGGTACTTGAGTGATTCATTATATGATTCTTTCTTCCTTATTTATATGTAGCTCCTTTACTATTTTTATAGTTAATACTATTGTAACAATGATTTGATTATGTATGCTTAAGCTTCACCGTATTTTAGTTGTACTTTATGTATTTCACAAGTATGCTTAAGTCACTTTACTATGTTAACACATATTCCTTTAAATGACTTGGAATTTTTTATTTCCTCTTAGCTTGCATTATCTTCTCATGTCTATCCATAACAATTATCTCCCCCAATTGAGACAACACCTTATCCCCAAGGTGAAATTCTGGATAATCCCTCACAAGATCGTTAAAATTCAACCATGTAGCATCCTTAGGAGTAATGTTTCCCACTAAACCAACAATTGAACAATAACTTTACCATCTATTTTAACCTTTCGTGTGTTTGAAATAGCTAAAGTTTTAACTAATGGATGATTAAGAAGTGACTCAGTAAGCAATGAAATGCTATTTGAGATGGTTCCTAAAGTCTTCTTTAGCAATGACACATGAAATATAGGATGTATACGATATCCTTGTGGCAACTCCAATTTATAAGCTACTACTCCAATTCTAGCCAATATGTTAAAGTGACTATAATACCTTCTTGCACGCTTATAGGATAATCTTGTAGATGCTGATGATTGTCTATAAGGTAGTAGCTTGACAAACTCATAATCTCCTTCTTCAAAACTCTTCTCAATGAGATGTTGGTTAGCAAAATTTTTCATCTTAAGTTGAACTTCTAATAATTTTTTCTTCAATTCTCTTAGGATGATGTCTCTAGAATGCAACTTCTTCATCCACATCTTTATTAGGAGTAGAACCCAAAATATAATATGACACTTTTAGGGATTTTATTCCATATAGAGCAAGGAGTCATATGTGTGCTAGTATGATAGGTTGAATTAAATGAAAACTCAAGCCAAGGTAAAAATTAGGCCAATGACTACCGCAATCCATCACAAACGAGTGTAAGGACTATTCTAAACATCTACTCATCTCTTCGAATTGACCATTTGTTTGTGGATAATAAGCTATACTCATTTTCAGTTGTGTTCCATTAAGGCAAAACAATTTTCTCTAGAAATCACATACAAAAATTTTATCTTGATTCGAAACAATAGATACTAGAATCCCATGTAACTTGACCACAATCTAAACATATAGTTTAGTAACTTTAGCAGCTGTGTAATTAGAAGGAAGACGCCTAAAATGGCATTATTTTGTCAAACGATCAACAACTACTAATCTTACTTAGATAATGGTAATCTAGTAAAAAAATCCATAGAAACCTCTTCAAGTACCTTATGAGGTAAATTCAATGAGTGAAGTTACCCAACTAGGTATGTGGTCAAATACTTTACTTTTTGGCACATTGCATTGCTTCACAAAATTTACTACATCCTGCCGTATTCCTTCCCTAAAAAAATGAGGCACTTACACACTTGAATGTCTTAAATATACTTGCATGACCCCACATGGTGAAGACTGAAACTCACCTATCAATAAAGGATCATATAGGCATTATCAAATAAACAATTGACTCCCAAAATACAAAAGGCCATTTAACTCCTTCAAAGGCCATTTCAATTCTTTACCGTCAATACAATCCTTCCATAAAGCATGAGAATTAGGATCATGTGAAACAAATGCTTTAAAAGTACGACAAAATCAAATGAGGGCATAAAGATAGCCAAACAAGTTTATTTAGGTGGGTTCATTCTTGATAAGGCATCAATAACTTGATTCTCAACCTCTGCCTTATAATGTATCCCATAGTCATGCCCAAGTAATTTTGCTAAGTATTATTGCTAATTTGAGGTTTAAATTGTTTGAGACAATATCTCCATAAGATTCGTTTGATTGGTTCTAATAATAAAATGGTGACTAAGGAGATAATGCCTCTACTACTGCTACTAATTCCCTTATAAGTAGACTTTTA
Source organism: Combretum micranthum (assembly GCA_024138025.1). Lineage (NCBI taxonomy): Eukaryota > Viridiplantae > Streptophyta > Magnoliopsida > Myrtales > Combretaceae > Combretum > Combretum micranthum. The sequence continues at coordinate 732,181 of JAMXBD010000172.1, read as the reverse complement.
TAACTTCAAACTCAACTATTTACTAAAGAATGCGATGGGCTACTTTTCTTGATGCAAAATCACGCCTATCCCATCGTTGAAGCATTTAAATCTATAATAAAATGTTCATCAAAGTTAGGCAATGCTAACACTAGTATGGACATCAAAGTTGATTTCAAAGAATTAAAAGCTTTATTCACATCTTCACTCCTAACAAAACTAACCTTCATTAACAAATTGGTCAATAATGCTACAATAAGCATAAACATGTACATAATGCCTATAATACCCAACTAAATCCAAAAATCCTCTCAACTATTTCACATTACAACGGACATGCCACTCTTTATTGCTACAATCTTAGATTCATCCATCTTGACACCTTCCTAAGTCACAGGATGTCCTAAATATTCTATTGAGGTTTGAACAAAAGAACACCTACTGTAATAAAAAAATTATCATCCTTCAAACATTGTAAGACAAGCTCTAAATGAGAAATATGCTCCTTAATGGATCCATTATATACAAGAATATCATCAAAGAACATGATCACAAATTTCCTTAAAAATTTTTAGAAAATAATTTTCATTATTGCTTGGAAAGTAGACGAAGCATTTGACAAACTGAAGGCCATTACAAGAAATTCATAATGATTTTCACGCATCCAAAATGCTGTTTTATGAACATCACTTGGATACATTTTGATCTGGTGGTACCTTGCTCGTAAATCTAATTTTGAAAAAATCTGGGTACCCCACAATTCATCTATGATTGGGATTGGAAATTTTTCTAACACTATTGCTTCATTTGATGCCTTTTAGTGAACATAAAACCTCTATGTACCATCTTTCTTCTTTACTATAAGAACCAGTGAAGATGTATCTCTCCCAGTAACTTCTTAATTTCTAATTTTTGGAAATGAAGATATTAGTATGGGTGAATATTCTCTAGACTAGTTTCAACTTTGGTATAAATGTGATGTAGAACATCACGCATAGGTTGCAATGATGACAGAGTTGCAAAAACTTCTAAGAATTTGCCTAATACTTCCTTCATGCCTGTATTGTTGGTAGATTCAATAGAAGACCCATCTACCTGAGTCACAAACCTAAAAAGTCCAGTAAAATGGTTGATCATATTAACTTTTGCATTTAAGATGAATGAACACTCTCGTTGATTAATTGACATCTGTCTTGTGGTTGATACTCTTTTCCATTCTTATAAAATTGCATAGTAAGTTGGTTATAATCCATAACCACAGGGCCCAATGATTTAAGCCATTCAATGCCCAAAACTTAATCCACACCCTTTAGTGACAAGACATAATAATCCACTATAAAATAATGCTTTTGAATTAAAATTTTAACTTGCTTGCACATTCCTAAACACTCTAGGAAATATCCTGCTAATCATAACCTTGAATTTCAAAATAGTCAAAATTGGTATATGCATATGTTTTGCCATATGTTCTTGTGTAAAATTGTGTGTACTCCCTGAGTCTATCAAAATATATAAAGAAAAAGACTTAATGAAACCATCCATCTAAAAAGTTTTTGGGCAACTACTCCTACCATAGAATGAAAACTTATTTCAATATCTTCATCATGCTATATAGCTTATCTAAGTTCAACGCTACTGTCACTATCATTACCCTCCACTAATACTTGTTTATTTGCTTGCAACATTAAAAACTTGGCTCTACACACATGATTCTTGTGAAACTTCTCATCACAATTATAACATGAGCCTTTTTCTTTCCTTTCCATTAACTCAGATGCCGATAATTTCCTTACTGGGATTGATTTAGATTGCCCATTTTCAGCTTTAGAAATTGAGGGTGTGGGTAATATACCTTTGCTTGAATATTCAATAGGTTTATTTGATGACCCTAAAGAATAATACTTTGATGATTTGTACCCCAAATGCATCATAATTACTTCCAAATTACTTTCATGTAGTTTTTGCCAAACTTATTGCATGTAAAAGACTAGTTGGTTGAAATGCAAGAACTTCTTGTTGAATTAATGGTTTCAAACCCGAAATGAAACAAATTTGAAGAAATTGTTCGGATAAACCACTAATTCTATTAGATAAACTCTCAAATTGATGTTGTAAATGCTTCAATAATAATTTTCTGAGTTAATTTGGAAAGTTTACCTTGTTGACACTCATACTAAGATGGTCTAAAATGGATATTGATTGCATGCTCAAATTGATCCAAACTACATATTATATGGTTGTTGAACATCCACTTATACCAATCTGATGCTTCATTCTCTAAGGCAGAAGATGTCAATTTCAATCATTCTCGAGTTGAAACTTCATAAAAAAAAAAAAAAAAAATGATTCACATGAAATAGCTACTGGGTAGGTTACCTCTTGAAAATGTGGTTAATTCCAATATAATATTATTCATGCTACTACTTTGAAAACCAACATTTTGCTCATTGGAAGACAATGAATGAGAAATATTCTAATTCCATTTATTCCCTAATGGAGATAAATTGTTTAGTTGTTGTATAACTAAGTTAACACTCTCATTTATTAATTTCACATCATGCATCAATCTTTCAATGTTATTACTATTCTTATCAACTTGCTCTTGCAACCTTGCTTGACCTCTTGTATTATTCACCTTGAATGAAACAATGAAAGCACCAAATTAATAGCTTTCAAAGCCCAATGACTTTATTAAAGTTTAGTCCAATAATGTAAGCCCAGCTTAGCTAACAAACAACGCATGACACTTTAACTAAAGAAAACCTATTAAGGAAGAAAAACTCGAGTTTAATCGACTGATCTGATCTTTCTATCAAATTGAAAGAAAATTTTGTTCTCATCTATTTCTTAATGTATGATTTTGTATGAATTTATGTATAAACTAATGCTAGAGTTTGTATTTGAATGAAGGGGTAAACAAATGAAATGAATAGGATGGAGGGTCAAAGTTATGTATTGGTATTCTAACTACTAGAAACTCCAAGAAGAAGAATTAAGAAAGAGAACAGACTTTGGTACTTGGGTGATCCATTCTTTGATTCTTTTTTCCTTATTTATATGCATCTCCTTTACTATTTTTATAGTTAATACTGTTGTAACAAAGATCTGATTATGTATGCTTAAGCTCCATTATATGTTGGTCGTATTCTATGTATTTCATCAATATGCTTAAGTTACTTTACTATGTTAACACATAGTCCTTTAAATGACTTTGAATTTTTTATTTCCTCTTAGCTTGCCTTGTATTCTTTGTCCATCCATAATCTCATCTATTTAAGAGACAAATTAGTTTAATTGTATTCAGCTCATTTATTCAAGAGACGAGTTCAATGTAACTGTGTTGAACTAATCTCTTGAAGAGACAAGTTTAATACAATCTAAACTTGTCTCTTAAAAAATGAGGTTAATTTGCCTATTTTTTGAATTATTTTCCACTCAGTGGCATTTTGTAAATTTTATTAAAATATTTTTTCTTTTTCCCCTTTTCTTATGATATGCTTTTAGAATATTTATTTTATATCAAGCCAATAAGCTTTATTCAATTCCATAATCCTTGAAATATACTACTAAATAAACTCCTTAAAATATGCATCTGAAATTATACATTTTATTTCACAGTCATAACAAAAGGCACAAAATATTGTATAAGGAATGCCACTCGATGACTTACAGAAAGATATCAATATCCTTTTTTAATTAGTATGTATCTCATTTTTTCAATTGTTTAGTCTAAAAAGAATTCTTAGCATTCTTCTATGGCTTATATTTTCTCTTTCCATCTATTCTAATAATTATGGTTCATCTTATTAGTAATACATCTTAGTCATTCTGTTTAGTCTCTCTCCTCTTCTCTCCCTCTCTCTCTCTCTCTATATATATAAAGACACACATTATTATTGGCCTTTGGTTTAAGGTATTAAGCAAAATATTAATGTGTGGGCTAATTATGAAATCATTGATCTCCATGCTATCATAGATTATTAACCAAGAACGCAAGGAAAATCAACACATGCTTTACCTAACTTCATGAGTAATTTTTGTCTAAAATAGTTCAACCTTTATAATTAGAAGAGCCTTTAAAGGGGTGATCATATGGGAGAGATTATGGAATTTGAGCTTTGACATGTTCCAAACACTTGAATATTTTCACGAAACATTAGGCTTTGAGCTTTAACGCGTCTCTTATTTAGATGTTAATTTTAGGCTCACTTTGCTTGTATATAGAAATTTTAGGTTGAATCTACTTAAGGCCCCATTTAGGATCCCTATTTCTCACTTTTCATTTTTGTTCATATCCACTCTCCTTTTAATTTATTTTCTTTTTCTCCTTTTTAAATTCTTTTTTTTTTCTTTTCTCTTATTCCATCTTCCTTACTTTTTTTTTCCTTATATTTCATTTTTCTCTCTCTCTCCTCTCTCTTTCTTTTTTTTTTCTTTCCCATTCTTCTATCTTTCCTCTTTATTTTTAAAATTTTTTCTCTAGCAAGCCTCTCAATAGGTGATCACTCCTTAAACTTTTAGATTTCCCTTTTGAGGGTTGGAGGCATAAAACCCATGAAATTGAAATGTTTCTATGATAAGCATGGTTTAAAGGAATGAAAGTTATTTTTTTATTTTAAAGTAATTGAATTACTAATTACTATTATTACTTATGTATTTATTGAAATAGCCATGAATTCCTTAAATTGCATACTAATGTGTTATTGGAATGAAATATATATATATATATATGTGTGTGTGTGTGTGTGTGTGTGTGTGCTTAGTTAATATAATTAGTGAATGTGTTATTTTATATGTGAATAGTATTATGAAATTAATATATTGTTTGATATGTATAAATGTGTGTGTAGTGTAACGAATGTGTGTCTTTTTCAAATTAATATGCATATGTTATGTTTAAAATTTAGTAAATTTACTTTTGAATTGTTTAGATGTATGACAGATTTTTGTAAACCTTAGACCCACTTTTTAAGCTTAAATTCAACCCAAATGCATTTGAAATTTGCCTAAATTAATTCTAGGACAAATATACCTCTAATGGCTAAGTTTGGATGACAATTGACTACGTTTGGACTTGTTTTCTTTTCTCTTTTTGGGCAGCCCTATTTTCATACGAATTTTCACTTCTTTTCTTTTCTTTCTCCTTTCTTTCTTCCTTTCTCATCCCAAAATCTTAAACCCTAAGCCAAGGTTTATTACAAGCTTTAGGATTTGAATATCATTCCAAGCCAAGATTTAGTCATGTGAGTTAATGCAACCTTTATCTTTTATTTTATGTTCTATAATGTGTTGTTGTAAATGTTAGGATAGATATGATTTTTGAGGTGATAATTTGTGGGATTGATTTGATGCATTGATGATAGTTTGGATGAGATTATGTGATTAATGGAGTGGTAATTTGTATCTTATAAGAGTGTTGTTGTGAGGGAATGAATATTATGGGAGATTGAAAGATTGAGTAGTGAGTTGTGAATTGGAAGTGTGATTAGAGCTTATGCTTAGAAGTAGGATACATGTTGTTAGGATAGTATTTGGATCCTATAACAAGCTTTGGAAAGTTTGAAGTTAGTTTGGAGAATTTTTGAAAAATGAACAAAGTTGTAGTAAAATAGGGGAAATCAAAAACAATTTTCGTATAGGCTAAAATTTGAACGTACGCCGGCATTTGGGGTTTCTACGCCGCCGGCCTAGAGGCGGTGTTGGAAGCCCACAGAATCAAATTTCTTAAGGCCGATCGAACGCCGCCGGCTTTCACTAGAAAAGTCAGCCGGCGTTCATCCTTTCACATTGTACGCCGGCTACTGAGAATCAAAGCCGCCGGCTTATAGGGAGAGGCTGCCAGCATATCTGCGTAAGCGGCCGGTTTACACCTCTCTGGACGTTTTGAAAAATTTTGAATTTGGATTCCACACCGGCTTAAAGCCGCCGGCATAGAATGAAGGCAGTCGACGTACTCTTAAGCGCTGCCAGCGTTGGCAGTGTTAATTTTCATAGTATTGAACACCGGCTCAAAGTCGCCGGCAGCCCCTGCGCTTTTGAATTTTAAAAACTTTTTCCAAAATTTTCCGAAGTTTGATATATGATCAATTACGTATTTGTTAAGCGATCTAGGATATAATAGGATGCTTAAATGATTTATTATGACTTTGTATTAATTTATTTGAATTTCTTTTATATATTTATATTTTATACTAGTTAATTGGTGCTTAAGCTAAGTGTGAATTTAATATTGATTAAACAGTGATAGATCCTCGCCCAGTCAACCCCGTTAGCTCCCGAGCTATCTCAGGTACACAGCAACTTGTCTGTCTCTTTGCTAGGGTAGGCATCAAAATCAAACTACTTTAAAATAAGAAAATACTATTGATATATGAGTGTTGATTGTCGTTGTTTGTCGTTGAATCTGGTTCGGAGAGCGGCACCCTGCTCAAATTGGGGGCAGGGTACTTTCTCGTTAATGGATAGAATTGTTTAGGAGATATGAGTATCCGAGCTGCTTATATCAACCCCCTGAGCGTCGTGATGCGTTACTCAGGATCTCTTAGTATTACGGGCTATGCCGGAAGGTGGGGCTGCCTAGTCTATATGAACAGTAGGGACCACTCAGGGAGGCGGACATAATACTAGATCCTTGTTGTCCGGAGTTTGAATACTCCCGTGTTGTCTTACTAACTAAAGACTTAATAATGAACAAGTGATTGTTGCATAGTGCATTTAGTCTAAGAATGTGTGATCCACTTTGCATTTTGTATTCGTTACTTATGTACTGGGCCTTTGGCTCATATTTTATCTATTTCAGGTGATGATTCCGATGAGTTCTATACAAGTATGGGGTACGGAACCGACTTTGAAGATTTTCTTGATGGGTTGGAGGATTAGAGATGACCATGGACTCAATGGACCCCTATGAATGTAATAGATAAGATGTGATTCTTTTTGGTTGATAATGTAATTATAGTGTTAGTTGGGTTGTGTTTTGAGGATTTTGATTAAGGCTTGTAAGAAGCCTTTAGATGTAATATGTATATATATATATGTGTGTGTATTTAGCTAATTAGAAGTTGAGTGGTTTCCTTTGCCAAAATGTGTGGTAGTATTGCTTTGCTTAAGGTTAAGAAAAAAAAAAAGGATTTTATATCTCCCATTGTATAATATATTCATGGAATTAGATAAACAATTACTCAAACAATTCCTTTAGGCAACCTTACATATAATCTTAGGGGTTATATGTGGTTGAGGAACCGTTATCTCCTATTTCAAATATAGGGGTGATAGCGGGTCCTTACATTTATGTGGCTCAGGCAAGTACAGATTACTCTATCCTTTTATGTAGTTGATTCATCTACTTGAAAGGAGTGATCAATTACTGTTACTTTTTCTCTCTTTTTTATTTTTTTTTAAATTCTCTAGCAAGCGTCTCAATAAGTGATCACTCCTTATGCTTCTAGATTTTCTTTTTAAGAGTTTGAGGTTCAAAACCCATGAATTAAAGTGTTCGTGTAATGAGCATGGTTGAAAAGTACAAATTACTTTTGAATTATCTATTATTATTATTACTCATGAATTTTGTGATTAAGACAAGTACAAATTACTTTGTATATTTTTCCTAGGTGATTCATCATTGCCATCTAATTTATTACTTTATTGTAAATGATTGATAGGGTTTAATTTTTTAAAACTCTTCTTTATTGGAGTTCAAGACATGCCTTCTTTAGTGAATGAGTCTAAATCCTCTCATTGATGCTTAGTTAGTTAGCGTATTAAGTGTTAGTATTTGATATTCTATTTATATTTTTTTCAACTTAATGTACTACATTTCCTTAGGCTAAAAAAATTGACCACTTACTTTTTATCTCTAATTAAGCTTAACATTTGTCTCAGTTATTTCGATTTTTCCTATACTAATTGATTTAAAATACCCTTACCTTAATGGGCATATGTGCCTTTGGTCAAATGCTTAATTACCAATACTTATTTTAACAATCTAAGCTTGATTGACCCACTTTAAGAGTTAATTTCCATAATTTGTTTAATTGAGTTGATCTTCAGATGCCATACTCTAATTGATTGCATTCCCAATCTTGATTTAGTAACCTAGGCTCACTCATGAAGAAACGTCATGGAGAATGAAAGCCCACATTAAACACATATAAGAAGGTGAATGAAATATCAGATACTTCCATGCCGAAGTCATTAAAAGAAGGCAATGAAATAAAATTTTTAGTACAAAAAATAATGTTAGCCAATGGCTATTAAACCTTGAAGCAATTAAGAAACATATTGTCTCTTTCTAAATGAACCTCTATCCTACCAGTATAATTCAAATAAATCAAATACTCTCCCTAATACCATCTAAGGAGGTATTAGTATTAAGGATAACAACAAATTTGAAAAAAATGTGTTCTACAAGGAAATCATAAATGCCCTAAACGGTATAGGGTCATGGAAAACACCAGCTAATGATGGCCTCAATGCCATTTTCTTTAGAAAATATTGAGACATCATAGGAAACTCCATGTCTACCTTGATCAAAAGCTGTGTTGAAAAAAAAATAATCCTAAAAGAAATTAACAATACTCTTTTGGTCTTCATACCCAAAGAACAAGGAGTTAACCTTATCACACAATTTAGATCAATTGGACCCTACACAACAATATATAAACTAATATAAAAAATTCTATCCAAAACATTATAACATAGTATGTAGAAAATTATTAGCCTTATACAAACAAGCTTCATCAAGAACCGTAAGATGGTTGATAATAGTGGTGTAAATTACAACGAAATATCAAAACATTTATGGGTAAGTTCATTTTAGGTCATAATGTGTTTTAGTGGTTCTAAAATAGGTCACAACGTTTAGAGAAGTGAGTTAACTGATATCATCATTGGTACGCATCAATAGGAGAAATATTTAATTAAAACACAAGAATCGCTTCTTTTAAGACCCCATTTACATGTATCAATAGGAGAATATTTAATTAAATCTTAGAAGACACTTTTTCCAAACATTGTAATCTCTTTAAAAATTTTTGAAATGTTGTGACTTATAATGAACTTATCTGCAAATATTGTGACCTTCCGGTGTAATTTACTAACGTGATCTTTTGTATGCTAGCCATAAGAAAAGGAAAAGAGTGGATGGATGTTCTTGAAAATAGATTTCAAAAGGCTTTCAACTAAATTGAGCGAGATTTTATCAAAAATACACTTATTTGTTTAGGCTTCTCACACAGGTTGGATACTTTCATCCTATCAACTACAATATAAGTAATGGTTAATGGCACACCCTCTAAACCTTTCTTCCCATCCAAGGGAATAAGACATGAAGACCTACTTTCTCTTTATTTATTCATTATGGGTATGGAAATCTTATCAAGACTTATGGAAAACAAAGTCAAACATAAACAATGGGAGCCAATTAATTTTGTGAAAAAATAACAAAAACATGATGGAACCTACATATAGGATTTGACCACTACAATAGATAAAGTATATCATGTGTTATATATGCATCAAATGCATGGAAAAGGAGTCAAAACCAACTTAAACTCTTTCCTTCTCTCTCTATCTAAACCACGAGTTACCTTAGGCATGAAGACAAGAAAGCTTAGTTAACATAAGTAATCATTACCGAGCCATTTGCTCGAGCCTAAATGACACATATGATAAATACTTATTTGTTAATATTGTTAGATGAAAACTTACGTGATTACTATATTAAATATTCTGAATATTATGATATACTTGAAATATTAATGCTACGAAAAAGTTTGCAGGGATAGTCAAAAGAACATTGGAAACATTCCATGAATGGCTGGGTCTCAAAATCAATGAATCGAAATCACTAATATACTTTTCAAAGAATGTCACTATAGAGGCTGAAGATACAATTAAGACAATATTAAGATTAAGAGCTACATACTTTAGAGAAGTACCTGGTATTCCCCATAAAGAAGGACTTAAAACTTAAACTAAGCCACTCTCAGGAACTTATTAATAAGATACAAAGCAATTTAGCTAGTTAAAAAGGCAATTTCTAAGTATGGTAGGAAGAACAGTCCTAGCTAAACAATTTTACAAGCCATTCCCAACCACTATCTGCAAGTTTCAACACATTTATAGAGAACCATAGCTGACATAGAAAACATAGTGAAAAAGTTTGTATAGACCTCAATCAACTCTAGAAAAGCAATTTGGATCCGTTAGAGCAAAATGACAATGACCAAAGAAAAAAAAGGGGGGTGGGGTGGGGGTGGGGGTGTTGGAGGAGGGGGAGGTAGGGTGCTACTTTGTCTTGAAGATGTAAATAAAAAGTGCTAGGCTTGGAAAATCAAGAGAACATGAGAATTTGAAAAATATATAAATAAAATATGTGGAGAGTATTGGCGGACAAATCAATCTGATTCCTCATAATGGAAAGAAATAATAGAGGAAAATAATTGGCTAAAAAAATGCAAATTTATCATTAGAAATGGCCAAAATTGCAAATTATGGACATACGTCTGATTCCCTATAGGACCCCTAAACCGAATCTTCTATGGTCCTTTTTCAAATGAGGCATTACAACAAAATGTGAAGCATTGTTGTACCATGGAAACTAAATGGAATGAAACCAATATAGAATATCCCATTAAATAGTAGCTTGCCTAAAGAATAGGACCATAAGCCTCAGCTTCTACATAGAGGACAAAATTTGTGTTAGATACAAGTTTGAAGAAATAGTGCAATTATAGGAGATTTATAAATGCTTAAAACTAGATTTTAACACTAGCAAGTCTATGATTTGTTTTGGAAAGCACCTATAAGTCCTAAAGCAAAACTTTTTATATGGAGGGCCATTAATAACGAATTACCTTCGAGTGCTACAAGGGACCAAAGCGACCTTGTTCTAAATCTATAGTGCGCTAGATGTCAATATGCTAAAGAAGGCACAAATCATGCCTTAAGATCATTCCTTAACCTAACACCTATATAAAGCAATGTTTAGCTATCAAATCTACCAAATGAGAATACCCTTACCTTTCATGAATGTATCCATAAAAATACCTGTTTTCATAGGAATATGAGAGGCTTTCCTAACCTTCCATGACCCATATTATATGCTATGAGTCTCCTACATATCTGTGAAAGAAAGGAATGAAATTATCTATACAAAGGAATCGAAATCCCTAGTTAGCCATAATAATTAAAAATAAGGCATTAAAATACTAAATACATACCAAAATGACATAAAAGAGGATAGAATGAGGTTCTTGACCAGTCGAGCAACCCATAACAATAAAATCAACATGCACATTGATGTATCCTTCCTCGATAAAGAAGCCATAGTTGGGGATGTTTTATTGGACGAAAAAGGATATTGGATTATGGGCTATAACAAACACATAGGACAAATAGACATCATAACTACATAGATCTAGAGCATGTAGTGGGGATTAACTTATTGCTCTAAATTAGAGATTAATCTCATCAATTTTTTAGTGATTCCCTACTTAACATGCAATTACCAAAGAATGAAACTAATGTCAACAATAAATTTCTACATTCCATTATGTCATGTAAGGCAACGATGTGCTACTTTGATGAGATTGTGCTATTGTGTATCTTCGGGCAAGGTAACAAGTTAGCTGAGACTATAACACAACTAAGATGGAATGAAGCCATGGTTATTTTCAATATGTTAAAAATATGTGTGTACTATGTGAAAACTTAGCACTATTTCGGTTGCTAATTTTTATATTTTGAGCAACAAAAGACCCTATAATAGGGATGACGTCCCTTAACTTCATCTTTTATTAAATAAAACATGCTTTCAAATAAAAAAAAAAAAACTAGCCCTACTCTAATTAATTGCTCTATAGTGTATGATGGTTTTACATCTGATGTTTTGGGTTTGTAGTGGATGTGTAATCTTTGTGTTTGTGTTTTAGATTTTGAGTGGATGGATAAGCTTGGTGTAATAAGCCTTTTGAAGTGTCATGTCTTGTATTTCTTAAGCTTTTAGGAAGATCTAGTCTTGTGCATCTTAAGTCCTCTTAGTTTAGGACAACTAGATGGGTTTCATATTAGAGTTATCCTTAGTAGGCTTTTAACACGTGCCCCTATTTCTATAAGCTTTCCATTTTTTACTCTTTAAAGTTATGCCTTAGTGGTCTCATAAAAAGTTCACATTCACGGTTCCGATCAGAAATGTCATTCATCTTAAGCATTATGAGTTTGAAATAAATAACTATCGAACCTTAAGGTTGGATCACTTCCCAACAATTTTTGAAGGTTCTATAAGATCCTTTATTTGTTTGCAAATTTTTAATTTTTGTAATTCCTTTTAACATTAAAAAGAGATTTTTATTTTATTTTTTAAGCCTTGTCTTTTAGTCTTATAAAAATTTCCAACTTTGCCCTATAGTGATTAAAAAAATGGTTTTTGAGACCTTTCTTTTTTTTTTTTTTTTTATGTCCTCGTCAAGAATCAATTTGTTTAACTAAATTTTATCTCATAGGTAGAAATTATTAAGAGTTCAGGAACTTCTATGGTCCGGTCATAGGACCATACCATCACTCATATAAAAATTAAATGGATTATAAAAAAATAAGTGTAAAAAATTTCGAGAGTTCGATTACGGTCAGAAAAGATATAGACTACTCATTCATATGATGGGACCAATCTCATTATAACCGCCATGAGACCGTAAATTTTTCCTAAAAGTTGATACTATAAATGTGAGAAACTATCTATAGGGATGTGTAAAAAAATGATAATTTTGGAAGATAAATATATATTTATAGGGTAATATTAATTAGATTAACAAGTTTATTATAAGGTAATGGACCTCAAGTGCGAATTAGGGGTAAGCGGGTTTAGGGTGGATAGGATATGAAGTCTTACCCACATGCAAGATATAAAATAGAAAATACAAAATATTGTATTTAAAATCTATCTTGTAACACCTTACGCTTACCATGTACTATACACCCTATAAAAATTATAGGATATAGAGCACCCAGTGAAATTTGTAAAATATTTATTTCCTTAAGTTTTTTTTTTTCAAATCTTAAGTTTATTTTAATATATACAATTAACGTAAATAACAAACATTTTCAAATTTAAATTAAAAACATATGTACATATATTTAAATGAGTTTGCGGGTTAACCTGACTTGCGACGGGTTAGCTTGCTTTAACCTGCGGATTATGTCAGGTAGGTCAAAATGGTCTCACATTAGTGTGGTTAAAACTTTTAGCCTAACTAGGTAGTTTTTGTTGCTTAAATAAGTTGGCCCGCATAAGTCACCTCACTTGCAACTCTAAATACATGTTTCAGCCTTTATACTCCATATATTACCTTATGAGAACAGGTTTTAAAAAAATCATATCCATTCCCTACCTTTTAAACCTCAATACCCACCCAAACCTTACTTAGCTGAGCATGGTACAAATGGGTACACGTACCCAGGTCAACCGAGTGAGGACCTATATGATTGGATTACCTACTCACCTTAGTGAGTAGAAATAATAATTTACTAAGTTGGATCATTTAAAGGCATGATAAATTAAATGGTTATTGTTTTTTTTTTGGGGCCATTTAAATGGTTATTAATTACAAGATTGACGTCTAAAGAAAATGTTAACATACTAGGCTAATGCTCTTTGTTCCTTTATATTTTGTTTTTCAAATTTTCCTTACAAATACATTGGGTTGACATAATACATGTGTAGGTTTTTGTCATTGAATTAGTTGGGCTAAAATTTTTATAAAATAGGAAAGTATAAAAATCACATCCAATACTTGAATTTTATGGTTAACTACCTAAAATTTAAAATAACTAATTGGTATTTGAACTTTTGTCATTTTTGTAATTAATTGCCCAAACTTTTCTCTCTTTTTTTCAATTAATTACCTAAACTTTGTCTATTATTATCATTAGCTACTTATTTTAGGTATTACAAAAGTGTCCTTGAAAAGATTATGAATGGTATATTGATACTTTTAAACTTCAGGTAGCTAATTGTAAAAACGAGTAAAATTAAATGCCAATTTTGACATTTACAACTAGAAATTGAATTGGCTTATTCTTAAAAATTTTGAATTTTTCATTTTAAAAATCTCACGAGTTGAAGATTTTTATTTCGAAAGATTAGAAAGTATTTTTCTTTCTCGCAACTTTGAAATTTTTTGAAAGAATATTTTCTCTGTAGATTTTGTTTTTGTTTTTTTTTTTTTTAATAACAATTGCCAGCTTCGCGAATTTTATCCAAATGAATTCTCATAACTGTATCCTCCATGCAAAATTTAAAATAGAAAAGGAGGGTTTTATAAATTCCTAAGTTTTGTCGCCTCTGAATTTTTGAGAAGGGTTCAAACCACACTAGAGTGAGGGTGGGGCACTTTGATCACCACTAGAATGTGATTTGATTCCAACAAGTGTTGTCAATCTAGCATTGAATCCGTCTGTTGAGTCTTCTGATTCAACGTGGTTGAATCTAACTTTAATCGTGGTTTTCATCTGATTCAACCTGATTCTATACATTAATCCTTAGTTATCTAATGTCTAGATCAACACCCAAAGCCAAGTATGATAATATTGATTCTAATCATATCTTGGATGTCTTTTTCGAAATATTAAAACCTTCCGATAAAAATTTATCTGATCTCTCTCTAATTTCTTTTTCATTTTCCTTTTTTCAGTTTAAATAAATGCACATTTAGTTATTTCAATATTTACACAAGAATATAACATTTACAGAACAAAAAAAAAAAAAGGAATTAAAAAAAAAGAAAAGGCAAAGTGAATTAATACGAATATACTCGTTTGGAGAAACCCATATGGCTATCCACATCATCAAAACCTGGATTTGTAACATGTCACTCAGCTATTGAGAGTGAAGCCAACATCTTTTATCCTCCCTAATTTGACTTGCATTGAACTTTTCTCTATTAATAAAAGTTGCTTGACAAAAATCAAGAAAATAATTTATTTTTAAATATCTTATTTTAAAAGCATTTTTGAAAAATTGAGCCGCCATCAGTGGATGCCAGGGAAAGGAAAATTTAGAGTACAACAAGTGGAATGACCTTGACTTTAGGCGCTTCTTTGATTTTTTTTTTTTCCCTATTTCCCTTTTTCTTTTCTAAAGAACTTTAAGATCAAAGAGAACAAGGTTGCCTAATTAAAATTTGTAGGATTTCATATAGGCGCTTCCTTTTGGAAAAAATTCTTTAACTACCCCTCTCTTTTTATTGATTCCTCCTTTTTAAATGAAATAGTCAACTATGAAAAAGAAAGAAGAGTCAATGATAAAGAAAATAAATAACGCAAGCAAAAATAATTTTTTAATTTTTTTAAAGGTTTTTTCTTTTATTGTAATTTTAAGGAAAATAACCTAGTGTAGATTTAGTTGAATGATGCATAATTGATATGGTAATAAAAAGTATATTGACACCATTTTAAAAAATTTTATACTTTCGTTGACTATTGAATAGTGTAAATTCATGCATGAATACAACCTTAGTTGCATAAATAAAATAATAAATATATAATTTTTTATATTTATTTTAATGATCAAATAATTAACTGGTAATCTCATCGGTTCTTGTCTTTTTTAATGAAGAAAATCTTTCTTTAAAATATAGGGATAAAAGTTTCATTGGATTATACTATGCTTGTTATATATAGATAGTGTATAAACACTAACTAAATTTCAACATTTTAACATATATAGTCTGGCAAAAAAAAAAAAAAAAAAAAAAAAAACGAAGCACATATATAGTGTGTAAAATACAATGGTAGAAACTATCATCCTTTTACCATACATATTAAAATTTTATTATTACTTATTTATTACTTTTACCTATATCATCATATAATACACGATCTTTTTTTTTTTTTTTTCCAAAATTTAGAGAGAGAGCGCCAACTAAAAGATTAGCAATCTATAAAATTCTGATTGTGCAGCTTTTTAAGTTAAAATTGATGATATATGTTTAGAGTAACCTAATTGAACCAAATCGGAAATTTGATATGTTTGTTGTTACAAGTCGAAACTTATATATATATTTTGAAAGCTAAATCATTTTTGCTTCAGAAACAAGGGGATGTTTTCGATTCTTCATGGACTCTCATGTCAAGGAAAATTCAATTAAAAATAAAATGCTTATGTCACAATAATTTTGTATATTAACTCGCCTATATCCAAATTAAATATGATGGATATTTAAAAAAAAGGAACATTACTTTCCTATGCTTTTACGGAAAGTTTCCTGGAGTGTTCTTTTTGGTACATTGAGATGGTTTCCTTTTTCCCATTGTAATCAAGTGAGATGATGAATTACCAAATGACTTGGTTCATAAGTCTTTGACCTAATCAAGAACTCCCCGCTCTTAAGATTTAATAGGGGAAGCCCTTAATAATATTGAGGGTTAATGTCACGAATGATACTCAAATTTTGATAGATGATTAGGTATATAGATTTTAAAATTGGTCAATTTAGTACCTCAACTTTAAAATTGATTAATTTATTATATAAAAAAACTTTTCATTCATGTAAATAGTATTTTCGTCAAATTCTTTTAGATATTAAATTGATCAATTTAAAGTTTGGATACTCAATTATATATTTTACTAAAGTTCAGCTACCATTTATAATATTTATCTTCAATTAATAGACCGAGTAAATTGATTAATGATATTAATAGTAGTAAAATTTTAACATTTGAATAGTTTTGTAAAAATTATCCATCATTATAGCCACTTATTAAAATAATATTAATAATTATTTCCAAGTCTTCCCATCATGATAATACCACTCAATATTTTTTTCAGATTTAACACAAACACTCGCAACTCAAAAGCAGTTAGGTTAAAGTTGGGCCTTTGTTATATCGACACGTGCATGGTTAAATTGAGGGAGGAATCCGAACTTCGAAGTAACTAGTATCTACGATATTCCCATTTAAATTTATTCTCTCAATGGAAAAAATAAAAAGAAATGCCGCAACACCTTTTCTGTCCACTTTGAGATAAAAAGTAAAAGCAAGAGAAAAGTAAGAAGAAAAAAAGGAGATCAAAATCATAATATAAAAGAAAGGAAGAGAGGAAAAAAAGAAAAAGCTATAATAAAGGAAGAAATAAAGAAAAAATATACAATGAGAAATGCCTTAGTGGTTAAGAAATTAGTCTAAAATGTTTTGAGTATTTGGGTCCAATTATTATAGAAAGAAGGATAATGAAATATTTTTTCTTTTTATAAATCTCTTGACGAATATACATCTTACTATTTTAAAAAATTATTTAGTTAATAATATATGTTATGTGTAATAATATACACATGATAAATAAAATATTAATAATTTTTAAATACATAAATGATTATTTTGCTCTTTCATATATTAAAATATGGTTGATTGTGCTGTTTGTTACCTATTCAATATTTTTCTAAATGTACAGTCTATTTATTACCGAAAAAAAAATAAATAAAGGAAGATGTCAAAAGGACAAAGACGACAAATGTTCTCTATTTCAAAGCTCAATGATTCACTTCCCCCTTTCATTTTCATTGGACTTTATATAGCCCTATCTTTTCTCCTAATTTAAAAGCTTTTGTTGTGAAGGCCCCTCTATAGTCAGTTCTTTAGCTCCCATCTAGGAGTAGAGCTTTAAAGAGTTAAAAAAAAAAAAAAAAAAAAAAAACAAAGCTCCAAAAGATATCATTTGAAAGGCAAACCACAAGCTAATTAAGCTAAGAGGAAAAGAAAGAGAGATAGAGAAATGAATCAAGATGTGTTGCAAAGTTCACAAGTTCAGTACATGATGGCTAGAAACCCTAATTGGTGGAGCATCAATAATAGCATACCACAACCCTCTTCTTCTTCCTCCTCCTCTTCCTCTTCTTTTACTTGGATTTCAAATAACTATAACACTTTCTTACCACAATTTGGTTACATACCTAGTTCTCTTTCATCTCTTCTTAATCCTAGTTTTATGCCTAGCTGGAATGATAATCAAGATCAGCTTCCTGAGTCATGGAGCCAATTGCTCATGTAATTAAATCATCACATCTTCATCTCTTCTTCTCCTTCTTTATTTTTATTATTATTATGCCTCAACTATGGGTTAATTTAACTAGAATTATGTGGCTTTTTTTTTTTTTTCCTTTTGGAACCTAGGCTTGCATGTGTGCACACTTACATTATCCACAGCATCCATTTAAACTATATTAATTAAAGGTAACTATGATTTTTTCCTTGAAGGGGTGGATTGGTGGAAGATGAAGATAAGGGTGGCATGTTGAACCAATTCCAAGGAAAGAGATTGGAGAACTGGGAGGAGCAAGTGCTTTGTCAAGCTCCAAGTGCTTCTGTTTTAGATGTAAAGAAAGAAGACTCTTCAGGCAGCTATGCGTATGGACACACACCAAATATCAACCTCAATAATATTACTAGAGAAGGATCTAGCATTATTAATTGGTCCCCTATTTTGCCTGCTTCTCCATCCAAGTCAAGTAGTGTCACAAGTCTTAGCACTTTAGATTTCTCCAATAAGAAGAAGATAGATGGAAGACAACACCCATCAGATCTATCCTCAGAGGTAAATGTTGAAAAAAATATAATTACCTTTCAAAGTCATATATGCATACACACATATATATATATAATAAATCCTATAGATGCTTTTAGTTGTACTTGTCTTCATCTATGTTCCATTTGGTTATATAAATAATAGGTTTGCAAGAACATTTTTTCTTTTTAAAAGAACAACAGGAATGGAGAACTAGTCTCAATTTAACAATACTTACTGCAGTTGTTGTCACATATCATAATTATTTTTCTAATTTTTTTTATAGATTTTAACAATAGTTTTGTGCATTCAGGAAACGTATTAAAATCTACAGCATGTACAATCCTATAGTAATATGCAAAACAATTTTACTATTGCAATAGCAAGATGTGATGAATTGCTGCTATAGGTATTTATCAAAAATAAAATTTTACTATTTTATTATGATAAAGCTCTGGAACAGTACTTGTAAACTGCTACTAAGTTCTTGTCCATGTTGTTCTTCTTCTTCTTTTTTTTTTTTTTTAAGTAGAAAAGATCTTAAATTCAGATGTTTACTAGTTTTAGTTATATTCCAATTTCTTGAAGTTTCATTTTCATTAGCTATTTCAGACTAATTTATTAAATTATAAATGGGGCATGACTCAATTTAAGTAACAAACAAAATGGCAATAATATTGCATTAATCATATATCTATGCAGCTAAAATTTGTACAAAGAAAAAGTGACTTTGATGTATGATGACTTTTTTTTTGGCCTTTCCTTTTTTCTTAATTAGTGCAACAGCGATGCCACTGGTGGGGCTCAAAAGAAAGCCAAAATTCACCATGCTTGTACCCAATCTCCCTTCAAGGTAAATTTCTCTCTCCCTCTCACTCTCTCTAATTTTATTGTCACAAATACTAATTGTTATAGCCACCACATCCATCACAATTGGGAGGAGATTCAAATCCAATTGAACTGAAAGATCATGAATAATGTTTCTAGGTTACAAAACTATTGACTATACAATTTTATAGTTCAACGAAAAAATATATAATATGATTGGTGAAGATACAGATGAAAGTACTAATAAAAACATAATAAGTTAACGATAAACTCTTACACTGCAAATTAGTAAAAGCTTTATTTTACATGTGGTATTGAGTTAGTATGTATTGTCTTTTTTGATTGTCTATTTCTTTAAACACAATGATTCCTCAGCTAGATCGGTTTCTTATATAGAATAGTAATGAGGATATATAAAGAATGTTATTTAACAGGAAGAACAGACTGGTATGGAAAGTAGGATTTGTATGGTGTGAACAGATTATTCCTTTTGCTATAAAAATTTCACCGGTCCAAAAAAATATTCCCTCTTTTCTATGTTCTTGTCTTTTTATGGTCCTTGGCGCGATGATGACTGTTATTTAGTTATCTTCCACTAGCTCATTAATTATTAAATTTTTATTTTGTTTATTTATATACTTTTTGTTTGGGGAAGCAGGTGAGAAAGGAAAAATTAGGCGACAGGATCTCAGCACTACACCAGCTAGTTTCTCCATTTGGGAAGGTAATTATCATTTTCTATGTTGAGTTTTTTTTTTCTTTTATTAATTCTCATGATTACAACTGAGATTGAGTGTTTGCATTGGGCATATTCCACTTGAGAGATCAAGAAAAATATCACTAAATTATAAGACTATTTACTTTTTTAGATTGTGTTATTGAGTAAATATATAGATTATTTTAAATATTTAATTGCCTTCAGAGATTTAAAAAACTCTTTTTCCATCTTAGATTATTAAATAATTATAGGATAAGTAAAGCGTGGCATCATCGAGAATGGAATATAATACATTATCTAAATATTAATGGATACAGCAGGTATTGATATTGACTATTGATGAAACGGTAAGTAATTAAATATCTTAACTGTGACTCCAATGTGTTACTTTGATGACCATAACTATCTATCTATATATATATATATATAGGCAATGCCCCTAAAAATTGTAATTTCCTCATTTCCATTGTCATGTATGATTGTATTCATAAGTACTGCTTGAAGAAGTAAATGAACGAGGTAAGAGATGCTTACTTTTTAGCTATGTTCTTTTGCTTTTTTGTAGACTGACACTGCCTCGGTCTTGATGGAAGCCATTGGATATATCAGATTCCTTCAAAATCAAATTGAGGTAACACCATAGTTCTATATATTGGTTTTGTAAAGCTTTTATTTTATTTTATTTCTGTAAATATGTACAAACATTGCTATTAAACCATGTAAATCAGTGGAAATGGATCTTTTCATTGCTTTCACTCAATTTCCACAACAAAAAGCATCAATTTTTAAGATAAGTTTATTTATTATCATTTTAAGTTATTAAAAAAATGAATAAAAAATTTAAAAGATAAGGGAAATAAAGTATCCAATGAAAAAAATCATGAAAAATTTTAAAAGTTATCCAAACTTTAATAACTTAAATAAACTTTATAAAATGTTAATACTTTACTTAACTTTTATGTAATATCAATTCTTATATATTTTTTACCACTAAAAATTTTAATATTTTATATCTCAAAAGTTGATATCTTTTGAAAAGTCAAACCATCTCAAACACTAATTTGAGAAACTGGAAAATGTAAAGAACCCAAATCCATAAACTAAATATGTCTACAAAATAGATATTCTAATAATAGGTCTAGTTGAATATAGAAACATATATAATCTTGATGTGTTTTGACATAGGAAAACACATGTTAATGCAATATATTGGTATTATTGACGTGAATATGTAATTTATATGTTGAAAAGCTAATGAAAATCTTATGTACATTGTGTTGTCATTTTTTTCACTACATATTTTCTGAATGTTGTTGTACCTACATGAATGAAGGCCCTCAGCATGCCTTACTTGGGCAATGGATCGGGAAATAATACAAGGCAACAACATGCTGTAAGTAATACTATCTTCATTATATCTACAACTACATCAATTGAACATCTCATGTATATATATATATATATGTATGTATGTATAAGACATCGTTTGTATACACACATCCACAACATGTACCTTAATAATTATAAAGGAATGAAACTACCTAAAGTGGAATTTTTTTTTTTTTTTGGGAATACAAGATGATTACAGTTTAATATAAATTGAAATTAATATTTTATCAGAAATGTCATTACCTTACCCACTAATTTGGTAACTATGCACATTCCTTATTATATTTGTAGCATTTAAAATTAATATATCATATAAAGTATAGGGCATCAAATCTAAAGTAGGGTAAAGGGTTAAGTTCATAATCTTATCTATTCCATGAAAAAACCCAACAATCCAACGTGCATAATTGTTTGAGGTGAATGGTTCTAAACCCCTTTTAGGTTGTAGAATCGAATCAGATTTCATGGATTTAGGGCTTTTTTACCAACTATTTAAGGCGGATGAGATCATATAATTGAAGATTGTAGACCGCCTTCCTCTTAATGAAATGACAAATTCCAGGTTTATAATATAGATTAATTTGATAAGAAGACGTAAGAGACATGGCGTAGACTATAATAAAGCCAAATCAAGACGACCAAGATTGCTTTTTTCCAATTTAATCTCTGTAGTTTCACGAGAATAGGACTCAGTCCTGAAATTTTGTTTGCTTTCATTGACAAATGATCTAGTACTCTTACTAGGTACGAGGAGAGAGAACTTGTATGTTTCCTGAAGATCCTGGGCAGGTAAAGCTATATATAGATTTTCCATATACATTCTTCTCCATTACGTCGAAATACTAGCCTTATAGAACCACTTTTTCAATTTCTTACATTGGTTGCATTAAATATTATTCTATCTGTCTTATAATAAATATTAAGCATGCCTAAGAATTAAATAGTTTCATTTAATACATGGGTTCCATGAACTATTTGACAGTTCTCAATTATGATCGCATTATTAAAATAATTAATAGATTTATTATTATATTTATTTAACGTTTTTTTAATTGATTAATGGGATTACAAAAGTTCTCTTTATAATTTCAATCAACATCAAAATCTTCAAAACTCTTGAAAATTTACTTTCTTAAGTAGGTTTTTCCTCTACTTTTTTTTTTTTTTTTTTTTTGGTTTTGGACATGTGACAAATATGTATATGAGTTGAGGTTAAACCCAAATCTTCCTAAAAAGTGCTTTTTGGTTACTAATAATAATATTGCTCAAAAAAGGATAATGAAAAAAAATAGTATTTATTTTAAAATTATAGTATCAAAGGAAAAAGAGAAAAATTGGGTCCATGAATATATCTTTTTATAAATTTAGAGTTTATGCCTCAATTTTACATATAAGGGCACCCCCAACGCTGGTGTTTAGCATAAAATCATAGGCGGAAGGATCTTTTTTATCGTCCTTTGAGAGTGGGATCAGTCCTTGGCAAAAATCAAAGTCTTCGGACAAGGACTTGTTCTATCTGCTTATTTTCATAAGATGTTGTGTGTAATTTTTATTATTATATGAAAATTAAAAAATTATAAAAGGTTATGAAAAATTTTATGCGAAAGATTTTATAAATTTTTTTAAAGAAAAAGTTCTTAAAATTTTTATATAACTTTTTAAGAATCTCTTAAAAGTCTTACGTACTGTAGGTACTCTAAAGAATATTAACACAATATCAAAAGATATAAGAAACACATTTACAGTTTACCGTTTACCCCATATTTTTCAGCTTTATATAATTATTTTTACTGGTAGCATAACAATTAACGTCACAAGTAGAGCAGTCAAGACCATCTTTTAATGAAAAATCTGAGTAAAGTCTCCAACTTTATTGACTTTTGTTTCCACTTTCCGAACATCAAAATAAAGTGTGATAACTGTCAGCAAAAATTTTCCATGAAGAAATAGGAACTACTTCTGTCTTTTTATTGCCCCTAAAAAAAATTAGGCTGATAGCCTCTGACGGTCTGTCTCCATTCCTTTGGACCAGCTGTTGAACGGTAAATCCTTAAAGCCAAAAGAGGCGTCTGATCAGGTACTCCACAAATATGTGTCCTGAGAAATTCCTTTTTTAGGGCTTTGCTCTCTGATTTGTTATCTTACTTCTATGTTATCTTTGGTTTGCGGGTATAAATTAGGTGAATAGACCGATGAGTCATCCGGATTTAATTGAGAATAGTTAAGTCCAAGTCGACCTTGATTATATCACAAATCCAATCAGATTCGATGCCAATTAAATTTGATTACATGAATATCGTTTTAATTGAAAGATTTTCTTTTCTCTTATTAAATAAATTATCTCTAAATGAGTTTAATCGAATCAAATTTAATTTACAGATAATCACTTCAAATCATACTTTGAGTAGAAATTCTTTGCTATTTATACAAAATCACTATTCAATGTTTATTACATTTATGGTTTGAAGGGTAGCTTCCGAGTTACATTACAAAAGAGTCTTGTATGTCAGCAACTTAATTGCAAGATAGGTTTTATTTTATTTTATTTTATTTTAAATTTGCTCCACATACATATACATATATATGTATATGTATAGCCTTCTAATATTTGAAAAGGAACATTTCGACAGTCAAATATTTTGAAAAGAGTATTTCAAACACTATGCAAAAAAGAAAAAAAAATGTTCCAATATTTAGTTTTTACTTTTATAAGAATTGGTTCTAGTTATTGTTATCCTTTATTCCCTTTTCTCTATCTCTCTTTTGAATTTTATCATGAGCAAAATGGTTGTAAAGGGGTTAAAAAAAAAAGAATAAAAATGCTTAATTTTTAAGATAAGAGAACTCAGTATAAATAGAGTAAGTATACAAAGTGAACTTCAATCTATCATATTTTATTTATGATATAGTAGTCCTATTTTTGAAGAAAAATACTTGGGTATATTTCATTATGTTGAGTAGCATCATAAGATCAGATATCATAAAATATTTTTATATATTAAAATATGGATTAATATTGCAAATGGTATTTGAATTTTGGCAAAATATATAATTAGCTAACTGAATTTCAAAATTGATTAATTTAGTACCAGAAATTTGAAATTAAACATTTTGGTACTTTTCAAATATTAAATTTATCAATTTTAAAACCCTTGTACTTAATTACATATTTTATCAAAAGTTCAGATACCATTAGTGATATTCACCTTAAAATAAAGTAATTTTGTATTTTCCTTCCAAATTTATGGATAATATTGAGGAGTAAAATGATTTGTCTCATGTCATATTTCGTCTTCTTCAAACAGTTTGGTCTCCCATGGTTTAACTGATACATTCGCCTTGAAATTGTAGGATTCATACGAGGAACCAAAAAAAGATCTTAGAAGTAGAGGCCTGTGTTTGGTTCCGGTGGCGTGTACACTTCAAGTAGGGAGTGACAATGGAGCAGACTATTGGGCCTCCGCTCTTGGCCGTGCCGCCGGCGGCTTTCGATAAGATTACAAGCTGAGAGAGAGTTCTAGTGGCCAAAGCTGAGAAGAACTTGCAAGAGACTGCACTTTCATATAACATCATGAGCCATCAATCTGCTAAGAAATTTTTGAAGGCTGATAGCTCATGATGCTATATATATAAATATATATCATGGTTAATTCAGAAACAGGATAATATATTTGTGCAGTTGGAGCTTAGGCATATGTACAATAATATCCTTAACTATATTGTAGGGTTTTATAATATCTTAATGCTAGTACATCATTATTTTAATGCGCACGTAAAGCTTGTGTGTATAAGAACATAGTTTAACAGCTGGGTAGGCTTACTAAACACGATTACGATATACAATAAATGAATTCAAGATTACGTCAAGTAAAATGTGATATTGGCAAATAGATCCATATCAATAAACTAATGGCAAGTAATGAAGAAACTTTTACCTTTTGTTTATAATATATTGTGCCCAATTAGAGGTTATGACACATAATAGAAACTAATGGGATACATATCTCTGTGATTTGATAGTTAGAGTCTTGCCCAAGGATGCTAAAGAATCAGTGATCTTTGTAGATGTATGGTTTTTACTAGAATTCAAAGTGTTAATGAGAAAATAATACTTAATGTAATTTTTTAGGGAGAATGACGAAAAGGAGAAGACAGCCTTAACATCTCACATATAAAAGTAAAAAGCAAGAGAGTTTGAGTAAATCTCGCATATCAATTTTTCAATTCTTAAGCAACTATATTGATAGTTGCTTGATTTTCTTATTTGATCCATGAAAGCGAAGTTTTCTCGATGAAATGTTGTTTAACTTCTCTTTCCAAAAGCTAAAAATGAAAATCCTTGAGTGAAGGATGACCATTAAATCATCTGATTGATTGATAGAAGAGAAGGAGGAAGCTTGTTTTATGTTTATCCAAAATGTGCCTGCTATGGGTCAAGCTAGCAACCATCCACCTATGTGAATAAACTTGCTCGAGAGATATTTGGATACAAGAAACCAGTCTAACAATCTTTTTTATGAGCCTACCAAGCTGAATCTAAGCTTGTTTGATGTTTATCTAAAATGTGCTTGCTATGGGTCAAGCCAGTAAGCATCCTCCTATGTGAATGCAATTGCGTAAGAGAGATTGGATGCAACTAACTAGCCTAACGATCCATTTTCTAAGCTAACCAAGCTGAGTCTTCCCAAATTAATGCAATAAGATTAAAATGATTTGTTTTTTTGTTGCCGTGCCAATTAGGCCTGAACTCTATTACCTGACCTACAAGTCAAACCCAAACGATAATTTATATATTTATCAAGCCCTACATTCTCTAATGTATCATATTGTTGAGAAAAAGGTGAAAAATAATAATTAAAATAGTTAATTACAAAAAAAACTTACATGTGGTTTTATTTATCTGCAAATACATGACCTTTATTATTATTATTATTTGACAAATAGGTGATCTGTATTTAACATAAAAGTGTTAATACTATTGAATATTATTGAAGAGACATGTGTCCAAAACTTATTGGTCTAAAAAATTAATTTAATAAAAAAAATTACCAAATCATTTTAAATAAATAAACATATTAAAAATCATTTTTAAGAATATTGGAAAATCAAAAAAGAAAGGACAAAAAAGTGATATTTTTTAAATTGTCTTGCACATAAATACAAAGATTCATTCCCAAAATATTTAGTTTCCTCCCTTTACTTTCCAACATCTTTACTTAGGGGAAGATAAACCGACACACAGCCAGTAAGTATAATCCACTAATGAAGCCAAATTTGCAAAGAAATAGACCTTTACGTTTTGATCTTGATATGGGGCATGGAGGAAAAAGGTTAATGACTGGAGCACAAAAACTAAGGAATGGATAATGGAGGTTTTGTAATTTGTTGCAGAGAAAGAGGAGGAGTTTGTTTTGGTTTCACTTAACAAGTAGTTTGGCCACGTACAAATAATAATGCAGAAGCAATATCGAGACTTTTAATCTCATTCAGTACTCATTCGCCAAAAGGATTGTCAAGATTTGTCTTCTTTCCATTTTATTTTTTAACATATGCTTGTGGTACTGCTGCTTGTGATCGTTCTGGCGGGGACAACTGCTGCTTGTGATTGTTCTGGCGGAGGCAGCTGTAAAACATCCAACCAGCGTATTTGAGAGGTGATTTTGATGGTTTTAAGGGGCAAAAAGGAAAAGATTGTTTCTTCCATTATGAGGCGTTCGTACAAGATGAAGGTATTGAGAAGATAAATTTTGTTTTGGTCTTAACAGAAAATAAAAATATGTTAATTTATACAATGTCAGGAAAAACAGTTAATATTTTTAATTTTCTGGTATTTTAAAAAATAACTCCTCCTTTTTTGTATTTTTCAAATGATTTCTAATATTTCTTTATTTACTTAAAATTATTTTGTAATACTTTCATATTAAATTAATTTTTTAAATTATATGACATTGACACGTATCCTTTCAATGGTATTAAATAATATTAACTTTTCTAACTCAAACTTAGTCACCTATTTGTAAAATAACAACAACAACAAATCATATATTTGCAAATAGGAGAAAACAGGGGTAACTTTTTGTAATTAATCCTAATTAAAAATAAATACAATTCAAAATGAGTTCAATTATTATTGGAACAAAAAATAATGATAATAACAAGAAGAAAGAAGGGAAACGGAAAAGGCCGAACGGCCTAAAAAAATGAAAGAAGAAAGGGCCCTCGTTTAAGAGGCCTTGGCCAGCAATCATCAACCCTGCTCTTGGGCTTGTCCCACATAAACCAAAAGGCGAGTGATGGGCTTATTCTGATCTCTGAGATACCTCCGTCAAATTATATATTTTAGGAAAAAAAGGCATATAAAATGTTAGATAATCACGTATTTATGATCCCCTTCTATATTCTAGGTTTCATAATCAATAGCAACGATAATAAAAGGAATGTAAATTTAAGAGATGCATTTGCTTTGCCAAATATGACTTGGGTATTAACTAATTTAGTTATAAGTTAGTTATATATAAATATAAGCATGGTTCGGTTCCAAATCGAAAATCGTTACCGGTGGTTGTTGAACTAAGACTGGACTACTTGACTGGTTCCAGAACCAGCTAAGCAATCATCATTTTTCTAGTTCCTCAGAGGTTCTACAGCTTAGAACAGCATGGAACCAGCGGTTTCAGCTTGTTTAATTTAAAAAAAAAATTAGAAAAAAATTTAAAAAATTATAATAACTATATAATTATTAATATTTACACTATTCTATATGAACTTCAAAATTTATTACCTACTTACAATATTTATTGCATTATTATCAACAATATAAATAAAAATAACCTAAAATCATATATAATTTAGTTTATATAAACTTCTCTTAAAACAAAATTCATTTCCTTAAGAACAAAATACTATTTTTTGTACTGTAATTTTCCTTTTGTTTCTAGAGTATTTTGTGATCTCATTTACTAATTAATTGATAATGATTGTGCTTATATATAAAAAAGTGAGTATTCTAAACAAATTAAAAAAAATTAGTTAAATAATTTAATAATTTAAACAAAATAATTAATTTTTTAAAATTTATTTTATTAAAAACTAAAATTCATTTATTTTTACTTAAAAAAAAAAGCAATTCCATGATTCCAAAACCGAAATTAAGAACCATCGGTTCCATATAACGGAACCGAAACCGTGGAAGACAATTATGGTTCCTCATTTTTAAGACCTAGAACAGCGGTTTCGGTTCCAATTCAGTTCGATTCCAGAATCGTAACTATGTACATCCTATACTATATATATTATATATATATATATATAGTCTACAAGACAAAGATTGATAAGATTTGTTATGTAGTCCATCACACTAATTAACTAAGCAACACTCGGGGTAGGCAAAAAACCAACAAAACCGAACCAATCCATAACCAAAAATATGTTTTGTTTTAATAGTTTGGTTTAAAAAATTTTCAATCCGAACCAATCCATAAATTTATGGTTTAATGTGGAAGGTAAAACAAACCAATCCGTAAAACCGAGCCAAACCAGTTTAGAAAAATATAATAATATTTTACTATATATTCATATGATTTGATTTAATATTTATTATTTGGTGAATATTTATTAAAATCAACTTGTTCATTTTTAATTTTTTTAAGACTCATAAAATGTATTTTTTTGTTGATGATGAATGATTTTTTTTAATTGCTTTTAACTTTATAAAATATGAAATTTATTTGCTCAGTTAAAAACTTTTATTATGTATTAAATGTTTAATATATTTTATCAGCGAATCATTTTATTCGTTGATAAATTTTATTGATAGATGGTTTTTTATTTTATCTAAATTTATTGGTAGATAATTAACTTGATGATTCTATTAAAAACTATTAATTATGATGTATTGGTTGGCGAATATTTTATTAGTAGATAACTGATTTTATAGAAAACTATATATTAAAATATGATGAATTCATAAAGTATTTTGTCTTGGTTTATAACATAAACTTGTAAAATGATATAAATATTTAGTATCTACATAAATGTAAAAAAAAAAACTAGAACAAAGAAAATTTTTGTTAAAATTTTGATTTAATCCGTAATCCAAACAAAATAAAACCGTTATTTAATAGTTTAAAAAAATTTTAATCAGAATCAAACCGTTACTTAATGGTTTGGTTTAAGATGGGGAAAAAAAAAAAACCAAACCAATTCGCACCCAACCCTAAGTAGCATTGTTCAAAAAAAAAAAAAAAAAAAAGAAACTATCTAGCAAAATACCTTTTAAAGAAATAGTTGTCAAATAGATATAATTTAGATGGACTATTTATGAATTTTTTTTAAAATTATATTAAGACTCACAATTCTAAAATAAATTGAAGAAAAAGAAAAGTGAAAAAAAAAAGAGAAAAAAATCTAATACAAGAGCATGGGATTATTACTAAATTGTATCAACACATTCAATATGCCAATAAGGTATGGAAGTACTGCATTGCTCTGGGATAAATAGAGCTAACCAAGGGGTTTGTCTCCTTACATTTTTCCACTTCCTATTGTTCATTGGAGGAAGAAGTGTATAATAAGCCATTCATTTTTCATAAGCTTGTCATTCCACACTCAATAATAATAGTTAGATAGTTGTGCTTAGAGGCATGTCGTCTCTCTTTGTGCTTCTAAATCAATATGTATAAAATGTTTGGATTATATGCATCATTACCTCTCCCTTAGATGTCTTAATTAGACCAAAGTGGTAATGACAATCATTATGCCACTACTTGTGATTGCCTTGCACTAAATGACTAAGCAAAAGGCTTTTCATTGCTACTGGTTGACCATTTCCCTTAAGTTAGCCAGGTTTTGATTTCGCACAATTGATATAGTAAGATGAACATATGTTTCACATGTGAGTTGATGAAAAGAGCTCCCTTAGTCAAGAGAGTGCAATTTAAAATGTCGAATATGCACATGATATATTCGCCAATAAAGCTTGGAATCGTTGGTCAGGTCACCTCTTCAAAAGGATGGTTTATACCTATTTAGTAGAGTAACCTGTCCTAATTTGGATGCTGCATGTATCTAGCTAAAAGTCATCATGGGTCGGTTCAAGATCAAAACCAAAGTAGAACCCTGTTTCAAAATTGGTAGAATCAGAAACTGTAAAATAAAAAATAATAAAAAAATCAATTAAATAACTTTACTTAATTTAAGTAAGAAAAAAAAATGGAAAGAACTTTTAAATTAAAATAACATTGAGCATAATAATAATTAACATATAAAATATTCAACATATAAATAAGACCTACAAACATAAATACAAGTCTCACTTTGTTAAGAAAGAAAAACTATTTTGGCTATAAGTCTATAAGTTCAACAACATATACCATAATAAACTTTGGCTTTAGAGACAAATTTCTGTCTCTGAAAGTGAAAAATCTGTGTCTGAATAAATTTTTTATCGCAAATTTCTATCTCAAAAATCATTGTCGCTAATTCTTTTAGAGACGGATTTATTTTCCGTCAAAATTTGCAATGGAATTTCTATCGCAAATCTGTATTTGTTTTACAATTAGTTATTATTAAATACTCAATTAGTAAATAACAAATAAAATTATTCCATCATAATCTGTCTCTAATTCAAAGATAAATTATTTAAAAAATTCTCATTTGCCTCCTATTTATCCTTCTCAGGAGGTCACCCATTATTGAATACTAACACACTTAACATTGAAATTTTCACAAGCACTAAATTGATGAGTCAATTCTTATCTTCATGAATAAAGTTCAACTGCTGTTTATTTAAGAGATATCACAATTTATAATATTATAAATATAAAGGATTATATATATTTTATAATTAATTTTTATTTTATAATTCCACTTAACCTATTTGTTAAGGATTTTTCATTAATATTTTATTAAAATAATATATATATTTATATATACTAAGTTTACATTTTATAATAATTATTTTAAATTATATATTTATTTTAAATATATAATATTTTTTAGTATTATATTATAATTTTTTCCAAATATGATATTATTATTAAAAATATTATATAGTATGTATATATAAATATTATATATATTTAATGATATATATAAGAATTATGCTTTGTACATTACTTTTTTATATTTTATATTTTATATTAACTTAATAAATTATATATTTTTAAGTAATATGTTTATTATTTATGTCATTTTTCATTACAGTTAATAAATTATTTAAAACTTATAATATATAAGTTTTATTTTATATATGTAGTAAATATACTATAAAAAATAAAATAATATATTTTTTATTAATATATTAAGAAAATAGTATATAATATGAATTTCAATATATTTAGATTTAACTAATTATTTTATATTATACATTTTATTATTTAAATATACTATATTTTTACATAGAGGATTATGTTTTTTGGAAAATATATTATTATATTGTAAATAATATAATGTACAAAAATATAAATTATGTAAGATAAATAGAACAAATTTTTTTATATATTCAATAACTTATGAATACTTATAATAAATATATATAATAAAAACATTATAAATAATATGAATATATTTTTATTAATATATTATTAAAATAAAATAAAATATTTATATATGTATATATAGTAAATTTGTATTTTATAGTAGTTGTTTTATTTTATATATTTTATTATTGAAATATACTTTATTTTTAAGTAGTATTTTATGATATTACTTATATATAACATATTATATTATTGTTTCACGTTATTTCATCAAGTTATATATTTTAATTTTTTATATAAGAAGTTATTATGTAAAGAACATATAATAGATGTCAATAATAACTTATGACATGTTTAAATGTTTATAATAAACTTATTTTAAGTACTATTTATTGTTTATACTTTATAATATATAAATATATTACAAATAAAACATATAGTATTAGTTATAAATGAAATATGATTATACATCTTATATTTATTATATAATAAAATTAATTTGTAAAAATAATATAAGTCCATATTATATATTACACATTTATATATATATATATATTTATTTTATATGTATAATTAAAACTATATTTTAAACATAATTGTTTATATATACATATATATATAATTAAGTTTAAAGACAGATTTGCAGCAAAATTTGAAAAAATATAAATTGGCACTAAAATAATTTATTTTCCACTAAAATGAGAGATAAATTTGCAACGAAAAATTCCATCGCAAATCAATTAGTAATCTATCGCAAAAGCATATAAAAATTATAAGATTATTCATAATTTATGTCATTACAAATTCGTCGCAAATCTATCACAAATTCATTTTTTTAGAAACAAAAATTTTCAGTTGCAAATTTTTTGTCTCTAATGGGTAGTTTTCTAGTAGTGATGTAATTTTAAATATATTTATTACATGTATCGTTAATGGAAATATATTAAATATCATGAATAAAAAATATACTTTTACCATTTACATCAAAATGATTTAAATATTTTTTTTTCAATAACAATTTTTTTTGGGTATTTTTTTTGTATTTCTCTTTTTTGGTTTTGTTTTTACACTTTTGTGATGTGGAACTGTAGGAACCACCAGTTCTGCTAGTTCTTTAGCCGGTTCTTGAACATTTGCTATAAGAATGGTTTTTTTTTTCTCAACATAAATTTGGTGAACGTTGTATAATTTTATGAGTTTCCTTCATTGAAATGCTTCAAAAAGCAAACAATCTATATCTTCATTACAACCATCCTATTGTTCCTCCTTTTCTTTATTGAGCCTTTTAATGATGTACATGAGACAGATTTTTTTATGCTTAGACATTCAAGATGGAATTTTAGATGAGCACTTTTGATGTTAGTGTCACATGTGTCTCAAATAGTACTTGATTATACAATTTTCCATTATACTATATTGGACAAAAGTCATTGTATCTTGTTTGATTTATAAAATGTATTTGGAACTAGATAAAACTCTTTTTGTGATACTAAAAAACTTAATGTTTTTATCCCTCATAATTGATAGTATAAAAATATTGAATTTGAACAAAAATAAAACCTTTCTACAAAGACGTCAAACTGATATGGCTACTTTTATTTCATTTACCACTTCAACCGTGCTACCACTACCACCACCACCATTGTTGCTACTATCATTACTGTTGTTGTTAATGTCATCACCCCTACTACTATCACTACTACTAATACAATACCAGCAACAAGTGTTAGGAATCTAAGGATCCGAAAGGAACATAGCAGCAAAAAATTCTTTTATTTAAACCTATAAAATCCTTAAATCTCCAATAGATTCATGTGGTCCATTAAATCAATAAAGGATTAGGCTTTTACCTTTTTGTGATTTTAAATTCGACGGTAGACCGAATGTGTAGGTGTTGCAATCTTGTGAGCTTGCTCTATAGTATCTACACGAATGATAAACCCAAAAGAATTGTGTGTGCTAACATTCTAGAATGATTCTATATCTACACAATAATTCCTCATAGGAGCTCTTGTTTTTTCCTTTTTCAAAGTGTGCAAAATTTCTCCATTGTTCTATTGTAACGATCAGTGTCATTAACCTTAGACGAAAGCTATTATGTTGTATTTATACTCTTGACAGTATCCCCACAAATTAGAATATTGACATTATTGGGATCCCTAATCCAATTAAGGTTTCTTGATTCAAAAGACACATACCTTTTAAATCATGCTATTCAAAATAATAATGATTTTATTTATTATTCTTAACCAATTAAGATTAATAAATAATTTCATAATTCTTGCCAAGCTCATTCAAATTAAACCCATGATCCATTTAGCTCATTGTTTGTGTGCGACCCAATAGGTTCATTTAATGTTGGCAATAGGCTTAAAACCCTTTTTCTAACTAACAAGACATAAGTGGTCTTTAGTAAGACGTTATGTCTACCAAAATTAAGTAAAGATCAATGATTTGACTTTATCTATTAAATAACCAATTATTTAGTCCATTTGTCACACGATATCTAATGATTAAACATGAGGTGTGGACTATATCAGTCATATATCGTTTAATCATAAGTTTTTCTTCATTCCAAAGTTTGACTTAATAAATCAAATGTTATTGATAACTCCTTATCAATTCATTTGAGCATGATTATGCATTTTCCTTAGTCTTGCTCTTCAAAAGGGCTTAAAAGATATCTCTCTCAAATTAATGAAAGAGACAAATTCCTTCATGAACACTCATATTCCTTAACATCATTTATTCCATATCTAATCACAATCTTATGATCATCCAGTTAAAGATGATGAAGAACCTAGTCAAACCATGGAAATTACTATGTAGGGATTCATAGTGTCATCAACTCAAAGGACTAAAATAACAATATTTAGAAGAGAAGTATTCATAACAAAGATCCATATGATACTCTCATGGTGGGTCGATCCAATATAATGTACTCCTACATATATCTATGTGCTAACTTGATATCTCATATCCATGATCAGTAAAGCATGATCATCAATAAGCCAATATTCTAGTCTTACTTGATTATTGTTCCATCTAATGAGTGACTCTAGATAATTTAAAATAGTTTTCTTATTGTCTTATAGTTTGATCATTAAAGTCACACACTTTAATGATATAAGAAAGAATAAGCTATTCAAGGATACATTTTACCATATCAGAAGACTATCGATAATAACAAGTTAAATTAAATGATTTATTAAATAAAGATAATTACAAATGATAATAAATATCCTGTGGCCTAAGGCACATCACTAGCAACAAATTTTCATCACCGTCATCATAAGACATCCTTTAAATCATTACCACAGCCACTAACTATTAGATTTGTAAATGACAATACAAGGGTATAATTATCAAAATACAACATGTTGTGTCATACTTGTGTATATTAAAGAGTAGACGGTATATAAATTTTTTCCAATACCTTATATACGAAACATGGTATGAAAGAATTGTACTGTCTAATTTCTTTTATACTACATTGTTCATATCACTTTATCTTATCCATTTTTTTGCAATAGAATGTTACCTCAACATCGATTGAGGTAACATTATACCTTATAACCTTTCAACCAAATAACTTCTTTACAAGTCTCAATAATAGCCATATACTCTGCTCTAGTAGTAGACAATGCAATTG
Organism: Combretum micranthum; assembly: GCA_024138025.1. Taxonomy (NCBI): domain Eukaryota; kingdom Viridiplantae; phylum Streptophyta; class Magnoliopsida; order Myrtales; family Combretaceae; genus Combretum; species Combretum micranthum. The sequence continues at coordinate 696,578 of JAMXBD010000172.1, read as the reverse complement.
TAGCTTACAAAGTGGCTTTCCAACTAATAGCACAACCACCAATGGTAAAAATATACCCTATAAGGGATCTTCTTTTATCCAGGTCTCAAGCGAAATCAAAATCAACAAATTCAATAATTCCATCTCTAGTTCTATCAAATTGCAAACAAACATTAGTAGTACTTCTCAAGTATCTAAAAATCCACTGAACTGCTTTCTAGTATTCCTTACTAGGATTTGCCATGTATCTACTGCTTTCATTGATTGCATATGACAAATTTGGATGTATACAAACCATAGTATACATAAGAGATCCCACTACACTAGAATATGGAACTCGTGACATATAGTCAACATCTTCATTTGATTACGGAGACAAGGCATATGAGCGTCTGAAATGAGTTGCTAAAGGAGTATTAACAAGTTTAACACTTTGCATATTGAACCTACTAAGACCTTTCTCAATGTACCCCTTTTGACTTAGGTACAATTTACCTACTTTTCTTTCTCTCATAATCCCCATCCCAAGGTACAATTTACTTGCTTTTCTTTCTCTCATAATCCCCATCCCAAGGATCTTCTTTGTTGGACCCAACTCTTTCATCTCAAACTCTTTATTTAATTGAGCTTTAACTTTTCTAATCTCTCCTCTATTCTTGGCTGCTATCAATATGGCTGTGCAAAAAAACCGATCGAACCGTGAACTGCACCGTACCGAATCAAAATTTTGGTTATTTTTTGAAATTGTTCGGTTCGCTATTTGGTTCGGGACCCTGAACCGAACTATATGGTTCAAACCGAACGGAACCATTTTATATTTTTTTTAAATTAAACATATTATTTTTGCTCTTAATTGTTTCATTAGCAAATTAATTATTTTTTAAATTCGTAACTTAAATATGTATCATTCATAAGAATAAAATTAGAATTGTCATATTATGTTTTAATTGTTATGTTATCTACTAATAAGATAGATTTTAGAATCTAGTATTCTAAGTTATGAAAAAAAAATTCTCGTTATCTTACTAATTCTATTATTTAGTTACTTATTAATTTATATAATTAATAACATGTTAGTTAAAAGTATATAAAAATTAAATTTTTTGTTTTATATTGGGATAAAGTCTAGTATATCATTATAGTTCAAAATAATTAAAAAAAAGTAAGACTAGTCACGATTATAATTTTATAATGAATGAAATCCCTCATTCCTATAAATTTTACATGTTTAATTGGTAAATGGTTAATTTTAAATATTGTTGTTTATATTTGCATTAGTGATAAGAAATATGTAATTGAAGTTTTTTTATAGAATATATTTTTTTTTATTTTATGAATAAAAATGGTTCGAAACGCAAATGAACCCTACATAATCATTTTTTTTTCGGTTCGAAAAATTATAAATCGAATCGTATGTTTAGGTTAAAATTTAAAAGAAAAACCGAACTATAAAATATGGTGCAGTTCGGTTCGATTCAAGGTCCGAACCGAACCGAACCGTACTGTGTACACCCCTAGCTATCAACATATCATTAACATATAAGAGCAAATACACCAAAATGACCCATCACTATACTTTTTGAAATAAACACAGCTATCAAAATTGCTTCTATTGAAATCATGAGTAGTCATGAATGAGTCAAACCTCTTGTACCATTGTTTGGGTGATTGCCTTAGGACATAAAGAGACTTTTTTAGCAACCAAACATAGTCCTCTTTACCTGAGACTACAAAAGCCTCTGACTGTTGTATATAGGTGTCATCCTCTAGTTCTCCATGTAAGAAAGCTATCTTCACATCTAACTACTTAAGCTCTGAATCATGTATTGTCACGATACTAAGCAAGGCTTGAATTGAACTATGCTTTACCACTAGGGAAAATACATTTGTAAAGTCTACACCAGGAACTTGATTGTAGCATTTTGCAACCAGTCTTACTTTATATCTGGGTTCTTGAACCTTTGGTGTTTCTTCGTTCTTCTTAAACACCTACTTGCAATGAACAGTCTTCTTACCCTTAGGAAGCTTCACTAATTTCCATGTATCATTTTTATGAAGAGATTACATCTCCTCCTGCATAGCAATCATCCATATACTAGAATCATCACAATAAACTGCCTCTAAGTGAGTAGAGGGCTCCATATTAGAATCAATGTCTTTTGCTACATTTAAAGCATAAGTTACAAGATCAGTCTCAGCATATCTCTGTGGAGGCTTAACTTCTCTCTTAGGTCTATCTTTAGCAATGGAATACTGCTACTGTGGTAGTGGCGTAGAAATAGTACCACTCTACAATTCTGGTATAGGTTAAGAAGTAGGCTTTGGTGTAGAACCTGAATCAATCTCAACCTCCACCTGCGTCCTTGAATTCTATTGCACTTTATCAGATGCAGTTCTAGAAGATAATTTATGTAACATAATAGTTTCATAAAAAAAAAAAAACATCTCTACTAATATGACTATCTTCGATTTTAGACACCATAACTCATATCCCTTAACACAAGAATTCTAACTAAGGAGTATACACTTTACAAATCTAGGCTCTAGTTTTCTACTAGAGCATATGCAAGACATTCAAAAACCTCCAATTCAGACCATACCTCTTGTGGAATCTTTTTCTCTATAGCAATCGATGGAGACATATTAATCAAAAATCATGTTATAGAAGCCGCTTCAACCCAAAATGAGTTCGATAGATGAGAATTTGAAAGCATACATCTAACTTTCTCCATAATATTTCCATCCATCGATTCTGCTATGCTATTTTGTTGTGAAGTACCAGGAACTGTCAAGTGCCTCATAATTCCTTTTGACTCGCATAGAACATTAAATTCATTAAAACAGAACTCCAAACTATTATCTGCGTGAAGACACTTTACCTGCTTCCCTGTTTGTTTCTCAATCATTATCTTTCACTCTTTAAATGTGGGTAATACATCATTCTTTTGTTTCAGAAAAAAACCCAAACTCTTCTAGATAAATCATCATTGATTGACAATATGTAATTAGCACCTCCATAAGAATGCATTCTAGACGGCCTCCAAATGTAAGAATGTATGTAATCAAGTGTGCCCTTTGTGTTATGAGTACTTGTGGTGAATTTAACTATCTTTTGCTTCCCCAGAATGCAGTCCTCACAAAATTTCAATTTGTCGATGCCTTACCCATCAAGAAGTCTTCTTGTACTAAGTTCAGTCTGACTATTTTTACTCATATGCTCCAGGCACATGTGCTAGAGTCTAGTAGCATCATCATTTGACAGGGAAGAAGAAGCGATGGCTGCATCACCTGTAACTACATAACCCTGCAAAACATATGAATTAGCATTCCTTTTCTGCCCCTTCATCACCACAAGGGACTTTTACAAATCTTTAAAACTCCACCTTCACTAGTATACTTGCACACTTTTGAATCAAGAGTACTCAAACAAATCAAATTTCTTCTCATATCTGGCACATGTCTCATATTACCAAGTGTCCTAACAACACCATCAAACATTTTAATTTAATTGTACTAATACTTCCAATCTTGTAAGAAGTATTATTTCCCATTAAAACGACACCTTTAGATACTATTTCATATATCGAAAACCATTCGCAATTGGGACACATATGAAAAGTACAACCAGAATCAAGAATCCACTCATCGCTTATTTAAGGATCATCATTAGAAGTAATAAGAAGTTCTCTACAATTGTAGTCTTCAGCCACATCAACTTCACTGGATTTTTCTGGTTGTTTTACATTCTGATTTATAGCAGCTCTCTTGTTCTTATTTTGCAATTTATAACACTCTAACTTGATGTGCCCTTTCTTCTTGCAATACCTACAAATTTTATCTTTATTTACAAACTTCGTTCTACCTCTTGAATTATCACTAGAATTCCGTTCTTGACTCCTACTATGAATAACTAAGCTCTCAGCCTGAGGCTAAGATCTAATCACAAGATGTTTCATCTTCTCAAAATGGTTTAAAGCTTCATAAACCTCATCAATGGTAAGAGAACCACAACTATTTGAAATGGTATCTCTAAAAGTCAAATAAGAGGGAGGTAAAGACCATAGGAAAATCACATCGAAATCCTCTTCATCATGCTTAACCTCCAAAGAATCCAAATTAAAAAAAAAATATCTTTAAAAGTGGTTAAGCGATCTCCTAGAGATGCACATTCTGCCAAATGATGAGAATATAGTCGTTGCTTCAGATATAGCTTGCTAGTCAAGCTTTTTGTCATACAAAATTCCTCTAATTTCAACTATAACACAACACTTGTCTTCTCTTTGAACACATCCTGCAATATTTGATTTGATAAATGTAGATGAATTTGAGATAGGGCTTTTCGATCTTTACATTAATTTTCCTCTAGTGACCATGATAAAGACATCTTATCAAACCCTAACAATGCATCATCTAAATCCATCTGCACAAGAATCATCAGCATCTTTACCTGCCATAACAAAAATTTGGTGTTGCAATCTAAAAGCGGAATATTGTATTTTATAGTTGCCATTATAGTAAGAAAATAAAACCTTTTACTCTTATATCAGTTTGTTATAAAAATATATATGAAAAATAATCACAAAGAAATGTAAAGCACACACACAGATTTACGTAAAAAACCCTTGATGGGAAATACCACAGACAGAAGAGAGAGAATTCACTATAAGTTGAAGAAAGAGTATAGCGGTGATGAGAAAATTACACCAAAATAATACTACATCACAAAAAACCCGAAATCCATATATATAAGATGTGTGCAAGTTGGCTCAAAGGCTGATAGCCTATATTTGGCAACCTTCATTTCAAGGCCAACAGTGTACTAATCAAGGTTGGTGGCCTTGACTCCAAAGCTAGTAGCTTAGGTCTGGCTGGATTAGATCATTATCTCCAATACTCTATGAAATCCTTAAAATATCACATGCATTTAAAGAATATATTTTTATAAAAAATCTCACCACTTTGTCTTTAAAGTTATCTATACAAGGTCCTTCATGCCTTTTTAAGTTTTATAAGTCTCACATATTTTATGCAACATGCATAATAAAATAATATAAATATAAAGACGTAAGAAATCTTACTTTTTGGGTCATTAGGAAAGGACCCTAAAAAGTTTAAGAAACCCTCTGAATCTTGTAAAACCTTGAAAACGAGGTCTTTCACATAAGATATCATATCAATGACCCTGATTTGGGGATACCCTAACAAAAGGTTAGTCTAGATTATTTTCAATCTAATATTATACTTAAATCGAGGAAAATCAATTGGTTGCAACAATAATAAATAATAAAAGCAAGAATTAATGCCACAAATGGTATCTAAACTTCGTCAAAATATGTAATTAAATATCTAAACTTTGAAAATAATTAATTTAGTATCTAAACTTTGAAATTGACCAATTTAGTATATAAAAAACTTTGAAATTAAACAATTCCGTGCCTGAAAGAACTTGATAGAGGTACCGTTGGCATGCACAAAAAATTCTTTCAGATACTAAATTGATTAATTTCAAAGTTCATGTAGAAAATTGATCATTTTAAAATTATCACTCCATGCTAGCATTTTTGAAATAGCTTGAAGACATAAAAAATGAAGAAGAAAACTTAAAAGATAAAAAATTAACATAACCAATGTTTAAAAAAACAATGGGAAGAGAGAGAATGCAATGCTATTGAAATAGGAGTTAGAAAGTGAGAGGGTAAGAAGGTTGAAACCTTAAGCAACAATGGGCATGGATGTGATGGTCATGGGCATCCATGGATAGCGATTCAAAGCTTGAAGGAGCAAGAAGATTGAACTTATCTTCTTTGATTTGTAAGATCCTTAAATAATTGAAGATAAAGATTATTCCTTTTTTTGTTCTCTAAACTACTAGAAACCTATCAATACCAATGGATTCATAGAGCAAAGTTGGGTATATTTTCATGAATTTTCAAAGAGAGAAAGATGATTTCAATTTTGTTCTATTCTTCTTTAATTTCTTCCCTAAAGATTGATTTTTATGTTCATTCCCACGACACAACCCAAGAGATCTTGATTTGTGTCAAAAAGTTGATCCTTTTGTTTCTTTTATTTTCTTACTGAATTTCATTTATATTTGTTAGTTTCCTAAAAGATTTTGTAAGATTTGTCTAAAAATAGATTCAAAAGATCAAGATTTCAATGTTGTCGTTACATTTTTTTACTTCTCCTTTTCCTTTTATTTCTTCATTCTACTCTTTGGTTTATTTATTTATTTATTTTTCCTTTTATAGATTCCCACTGGACTCTTTATAGTTATAATCCAAAAAAGCCAAATGTGCAGTGATTTTTTATATGAAATGGAAACATGTTATTCACTGGCTCATTCACCAAGCTAACACATCAAATGATGTTAAGCGTGTACAAAATCTTTTGTTAGGTATTAAATTAACTATTTTAAAATTTATGTAATCAATTATACATTTAGTGAAACTCATAGTTACCATTTTAAAATGATTCCAAGTTTGAAAGAATTTGGAGAAGGAGGACATAGTTACTGTGTCTTGCATATGCTAACTGAGATAAGCACAATGCGAGGATGCATGTGCTTTTCATTTTGAGGTCGCCATATTGTCTACAGACCCAAGGTAATCTCTTTTTTATTGTGCTTTCTCTTCTTAGTTGTGCTTTTTGTATACACTTTTACTGTTGAGAGCAAGGTAATGGAACATTGTGTCGTGGGTCTATAATATATCTATATGATTCCTAATATCTTGTATATATCTAAAGTAGCCTATATTTGAATGGTCAATTTGATGTGGTGGTTCATTCAATAAAAATTTGATGCACAATCCATTTTCTATATAATAATTATATATATATTGTAGATTTTTTATAATAAAGCATGCACAACATGTATATAATCACCGAGATTGTAGTTCCCCATATATAATTATTGTGACAATAAGTAATTTGGGATAGTAAAATTCCTTGTTAGGTAAGTTGCGATCAGTGAAGGGTTGGAGAGGCACTAGCTTTAGTTTACCTTGTGACGGGTCTATGGTTTAAGTCCACTTGTTTCTGATTCATGTATTTGCTTATAGGAGACTATGTGATAGCACCCAATAACAATTGGAAAAAAAAAAAGTATGCTTGAGTTGTATAATTGTCATTTTTAGATGTGCAAATGATACCATGTTCCTTAATATATATATATATATATATATATATTAATGCAATAGCAGATAGCCCAAGTTTTGATAAATTATCAATATAAAAATATTTAATTTTTCAATTTAAAAAAGAAAATATTGAGATCAAAATTTAGGAGGTGATAAAAGGACAAAGGGTGTTTCCATATAAAAATAAAAAATTTGGAGGATCATTTGCAACATATGAGAATTATTTATCAATTTAAAAAATTTGAAGAGATTATTTACAATATTTGAACAGTTAAGAGGAGTAATCACACTAAAATAAAAATTTAGATAGTCATTTGTAGTTGCATCAAATTCCTCGTGCCCTAGTGAATTCGCAAAATGTAGATGTATGGCTTCAAGTGAAATAGTCACGTGAGTACTACATATATATCACGCTACACATGGCTTACAAGAAGTGACACATAATGACATGTCAAGAATGATTAATAGAGAAATATAACTGGGAGGAGGAGTAGGTAATCTTAATCGTCTTGAATACGCTTGTGATAAATGGATAAGCTACCAAGTATTAAACCCTACTAATAGTGTTGAGTAGGTGTTTGATCTCTTGAGACAAAAATTCAGCAGTGCCTCAGTTATCCAATTTCTTTTTATTCAAATTAGGAAAGACTTAGAAAATTTATAGAGCTTAACTATCAATGTCATTCGTTGGATTACGTTAATAATTGACGTCCAAGATGAGCCGGTTTTAGTGTGAAAGCACCAGGATCAATCTAACCCTAAATCATTCCTTGAATGAAAGAAGAAAGCTGCAGGAATGTAGAGAGAAAGTTTTTCTGTTTTATTAACCAAAGTGTCTTTCGTATATCCAAAGGAAATACAGAACAGATATATATATATATTTACAAAGACTAGCTAAAACAGAAATAAAACAGAAAAGCCAGCTCAGCAACTCTAACTAATCCAGCTCAGCATATAAATATATCTTCATACCCCCCCCTCAAGGTGGAGCCTTGCAAAGGCCCAGCTTGGAAAGAGCAGTGGACATTTGAGTTTCAGAAACTGATTTTGTAAGGAAATCAGCCAATTGAGAAGAGGAAGGTACAAAAACAGGAGAAAGAAAACCTTGATTAACCAAATCACGAACAAAATGGGCGTCGATAGCAATATGTTTCGTACGTCCATGATGACAGGGATGATCAGCAAGCAAAATGGCAGAACGATTGTCACAGTGCAAGGAAACAGGTAAAGACAAGTTCACACCTAAGTCATGTAAGATATAAGAAATCCAAAGAATTTCTTTAGAAACAAAACCCATACTCCTATACTCAGCCTCAGTAGAAGAAGTAGAAACCGTAGGCTGCTTCTTAGTTTTCCAAGACACAAGAGAATCACCAAGAAGAAGACAATAACCAGAAATGGATTTGCGATCAGCAAGGCAAGCACCCCAATCAGAATCCGAATAAGCTACAAGCTGTAAGGAGCTAGTACGAGGATAAAAGAGACCTAAATCAGAAGTGCCCTTGAGATAACGCAAGACATGAAACAAAGCCTTCAAATGGACTGCACGAGGAGAAGCCAAAAATTGACTAAGCTTGTGAACAGCAAAGGACAAATCAGGTCTTGTCATGGTGAGGTAAAGAAGGCGACCAACAAGACGACGATAAAAAACAGGATCATCCAGCAAAGGGCTCTCAAGATCATAAAAGGAAGGAACAGATGGCAAAGGAATACGAGTAGGCTTAGCAGCCGTCAACCCTCCATCAACTAAAATATCCATGATAAACTTCCGTTGATTCAACATAATGCCTTTGTCAGTAGAACAAATTTCAAAACCCAGAAAATAACGAGCCTCACCCAGATCTTTAATGGTGAACTTCGTATCTAGCTGAGATTTCAACTCGCGAATTCCAACAACATCATCACCAGTTAATAGCATATCATCAACATACAACAAGACTATTAAAACTCTAGTAGAAGACTGTCTGACATACAAAGAATGATCATGAGCAGATTGTCGAAAACCAAGATGAATAAGAAATTGAGAAATCTCTAAGTTCCACTGCCTTGAAGCTTGTTTTAAACCATACAAGGACTTCAATAATTTGCAAACTTGACCTGGTTTGGCTTTAGTGTAGCCTTGTGGAGGCAACATGTAGATCTCTTCATCAAGTGAACCATGTAGGAAGGCGTTGTTCACATCAACTTGATGAAGAGGCCAACAACGAACAGAAGCAACAGCTAAAAGGATGCGAACAGTACCAAGATTAGCAACAGGGGAAAAAGTATGATGATAATCCTCACCTTCAACTTGAGTATATCCTTTAGCCACTAAGCGTGCTTTGTAACGATCCACACTGCCATCAGCCTTAAACTTGGTTTTATAAACCCATTTGCAACCAATTGCTTGCTTATGTGAAGGCAAGCAAGTCAGCTCCCATGTATTATTCTGCTCAAGGGCCTGCAATTCAAGATTCATAGCATCTATCCAATGATCATATTGAGATGCTTCAAAATAAGAAGTTGGTTCTTTAGTTATTAACACATTAGCAAGCGAAGCAACATAGGAGGATGGATAAGAATGAAAGGAAGAAGCATTAAACAAAGGAAATTTGTGTAAGACAGTAGGCTGATCAACATGATGAACACTATTGAGAGAATGAACAAAATCGTTTAACCAAGAAGGTGTATGATGAGACCGAACAGAACGACGAAGAGGAATAGAAGGATCTTGTGTATGTGATGAATGTGTATCAGAAAGAGAAGGAGAATGAACAACAGGTATGACAGCAGGAGAAGAAGAAGATGTATCAGATGTAGAGGAAGAAGGTGCAACTGGAAAACTAACATGAGGTAAAGAAAAATGTTGTGAAGTGTCAACAGGTAAAGAAGAAACAGAATCAGCCTTATAAGGAAATGAATTTTCAATAAATGTGACATCACGACTAACAAAGGACCTCTTCCCAACAACATCATACACTTTATATCCCTTTTGAACAGCACCATAACCTAAGAAAATACACTTTAACCCTTTGGATCCATCTTATCACGGCTTGAACCAAGAGAAGGAGCAAAAACAAACATCCAAAAACTCTAAGATGATCATAAGAAGGGGAATTACCAAAAATCAGTTCATAAGGAGTCTTCCATTGCAAAACTTCGACGGGCATCCTATTTATCAAATATGTGGCCGTTAACACACAATCTCCCCAAAATTCCTTAGGCAATCCAGCATGTAACCTTAAAGCCCTAGAAGTATCAAACAAGTGTCGTTTTTTTCTACTCTACCATTTTGTTGGGGAGTATAAGGAATTGTGCGTTGATGTAGAATGCCAAGATGATCAAATAATTCTTTACATTCACAAGAAACAAATTCACCACCATTATCGGTTCTAATTGTTTTTGGATAAACACCAAAATGATTTTGCACATAAGCAAAGAATTTGTGCAAAACAGAACAGACTTGAGACTTATATTTGAGTAAATAAGTCCAAGTACCTCGTGAAAAATCATCAACAATTGTCAAACAATAATGCTCTCCCAATCTTGTAGCAAGAGGATAAGGACCCCATAAGTCCACATGTATCAATCCAAACAAAGTAGTTTCATAACTATCACTCCTTATAAAAGGCAACCGATGAATCTTAGCAAGTTGACAAGTTTCACAAACAAAATCTTTACAACTGAAATGTTTATAACAAGGAATGTGTTTAAACTTGGACAAAGAACCATGACCAAGCCGAGCATGTAGTAAAGGAAAAGACAAGTTGTTACAAGAATTGGCAGTATGAAGTAAGCGTGGGGAAGTATCAGCGTGTAGAAGATACAATCCTCTATGCGCACGAGCAGTAGCAAGGATTTTGTTAGTTCTCAGGTCCTGGAACAAACAAGAAGTATTGGTAAAGGTGATTACTAGAGGCAAATCCTTTAATAACCGTGGAATAGAAAGCAAATTGTGTTTAAAATCAGGTATATATAAGACATCAAACAGCACAATATCACAGTAACATGAATGGTACCAGCTTCAAAAGCTGTTTTAGTAGAACCATCTGGTAAAGAAACTATGATATGTTCCTTTAAGACATACGTATTGGTGTATAAAGAGTAAAAAGGTGTCATGTGATCACTTGCTCCTGTGTCAATTATCCAAGTACTAACTTTATAGTTTGAAGCAACTAAATGAGCAAAGGAAGAAGAGGAAGTACCAGCAAAGCTAAAGTTGCTCTGTGCAGTTGAATGAGATTTTTGACCTTGCATCATCTTGAACATTTGTGCGCAAACAGCATGAACAAGTGAAGAATCAACATCATCGTTCTTACGGTTAAAGCCATGATCAAGAGGAGTTTCACACACAAAATCTGTCACTCCACCACCAATGTTTTCACCTGGAAAATCTGTTTGTGCAGAATTGCTTCTAGCAATAACACCGATTTCTTAACTTTCCGACCTTTATACCACTCCGGATACCCAATTAACTCAAAACACATCTCAATAGAATGACCTTCTTGATTACAATTTCTACATCTCAACTTACTTCTTTTAAAATCTCTTTTATCAGACACTACATTTCTATTTGCAGGCCTAGAAGAAAATCGTGTGGTGGCTGCAAAAACATTTGAACTTCCATCCACAGACATCAGATTAGAAACTTCTTTCTGTTTCTCAACTTGTAACACCAAGTAAAAGGCCCTATTAACATGTGGAAGAGGTTCTACTGATAAAATCTGATTTCTTACAACTTCAAAAGAATCATTAAGTCCCATCAAAAATTGAACAAGTTTTGATTGGGAATCATATTCCTCTAACCTCTTATTCAAAGAACACTTACAAAAATCATCACGATCACATAAACAAATTGGATATGGATGCATTCCGTGTAATTCATCCCAAAGTCGTCTCAATTTGTTATAATATGCTGTGATAGTCTGATTTCCTTGTCTCAAATTCCCAATCTCATGTTGAATTTGAAAAATTAGTGGACCATTAGCTTGTCCATACTGTTCATTGAGTTCATTCCACAAATCCTTAGCCGATTGAACAAAAAGATAATTTTGAGACATTTCAGCAACCATAGTATTGAGAATCCAACAACGTATCATATAATCACAGCGAGTCCATTTGACAAAATCACTTGAATTCTCTACTGGTTTAACAACCGATCCATCAAGAAAACCTAATTTGAGTTTGGCTCCTAAGGCCATTCTTATCGATCTACTCCAGGCTAAGAAATTCATGCCATTAAAAACGATGTTTCCTAAAACCATTCCAGGATTATCCGAACCAGCAAGATACAACGGATCAATAGTAATTGTATCTCCCATTTTTGAAGCAGAAAACCAGAACAAGATAAGGAAACAACGAAAGAAGTACCAGTGAAGATTGATACTAACCTTGCTCTGATACCATGTGAAAGCACCAGGATCAATCTAACCCTAAATCATTCCTTGAATGAAAGAAGAAAGCTGCAGGAATGTAGAGAGAAAGTTTTTCTGTTTTATTAACCAAAGTGTCTTTCGTATATCCAAAGGAAATACAGAACAGATATATATATATTTACAAAGACTAGCTAAAACAGAAATAAAACAGAAAAGCCAGCTCAGCAACTCTAACTAATCCAGCTCAGCATATAAATATATCTTCATAGTACATGAGTCATAATGAAAAAAATTAAATAACGAATAAGTTAGTTTAACGAATCCTACTCTAATTCCACTATACCAAATTCCACTTCACCATCCCAATAAAAACTGGATTTCTCAAGCCCCTCAATTAGCTTAAACGATTAAGCCGAAATAAATAATAATTATTTTTTTTTTTTAATTTAAAGCCCATGGACAATGTAATTACCTCGTGATTTGAGTCCAGCATGTAGATATAAACGAGAAATATCATGAAGTCTGTAATATAGACTATAATCCACGTGATGAATGTGGTCGGTAGCTGTCTATTTCCATAATTATTATAGGGCAATTATTAATTATGTTGGCACGTTTTTGGCCAATGAGCAGCTTAAATTAAATTTACATGGTCCTGTTTGGCCCGTGAATTTATCTGTCCTTATGCCCACTTTTGTGGATATATTTCCTCGTCCACCAGGTCCATTCAATTCAATGCTGATATGATTGGAGATCGGTTTGGATTTCGAACGGGTTATATAAATATAAAATTTGATCCGTTATCCTATAAGATTTATTAAATCTAGTTATATAATCTTGTAAGATTTTGATACTATATCTAAATTCACTATATAAGATTTTATTTAGAACCCAAAACTTGATCTTTTAATCCTTTTTTTTTAATCTATTTTTAAATTCGAATAATAAATTTAAAAAAAGCTAGTACTTCTAATATAAGTTTTCTATACATTTAAAAATAAAAAAATACAAGTGAAATTGATAGAAAATGTTACACACCACGTTCATTATATAACAATTAAACACATAAATATATTATTTTTGTAACCGTATAATATCTTAAAAACACGATTAAATTAAATCTCTTATGGGGATTAAACTATAACAGACAGTAACTAATATTAATCTCTATAACAAACATGGCTTAAACAAAATTAATAAAACATTCTAAAACATGTAACTAGTTTAGTAGACATAAAAGAAAAAACATTCTTGAAAGCTAAAAAAGATTGTAGCTCATTCAAGTCTTCTTCTGTCTCTTTGGTCCTATAGTAATGTTTTTATTTTTTTTTAAATTATAATACCAATTTATCGAGTATCTATCAGGTTTGTTATATAATCTAAAGTTGACCCTATTACTCTATAAGATTTTTACTATATATATAAATGCAATACTAAAATCCTATAAGGCTTTTAACTAATCTAATGGATCGAAAACGCTATAATAACCTACCAAGTTACATCCCTTTATGATTCATAATATCCATTAGATGGTTCACCACAAGATTATTTGGGTCCAACCAATGGTTCACCGCAGCCAAATATGACAAATCTTACCTTAGCTTATCATCTTTAACGTGTCTAGAATAGAACCATCATAGATAATTGACTTATATTTTAAACATAAATCAAAGCAAAGCAAATCAAACTAACAATAGTATTTTAATATAATAATAACCTAAAGTTTTTCTAAATATACAATTAGTTATCTAAAATTTTAAATAGTAATGTAATACCTAATTAATATTTAACATGTTTTTAGCAAATATGAAGTAGCTCATAAAAAAAATAAAAAAAAAAATCAACTTTAATTATTCTAGGATTGATGCCGTGAAAGGTATCTGAATTTTGATAAAATATGCAATTATATACATCAACTTTAATATTAATCAATTTAATAACTAGACTTTAAAATTGATTAATTTAGTTTCTAAAAGAATTTTTTATACAGGTCAACAGTATTTCCGTGATATTGGTTTTGTATAAGAAAAGTTTTTTAAAGCACTAAATTGATAAATTTTAAAGTTTAAGTAATGATTGCATATTTTGTCAAAATATAAACACCTTTCGCGACATTTACCCATTATTTTATTAGGCAATGTATATGTTAATCTCCTTGTTTAATTGATTAATTTTATCATTTTTATTGGTCACTTGACAAATGTTACTTTCCCATTCTTTAAATGCCAGCTCAGCAAACAAATTTAACTCTATTAGTTGATATAGTATTAATAAATATGAAAATTTTTATTGAATAATAAATTTATAACTTTAAAGCTAATATAGTTAATTACACATTTGAAAAAATTCATGTAGCAAATGCGTCATTTTTTTTACCTTAGCAAGTGACCACCATTCATTTTTTTCCCACCTAACTAATTAATTAATGATCTATGAGGAAACAGGACAACTTACTCACTATATACGTATCCTTGGTTTTCTTCCAAACCCATCACCACTGCTATTGGATTATATTTTTCAATTGAATTAGGGTTTAGATATGGACAGGTTTATTTTGGGTGTTCTCTTGTTGGTGTTGGGGATAAGAAATGGAGCTTATGGAGCAATTTCTAAGAGTTCATTGAGAAAGATTCATGAGATTAACAAAAAAGGTCCATACTATGGCATCATAGTGCCCAACACATATGAGATGAGCCCTCTTCTCCAATCTTCCGGCTTCCAGGCTAATACCACACTTCCTTACTTCGACATTCTAGGTAAATTGTTCAAGCATTATATTTAGGGTTTGTGATAATATACACCATTCCATTGGAATCTCTCCTGATATTATTTCTTTTGTTAACTATTAGTTTAAATGTATGAGAAAAAGAATTCATGAATATAAAAATAATTAATTGACCCCTTTTATCTTATGTTTATTTGGCGAACCTCCTTTAATATATATATCTCTCTTTCTCTCTCTCTCTCGCTGTTTTTTTTTTTTTTTTTTTCCTGCTTTTGGGCCGCAGGAAGGAGATTTAGACTTGGGTCGGTGGACAATAAGAAGGTTATTATCGTAATGACAGGATTAAGTATGGTAAGTGAGATTTTCATTATCACCTCATTGTTATACTTGTTACTTTTATTTCCTTTTCTAGTGAAATATATTCAAGGTATAACATCTGAAACTACCAAAATTAGTTTGTTGAAATTTTGAAGTAAACATCACACTTACACCTATTGAACAATACTTATATTGGTTAACTTTTCTTACGATATAGTACCAAGTTAATCTAAAGTATTATTATACAATATCAATATTTTTATGAAGCATTTTTATTACCCAATTTGACTAGAATCACCCGATAAAATATTAACTATGCTTAAAAACATGAACTCTAGTAAATCAAATGATCTATTAGTCGAAACTAGAAAAAATATAAAAAAAAAGTACTTGAACTTCTGTAAAAAGTTCAATTAAGTACCTAAAATTTGATTTTGAACAATTTGGAATCTAAATAAAGCTTTCGTTGACTTTTTTATACCTGAAATTTAGTTTTGACAATTTTGCAGTTTGACAAAGTTTTTGCGAACTTTTTTCGTACGTGATTAAACTTGCTTTAGGTATGAAAAAAGTCTGTAAAAAATTTGTTCATATACCAAAATTGTCAATACCAAACTTTATGTATGAAAAAAGTCCACAAAAACTTTCTTCAGATATCAAATTGTTAAAAAAGAAATTTTAAGTGCCTAATTGAATATTTTGTGAAAGTTCATATACCATTTTTGTCATTAACTCGTCTGAAGAAACAATTATAAACAAATATTCATGTAAAAAGTTAATCCACTATTATATTAGAGGAGAAAATTTCCTATTTTAATGTCTTTACAAGGTTGTAAGTAGAGTATTTTAAAAATTTTGTACCTTTTTTATAATTTTGGTAGTTTTATAGAGTGGGTGTAAATTACCCAAATTTTTTAAGGAATGATTAACTTGATGGAAATTTGCTGTTCCTGAATTTTATTCTGTTCTTTTTTGAGTGAATAAAAACTTTACTACGTATCAAACAAATTAAAAAAGTAAAAAAAAAATCTCAAATAAAGTAATAATTTTCACTTCATGATATGTGACAAGTATTTATTCGAATATATGGTAAGTATTTATTCACACAATAGTAATGGGACAACGTTTCCACTGCAGCAAATTTTCATCCTCATTAATTCAATAAATTTAATAGAGATATCTTTTCTTATATTTTCTCCTTGTTGTGAAAGCTTAATGCAGGTGTAACAACAGAACTATTGTTAACCCTATTTAGGGTTCAAGCTGTTTTGCATTATGGAATTGCAGGAAACGCAAACTCTCAGTTCCAAATTGGAGATGTGGCTATCCCCAAATATTGGGCTCATTCTGCCCTTTGGAACTGGCAGGTGAATGACCGATCAGTGGATTTATAGTTACTATAATCTTTTAAACTTTCTTATTTTTATCTAACATTTTTATCATAGTTATAATTACTAAAGTCAATCAGTGCATAAGGCAGATCCGTGTTGAGGACATATATATATATATATATAGCATCACACATGAGACTAATGATTTAAAGAAAAATAAAAATTGACAATTGACAATTTTATGTGAAAAGTTGTTAAAAAGAAGAAAAATAAAATCGTTGACGTTGGGAGTGAACTAAACGACAAGTTATGTGATTTTAATGTTACAGATAGAGCTAATTTGTGGGTTTTGATTCACTGAAGCTGGAGTAGAAATTACGAATTTTAGTCTCGAAAGTAAGAATTAAAAAAAAAAATGTCCCTCAAAGCTAGAAAAGGAGTCAAGTTTAAATTGTGATTACGGTTTTGAATGTTTTATCCAAATATTGAACAAGCAATAGGATGCGAAATTAAATTACTTAGACTCTCATCAAATAAAAATAGAGAGAGAAGCAAGTTGTCACGCCCCGAGGGTATCTTAGACGGGACAGTTCCGCCATACACAATACCGGCTTAAGATAAAATCATAAATCTCTCAAAGCCATAAATATTGTGCAGAGGTGTATCCTGAATAGATAACAAATGGGTTTGATAGTATCAGATTAGCCATATAATATACAACTAATAGCCTCAAAACTAACTAATAAACTACTGCAGAAAATAACATTAAAAGAAAAGTAGTTTAAGAGTGTATATAACAAAGCAGTTGTATTTACTGATCCTATAAATATTACAATCCTGTTTCAAAGGACTTTTTAGAAACCCCCCGGAAAAGAAGAAGGAACTCTCTTCAACCCTCGTATCCTTCCCTCAAAACCCTGAATCCAAAGAGGAGCTAACCTGAGGATAGCTCGTCCTGAAGGGTACCAAATATAGTCCTGTGACAATAAACTGTAAGGGAGTGAGCGATCCTGGCTCAGCGAGTTATATCTCACTTTATACCATTCAAGCAAGTTATTAATTCAAACATATGTAATGCAACAATCAAGTGGACAAATATATATAGCCAACCGGTAACCATATACATATTCGGATTTACGCCCTCGAATCTGGGGTTGGGGTACATCCACTCATCAGCACCACAGATTAATATACTTCGGGAATCAAATTTCTCAAGAAAACTTTTTATTATAAAATAATATACATATAACAAATCCCATTGAAGTAATAAATCCGAAACAATGACCCGACGCGATTCTAAGAGAAGGGTCGTCTCCCCAGGACGACTTAGTTCCATTCCTTAGAATAAAGCCCATGTTACACACTAGGTATATACCACTTCGGTCTCATGTTTACCATCCTCAGGGACAGTGTGGCCCATCGGGTCAAGGTGTAGTGGTGATGGCCTTCTACGTGCATAAATGCTATGCATGAATGTATTCAATAATTATGCCATATTGTTTTATATTCATTTATTTGGCGTGCAAACAATTATCATACACTTTCATTTATTCTTTAGCAACCAATGGGTTAGAATATCATTACAATATCTTATCAACCAATTCAAGTAACAACAGTCACAGTTTATTTCCAACCATAATATTTTATTACTTGATTAATTTATTCTCAACCACAATCAAGTATAGAGATCATGGAATATATCACTTGTCATTTTTCTTGTCAGTCGTAATAGTAACAGGCAGGTCAAGCTCAGAGTCAGAATCACCTGAATATAATTAAAGATAGAAATATACTATAAGAATTGACTAAAAACATCTAATACATATTATATATCTATGCTACAGACTTTCTATATTTCTGGGAATCTAGTACTAGAAACCTTATGTAGAACTTAAATCGATTAACTTTGATTTTACGTACAAAGGTGGTTTTTATATTATTTTAGAGTTATTTTGAAATATAAGCAAAATAATAGTAATAACTAAATAAAAAATATTATTATTAAGGATAAAGAAAATTTTAATCAAGTAACATAAGTAACTAAACATATAGATATATATATATATATATAAGTACGTTTTGAAAGGTTAAAGGAAATAATTCAATAAATATGAGTAAATAATATATCATATTTACGTCTATATATATATAAACATCTTATAGAATAAATAAATCAACATACTTATATTATATTAATAATGTAATTCTTATATATATATGAAGCATAAATATATATAAGAAAAATATAATATAATAATAATATATGTATAAATATATATAAATATATAACATACAAAAGCTGATATATACATATATACATATACTAACTATATATATATAACATATACATATATACATATACACTCAGGAGAAGCAGCAGGGCTGCTGCACGAAGGAGGAGCAGCGCGGCTGCTGCGTGGAGCGCTCACCTGGAGCGCTTGCTCGAGCGCTGCTGAGTGCTCGCTGAGCGCTCGCTAGCGCTGCTGGAGCGCTAGGCGGGGCGCTCATTGAGCGCTGCTCCGAGCGCCCAACCGGCCTCACGCGTGCGCGTGAGCTGGGTGAAGACAGAGCAGAGTGCTCTGTCTGTGCGCGGTGATGTGTGTGTGTGTGGTTGTGTGTGGTGCGATGGTGTGCTGGGGTGGTGCGGTGGTGTGCTGGGGTGGTGCGGTGGTGTGGGTGAAACGAAGAAGAAGAAGAAACCGAAGAGAACAAGAAGAAGACAGCAAAGAAAGAAAAAGAAAGAAAAAAAAAAAAAAAAAGACTTACTCTTTTAAGGTCTTCGGACCGTTGCTGCCAAAGGAAGAAGAAAGAAGAACAAAGGAAAGAAAAAGAAAAGAAATTGAAACAAAGAAAGAAAGAAAACAGAGGAAATCCAAAACGAAAAAGGGAGAAGAAGAAACCGCAGCTTAATGTATATATATATATATATATATATATCAAGACAAAAGGAGCTTAAAGTTAACAAAAAAATACCAAACATATCCTCCGAATTTTTATCTTATATATATATATATATATATATAATAAATTGATCACAATATGGATCTTGCTAAATTATTTGTTGACTAATTGTCTCGGAAAAATTTAATCAAAAATAAGAAATATCCAAATTAAACAAAATAGCACGGTTTAAAATTATAATAGTAAATCGAATAATATTTTTATCGTATAAGATCAAATACTCAGACAACTTTCGAACAAAGAATTTATAAATAAAATCTTTAATTAATACTGTTTAAAGTAGATTCATATTTGAATAAAGAAAAATTAGTTTATTAAGAAGTTTATACTCAATTTGATAAATAAAATAAAATAATCAAAATAATAATTAAAATTATCAAGACAATTTAAAAAATCAGAATTCGGAAATTTTCGGAGCTCACACAAGTAGTACAAGTTGAATGGGATATGGCTTTCTATCATTACCTTACCCTACTTTATAGGTACCAATTCCCAAATTTTAGAACTAGAATCTATCCTATGACATTCCAAAGCACCTAGAAACTTATAGAGCACAAGACATCCTATAGAACATTTAAATTTTTCTATTTTACTTTACAATATTAAGATTTTGAAGTAAATTCTTTATAATCTAAACTTATCAATAATTTCAAAATAGCTAAATTCAAAATGTAATTTAGTAGGTATTTATAAGAGTATGCTTTATCCTGATAAAAGGTTTATATATATATATATATATATATATCAATATGCATAATATTATACTAATAGCACAATTGACATATTAAGATTGCTCAACCTTCCGCCTTCATAATTATCTTTATTCTATGCATATTTAGTTAACATCTCACAATTTCATCACAACTAGCCATTCATTTATATTTTTTTGATAAATTTTATAGGTTGGGTACATATAATGTAGAACTAGTACCCTTAGATTCCAACTTATAAGATGGATACAAATTACGAAGATCTTACTCAAGCCCTACCTTATGTGGGTAGGTTTTAAAAAATAGATTAAGGAAAAAAAGGTAACTTTTTTCAAAAAAATTTCACAGATCCTGCCATATGCAAAAAAAAAAAAAAAAAAAAAAAAAAAAAAAAAAAACCCCAAAATAGGCAGGTTAAACTCATTTTTTGAAGAAACGAGATTGCAAGTGGCTAATCTCGTCTCTTGAAGAGACGATGCCACTATAAGATATACCAATCTCATCTCTTTTAAAGAGATGAGGTCAATGAAGATACAAGATCAACTTATTTAATTTTAACATTATTTTCATCCTAGTGGCATTTTTGTAATTTTATAATATATATATATATATATATATTAATTTCCTTTTCCCTTAAAAAATTATACCTAGAAATTACTTAGTGTCCTTTATTAGGCATTTGAAACAAGTAAAGTACAAATGAGTTAATAGACATTCTTTTATGCATTTGACTTCTTGTCCTTCATGGATAGTAGCATTTATATTGCCCTTCAAAAGAGTCCAAGCTAAAGGTCTTTGCGAACTAGGAAGGGTCCAATCCAAAACCCAAATCGTCAGATTCAGGTCTAGAAATAATGGACCCAGAGCCACCATGTCGATGCGGTAGGGCAGGTCTAGTTGGGTAAGACCCTTTTTATTAGAAAAAAATTTCAAAAATCTAAATATTATGGTAACACCATTGCATAAAAAAATTAAATTGGATAGAATCCTCCCATTTATGAATAGAGTCCAATAACTAGAAACAAATCTCCCTACATTTGCAAACTAAGCAACATCAAATAACAACAACATTAGCACAAAACAATATCAAAATCAAGAAAAAGAAGAATTTTTTAATTTAAAAACCCATCTCATAAAAAAGGTTTCATCAGTTCCATGCACAATCCAACCACTTTGTTTCACTTCCAAACACACCAACTTCACTTCCCAGTTGCTTGGTATCGCTAAGAATTTAAGTTGGATCAAATCCATCAGGATTGGGTTCAAAATTGGTCATGGTTAGTGAAATGGGCTTAGAATTAAGTGTTGGTTTATGTTTAGTAAAAATGGGGTTGATGCAGAAGGTTCTAGGATTTATGAAAGAGCGAAGGAATAAAGTCATAAGAAACGACAAAGCATGAGAGACCACACTTGCCTCCATTGATAAAAAATTTTTCAATAACAAAAACAAGAAAAATAAGAAGAAGAAGAAAAAGAAAGACAAGAAAAGGTAGAGTATTGGTGGTGGTTTTGAATTGGACAAGGGGTTGGGGGTAGGTGAAATGAGAGTAGACAAATTGGAAAATTGAAAATTCAACAAAGACAAGACTACAGACTAAAATAAATTACAAGGACAAGAGTTTTTTTTTTTTTTTTTTTTTTTTTTGTGAATTTTCATGTTAGATGGGTCCATAGAGTAGACTCTCATAGCACCCACCACCCTAACAAGTCCTCTAGGTGGTTCAAAACTATCCTAGCGAAGCGGGTCCAATGGTGGACCTGCCATGGCTGGTTCTCCCCGGTCCCAATTCTGACCCGATCTAAGGGAATGTCTAGTCCAAGCCACATTTGGTCAATAATGATGTGTCCAGACCCGTGATTTCTATAAGTATGCTAAAAGATAATTGGAGCTAAGGGAGGGTTGGTAGGGGGATAAGTGGAAAAGGTATATATATATATATATATATCAAATATAAAAGTCTATTTTGTCTAGTGGAAGAGATGAGATGAATTTACTTGCAATATATTTGGTAAAATTAGTTGAATCTATAGCATATTAGAGCTTTTTATGAAAATTTTTCATATAAAAATATATATATGACATAAGATATAAGACTACAATTTAAATATATATTTTTACTATGTGCGAGATTCCATATTCGAATCCTCCTTTCCCGTTATAATTGACCAAAATAATATATATTTTTACTTAAAATAAAAAGAAAAATTAGAACAATTATACTAAGCATCAGATCAAAAAGATTCAAAGGTAGTTGTAAAATGATTCAAAGTTGAACAAAACAATTTAATGTATTTGTGTGTGTAGGTGTAGTTAAGGCACATCGACCATGTATTTGTAAAATTAAAAATAGTAGTATAATGTAAAAATATTACATTAAATTATATACAAGAATAATGATTGAAGGAAAAACATATTCATATATAGTCTTGAAAATGTGTAAGAAAAGAAATAAATGAATATACTAAAAAAAAAAATATGATCGAGTAAGGTTCTTGTTTGAAGGGGTAAAGAGAGTTTGAAGGGACGATAAAGACAGTTTGAAGTAAAAACATATTGAATATAAAAAAAGGCTAGTATACTAGCTGGAGAAAAGAAAGGGATGCGTATAATAAGTTATATGATGAGTTAGGGCAGTTTAGACAGAAAACTTATTGAATTAACTTTAAAAAAAGAGTTAATAAATATTGGTAACCGAGAATATTAGTAAAGGATAGTTAAATGAAATTATGGTAAAAAAATGTGAAGACCATATGAAGTGGGACTTGCTTAATAAAATAGACAATATAGATAGATCTTCAAAATTCTAGACCTAAGTTGTAAACTTGATCTTCTCATCGTTCTTAAGACTAGGATGAAGGGTAAGCACCATATGTGGGGGTAGCCTTATAGTTTTAGTACAATGGACAATGTATTGTTTTTCGGTTACAAAATATATGTGGTTATTGGATGAAAAGCTAGGACAAGACAAGTTGCAAAATGTTGTGCCATTTTATAGCTAGAAAGAAAAAAATCACCAAATAAAACACAAATTCTCTAAGAATATCTAAAATAATAAATTATCATCTAAAATAGAGTGCACTGTATTAAATATATATAAGAAAGGTTATATCGAGGTACTTCTTTTTATTCACATTGTATTGTCTTGAATACTATTCAAAAACCAAAAAGTATTGTGTATGATAAATATAAATCCTCCACACACGTTAGAGAATCATATGTGTGAAAAATGATATTTCATCCTTTTTTTTATCGAAAAGACCCTACATATAAATATTTTATCAAGATCATATTAAAATAAAACTTTTGTTTGGTTGTCATTCGTTTATAATTCTTCTTCATAAATCAAAACATTTGTCCAACAGAGGTTCGGAGATGGACCAGAGGATGAGCTGTCCCTGGAGTCAAATGGGGACTACACAAGGAAGATTGGTTACCTAAATATATCAAAATACAACAATTTGACCCAGACAAATGGCATACCGGTCGAAAATTACCTTAACAATGTCTGGTCCAACCAGAGGAGGTGTTTGTGGTCGACGGAACTCCTGAAGTTAGACAACATGCCTTTTGGGTTCCGGTCAACGACGAATTCTATGCTTTATCATCCAATATCTCGGTAATTAATATATTCAATTATTTACTTAGTAATTTCGATGAAGTTGAAGGTATATCTTATATGTCAAGTTGTGTTATATGTTACAAATTTGGGGCGATGCCCTAAAATACAAATATTTTTCTAAATTTGTATAAAAAAGTTTGAAATTACTAAATGTTATACTAAATTAAATCTTTTTAAATCAAATTAAATGTGTGTGTGTGTATAATAGAAAGAAAATTAGCATTGACCGCCTCCGAGTAGCCACTTGTTCAACGTAGATTGCACACTCATTTACAAAAATGGATCATTTTGACCCACACGTGATGGTAAGTGACTATACCACCTTAGTAGATCCACAAAGAAAATGTATAAAAAGGTAAGCCTATAGAAACTTGATTGGCTATCAGATAGAAATGTCTTTTTTAAAAATAAAAATTTTCATCCTAATGGGCCTATATACTTGAGTTTGCAGTTAGTTTTTTTTTTTTTTCCCCTTTTAACTTATAGTTTTCCTATAATATTGCTTTTTCTTTAATTTAGTTATATCCGTTCTATTATTTATTCTATTTTTAGACCAATAAATGTTCTACCATGACGTTCTTAAAATTGGAAAATAAAGGGTGTTAAAAATTATTGTATGTAAACTTTTGCAAACGGTAAGAACTAAAATAAGGAAAAAATCAATATTTAAATTGAAAATTATTGAAATCTTAAACATTAAAAATACACTTTTCCTCTAAGATATGTTCCCTCCCCCCACCCCCAAAAAAAATGTTTATAACTCTTGTAATTTAAATGATTTTGCATGTGTGGTTTCTATTATAACACATGCAAATTTGATGACCTATATATGCAGGGGGCAGGTTTAGTAAGGTGTGTGAATACTACATGTTTACCAAGAGCACCACAAGTAGTGAAAGTGGAGAGGGGACTAAGTGCCAACATATATTTAGATAATAAAGCATATAGGGAGTTTCTATACTCAAAATTCAATGCAACTCCTATAGACATGGAGACAGCTGCCATTGCCCTAACATGCTACCAACTAAAGATGCCTTTCATTGCATTTAGGTCTTTGTCTGACTTAGCTGGTGGAGGCACTAATCTCTCCAATGAAGCTTCTACTTTCTCCTCTTTGGTTGCACAAAATGCTGTTAAGGTTCTTATTAAATTTATGCAACTATTAAGCTAATGATGTTGGATGGTTATGTTCATGATATTGCAACACAAATATGTTCTAGTTTGTTAGCCTAGTCTCTTTGTTTTATTTAACGTTTGTGCCTGTATTTCTTGAATAATGTTGAGGAATAAAGCCTAATTTCTCAGGAGAGAAACAAATTTGTTTCCATGATTTTTTTCAAATGAAATTATACATAATTGGGTATCCTATATTTGTGCTTTGTCTTGTCTCTCATCATATAAATAAAATTATATATTATTAGGATTGCGAGTTATAATAATGCTAATAGCTAAACTCAATTAGAACTCGATCAATATTTGTACTTTACTTAAATTTTATTAGGGTTACAAGTTAGACAAATTATAAGTATTTTGAAACTCGAGATTAATTGGATTAATTATTAATTAGCCCTCTTTTGAGCTCAACCTAGGAAAAGGTGACCCGAAAAAGAGCTACTTAGTAGAGCAAGTTAGAGTGAAAGTCGTCTAGAATGGGCCGCTTGGAGTGGGCCGCCGTGAGCAACAGCTTCGAAAAAGGCAATCTGTGAAGGGGGGATCTAAGAAACAGCTATCTAGCAGTGAAAGCTGAAGCCATCCAGAGTGAGCCTCCTAGAATAGGCCACTAAGGGTGTTAGCTTCTCAAAGGGTGGGCAAGTATTACAATTTAACATCAATTTTACAAGAAATTGTAAAAGGGTAGGGCTCTCCCACCTAATAGGTTAGTCTTTTGAATTGGGCTCACTCTTCAAGTTTGATACTTAACGAATCTATTTAGGTCATCTTATTTTCATCCTTTTTATATCTCATTTTTATAATTTTCAAATAAACTGTTTACCAAGATACGATTATAAGCGAAAAAGAGATATATTTACTTATAAACAAATCAACAAAGCAGATAAAGATCGAAAATCAGCCAAACCAAACACACCCATTGTCACACCCTACCTCCCACTACCGAGGTTTTGGG
The DNA here is from genome assembly GCA_024138025.1 of Combretum micranthum. Lineage (NCBI taxonomy): Eukaryota > Viridiplantae > Streptophyta > Magnoliopsida > Myrtales > Combretaceae > Combretum > Combretum micranthum. The sequence goes on along the minus strand of JAMXBD010000172.1, from coordinate 670,316 downwards.
TGTGTTATATCAGGGCAGATAACCACCATTGGCCTCCTAGTGATAATGGCCGACATCCACCCTCAGGCAAGACCTCAACCAACACATGCCCCGCAGGATATCATGGGTACTATTGCAGCTCAATTGATGAGAGGTGCTACCCCTTTTTATGTCATACCTTGCTCCCCACTACCGAGGTTTTGGGCATGTGATGCTAGGGCAGGCAACCAACACTGGCCCCCTAGTGATAATGGCCAACATCCGCCCTCAGGCGAGATCCCAACCAACGCATGTTCCGCAAAGTATCACAGGTACTATAGGTATTGTTACCCTCAGGTGAGTTGACCCCCTATCTGCAGCTTGCAGGGATCAAACCAGGACCTAAGGCTTTTGCCTGCTCCAAATGCAGCACCTCTCACCAATTGAGCTGTATGATACCTCTCAGATATAGATCGTGGAACTCTAATCACAAATGCACGTTTTTTGTGTAATGTCTTAGAGTTTGTCAAAACAAGCATGCTCTTAGTAGAGTAATCCTAGATGGGTGATCCTCTGGGAAGCGTTAGCACCAAAAGGACAAAACCATGAGGTGTGTTGTCAAAGCGGACAATACCTTAGTGGGTAGAGTTCTGAGTCATTACATAGTGCCTCTAATATCCTGGTTGTGCTTGAGGATGCGTTGGGAAGGCTAGTGTACCTAGCATCACATCCCTATCTGGGGTGATATGAGGGCCTAAAGGCGCCCCCTTCGCTGAGGTGGAGCCTAAGGTGGCAGGTCCTGATAAATGGTATCAGAGCAATGGTTTTGAACCTGTGTAACAAAACTGATAAGGACATCAGTTCTATAAGTAATAGAGTATATAATACCCCTTAAATATAGATTGTGGAGCTCTAATCACAGAGACGCCTTTTCGGCGTAATGGCTTGGAGTTTGTCAAAACTCCAAAGTTAAGTGTACTCTTAGTAGAGCAATCCTAGGATGGGTGACCCATTAGAAAGCGTTGGCACCAAAAGGACAAAACCGTGCAACATGTGGCTAAAGCAGACAATATCTTGGTGGATAGAGTTTCGAGTCATTACATAGTGCCTCTAATGTCTTGGTTGTTCCTGAGGATGCGTTAGGATGGCCAATGTACCTGTCATCACGGTCCCTGCCTAAAGTGGCTTGAGGGCCTAGGGGTGCTCCCTCCGCTACGGTAGTGCCTGAGGTGGCAAATCGTGATACCCACATTGTTGATCTGCTTCAATTCCTAAGCCTTTAACATTTATATTTTGAATTTGTTAAGGTACAAGTTGATTAGGTTGAATGTTGGCCTTAATGAAATTACTTGGACCGTGAGCTCCCATAATTGAATAGAGAAAGAAAGGGGCTGAAACTAGCAATTACATATGGGGCTTAGGAGTGGCAATGAAGGGCTAGAAATATGACGGTGACCAATCGCCTTTGTTCTTATATCTTAGGCATTTTTGTGACATTCCTACCTTTAAAGCTACCTTTGTGTATATTTTCAAAAAACATATATTTTACCTATAAAAAATACAAATACATATTAGTATATAAGAAAATTGGTAAAAAAAAATATAAAAATACTACAAGTGGATTCCATATCTAGATTTTGGTAACTTCATAGTAAAATGATTCGTTTTTCTTTTACTTCAAATATAACCATATAATTCGGTTTATCGAATTGAATCAATTTTTATTCCAATAGAATAACTATCACAATATTTCCAATTTGCCTTTATGTTGAAATATGAGTCCATGATCTAAAGTTTCCCTTCTTTTTTTTTTTCTTCATCCCAAAAAGTGTTAAGCAAACTATGGTATTGAGATTTTCTGCCCATGCAAGCATAAAATATATTTATGAAGTAAACTCAAGGTGCTAATTGTTTTATATATAAAAAATCATGTTGTATATGGAGATGTATACTTATGCAGTATGCTAATAAATACTAATGCTACATTATTTAGTTTTTCTACACAATAATTGTCACGCCCCAACTACGGTCAAGGCATGTCCAGTTTCGCCATGTATAACGATGGAGCGTCATACGTAAAGGCAAACCTAAAAAACTACTTTATCAAATTTGTTTGCTAACCAATTGTATATTTATAAATCATTTATTTCGTTTTGAAAACTTTAAATGATATAATGAAAAATATAGATTTTATAAGATATCTAATAAAAGGCTATTCTCATGAGTAAACTAATCATCAAATATAATATACGATAATATCGGTATCAAAAGTCTCCTTAAACATCCAAAGGAGATATCAACTGTAAAGAAAGTATCTAGAAAATACTAGAAGTTCTAACACAAATCTAAGGCTCTCGGCTATGCTAAAAAAATGATAAAAAGTCTGAAAATGAAAGTCCAAATAAAATTAAGTTGTGAACCATAATCCTAATCACTATGCTCATCCAGCAGCTCCTCAAAGTCGGTCCCATACCCTATGCCATTATAATACTCGTTATCAAAACCATCAGTACTTGAAAAACAACATATGACTTATGCACTTAACCTATATGCAATGTAATAACTTACATATTATGTTTTTTATTTAAGGTGATTCAAACAAATATAGGAGCACTCACACTCCGGGAAACAAGCCATAGGAATCTGGGGATCCTGAGTAACAGCAACTACTTAGGGGGTTGATTAAGGCAGGCCGAATATCTTAACCTCGTAGAGGAATATTCTACGTAGTAGTCTCGTCTAGGGTTCACTATCGTTATGCATCTCCATTTATTTCAATCCATAGTGATATGCAGCTCAATCAACACCCATAGTTGTAAACTACATATACTACTTCTCACCGAACGTAAATAGATGTTATCCCAATACCGCTTGCCTTATCAGCTACCCGCCAAACCACCTACGGTGGCCTAAATACCTAACTACCGTGGTGGCATTTGCCTAGCAAGGTTGTTGCTCCCCCGGACTGAATTAAACGACACATGCACAATCAACACATTCAATTATTAGGTTGTCTTTAAGTTAAGTCCATTTAAGAATGCCTATCCTAGTCAAACAACACGCATGTTACTACGTATCTCATATCATAACAGTAGATGGTAGAGGATCACAAGTAAGACAATAGGTTGATTGAATATCTATCAAGAAAGGTTAATTTGTATAAGTATTGAGTATACAAACTAATGATTCAAGTCACATTGATTAGTCAATATAACGTAAGGCCTTTGGTTTATAATTGAGTTATATCCAATTAGGATAATTAGGTTTAGATAATTTAGACTAAGCCCATAGAATTCAGAAATTGAATATATTTTTTAGATATATTATGCCTTTAGGGATCTTAGGTTAGGCCCAATAAAAAATCATCTAAGTGTTTACTTTTAAGGTAATGGGCTTTAAGATTTAGGAATTGAGCCCTTTAAGGAATATAAATATTAAATTAGCTAGAATCGGGTTTTATTTTGAATTTAGGTCCAATTAGAGTAATATTAATTATTGGACCTAAGAATTATGCTCAAGCTCAATTGAAATTTAATTCAGCTCCTAAATTAAGCTATTGGGCCTTTTAATACCCTATATAGGCCCACTAAGGATATTTTTAGGTTTTTGGGCCAATGGAAATAATTTGAGCCAAATTAGGTATTTTAATACCGAAAATTGATGATGGACTTATATATTTTGGAAATAGGTCTAATTGGAATAGGTACGGGTATTGGACCCGTATTATGGAATTTAAGCCCATAAACCAAAGGTTAGGTATCGTCTATATTTTGAAGGTTTAGGACCTAAATGACTAGGGAAAACTTGTTAGGATTTAGTTTGGGCCTATTTAATATAAATAGGCTTAGTTGGCTAGAAATTTTGTTATTGAGTCTAAGGTAGTGTTTCTAGACCAATTTTATCTAATTAAGTCCATTTGTAGGTATTTAGTCTAATTGGATTATATTTTAGAATTTAAGTCCATAACCAATTATTAAAGTCCAAAATTATTAATATTAGCCAAGTTATACGTAAATTCATTTCTAAGTGAATATTAGGTCATTTAAGTCAAGTTGCACCCATTTTTACTATCTTGGCCCATTTTAGGTCATTTTTGTTATATTGACTATATTTTTACTAATTAAGTCCATTTAGGTCATTTTAACCCATTTAATCCTAGAATCTTCATTAATTAAATTTTATATCCCATGATATTTATCAAACCTATTTAATTGCCAATTACATATTTTAAGCTCCATTAGTTAATCAAAACCTACTATAACTCGGTTTGGTATATTTAGTCCTATGAAGCCCCTATAATTTGATTTGGGCCTTAAATTATTATCTAAGCCCAATTTAGCTACTAAAGCCCCTAATAATTCAGTTGTATTGACCTAGGCTCATACTATATTCAATTATCGAACTTTATAATTAAAAGCCATTTTATACCTAATTAAGCTAATTTATCATGTTAACTTATATATATCCAATTTTAATTTAACAAAAGGCCTAATAAATCAAAATATGCCTAAATTAACTAATTATAACTAACTACACATCAATCAAGATAGTTTGATAATTATTAAACTTGATTACATTCGGATTTCATAATTTTTTCAAAGAAAACAGGGCTGGAAAACAGGAGAGGTCTGCGCACCGCTTTGTTTTTGGACCGGTTCACCTTATTCTTGTGATTTTTGGTCCGGTTCGATTTTTTTATAAAAACTACACATCCTAAGATTTTAAATTGTTACAATTTCGTTGGAAAAAAAAATAAAACTGACCAGTTCAGCCTATGCAAGAAGTTCGGTTCAAACAGTGTTTTTCACTATACATCTAAAAAAGAAAAATCTTGAAAAAATATTAAATGACCTTAAAAAATTTTAAAAATTTCCAGATCATATACACACTTATTGAAAATCATTTTCTAAAATTTCGTGAAAAAATAATTACGTTTGATATTTTATTTATTTTTCTCAAGAAATACGTCTATTGGGCCTTTAAAAATAGCAAATAAATATGAAAAATTACGAAACCATCCTGTTTATATCCTAAGATGATATACTATTAGTTCCATAAATTTTACATGAAAATAAATTCGTTTAATATCCTAACCAACATGACATATCATGGCAAACAACAGTTTTATTTTCTACCCATCAAACATATTATTGTTTTTATTCAATTTTCATCATGAAAAATCATTACAAAATCATATAGAACACATCAAAATAGATTACATAACATGCTAATTTATTTTAACTAAATTTACATCATAAGTCCACTAAACAATACATAAACAATGCTAATATCAACACATTTTCACCAAACCAAGTAACACATGATATTTCACATAAAAAATAAATTTAATATTTTGTATTTTTAGTATTACAACATATTATTTAGTAATACAGTTCACTAATCACACTATCTAATTAAACAACTTGCTTGTAATAGCAAACCAAGCTTTGAACCGTCACTACCCTACTCCTAGGAATTTGGTGAAGCTCCTTTTGCCTCTAATCCAAGATCCTTTTTGATAAACACTTATTTTCTAAAGGAAAAATAGAGATTAATAGGAGCTTTAAGTGGCTTAAAGAAGGTATAAAACATAAAAGACTTAGTACCTATTAGAGTCTTGATAGTGGAAAAGGGTTTGCAATATTTTAGGGTTTGTTTGTAGAGAAAAATGAGATAAAATTTTCTGCTAGAATAAAATGTAAAGTGGTGGCTACTTTAGGGTGCATTAGAGTTTCATTTTGTAAAAAAAGGGTAGGACAAAAATAAGGACGTTAGTTGATAATATAAAGAATGTTCTAGAGCTCTGTGAGTTAGCAAAATAACAATATTTGAATAAAAATTCTATTGAAAATTATTTAGGATAAAATAATGATGTTTTAGGTTCTAGAAGATTTTTATGAGGATTTAGCGCTAATATGGTTAGTGGGTTGGATTAGCAATTTGATTACGATCTTAAGATGTGATTAGGTGTCAAATGGACTTAGAAAATAAGTAGATTAATTTAGGAACTCTAATTTAGAAAATTTGAAGATGGTAAAATAAATTTAGCCAATTGAGTGGTTGGATAGATATTTGATTAAAATTTAGGGTATTGAGCAATTTAGGTATTGAATTTCTAGAGAATTGTTGAAATTGGTAACAAATGGAAAAATTGGGAGATTGTAATTTAAGTAGATGGCTAAGTTAGTATTTAGGTTTGATTTAATTTATTTGATATGATGAAATAGAAAATTAATGTGGTTTAATCTCCATTTTCATTTGAAATTAATTATCAGCTTAAAAATGCTAATTCACTTAATTATACTATTTAATTTACTTAGTTAAATTATCTAGATCAAATTTCTATTTTAAGTTTTAATTTGGTTCAAATTTTTTCAATTTTATACAATCTAATTCACAATTTTTTTAAACTAACTTAATGAAATTCGGAATATTTCAATAATTTTAACAATTATTTTAAAGACAAAAAATTTACTACGAAAAATGAGTAAAGTAGCTTATATTTTTACAAAATAAAATCAACAACAATAACTTTTGCTACAAAAATTTACTTTTAGATAGAAATTTTGCTTTTACAGTCTAGTTTTCTTATAGTAATATATCTTACCCTGACATTTGGAAAATTGTTGCCAGCCCACTGTACGTAATTATCCAGATTGATGTGGCCCATATTACTGGATTCTACATGAATAGAATTCTTGTTTTGACCAGAGGAAAAATAAACTAAATAGATCTCAGAATTGCATGACAGTAGTTGAAAAAATTCTGATCAGTTAATAAGCACACTTCCGCAATAAGCTATGATCGTCAACAAAATGGTGGAACTAAGTTCACGTTGTGTGCGTTTATCCTATTGATGGTGTTTTTTCTTACTATACTGGAATATATATATATATATATATATATATATTCTATCATTAGTCTACACTAAAATGATTCTGTGTTCATTTTAATTCATAAGAGACTCATAGAAATATAAACTCGTAAAAATATTTGAACAGACTCTCAATTTTGACAACTGTATATGAAATTATACTTTATTTGCTTCGTTAACCTAGTTCAATTAAATTCCTTTTGTATACCTCAAGTTTCTAGAGACATTATTGATTGAGGTCGACAGACTCCATTAAGAATCGCACAACAACACTTTCTCAATTTTAAGTGTATTAGCATGAGCATAATTTATTTTATATCATCTCAAGTGCTTCTATAATAATAGAGTTGATATTGATCTAGTTGTTAATTTTATCCCATTAAAACGATGACTTCATTCACTTTCGATCGTTTGATTGATTCATCATTATCCAATATATACTTGCTTGTATCCTTATATGTAAAATATATTTGATTACAATTTAAAATATTAAGCCTAAATCAATAACGGACTTAACCTAATATTTTAATATATCAAATTATCCCTAGAAACAACTTTCTTTAGCTAAAGGATTTAGTGACAAGAGAGCATTTAGCGGTACTATGTTTCTTATTTTTAGGGCACATGTGTATAAGTATATAATAGATAATGCAAACCTCATAATCTTACATCCATAATGCCTTTCATGTTAAATCTTCAAAGAAAGCCTATGGATGACTATTCTCAAATATAATAATTTATGTTATACATTGGCAATCATATGTGACCACGTTAAAAGGAGAGAATTATTTGCATTTTGGAACTAGCTAGGAAAGAACATTGCCATGGTCATGGATGCTGATTGATGCTGTTTGTCCTCTTCTGCTTGTCATTTATCTCCTTTACCATATATTCTACATTATGTTTTGTCCACTAACAGGTCCATCAAGCGGTGTACTCTTTATATTTCTTTTTGGTTTTCTTCCACCATATCATTACCCCTATTACATTGTTAAAACTAATTTAGGCTTAGATATGAAGTGGTCTATACTTTGGAGTGTTCTCTTGTTGGTGTTGGGAATAACAAAAGGAGCTTATGGTGCAATTCCTAAATGTTTATTGAGAAAGATTCAGGCGATCAACAAAGAGGGTCCATACTATGGTGTTATAGTGCCCGACCCATATGAGATGATCCCTCTTCTCCAATCTTCCAGCTTCCAAGCTAATTGCACACTTCCTTACCTGGACGTTCTAGGTAAATTGTGTATGCCAATTGCCAAGCATTAGATCTAGGATTTGCAACATTACCATCCTATTAAAATCTCTTTCAATATATGATATTTTCTTTTTTAAGTATTAGTTTAAATGTTTGAAACACAATTCATGAAGATCAAAAATACCATTGATAGAGCATGGAGCTTTTAGATTGAGAAATAGTTGACCATCACTTTTGTTTTTTCAATCTTATTTTTAATTAGCCAACTTCTTTCATTCTTTCTCTCTTTTCTTTTCTTCTTCTTCTTCTTCTTTTTTTTTAATACATATTTTAATAGGAAGAAGATTTAGATTTGGAAAAGTAGAAGATAAGAAGGTTATTATCGTAATGACAGGAATGGGTATGGTATGTGTGATTTCTATATCATCACAACTTAGTCATGGTTGTTTCTTCTGTGGCAATTATGTTACTTATACTCTGGAAAATGTCAATATTGGAAATCCCTTCCATGTAATAGCAAGTCTATCCTTTACATTAGTATACAATATGACAAAACTTTTTTGAAATACTTTTATTACTTACTTTGACTAGAATATAATCAAAAAATGAAATATTCGCTATGTCAATAAAACTCTCAAATCACATATATTATGTTAAAATTTCGTTACATTGAAATAATTTCGGTACATTAAAATAAAATTATCTTATGTTAATGCTTTTCAATGGAGTGTGTAAGCAATGTATTTTAAAAAATCAGGACGATTTTGTAAATTTTAACAAATTTTACATGGATATCTTTTCTTATGTTTTCTCTGTCTGGTAAAAGCTTAATGCAGGTGTAACAACAGAACTATTGACCCAATTTAGGGTTCGAGCTGTTTTGATTTATGGAATCGCAGGAAATGTAAACTCGCAACTCCAAATTGGAGATGTGGCTATCCCCAGATATTGGGCTCATTCTGCCCTTTGGAACTGGCAGGTGACATTCAATGCCCCGTGGATTGGTAGATACTTGTCATTATTGTTATCTTTAGACTTTTCTTGTTTATTCTATTATTTTTAATATGGATATAGTTTGGCATTATTATCACCATTATTAATCACTAGGATAAGGAAAATTTATGACAGATGAAAAAATATAATAATAATAACATCACAACATGAGGCTAATTATTTTGAAAAAAAGGATAAAAAATAAAATTTCTTTGTGAAAAATTGTTATAGAAAGAAGTACACAAAAGATATTGAAGAGAACTAAAGTGCAAGTCAAGATGTGGTTTTGAATCTTTGAGTTGGACTAGAATAACAATAACAACTTGATCCTCAAAAGTAACAATAAAAGAATTTCTAAAGAAGTTGAAACAGCTTCCGATTTTCGAAATTTAATCGAAAATGTAACAGTCTGTTAGACTTGAAATTATATTCAATATTCAATTATGTTCTTGGTCAATATATACATACCAAATGAGTCATTAACATAATTATGTTAATAAACTTTCAGGGTTGTTTTCCTCGATATTCATACTAAATTAGACTCCACCAACATTATTCATGAATTATTCCAATTTAATTTGATATTTACTTAAGTTTAACTTAATCAAGTGAAGTTCTAATTTTATAATATTTAATCCAATTAGCTCATAAGTCTAGTCAAACTTGTGTAGAGTTTAAATGTTAATCAAGTTCAAATTGAATTTGAATATTAATATTACATCAATTGAAAATATATATATATATATATATATATAATAGATCAAGCTTAAAAGAATCTAATCCAAATGAGTTTTTTTTTTCTTTTTTTCCATCAATGACTTAAGTTCCAAAATGTTTAGTTTAATTACAAGTTGGCTTGACTTTAAAATTTTAAATTCAGCAAAGTTTGTTTGTTGATGATTTGCCTATTTTTCCAAACCCCAGAACTAGTAGATCCACTTTGATTGAATCGGACCAAAGACCAATATTAGGATGCGTGTAATGTGCGTGATACAATCTTTTTTATACTTATGGTTATATTAGATTGTTTAATTTCGTAGCAGCTGATTGGAGGAGAAGGTTAGTCAATGACATATATGAGTGGCATGTGCTTGTATATAGAATTTTTATATTTATAATTTTTTAATCATGTTCTCCCGACGTTGAGTGAAATTCTAATTATTTACTTCTAACGCATGGTTAGACTCTATATATAATATATCATTTCTAATCAATCGTTCAATATGCTTTGATTTTGGAATAATATCGCAATGGTACTTAAATTTTGACAAAATATTCATTAGTATTTAAACTTTGAAATTAATTAATTTAATTCTAAAAAAACTTTTCATGCATAACTATAGTACTTCGTTTAAGCTGGCTAACAGCGTCATCATGTGATTTTTAATTAATAAGATGAATGTCATTTGATATATACGAAAAGTTCTTTTAAGTACTAAATTAATTATCAATTTCAAAGTTCAGGTATTAGATTTATCAATTAAAAATTCAAGTAACTAATTACATATTTTATCAAAATTGAATTACAATTTAGATGTTTAGCCCTTAATTTTGTTATTATCAAATAAGAAAATCAAAGGGAATAAATTTTTAGTTTGAATATGTAAGTTGGTGAAATTCATAACTATCTTATCCCCTTTTTTATATACTAGTAGACGTTCATCAGCATACATGTATAAAAAATTTAGAACAAAGAAATAGATACTAACTAACTAATTTTATTTATCGTAATATTGGAAATATTAAATAGTATCAATCCGCTAACAATATAAATTGTTTACTCAAACATAAGAGAATCACGAGGAAGATATCTATCTTATATCATTCGTAACTACGATACACCACACTATATGGATACTTTTAGAGGCATCTTCTCGGACAAAAGAATATAAAAATATATATCATAATATCATTTCTGTATATCATAGAGCAGCGCTATCAAATAAAAAAAATGGATAAATATCAAATTTGGTATTTGAATTTTAAAGTGATACTATAAGAAAATTGATTTTAAGACAAAAATTTGATCTCTAAACTTTAATTTATGTCGCAAAAATCATCGTTGTAGATTTTATTTATAAAATTATAACTACTTTTAATTTTCATCGTATAATTTATTTGTCTGAAGACCTATTTTATTGTAGTATAATATCCAATCAATTTTTGTTACTATTTTTTATTTTCCCTGATATGGTTTACTTGTTTACTAATGTGGAAGAAACAACTTATTATTAAATTTTTACAATCTTCCCTAACACCATCTAACATTAATCAGCTGTCTCTTTCATGTGGCAAATAAAATAAGCAACATGAGATGAGTTGATAACAATAGCCTCCAAAGGTTTGATATGAATTAAATTTTCATCAAAAGTTCGAGTATCAAATTTGATGTTTCTATAAATAAAGTATTAAAAAATGGAATAATATCTCTCATTACTAATTTTCTTTCATTTGACATCAATACGAAAGATTCATATGTAATCCTTTCTTCTTTTTTTTTTTAATTGCAAAAAGAGGGAAGAAAAAGCAAATGGTGAAGAACAAAATGGAGCGTAACAAATATAGGTTTAGAACGTTTACCCAGCAACTAGTGGCATCCTATAAGGGCATGTGCGAATCTTGCTTAAAGCAAATATTACAGCAGGCACTAGTATAAGGTAACTTTTAATTCACGATTTTGAAAGATTTGATGGGATGATGAAAGGCTGGTAGGCGTGATCTTCTTATTTGAAGAGAAAACAATTGGATGTTGAATAGAAGACCAATTTCATGCTATTCAATGGTATGTATAAATCGTTATAATGGGGAAGGGATAAATATTATGTTACTAGAATGGCTATTACTGTGTTTGGTTTTATAAAATGTGCATGGTACTAGATAAAAATCCTTTTAAAGGACAATATAAACTCAAAAATTTGTACAATTTAATAGATGTTATGAAAATTTTATCATCCAAGAAAACACAAATCTTCTAAGGACATCTAAAACAATTTTTTTTCCTTTAGAAGAGGGCATAACAAATCTTGCATAAGACAACTCTATATCTTGCTGGACTTTCTTCTCCATGCACATGGGAAATTCTCTACATAAAGAATATAAAAAGTGTTACGATTAGAATTAGAATCATATACACATGGGAAATTCTCTACATAAAGAAAATGACAATATAAGATGGGAAAATATCAAATATGATGTACAAACTTGTAAAAAAAAAAAAAAATCGGTTTTGTACTTGAACTTTGAAGTGACAAATTCAATACTTAATCACACTTTCGTAACTATTTTATTATCTTACTAAAGTCATTTGCTCTATTTTCTGACACTGAAAAAAAAAAAACTTATTAGTGCAAAATTATGCTAGAAGAAGTAATGAAAATTCAATAATATGTTATCTCTTCTACATTAGCAAATAGTGTTAATCAAGCAAGTAAGTAAAAATAGTCACAGAAAATTTAATTGAATGTTAAATTGACCATTTCAAAGTTAATATATCAAATTGAATTTTTATGTAAAGTTTAGTTATCAAATTTGACATTTACCCTATTAGAATAAACATTATGTGTTGTTATGAAAAATATTTCTTGACCAATTCTTTAACTTGATATAATGTTTTTGCTTTACTTACCCTTTACCTTTCTTCGAATTATTTTATAATTAATAAATGTCTAACAGAGGTATGGTGATGGACCGGAGGACGAGTTGGCACTAGAGTCAAATGGGGAATACACAAGGACGATTGGTTACCTAAATATATCCGAATACAACAATTTGACTCAAACAAATGGAAAACCGATCGAAAATTACCTTAACAATATCTGGTATCAACCGGAGGAGGTGTTTCCGGTCGATGGAACACCTGAAGTTAGACAGCATGCCTTTTGGGTTCCGGTCAACGACAAATTCTATGCTTTATCATCCAACATCTCGGTAATATCTTCAATTATTACTTATCATTTCGATAAATTTGAAGCTATAATCACATATCTTATATTATTTATATATTTATATAAAGTATGGTATCTTACATTGTAAGCAGAACAGATGAAAATTTGGAATATATGTAAAAGTATCCCTATTTCATGTGGAATATTGTTTAGACTTCTCTATTATTTGTTGTTTATAATTATGAAATACTATTATAAAAATCTCATAAGTTTATAGTTATTAAAGATGCACACTGTCAAGTAGAGGTGAAAGGCAAATGTAGCTACGGACTGCGAGTGCTTTATGAATGTAGATCGTAAAAAATAACACTAAAAAATGGGAAATTTTGCTTTCATTAAAAAAAAAAAAAAATAAATTTGTTCATTTCTTCTAGATGATAACCATTACCAAGAACCACAAACCACTATCATTTTCACTTCACTCATCATTAAAACTTACTAATAGCTGCAATATTTGAAGAAAATTATAATAAATACTTAAAAATTTTGAGAATAGAAAGAGAATGTGATTAAAAGTATTGAATCCAATAATTTCTTATTCATATTTAAATTTAAGAAAGGGATAGCAGTAATAATGCGTGAATTTTTTATCTATGCAGGGAGTGAAATTAGAAAGATGTGTGAATTCTACATGTTTACCAAGGGCACCACAAGTAATGAAAGTTGAGAGGGGACTTAGTGCCAGCATATATTTAGATAACAAAGCATATAGGGAGTTTCTCCACTCAAAATTCAATGCAACTCCTGTAGACATGGAGACTGCTGCTATTGCCCTAACATGCTATCAACTAAAGATGCCTTTCATTGCATTTATGTCTCTATCTGATTTAGCTGGTGGAGGCACTAGTCTCTCCAATGAAGCCTCTATTTTCTTACCTTTGGCATCACAAAATGCTGTTAATGTTGTTGTTAAATTTATGCAACTCTTGAGCTAATGTCTAATGTTGACGTTGTATTGTGCTCATGATTATTACAAAACAACTATGTTTTTGTTATGTTACATTATGGTGTTAAGCATTTTCCATGTTGGGATGAGGTCTTTGATCCTATCTTTTTGGTTTACTTAACCATGTATAACTATATCTAATTAATAAAACACCATTTGTGAGGGAACAAAAGGGTGCATCCATGGTATTGTGGAATGAATAAATATATTGGGGGTATGAGTACCATGCCATGCTTATCATGACTTTTTTCATATGTTCTCTCATGTGAATTGCTATTTTAATTTCATTTGGATTCAGGTACCATTAAACTATTTTTGATAATTTTTATAATTCTTACCAATGATTCTTTAAGGTGAGTAATGATGTAAGTAAAAAATAATAATAGCTGATATATTGGTGTTAAACATAATATCGCAATGGAAAATATTCAATAGGTGATAGATACTACTTATATGTATATATATATATATTAGTAACTATCAGTCATATTTTGATATGTGAAAAACATAATAATAGTTTCTCGCTTTATAAATAACATTTTGTACAATCTCCAATAACCACTACCAATACGGCTATTAGATGCGATTTATACCACCACTCTGTTAGAAAAACGAATGTGCAATTCTTAAGATTATTAAAATAATGTTTATTGCTCTCAAGCTATGATTATAACAACTACAAAACGTCGCATGGAAAAATATGTTCCAACAGACAGACACCATTCACTTGTTGATGATTAATCCAATTATTGCCATGCAATCATGACATATCACTATTTTATTTTTCCTTACGAAAGAAGAATTCCATTTATGTGGTATCCCTTAATATGGGCCATACAAATCCAAATGCTTAATGTGCCTTTGCTTTGATTGATGGCAAAATTCCAAATGTCAACATAAGATAATTGTTCATATTATAATGTTGTGAAAAAATAATGTAAGATAAGTTGTGCCGTGGATTTGGCCAATTTGGAAGCACAACATAAAATGTTAAAAAGTAGGCCCCTTGGTCAAGCCGGCCTAGTCGGCAAACATGACCCCATTTAACTCTATTGGCTACACAAAACCGAAATCAATTTTGCCGCGTAATTCCAAAAACCGTTAAAAGCCATCCCACCACTCCATTCCCACTTCTCCACCCTAATCACCACCACCTCCACCACCACCACCACACGACGCCGTCGCCACCATCATGGCTGCCGTCACCATTACATCCTCTCCTCAAATCCTTCACCACATCACCACCTTTATCTCCGACGCCCTATCCCAACCGGATCTCTGCCACCGCCTCATCTCCGCCTTGCGCTACAAAACCCTACCTTCAAAGCTAAAAGCCTTAAACGTCGCCACGGAAACCCTAGAAAACGCCATCTCCGCCACCAAGCCATCGGTTAAATCCTCGTCCCTCCGCCTCGCGGAGAAGCTCCTAGTATCCCTACCCCAAAATCCCTTCTCTTCCTTCCTACTTTCTCTCATCTACTCTCTTGACAACAAAACCCTAGACTCAGCTCTATGTATACTAGACCTTTTCTACATGGATCCATCACTAGCTAGGTCCGACATCGCTCCGAAAATCTTCGAGGAGTTATTTTTAGTACACTTGATACCTGTTCTAGAATGGTTCAATGAGATGAGATCAAAAATCATGTCAAACAATTATTTCGAATCAAATTTTCTTTACGAAAACGACAACAATAATGCCATGTCGTTCGAGATGTCAGTGGTTCTGCCATCATCAAAACTGTTGTCGAAAATGAGTGGTGATCAAGCCGTTAAGATCAAGGAATTGGAAGGGGATTATGAGGAGGTTATCGATGAGAATTGCAAGGTTTTGGCTGAGTATTTTAAGGATGTTTTGAAAGAGAAACATGGAAAAGGAGTGAATCCTCCTAGGTTGGTGTTTGATATTAGGACAAAGAAAGAGGAAAAACATAGTGTGGAATTGGGAATTTTTTCGAGGGCAGATTCGATCCAATCGGAAAAGCTTCAATTCGAAAACGGACGGTATAATGTAATGGTTTTGATTTAGTATCCACACGCTATCTTTCCTTATATCTGATATAAATACCAGCAAAGTATTATTAAAAAATGATATGTCGGATTATTTGATGACAAACGAAAATGGGAGCATTTATAACAATATTAAGTCAGTTTTCTTAATATTTCAAATTCTTATTTGCAGTGCACTTTAATTTTTTTTTTTAAATTGTTTTTCCAAGTGTGCAAGCCAATAAAGAGTAAGCATTGAGCATTTGAGATAATTTTATGAATATTCTCCAATAATTATACCTGCATTTCTTTCCTTTTGATCTAATACAAGAAAATTTATTTTTCACTTATCTTCACAAAATTTTTTGTGGAAGGCAAAAGTTGAAACCTTGATAGAATATCATAAAGAAAATTTTATAGTCTCTATCATTTTATCATGAGACCAAGCGAGCCATGAGCTTAGATTCATTGGCATCCTTAATCAATCTATTAAAATATTTGTTGCATTATTTGTTGTGATTATTTGAATTGGACGGTTGCCTCCTCTGAAATGTAAAGTCTAGAAGTAAAATTTTGGTTTAATTTATATGTATTGTTGTTATTCTTTTTCTTTTTCTTTTTCCCTTTTAGGGGAGGGTTGGTTCTCTCTCCCTCTATATATATTATTCTAGATAAAAATACTTATATTTTGACCTATTTGCAAATATATGATCTATATTATTTTTTTGATAAATAGATAACTTGAATTTCATTTAACAGTATTAATAGTATTTAATAATTTTAGAATGACATGTGTTAATACTTTACGGGTCTTAAAAAATTAATTTATATTTTCTCTTTCAATTTTAGTAGATTTTTTTATTAAACTTTTTTTAGACCAATATGACACTAACATATATCTATCTAATAGTGATTAATTATATTGATAATTTTATATAAAACTCAAGCCACTTATTTATGAAAAAAAAATTTAACACAAGTGATGTGTTTGCAAATTGGCTAAAATACAGGTAACCTTTTTTTTCCCCCTAGGTTAAGAATGACATACAAATATAAATTAAAATTTGGCATTTTTGGAAACATTCCATCCATATTCCATGCTTTGACATAGAATGGATAGTAACCAATTGGAATAAATAAAACAAATTGTTAGCATGCTGGAAAAAAAAATGAAAAAACACAAATTGATACATAATTTAATAACGGGACCACATATGGTCTTAATGTGTTAATATGCGACCCCTAAATTCAATGTATAATGATTTAGCATTATCGTATAGTGCTCGCCTTATGGTCTACAATTTTCTTCCCCCGTGAATGAGCATTATCGTATAATGCTCGTCTTATGGTCTGCACGGAATTACATTTCTTTGACTTTTTCAACACAACATCATTTGTCTAAATTAATGTTTCCTAGTCATTGCCTTTTTAAACATGGCAATGGACTTGGCCCACTTCATAATTATTGGGCATCTCCGCTCGTGACTCATGACCAACTACTTGAAATAATCTAGTCAGTCCAAGCTAAAATAATTCCACTCCAAATATAATAATCTGAGAAATTGTAACTTTTTTCTTTAAATTTACACAACTGCCCCTTTTTTTTTTTTTCCCCAATTCTAATCATCGTTTTACCGGTTTGGATTATAAAATATTACCTTTTCATATAAATACAAGATTTGACAATGATGCTCAGCGTGGAATGGAGTAAAGTTAGTCTATTTTGTCATATTGTGATGTTAAAGAATAGTCAACTTTCATTAAGGTTGAAAATTCCTAGCTTCATCCCAGAGCCAGCTACAGGGAAAAGTTTCAATCATGTCATTATTAGCAATAACTTAGTGTGATGTTTATGTAGCCAATATGGATTGAAGGAGAAAGATCAGTTGAATTTAGCCGCAGCAGCAGCAGCAGTTTGAACAACATTACTGCATTAAAACCACCCCACCTTTTCCTCAAAGGGTCTCCATTGATATACTTAAAAGGCGGAAATCTTCAAGGAAATTGGCACCACTTTTGAATTTGACTCCGGATTATGAAATAGACCTGTCCTCCTTGATAGACACGGAGGCTAGCTCCAGCTGTTCAGATTCTGAAGCCGAAATGGAGGTACTTAGATATAAACAAGGAAAGTTTGTCACTACATTGGATTGGTCATTACTATGTTGTTTCTTGTAGTTTTACAATATTGATGTTTTATGTCTTCTAGGAAAGCAACACAAGAACAGCTTTGTTTGAGCCTGGACAAAGCAAAACAGAAGAACAAAGAGAGTTTATTCCTGCAGGATCAACTAGGTAAGTTTTTTTATTGAAATCCTTAACCTTAGACATAGACTTTCATCATTTTTGAATTGTCCTTTTGTTTCTTTTAGTAATCGAAGTCGCGTCATGGCTGATTCAGATAACCCGCCCGGCGGTGGAAAACATACTCCTCCTAAAGACTTTGTTTGTCCCATAACAAGCAATCTATTTGATGATCCTGTGACTCTAGAGACTGGTCAGACATATGAAAGAAGGGCGATTCAAGAATGGCTTGACAGAGGGAACTCAACTTGTCCAATTACTCGCCAGATGCTACATAGTACTCAACTTCCTAAGACAAACTATGTCCTGAAACGCCTTATAGCTAGTTGGCAGGAGCAGCACCCCAGTTACGTCCCTCTTCCACCAGAGACCGAAAATTTAGTTCAGGAAGTAGTTCAGAAAGATTCCAAGACAATGGTTCCTGCATCTTCTCCCATTTGTGTCATAAGCCAAGCTAGAATTGATGGTACGGTTACAGAGCTCCGACGTGCCATTACTAAACTTTGTATGTCAGAAATCCTGGAGGAATCTGAAATGGCTGTCCTCCGAATAGAGCAATTCTGGCTAGAGGCTAATGTGGAAGTTGACATTCAGAGTATGCTTGTTAAGCCTCCAGTTATAAATGGATTTGTTGAGATCCTTTTCAATTCGGTTGATCCTAAGGTTTTGAGAGCAACAGTCTTTCTCTTGTGTGAGCTAGGGTCTAGAGACAAAGGCGTTATCCACACTCTAACTCAAGTAGATTCTGATGTCGATGCTATTGTTGCTTTGTTTAAGAAGGGGCTAACTGAGGCTGTTGTTTTGATATATCTTTTGAGACCTTCTAGTATTAGTCTTATTGAGATGGATGTGATGGATACACTTTTAACGGTCATTACTAAAAGGGATCATGATGATCTGACGACAATGTGTTTGAAGCCGAAGACAGCATCGCTCATTCTGTTGGGACAAATCATTGGGAGCTCTGAAGAAACTGGGTTTTCTTCCATAAGCAACAATGTTCTATCCCCGAAAGTGATGAAAAGCCTTATTGGAAGTCTGGAAGCAGAATCTGTGGAGGAGAGGATTGCTTCAGTCGGAATTTTATTGAAATGCATGCAGGAGGATGGAAAATGTAGGAATCTAATTGCTGCCAAAGCTGAACTTACCCTTGTATTAGAAAGCTTCATAGGCGCAAGTGATGGAGACCGTTTTGAGATAGTTTGGTTTCTTTTTGAGCTTGTTAAATTAAGCAGGTATGTCCTTGAAAGCAGCTTATGTACAAATACAATGATGATTATGATTTTGCTTTATCAATCTGGACATTAAAAGGGTTGACGCTTAATTGTTGAATTTCTCCAGGAGGTCATTTAATGAGCAAATTCTACACGTCATTAAGGATAAAGGATCCTTTAGTATGATGCATGTTTTCCTAAATTACCTACAGACGGCTGTTCAAGAACAATGTGCTCTTGTCGCCGGTCTCCTACTTCAACTGGATCTACTGGTGCTGATCCCTCTCATTTATTTTTATTGTATTTACATACACATTCATGTGTATAAACCTATACAAGATCAATAAACAGATATTGCAGAACTTATTCAAACAAGCTCAGTGATGGTATGAAGTTCTGAAGTTCTCTGTTTATTTGTACTTTGTAGGAAAAGCCAAGAAAAATGAGTATCTACCGTGAGGAGGCAATTGATGCTCTTGTTTCGTGTCTTAGAAACTCCGAGTTTCCAGGCACACAAATTGCTGCTGCCGAGACAGTTGTGTCATTGCAAGGGAGATTTTCTGCCTCGGGAAAACCTCTCATAAGGGCATTCCTCCTGAAAAGAGCAGGCCTAGATAAAAGATATAGGACTCTTATGCGGATGGAGCAGTTAGGAAACAGTTCTTCTGAAATTGATGAAACCCTCGTGAGCATCTTTTGGACTTTAGGATCCCTTATCTACTGATGATTGTATATACCATGATATTGAATTTGTCCCTTGTTTACACCTTAAATTCTAACAGCAAGAAGAAGAGAAGCTTGCCGATGAATGGGAAACAAAAATGGCTTATGTCTTAGCAAGCCATGAATTCGGTCTTCTGTTTGAGGCCTTAGCTGAAGGGTTAAAGAGCAAGTATACCAAATTATCCTCAGCGTGCTTTTTATCAGCAACTTGGCTGGTTCATATGCTTGGTGCTCTTCCAGACACTGGAATCAGAGGAGCTGCTCGAGTGTGCCTGCTCAAACATTTTGTATCAATATTCAAATCAGCAATAGATGTAGAAGATAGAGTCCTTGCCATGCTTGCACTAAGCAGCTTCATCCAAGACCCTGGTAAGTAATAAGCACATAACCAATCTGGTTATGATTATGATGAATGCAAATGTGATGAACATCCTAGCATATGAAATGCAGAGGGTTTACTCGATATGATGCCTTCCATGAAGGATATCTTGAGAGGTCTCGGGAGCTCAAGAAGTACTCTCCTTCAGCATTTGAAATGTTAAAAGTTCTCTCTGAAGGAAATGAATCTAGCTCGGTAATATAAGCACCCATAAGCTTAAAAAGTGCATCCCAAATTTGTTTTAATCTACAATTTCTTGCTTGGCTGCAGGACATGTGGAATCACAAAGAATTAGTACAAGTTGATTGCAGTTCCAATGGGGATGTTCTATCAATTAATTGCTTCAAAGACAAGATATTTTCGGGTCATTCTGATGGAACTATAAAGGTAACTTTAAACACCAATAGTAATGTAACAGAAAATTATTATATGAGAAAGGATGAGATGCAATAATCTTTGAGAATACGCAATTCTGGATAATCTTAGGTGTTTTGCTGATGTTTGAATACTGTGAGAAATTTAAATATTTCTACTTTTACCTCTATTAACACCTTCAAGGTCTGGACTGGAAGAGGTAGCATTCTTCACCTCATCCAAGAAGTTCGAGAGCATACCAAGGCAGTTACTAGCCTTGCAATTTTAGAATCTGGGGAAAGATTGTATAGTGGTTCACTTGACAGAAGCACGAAGGTATTCATGATTTCATTTTTATATGTGAAATTCATTGTGCATGAATATACTAAACTTTTTGTGTCATGGAATGAGCAGGTTTGGTCTATTGAGGGTGACACCATCCATTGCATTCAAGTGCATGACATGAAGGATCAGGTTCACAATTTAGCCATTGCAAACAGCATTGCATGCTTCATCCCACAGGGAACTGGTGTTAAGGTGACTAATTTGTTGTTTTCCTAAGGCTTTTTCATTCTTGAAAGGAGGATGTTATGCTGGTTTTTTAAGACCATCTGATATGTTGAGTGTATAATTATGAACTGAAAATTTTTTCCCTCTCTTTCAATGAAAAATCTTCATATTGGTTTCCCACAAAAAATAATGGCTCTTCATGCTTTGCTTCAGGTGTCAACAAGTTTAGAGTGCAGTTTCATTTTGATCAGACATCTTGTAGTGATAAAATGCTTGATCACTCTGTTTAAATTGTTTGATTTTCATTTATATCAGATCTACATTTGCATCTCTATCTTATTTGTATTTATTCTATCTAGTACGTTTGATTTATAAGTGAAAATGTATATTTTCATCTGTATCTATTTCTCTAAAAATGAATGAAAGAAATAAAATCATTTTATGCTCCACAACCATTTTTCAATTGAAAATACTGTGGAACCGAATTCATCATGGTACCAAAGTAGGAGATTCTCATCTCAAATCTTTAAATCGTCACTGAATCCCCATTCAATTGAATCATCCCCTTAATGGATTAAACCAAAAAGTCCCAAACCACAATCAAGAGATAGTGTAAAGTAATATATGTATGTATGTATTTGCATAAGTTTTTGCTGGATTTACTTTTCTGCTTTGCCTGTTAGGTTCATTCCTGGAATGGAAATTCCAAACTGTTGAATTCAAACAAATCCGTCAAGTGCTTTTCTCTTGTACAAGGAAAACTCTTTTGCGGGTGCCAGGATAATAGCATTCAGGTATAGACATTACATTCTTCTGCCTGACAGATATATCCACATCTGTAGTCCTTGGCTCGGTCATGCAGTTTTGCAGTATCATGTGTTTCCACTCTACGTTCTAACAGTAGGACTATCATGCAATCCAGGAAATTGATTTGGCCACAGGAACAGTCAGCAATATTCAAAGTGGATCACGGAAATTACTAGGAAAATCAAATCCTGTAAATG
Source organism: Combretum micranthum (assembly GCA_024138025.1). Taxonomy (NCBI): domain Eukaryota; kingdom Viridiplantae; phylum Streptophyta; class Magnoliopsida; order Myrtales; family Combretaceae; genus Combretum; species Combretum micranthum. The sequence goes on along the minus strand of JAMXBD010000172.1, from coordinate 647,929 downwards.
CTATAGAATTCAATGATGGCCTAATATATTCAGCCGGCTATTCCTTAGATGGACCTTCTGTAAAGGTAAATTTGAATGCTTAGAAAGCCTACTTCTCAATCTGTTTCTTCTTTTCAAGTGATTATATCTCATTTTTTTGTTGGTAAACAGATTTGGAATGCCTCTAGTTTTGATCTGGTGGGATCACTGTCATCGACATCAGACGTTCGGGCGATTGCTGTGAGCTCAGACCTTGTTTATCTAGGTTGTAAAGGGGGCCATGTGGAAATCTGGTGCAAGGAGAAGCATAACAAGGTGGAAACGATACAAAGTTGCACAAACAACAAAATTCTTTGCATGACACTTGATGAAGATGAAGAATGCTTGATAATTGGTACTTCGGATGGCCGAATTCAGGTACACTACTCGGCCGTTCATCAATGCATGCTCCAACTTAACAATGTCTTTGAAATATTGGCACTTCCAATCTTCCTATATGCACTTCAATTAGGTTAAGCACGTATCTACTGTTTCTAAGGAAAAAAAATTACTAAAATATATATTATAAAAAGAGATATTATCAAAATCCATTTCAAAAGTTGCATTTTCAAAATAGCAGGGGGAAAGCGATTTTTAAAAATATTAAAAATACATATCATAATTGCAAGGGAAAAAAGAAAAGAAATTTTCGAAAATCACATTTAATAACTGCGAAAAATGCGCATGTTTTCAAACAGGAATCTGGTAATGAATATTCGTCCAACTTTATTCAAGTAATTAATTTTATTAATAACCTAAACAAATAAAAGATCCATCTTCAATATTTTACTATGATTTTGTTTTATGTAGGATTAAAAAAAAATCTTTATAACATAAAATTTTTGCTACAATAAGATAAAAATTGATTTTACATGAATTTATTAAAAATAGAATTACTAATATAAAATAAAAGTTGTGGTAATTATTAATAAACTATAGTAAAGTTGATGTTTGGATAAAGTTCTTAGTGGAAATATAGCAAATCCATCTTAGGTTGAATCTAAATAATATAATGATGATTTTTGGTGTGGAATGTAAATCTTAAGCTTCCATGGATTTTTATTTTTTTTTTCTATGGTTACAATAACATGGCTATTGGAGCCATTGCAATACAAAAAATTGAACTCGGTATTCAAGCATGAGAACTTGGATCAAATACCACTAGACTATAAAGCTATTATCAATTTTTTATTCAATTAATATATGTATATATATTCTGTTACTCATCAAATAATATATTCTAAATATTGGATAACTGCTTAAGTATAACAGTATAAACTAATTTTTATGATGCAGGCATGGGGATTGAGTTGAAACTCGAAGCTTCTGCGACCGCTCATTCAAATTTTATTTAAACTGACAAATAATTAATTCTTTTACTCATCAAATAATATATCCTTCTTCAAGATGCTACCATACTTCTGAGAACTGTGTATAGGATTATATAAATAATGGAATTTTATTTCCTTTGACGAAATTACTGAATTGAAGCTGTAAACAATCATTAGAGTATATTGCCATTTTTTTTAGAATAATTAGTAGATGCACTCTTTACATTTGTTCTATTTACTGTCGAGTTTCCCAACCTTCTAAATTATAGATATAGATCTTCCAAACATAAAAATATATATATATATACCTTTAGCACCTATTTTGCCTTGATAAAACTTAAAAAAATATATGAATAAGAATTCACATAAAACCCAAAACAAGTGTGAAGTATTGTAGCTACACCGTTGCACCAATTTCAACACGCGGCGAAACCTATAGCATCCAAATCATTAGATTAATTTTTAAGTTGAAAAATATTTACTGGTTCGTACACAGAAAATTTGGCAATCACTGCTATATATAACACCGTTTTTTTCAAAAGAAATCACCGTAATATAGCTTATACAAATTTAATTATCAATATACCATAGTAATATGGTATTTTAAACCTATGATTTATCTCATTAGAAGAATACCCACATTTTGTACATGCAATTTAAGTAAATATATACAGTCAAAAAATTACGTCTTGAAGATGCAAACCACTTCATTATAAAGAAATTGCATTTTTGGCATGCAATTATCTTGACACGAGACGAAAGATCTTACAAATGAACCCGACGATCTATTCCTTCTCTTTCTATTTCTAGATCCCATGAAGATATTTAATTTGAACCCTCAAAGTACAAATTTCTCTCATCCTTTCCCTCTCCTTCTGAATTTAGATCTCATGAAGATATTTAATTTGAACTGTCGAAGTACAAATCTCTTCTCATCCTTTCCCTTCTTCTACCTATTGTAATCATTGCAAAATCACAAGTCAATTTTTTCTTGTTATTGCTACTAGCTTTGGAGAATGGTAAATTTTTTTTCTTTTTTTTTTCTATTGAAAAAAGATAACTTAGATTTTGATAGTTTTAAGGTTTAGGGTTTCACTAGTATGTAACACTAAATCACATTTAGACGTGTGATTCTTGTGTAAGCAAAAATAATATGTTAGATATGTGATTCTGATCTTATAATATAGTAATTAATTTGATATAAATCTTATTTGCATAGTTAATTTCTCCAAGTGTTGCAAACACATAAAAATATACTTATATTGTATGCATTTTTTTTTCTAGTCTCATCGCAATCCGTTGCTAGTATACATAAAAAATATTATCAAGTCTACATCACTAGCCCATAATCTATTTAAGTTATATAAAAGTAAAAGACAAAGTTTACAACGGGGTAAAAACCCATTAACAAAATTACAAACAAATATTTCTAGGAAAACAAATGTCCTGGATCTCTTCCAACATGACCTTTTGAATAGAATTCGGCGGCTGATCCATAATAGTAAACCTTGAGGTAGATTATAAGCATATGCAGCCATAGTGTCAATACTTCTATTGTCCTCCTGATATGTATGGATCACTTTTACATCCCAATTATGCTTCAACATATCGTGAATGTCTCGAACAAGGCCATAAAACGAATTTACAGTAGGTGAATATTGCTATATAAGCTTTGATACACAAAGATTATCAACCTCTAAACAAACTCTATCAAATCCACTTTTCTAACAAGTTATAGGCCTTTAAATCGCCCTCCCCACCCCCCCAGTCCAACCCAACCCAACCCAAATAATTATGCCATTAAAGAAGAACTTGGGTCAGTATTATAACATAAACCCTTCAACCAACTGCCATCTGCATCCCTCACCGAAGCACTAGCTACTGCCCAACTCGATGAACCATTGTAAGCTCCATCTGTATTAACCTTAATCTAGCAGGTGGAGGAGCATACTAGAAAAATAGGTAAATTTCTTTAGCAACATAAAACTTTTTAACTACCATTTACGTTTTTATTAAATAAGTCAACATTTTGAATCACTTTCTCAGCATGATTAGCTCCATTTGAATAATATTCATAAAAAACAAAGTGATTCCTTTGATTCTAGATATACCAATAGCCTACACCAAAATACGAGACCATTTAAAATTACTAGAATACTGATTATGATTACCCGGATAGTCTCAAACCAAGCATCGAAAAGGATACGCAAAAAAATCGATAGATAGTTCACTTAGCAGGAGGCCCCTCCAGATACTTTTTGTTACCACACAATCGCAGAGCACATATATTATAGATTCCTCTTCAGCCATACACAAAGGGCAAACAAAACAATCAGCCAATCTCCTTCTCCATCATTCCAAATTGTTGAGAAGACATCAGTGAGCAGAAAGCTAAAGGAAACACCACTCTCTCAGGACCCTCCCAATTCCAAATAAAACTCTAGGCATTGCAAACCTTGCAATAAGCTGATACCTCGACTCAATAATAAACTGAGCTAATTTTGAAAATTTCCGGTACGAAAGATCAAGCCCGTCAGTTTCAAGAGGAGGCTTAATTGTTGCAATTTGCACCAAAACAGAATGAGGTAATAAAGAAGCAAATTAATTTCAAATCCAACTTCCATCCTCTCCCACAAACTTTTTAGCTAGCAACCATCGATCAGCATCAGAAATAGCTACGTGAGTATGATCAGCCAACAACCTTCAATACTGATTTCACCAAAGTCGTAAGACTTGCCATAGAAAATTTTGCAGGCCGGAAAGTAGCACACCTCTTCCTACATTTCTCCACCGCATGTCCAAAATTGCTCCTAACCGTTCTACCATGAAGAATGGGAACTCCAAAATAGCTTCCCAAGTCCTCTGTTTGCTTGAAACCAAGCTTGGCATCAATTTTAATAGCAATAGAGGATTATGTATTTGTTGAGAAAAAAATCTTCATTTTGTCTGTGCTAATGTGGTGGCCTGAAGATTTGCAAAATCGATTTAAAACTTAACTAATAACATTGGCTTGATTCACCATCGCTTAGGCAAATAAAACTAAGTCATCAATAAAAAATAAATGGGAAATTTTTTTAGCATTGCGAGCTAGAGACAGCAGTTTCCATGCTCCCCTATCAACTTCGTCCATAATCAAGTGTCCAAGACTCTCCATACAAAGCACAAAGATATATGGAGATAAGGGACATCCTTGATGGATACCACAAGAGGGAGTAAAACAACCTGAAAGTTCCCCATTCCACACTAATCTCATCGAAGAATAGGTCGTGCATGACATGATTACTGATCAAAGAAAACTAGGCAGACCAACATCCTCCAAAGTAGTGTTAATGAAGTCCCAATTTAACCAATCATATGCTTTCTCTAAATCCACTTTTATAGACATCCACTCCTTACCTCCTTTCTTACGCCTCATAGAATGAATAGCTTGTTGCGCAATAACGATATAAGCTGTGATATGATGACCCGGTATGAAACTCAACTGCTAAGGACTAGTAACTTCCCCCATGAAGCCTTTTGATCTATTTGCAATAATATTTGTAACAAGCTTATAACAAATATTACAAAGACTAATGGGTTGAAACTGACTAAGAGTCTCCGAATGATCACTCTTTGGAATAAGGACAGTTGTAGTATCATTTGTCCTTGAAGCAAAGGAGCCTGCATCAAAAGTTTTTTTAACCATATCACACATGCATCTACCAATAAAGGACCATTGAGATTGAAATAAAAGGGCTAGAAATCCATCAGGTCCTGAAGATTTCAATGGTCCCATTTCAAACAAAGCCTTCTGAATCTCATCATCCTCGACGTCACGATTTAGTACTATTATATCTTTAGGTAACAAGGCAAGAAAGAAATGATGAGTGTACAAGTCCGGTCTGCGAGAGGCCCACTCCTTTTGATATAAAGTTTTATAAAAAGCAGTCGTTCCCTTTATAAGATGTTCTGATCTGAAACCTAGTCATCCCCCAATTTCAACATAGCTACCGATGTCTTTTTCCTTTTTACCCAACCTCTATGATGAAAGAAAGTTATATTACAATCACTAAAGTTGACAAAATCTACCAAAGCCTTCTGCCTCCAGTAAGCTTCTTCCTGTAACAAGACATTTTCCAACTCAATCATTAAATCATTCTCTAACTTCCTTAAATTAGGAGTCGTTTGAGTCTCCATGGCTCTTTGAATACCACCCAACCTGGAAAGGATTCTCTTTTTTAAAATGTTTTCCAAACACTGTCTTGTTCCAAAGAGATGCTTTAGTTTTAAAATTAGACAAAGCCAAATCTAGCTCCAATTTATTATCTCAGCTAGAAAGCATGAAGTCCTTCCATCCACTATGACCCACCCAAGGAGCCAAAAACCTGAAAAAAAGATCTTCCAAAACTTTTAATTTTGCTACACATTAAGTTTTATAAGAATAGGTCGACGATCAGAACATAATTTTGGGAGATGAAGTACTTTAGATTTAGAATCAGGAAAACACTCCATCAATTTACTATTCCCAACTGCACGATCCAATCTTTGGAACAACAAACCCTTACTCCACGTGAACTTAGGACCATGGAAGTAACCCAAATCATGCATGTCGTGGCTTTCCATCAAACGTTGAAACTTAATACAAGGAATCGAGCCTCTCACCGAACCCCCTTTCTTTTCATCCCTATACAAGAAGGCATTAAATTCCCGGCCACTAGCCATGGTATGTTTTGAGAAACCTCCAAAACTTCTAAAGCCGACCACAATCTTTGTCTAATATAGAATTTGGGACTGTCGTAAATGGAAGTAAACAGAAAAGAGACTCTATTTCTCAAACTCACCTCGATATGAACAAATTGAATAGAATTATTATACACTACAATATTAACCAAATGTGTCCAACCGACCCAAATACCAATGGAAAATCGCTCCGCTTCGATGCGATAAGGATACTCAAAACCCAACTTTGCAATAATTTGATAAGCTTTAATGCCACTAATTCGCGGTTCCACTAGCACCACAACTTTTGCCTTATGTTGATCAAACAAACATTTCAATGTTCTCACAAAGCCCCTACTATTTGCCCCTTGGCAATTCCAAACCAATATACTACGACCCATAAATATATATAATATATATATATTATATATAATATCATAGAAGAGAACCATACCTTAGCAGAGTCATTGCTCAACTTCAAAGGCTACTGCTGCCTCCATAACCTTATTAACCTCCTTAGAGTTATGCACTATATCTTTCATGTTTTGATTAAAGTTCTCTTTGTCTTCTAAAAAAGCCTCAATAGAATTCTTTAAAGCCTCTTTTGATCCCTTTTTTCAACCATTTTCATCTTTAATTTGCTTCTTAAATTGATGATGCCAATGCGATCCAAAGGTCTACTCTCCCTTTCAATCCGTCGTTTGATAGGATTACTCAGGTTCAAGGGATCTTGAAAGCTAAGCTTAGAATTCGAAGTTTCAGTAGCATTAGGATCAAGATAGTTTGTTGAGTTCTATCTAGAGAAGAGTCCTGTTTCATAAAACACACTGATTCCCCCTTGTTTGCATCGAGATGGGCTTTAATGATAAATTAAAGGATTTGATTGCATAGTGGAGGCTTTAAAAGACTTAAGAGCTGGGTCAGGAAGATGACCTAAAACAATATTCTTAAGCCTATTAGAGGTCTCATCACCATAGACTTCTACAATGGGCTTTTTACTTCTTCCCACAGGACTTGGAGGCCTAGCCTTATTTTTATCATTTTTTTATCCATCAAAGTCCCCTACAAAGGCATCTTCCATATTATCTATCGTCGGTATCTCCATATGATTTTCATTATCCTTTCCCATTAAGTCAAACCGTCCAATATTTCCATTGTAGCCCCATAATCATCACAATCATTATTAGCAAAATCATTTAAAATAGCAAATCGAGATTTCCCATTATTTTTTGCTATTAGTTCACCTTTCCTCTCTCCATCTTTAGAAGTTTCCTTAATTTCCTCCGACTCTTCATTGGAGCATGCATCCATGGACCCAACATGTTGTCCTATGAGCTGATTGTTTCAATGTTAGAATCTGGAATTATATTTTGTTTGTGACCTCCAGAAGAGTTGTTAGAATCACAATTTATAGCATTGCTTCTCGGAGCAAATGTCCCTACCATGACCATATTTTGCTCGTTGTGTTTCCTCAATGTTATGACCAATCTTCATAAATGCGCTAAATACCCCAACTATCACTCTAATAACACTTTTATTATAATATTGAATTAGCATTCTAGGGAGACGTATTCACTCAACAACAAAGCTCGTGTGTTTTTCACTTATATCAAAGAATGGACTCCATGGTTGCACTGTCAAATAATGGCCAAGAATCACCCATAGGCCACCAGTCAAAGCGTTGAAATAATCGTTAGAATTACTTAATTTAACAAGAAAATAATCATTATTCAAATCCACAATCTTGAAATAGCTAGTAGGTTTCCACAAAATCTCAAGTCTGACTTTCAATATGTGATAACCTATTGTCCTCCCCAAAATTTTGACAATAACTGCATTCTTCATTAAATCCACCATCATCTTCTAAGCTTTATCAGAGAAATATACAATAGGTAACCCATTTTCCTTTGAAATCTCCACATCACCTTCTTCAATAACAAAATCACTCGGACCAACCCCATCATCATAGTTGTCACCATCTCCCATTAAAGCTCTCTAAAAGATAGTGGAGGCGTATGAAAAACTCCATCGACTTATCTATTCTTCACTTTTTTTGTCGAACAGTCATCATCTCTTGAAACCATTTCATGCTAAGAGTCGAGACAAAGTCAAAGAGAAAAAACCCTAAAATTCAAGTCGGGATAGAGTAAAAGAGAAAAAATCCTAATACCCCTCTTCTTTTATAGTTGAATTAAAGTTCGCTATGTATTTAACCTAAAATAAGATGACAAATATAGCTAATTTATGCTAATGTAATTCTAAGATAATATAGGCAAAACTCATTGAATAAATCCATTTAACAAGTTACTTATATCATTCATAATTAACACACCAATAGTCATATATAAGTTTATTTTCCATGCTAACATCCTAGTATTCCTCACTTTACTCATTAAATTAGCTATTTAGCCAAAAGGTTCTTGGTTTTTACCTAATACTTGCCACAAAATTATTCAACCAAAAATATTGGCTAATAAATATAAACAATTTAGTTAAGTCAATAATGGTAGGTAAGCACATCTAACACAAAATAAACCCATAATGGAATAGCAATTCCAAATGTAATTCTCCATTTCATATTTGAAAAGTTTTTATGTCACGTTTAGTATTCAAAATGAACTAGAATAGGACCGTGATTCTAAGTTCCATTTTCATTACTATTATTAGAAGAATTTCAAAATTCGAATTGTGATTATCGAGATTTTGTGATTTCAACTTTGGGGAATTTGATTCTGCATTTTGACTGACCGGAATCGCGATTCCTTTTCTGCTCTAGTTAATGTTAAGTATTTGAATTAATTTTTCATCTAACATATTTATTACGATAGGAAATCTAAATTTTTTTTAATGTATTGACTCTTTTTCAATATTTACATTAGATTATTGGTGTTACCAATGGATGTTTGGTATTACCTACCACATCTACCATGTTTGAGATGCCTATAAATTAAGGCTTTATATGTAGTTTGTGTGTGTGAGACATATGAAACGAAATGAATGATTCTTACTATCATATTTTTTTTCTTATCAAATATCATGGTATCAGAGCTTCAGTACATCCGTGTCGACAAAAATTAAATCACTATGAACAACCCTGCATCAAATCACTTTGGAGAAATGTTTTGGAAGATGCATGATAAACCTGACAATTTGAAGTCTTAGGGAAAAGGAGGAAATCAAACTCCAAAAGGAGTGTAGGTGATTGAAGTAAATCAGAATCAAACATACGGTGCGAGTTTGAGTATGTTTTTCTCTTCTAACAATATTGCTCTTCCTTAATAACTACTTGATAAATTACAAGTTTTTTCTTATCAAATTTAGGAAAGTGAAAATTCTTTGGTTGTTATTGCAAAAAAAGGTAGCCTTGTAACTGGATCCTTCAATGCTAAACATAATTGTTGGATTGTCAATAGTGGAGCCACTGACTACTTATGCAATACAATCCAATTGTTTGAATCAATTACTTCTAGTAACAGTTTAGAAAAAATGTCAATAGCTAATGGTGAGTTTGTGACAGCAAAAGGGAAGGGCATAGTAAATTTAGAGAATTTAATACTTATTGATACCTTATTTGTTCCTAAACTCCAATACGGTTTATTATCAATTAGTAAATTGACTAAAGATTTGAACTGCTGAGTAATCTTCTCTTTGACTCGCTGTGTTTTTCAAGACCTATCTTCGGGGAAGAACGATTAGCAGTGCTAAAGGAAACAATGGCCTCTACTATATAATAGGTACAAATCCTAGTGTCAAAAATGCACTAGAGTCTAGGTCTCTTGTGTCTGTTTCAAATGAGTTAGATGTGTTACTTTAGCATAAACGCCTTAGACATCTAAATTTCATGTGTTTGAGCCATTTATATCCCTATTCAAATATAAGAGAGTTAAGGATTTTCATTGTGAATCTTGTATCATGGCAAACTATAAAAAAATTCCTATCATGCCTAACCTTATAAACCATCTAAACCATTTCACTTAATTCACAGTGATATTTGGGGGCCATCTCATGTCTTAACACATACTGATCATAAATGGTTTATAACATTCATTGATGATCATTCATGTGTTTGCTGGGTGTTTCTTCTTAAAGAGAAACATGAAATTCGCCAAGTATTCAAAAACTTTCACAAGTTTGTCTCTAATATGTTCGAAGAAACTATTTAAATAATTCGAACTGATAATGGGAAGGGGTTTTTTTTTCTAATGAGTTTGAATTTTTCCTTAGAGATAGTGGGATAATTCACCAAAGTTCATGTCCTTATACTCCTCAACAGAACAGAGTTGCTGAACGCAAAAATAGACATCTCCTTGAAATTACAAGGTCCATGATGTTTGAACACTCTGTTCCAAACTACCATTGGGGTAAGGCTGTTCTAATAGCTACTTATCTAGCAAATAGAATTTCGTCCAAAGTCTTGAACTTTTGATCACCTTTAAGTGTTCTTACTAAGTGTCATCCTAAAGTACATCTTTTCAATTTCCTTTCCCCAAGATTCTTTAGCTACATAGCTTTTTTCCTAAATAATACACTAAATAAAAGCAAACTTGATTCAAGAGCTCTTAAGTGTGTTTCTATTGGCTATTCTCATTCTCAAAAGGGATACATGTGCTACCATCCTCCTATAAAAAGAGTTTTCGATATTTTAGTACAACTATCTAGGGGGAGTCAACGGATCCTATGATAAAAAAGATTTGTGCCTTTTACCTGACTAATGGCTTATACACACTCCTATAGGCCAATCTTCACAGTCACAACATCTTGAGTAGAAAAATGGGCCTCATGTAGATTTATTAAATGAATCAAACCTGATTGCAATTCTACTCAAGAAGTCCCACAACAGTCAAAAGATACCTCTGAGTCAGAGTCCCTACCACCACTAGAAAGCATTTTAGATTAGTCCCTCTTTAAGTGTACTCCTTATGGCTTAAATTATTTTCACACAAGCTAGCATCTCTCCCAGAGACATTGGATCGATCCACTACTGAGAATGAAACCCAAGATAAAACACAAGAAGAGAATGAAGATGTCATCCAATTGCATTGAGAAAAGGAAGAAGAGAATGTGCAAAAGGATATACGAGGTATCCAATCTCTGACTATATAACTTATTCAAAACAATCTTCTAATTATAAAGCCAATTTTGCTAAGGTTTATGAGGAAGTAATCCCAAGAGATATTAGGCAAGCAATGAAAATACCTTAATGGAGAGAGGCTATTTTAGAAGAGAAGGGGGTTTTATATCAAAATAAAACTTAAGATGTTGTAGATTTACCAATTGGAAAAAAGGTTTGTGAAAGCAAATGGGTTTTTAGTAGTAAACATAAATCAGATGGCAATGTTGAGAGGTATAAACAAGGTTAGTTGCTCAAGGCTACACACAAGCATATGGTAGATTATGAAGAAACATTTGTTCCAGTAGCTAAATAGAATTCCATTCGAGTGATGTTGTCTCTTACAACAAATTTAGATTGGCAATTACATCAATTAGATATAAAGAATGCCTTTCTTAATGGGGACTTAGAAGAGGAGATTTATATGAAGATGCCACCAGGTTTTACTTTAGGAAGTAAAGTATGTAAGTTAAATAAATCTCTCCATAGGTTAAAACAATCTCCTAAGGCATGGTTTACAAAATTTAGAGATACACTAATTCAATTGGGATACAAAAAAAGTGGGCTTATACATACATTGTTTATTAAAATGGGAGCGAATGCATTGAAATCTATCTTAATTGTGTATGTGGATGATATAATTATAACAGGAGATGATGTTGGAGAAATTGCTCGATTGAAGAGAATGATCAAGCAAGAATTTGAAACCAAGGAACTTGGAGAATTAAAGTTCTCTTTAGGAATGGAAGAAGCTAAGAGCAGGCAAGGTATTTTCATCAATTAAAGAAAATATGTAATGGACTTATTAAAGGAAACATATAAGTTGGGCTGCAAACCAACTAGTACACCATTACTGCAAAACTAGAAACTATGTGCACCAAAGGAAGATCTTTTAGTTGATAAAGGTCAATATCAAAGGTTAGTTAAGAGACTGATATACTTATCCCTTACACAACCTGATATTGCTTATTCTATTAGTCTCGTTAGTCATGCTATGCATGCTCTTACTAGACATCACTTGAATGGAGTAAATCATATCTTGCACTATCTCAAGGGAACTTGAGGTAAAGGCCTGCTTATTCAAAAGACAAAAAGCAAGATCTTGAAGCCTTTGTAGATGTTGACTGTGATGGTGATATATGTGATAGCAAATCAACATCTGCTTATTGCAAAAACCTATAGAGTAACCTTGTGACTTGGAAGAGTAAAAAGCAGTCAGTGGTGGCTAGAAGTAGTGTTGAAGTTGAATATAGAGTGATTGCTAAAGGAATATGTGAAGTAATTTGGAAACATAGACTGTTCAAAGATTTAAAAGTTGAGGCTTCAAGGACATGGTTATATTGTGATAGTAGGTCATCTATAAGCATTCTAAAGAACCCAGTTCAACATGAACGCATGAAACATGTTTGTCTCGACCAGGATTTCATAAGATTAGAGATTGAGAATGGAGGAATAAAATTACAGTATATTCCTTCTCTCCAGCAAGAAGTAGATATTTTTACCAAGTCAATGGCAAGGAAAAAATTCATAAAAATTTCAAGCAAGATAGGAATAATAGATATCACTTCCTCAACTTGAGGGGGAGTTTAGGAAATCTAATTTTTTTTTAAATGTGTTGACTCTTTTTCAATATTTTTTCTAGATACATTAGATAAAATTATTGGTGTAATCAATGGGTGTTTGGTATTACCTGCCACACCTACCATGTTTGGAATGCCTATAAATTAAGGCTTCCATGTGTAGTTTATGTGTGTGAGACATATGAAATGAAATGAATTATTCTTGTGTGAGACATATGAAATGAAATGAATTATTCTTACTTTCATGTTTCTTTTTTTTATCAAATATCAAAATTACAAATTTACCCTTAACAAGAACCAAGACGAATAAAATTTTGAAAGTGACTTAAAATAATTAGAATAAACTTGATAAGTAATTAAATCCATATTTTTCCATGACACAATTTAAAAACCCAAAACTATCTAAAACTAATCAATTTGTACAAGTGTTTAAATATGGAAGGATAGGATTGTCTTTAGTAGCACGAGATAAAAAAAAAAAAAAAAAAAAGTTGCAGACCCCAATCTCTCTCAAGGTTTTATAGTAAGCTCCACCGAACCTCAACCTAACTATAATTTTTATTTGTTAATTTTTCATTTAAATGATGATATGTCAGGGGAAAAAACACTATTACAACATTGAATTTATTTTTATAGGTTTGAGTAATGACTAATTATATAACATTTTTTGTGACAGATAATAACTCTTTATAAGGAATAACGTTATAAAGAAATTATTATTATAGTAAACTGAACAAACACTTATAAAATCTATATTGCCAATCTATTATGAGTGATAGATAGACAATACTCATAAGAGCCTTACACTTCCTAATACTACAAATAAGTAATACCGGTAGTGTAGTAATCTATAAAGGACCCTAAATGTGAACTATTGAGAAAGGATAAATTTTAAAAAATGGAATATATTTAGCTACTAATCTATGAATTGTTAAAGTGATGCCTATATCAAACTACCAATTCAAAACTCTTTATATACATTTTATATATATTGAGAGGGAAATATTAAATCTAATTCATTCTATTAGAAAAACGATGTTTGCATCGCTAGGCTATCAGACTTTTGGAATACGTATTTATAACCAACATTTTTTTAAGGCAAATGTAGATAAAAAAACTTATTATATTTTACGTATTGATCTAAGAATGTAAATATAAATTCAACATGTTGAGTTTCAGCCAAATATTTCCTTTTATACTATCGTCAATTAAAATACGATACTTTACATTGCATGATGCATATATATACTATTACATCTATATTAGTAAAGAATATAGACTAAGCAACCATATAATTAATTTCTAAATGTAAAACAAAGCAAAGCTCCGTGCAGATCACTCATGTCCCAAAAGGTTCATTTTTGCAACAACAACCTATAGAGATTGCAATTAGATTTGCTAATATTTCCAAGCATGTGAGACCATCCAATACTGAATATACATCGTTCCAAAATAACAAACACATAAATGTATTTATCGAGAAGTAATGATATATCAATGATAGCATGGGTTTGCAACTTTGGCAATGTTAAATGTTTCACGGTTGAAAACCACAATCACCTTATGTGCCAAAGTGGAGTAGATGTTGGATAACTACACGCAAGAAGAAGACTATTGGACTCGGCCCACACAAATATCCAAACCCACTCACGAAACCCTAATCCCCCTGAATCAACACTCTGTTCCTATTCATTCTTCGTACTCTTGCTCGCTTTCTCTCTCGGTAATATCTTTGAAACCTTAATCTCTGTTACTCACTTTACTTTCTCTCTCGCTCATTATCTAATGTTTATGCTATGCAGGTAATTTGATATGATCTGGAAAGTGTAGATAAAATCTAACACGAGCTTTTACTGAAGTGTTCCTGAGTTCGAGCCTCAGAATGCTCTACAACACATAATCGTGTTTCTCAAAAGGGGAATGCTCTTTCTTTTCCCTTGCTCTGTATTTATTTCATATTTTTCCTTTTCTGTTACAATAGATCTGAGTTTGTTACATGCATAACAGATCTTAAACTATATGAGCTGTATTCTAACTATTACATGTATGCTACTAGTTGTATGAACTACTTGCTAACTGATTACAACTGTAATCTATATATTTTTTAGGACAACTTGTTATCCTCTTACTCTGTCGTGTAACAGATGACTCCCCATCTGAAAACACAACCTTGTCCGCAAGGTTGTAATGAGAATAAATTTGACAGAATCTGTCATAGTCTTCCCAATTGGCATCGTCCAATGGTAATCCCCACCATTGAACTAAGATTTGCTTTATAGGATTTCCTCGAACCACCAAAACTCTAGAATTAATAATACTGAGTGGTTCCAAAATCGAATGATTATCTATGGCTTCTTGAGGTAACTCCAAAGAAGCCGTAGAAGAACCAAAGTATTTCTTTAAGGAAGACACATGAAAAACGTTATGAATTTTTGAATTTTGTGGAAGCTCAACTTTATAAGCACATTTTACAATTTTCTGAAGCACCCGAAATGGCCCATAAAAACGCTTAGACAACTTATGAAAGTTGCTAGCAACTGAAAGTTGTTTATATGGTTTGAGCTTCACCATCACCAAATCTCCAATATCAAACGTGACATTAGTGCGATGAGCATCAACAAGTGTCTTCATTCGCTGTTGAGCCACCCTTAAATTGTCCTTCAAAGAGGACAAAAGTTGATCTCTAGTGGATAATTCCTGACCAACTGCATCCAACTTGGATGTGCCCCTTATATAAGCTAGAATTGTTGGTGGAGGTCTTCCATAAACCACCTCAAATGGTGTACTCTTCGCTCCTTCATGATATGAACAATTATAGGCAAATTCAGCCCACTGAAGGAATTTAACCCACTTCTGAGGTTGTTCCATTACAAAGCACCTCAAATACTACTGAATAGTTCTATTCAAAACCTCCGTTTGGCCATCTGATTGTGGATAATAAGCGGAACTCATGCACAATTTTGTGCCACTTAAAGAAAATAATTCTTTCCAAAATTTACTCATAAAGACAGAATCTCTGTCAGAAACAATAGTCCAAGGAATACCATGTAATCTAATTACCATGTGCAAGAATAGCACTGCTACTTTAGAAGCAGTGAAATGTTCATCCAATGCCCCTAAGTGACAATACTTGGACAATCTGTCCACCACGACTAGAATAACAGTATAATTCTGAGATTTAGGAAGACATGTGATGAAATCCATGCTCACATCTTCCCATACTCTTTCTAGAATAGATAATGGAACTAAAAATCCAGTAGTGATCTAGTAACATATTTCACCTGTTGACAAATCAAATAGTTCTGTACAAATTGCTCAACATCACTCCTCATTCCTTCCCAGAAAAACTCTGCAGAAATCCGCTTAAAAGTTTTCATAAACCCAAAATGACCAGCCATTGGGGTTGTATGAAATTCCTTTAAAACAAGAGGCACCACACTCGAAGATTTCACCAAAAATAACCTGGAATGGAAATACAAAAATCCATTTTTCCAAGTTAAAGGATATTTATGATACCCTGCAGCTAAGTCAGTAATAATAGCTGTGAATGCTGGGATAGTCTGATACTCTTGTTTAAGCACATTTAAACTTGAAAATCAAGGTGCAGAAAATCTAAAATTCTGTCCCTCCTCCCCATGTTGTCTTGATAAGGCATCAGCTACTATATTCTCTTTGCCAACTTTATAAGTAATGGAGTAATCATAACCAAGTAATTTGGACAAATATTTCTGCTGATCAGGTATTTGAATTACCTGAGTCAAAATTTCCTTCAAACTCCTATGGTCTGTACGAATCAAAAAATGTGTCCCTAAAACATATTGTCGCCACTTCCGAACAGATTCCACAATGCCATACAATTCCC
Organism: Combretum micranthum; assembly: GCA_024138025.1. Lineage (NCBI taxonomy): Eukaryota > Viridiplantae > Streptophyta > Magnoliopsida > Myrtales > Combretaceae > Combretum > Combretum micranthum. The sequence continues at coordinate 631,330 of JAMXBD010000172.1, read as the reverse complement.
TCACATAAGCAGATGCCTTTCGTAAATGAATAGGCAATTTCTTGCTAAAATATGAAATGGAATTCTTCCTGCAACAAAACAGCACCAACAGCCATACCCAAGCATCTGTTTCAATGAAAACTGTTTAGTAAAATCTGGTAATTTCAAAATTGGTGCCTTAACTAACGCTGCCTTAAGTTTCACAAAGCATCGTTGCTGCATCTACCATTCAAAACGGTCTTTTGCAACAAATCTGTCAATGGTCCAGCAATTTGAGCATATCCCTTAATAAATCTTCTATAATATCCCGATAAACCCGAATGCTCGTAGTTGTTTAACTGACTGTAGAACTGGCCATTGTTGAACCCCTTGTACCTTAGATGGGTCAGGACTCACACCTTGTATAGAAACAATGTGTCCCAAATAGTCAATAGTATCTTTTCCAAAAAGACACTTACTAGCCTTCAAATAAAACTCATGCTACTGTAATGTCTTCAAAACTAACTCCAAATGACTCAATGATCAGTCATATGCTTGTTATAAACTAGTATGTCATCAAAAAATACAATGAAAAATTTACGAAGATAAGGTTGAAAAATGCGATTCATGATTGATTGGAATGTAGCTAGAGCATTGGTCAAACCAAAGGGCATTACTAAAAATTTGTAATGACCCTGATGTGTCCGAAAAGCAATCTTTTCAACATCACTAGAATGCATACGAATCTGGTGATATCCTGATCGCAAGTCTAATTTTGAAAAAACAGAAGCATCATGCAACTCATCCAACAATTCATCAATTGTTGGAATCGGAAACACATCTTTTACTGTCACTTGATTCAAAGCCCTATAGTCAATACAAAAGCCATGTCCCATCTTTCTTTTTAACCAAAAGCACCGGACTCGAAAAAGGACTATTACTATGCTGAATAATACCTAGTTCCAACATATCATGTACTTGTTTCTCAATTTCATTCTTCTGAAAATGTGGATGTCTATATGGCTTAACATTTACTGTTTGTGCTCCTTCTACCATTTGAATTCTATGTTGAATAGTCCTTAATGGAGGCAATGATGAAGGTGTTGAAAAACTGATGCATAGCTATCCAATAGATGATCTAAATCTCTATTGTTGGTGGTAATGTAACATGAAGTAGAAATTACCTCCTGAGCTACTAATTGAAAATAAGAAATGACAGCATCCTGTTGAATCAACTTACGAAGTTGATTGTGAGAAATCTGAGACAATAAATGCTGATCATCACCCTTGAGCACCACCATGGACCCTTTGTAAACAAATTGCATAGTAAGTATACTATAGTCAATTGTTACTGGTCCTAACTGCTGCAACCACTGCACACCCAGCACAAAATCTGCTCCTTGTATAGGAAGAACATAAAATGTATCCTGAAAAATTAACCCTTGTATATCCACATCCACATTTTCACATTTTCCATCACAAGACAACTTACTTCCATTGCCTATCATCACATTAAACTGTCCAGCTTGAACAACAAATAATCCCAAATGTTTCGCTACTATCGTTTACACAAAATTATGCGTACTTCCCGAATCAACTAGGACAGAAATATCTTGTCCTTTTACTTTCCCACAAAATCGAAGTGTATGAGGTACATTATGTCCTGCTAATGCATGATAACTAATGGTACCCGCATCCAACTTAACTTCCTCACACTCTACCTCCTCAAAACACTCAGAATCCTCACCTCCTTCATCCAACAATAACATAAATTTTGCTTTACATTTGTGTTGTCTAGAGTATTTTTCATCACAGTAATAACAGAGACCCTTTTCTCGTTTCTCTTGAATTTCAGCTTATATCATTTTCTTGATGGGTAATGATTTGTGACTTGTTGGAAATGGTTTGGAAAATTTTAAGGTATAAGTGTTTGAGGTCGTGTTTTAAGGGTAAAGTGTTTGAGGTCGTGTTTAAGGGTAAAGTGTTTGGATAAGATTTAGTGGCTAAAGTGTGTGGATATATGTTTGAGACTGACTGGAAAGGTTGATTGCGAAAAGAAGTATATGAAAATTTAGATTCATGCATCTTTGCAAGCCAAATAGCATGATGTAAAGAAGTTGGTCGTGTAATTTGCACCGCTTTTCGAATATGATGTTTTAATCCTGACACAAAGCAACTCAAAAGAAAGATTCAGAAATACCAGTGACTTGATTTGACAAGGCCTCAAAATCTTTCTGATATTCACTTATAGATTTTCGTTGAATCAATTTGGATAAAGCACCTTGAAAATCTTCATATTTGGACGGACCAAAACGAGTCTTAATATACTGCAAAAATTGAGACCACATGCTGATCTGTTTATTTTGTTCAAGCCATTGAACATACTATAAAGCTTCCCCTTCCATTGCAAATGTTGCAATGTCTAAACGCTGCTCCTTGGGAACTTTATGAAAGTTGAAAAATTTCTACGTCTGATATATCCATCCCAACGGATCTTGACCAGAAAATTTCGGAATTTCCAACTTAATGCCTTTTATCAGAATCAACCATGGAAGATGATGAATGAGACACTCCAGAACTATCATGTTGAACACCAACATTTTGCTCATTCTGATTTTGCATATTATCAATCTTTTCACCTACTTGCCGCATAGAAGAATTGATAGTAACATTCAATTCTTGGATATTTTGATGCATCATGGAAGTGGATTTCATTGATTCTTGCATTTGTACTTGCATTGCTTTCATAATATCTGCTAAAGAATACATTAAACTTTGTAACTTAGCAAATTCTTCTTGCAATCGAGTTGCCATTGCAGATGAACGAGAGCACCAATTTGTTAGACTCGGCCCACACAAATATCCAAGCCCATTCACGAAAACCTAATCCTCCTGAATCAACACTATGTTCCTATTCTTTCTTCATACTCTTGCTCGCTTTATCTCTCGATAATATCTCTGAAACCCTAATCGCTGTTACTCACTTTACTTTCTCTCTTGCTCATTATCTAATGTTTATGCTGTGCAGGTAATTTGATATGATTTGGAAAGTATAGATAAAATCTAGCACGAGCTTTTACAAAAGTGTTCCTGAGTCCGAGCCTCAGAATGCTCCACAACACACAATCGTGTTTCTCAAAAGGGGAATGCTCTTTCTTTTCCCTTGCTATGTATTTATTTCATATTTTTCCTTTTCTGTTACAATAGATCTGAGTTTGTTACATGCATAACAGATCTTGAACTATATGAGCTGTATTCTAACTGTTACATGTATGCTACTAGTTGTATGAACTACTTGCTAACTGATTACAACTGTAATCTATATATTTTTTAGGACAATTTGTTATCCTCTTACTCTGTCGTGTAACAAAGACACCTATATAATAGATTAACCTTAGACTTTGGGAATGGATACCATGTTTTCCTTAATATTGAAAATTTTTAGAGGGATATGATAAAATGTAGAGTAACCATCAAGGCATGTTTTCTTCCCTCAAACCCAATGTTAAATTGTTCATTCTATATAGACTAAAAAAATGATTAAAAGAAAACATTTTCTATGTATCCTTATAAAACTTGAAAACAGCTAGTAAAAATAGTTTGTTCAAACTAGATAATTACTAAAATACTAACCTCTGGAAAAGTAAATATGTAAATATCACTTATATAAAATAATTAATAAAATACCATCGCAATATCGCATGTAAAAGATGCAAGAATCGATTTCCTATGAGTGTCTTATATTACTTAATTTCTATGTGGCTCATGTCATACATGCGATATTATGTGGGTATGAAATGTACACTAGTAGAAAAGAAAGTATCTTATCTTATATATGCGATATTGTGACGGTATTTTGATAATTATTTTACATTATTTGTATTTACATGATTTTTATTTGTATAGTTGGTAGATTACATCCTTATTTAAACACTAACAATAGATGTATGTAAGAAACTAAAATTTCACTTAATGAAATAAGACAATCAAAACAAATTTAGACTTAAAAAAGGTGCTAGATATTATATTCTTTTAGCTTATAGATATAGAATTAACATCAGTAGTTTATTAGTTAAGTAGCCAAGAATATATCAAAGAATTTGCAGTTTTTTCATTTCAATACCGATATGTTAGTTTTATGGTTTTTTTTAACCTACACCTAAGTTTTCGTATTTTTCTTTTTCAATCTTGCATACCTATATCAAGCAAAAAATTGCAAAAATCCAAATCATGTGACCGAAGAATTAAAAGAGAAAATAACAGAAATATATAAAGTTAAAAGGTATAAAAACTCTTTGGCCAAGATAAACAAAAGGTCTAAAAACTCTAGATTGCCTTTTTTTTTTTTTTCCTCATTTCCTTTTCCTTTCATTATTGGTGAAAACTTAGAGCTAGGATATGCGTGTCTTTATTAAAGAGACATAACATAAATCTTAATATTGATTTATTTTAGCAACTAAACTTACACTGGATAAAAGATTCAATATGACTCTTACCAGATGATTTATTTTAAACCAGCGTTACTTATAATATATAGTTTTTATATGCCACTAATCTTTGATATATTCTATCATATTCAATGAGTATTTTCTTGATATCTTTCACTCTAGAAGTATTAATCTGTTTAAACAAGCAATGCTTATAATATATTTTTTATATATGTAGACATCTCATTTTTATCTATTTAAGACTTTAATTTGTAATAAGAATTAATATTGTATTAAGCCCATAAATTATATTTTTTAATATATAAAAAATAATAAATAATAAATAAGTTCAAAGTGTTAAATTAATTAATATAGATTTTATATAATATTAATTTTAATTATAGAAAAATCTTGTACCTAATTAAATGACACACAATGGACTAGTCCATTTAATTGGATCCAAGTATTAAGCTTTAAAACTTATTTGTGTGCAAATCAAATTGGGAAACAGGCCAATATGGATAAGTTTTTATATTGCACATGGGAGACTTGGATTCGAATCTTAGAGGAGGCAAACTCCTTCCAATTTTTTCCCCTACGTGGCACGTTGTGATTGGGCAAGCTGAAGCATTGATGATGCAAGCGTCATCTTTTGCCTCCATCTCTTCCTTCATTCACGCATGCACCAAGCTGGAAGGCAATGTTTACGGCCAATTTTGACCCGATTAACTTCATGATTTCACCAAATCGATGGTGAGACCTTGAAGTAGGCATGGGATTCTATGAACCAAGACTAAAAATTGGTCTTGATTTGTAGTTTTGACAGATAAAATGAGACTTAAAATTTAGGAAAAATTATAAATGCGAATGAACTCAAATCACCATTAATGGTGATTTTGTGCAAAATTGATCGAATTGAAGACGACCAAAGCTTCTTGGAACTTTGATTCAATCAAATATTCATGAATATTCCATTAAATTTGTCCAAAAAACTCGAAATCATCATTAATCAAATTTGAAACTAAAACCTTAATTTTCGTTTTTGAGCCAAAGCAATTTAAGTGGTTTCCATATTGAACCGAACATAAGATCTAAGAATTGGAGCTCAAATCTCACATCTCCTCCATCAATAATCACGCTGTAAAATCACTTCAAAAACTCGAATCAAAGATATCTAAGAATTAGGGTTTAGAAACTTAAAGCTTCAATTTTTAAGTTTCTGGGTGAAATTCGAAGGGATTTAAAGTCAAAGGAAGTTCTAAGGCACCATAAGCTTTAGATTGTTAGGTTCAGGGAAGCTCGAAGACGCCGGCAACCAGTCCGACCAAACTCTACTGATGCCTTTCCTTGTACCTTGCAAAACCATTGTTCGTAACCACCATTGGAGCGAACAGCCACCATTGGAGTATTTTTCATCCTTAGAAACCCGCATCCGACACACCCATTGTGCCCAAACACCACCAGATTGGTGGTTTTCGAATTCCGCCGACCACTACAAGAAGTTCGGGTCATACAACATGGATTCAATCCAAAGGTCTAACCCATCTACCCGCTTCAATCCGAGAAATCCGTGACTCCCTTCTGCTTTAAGACCCACGTGCTCTATTAGGCGAGGGTTGCTAATTTTCATTTTCTTTTTTTTTTTCATTTTATCAATATAAAAATGACAAAAAGGTTTTTCTTTTAAAAAAGAAGATAATAATAATGAATAAAAATAAAAATAGATATATAACTATATATGTTCTGCTATACACATAAGTTATAAATAAAATAAAATTTAGTGAATAAATATGTGTTTATAATAATGTTTTGTAACCCTTCAACCGTTATTTTCCTTTATAAAAAAATAAAAAAAAATCACTTTAGAAAAATATTTCTTTGAAATAAAAATTAAACTAATAGTGCTATAGGATCCAATATTCAAAATTTTGTCTTTTTATCAAAGTAATAATTAAAACTTAATAAACTTAAAGTGTAAAGAATTCAAAAAATTAAAATATACTAAATTTTTCTAAAAGAACTACATTTTGTCTTATCCCAATTAGTTAGTACATAAGCACCTACGAGACGACATAAAATTATAAAAAATGTTTTTGTTCCATCATATGCTTTGAAAAAAAAAATAAATGTTTTTATTCCATGATATGTCTTGTAAATATGAAATTGACCCAATTTTTTTGTAAATATCATTTTTATAATGATATGTAGATATCATATAGATTTTTTTAGCATAAAAATAGACTTTAATGAAAGCACTTTAAGTGGAAACCATGTGTTTTAATAAGATAGCCCCCATATGTAGAATTTTTTGTATAAAAATTGATTTTGAAATTAGTTTAAATAAAAATCTATAGCTAAGTTAAAACCAACCAACCCATTGGTTTTAACCTCAAAATTTTTCTTGTCCATGTCAAGTGACGATTCCTTTCAAAATTAAGTATTTTTTTTAGTTTTTAGTTGAGGGTTCCTATCAAATGGGTTAAGATTTAATACAGATTGAATCGAAAGATATCAATTAGGAAATTGAAAAGTCCAAACTCGACAATATACCACTAATCATTTCACATAACATATTTGAACTTAATATCTTTGCTTGAGAGACCAAGCTTTATAATCAATAATTAACAATTATACATTAGAAATTATGTGTGTATTTACGATGCCACCAGTTTTTTGATTGCCGGACGAATTACTTTAGCTCGTAGTTCTGCAAAACAACGCTACCTTATTTATGACCCGATCTTCAATATAGTATTAACCTTAAAAGACAAACCCTGTTCTTCTCCCACACATGTTAGAAAAAAAATAGGTGCACCTTGGCCTATTTATATTTGATAACAACCTGTATTAAAGGTGTCCTGCATAATATTTCAGGACCACATGCGGTATTGTATATAAATCGTTATAATGAATGCTATTACCAAAGATAAGTAGTCCAAAATTACCAATTTTTTTATCCATTGCTTCATCTTCATAAGTCTTAAACCGAATAGTATGAGCGACTGCAAGAATCGAAGATTATGGAAGCACTGAATTTTTCTAATAAAAACTAAATTTTGTTCTGCTTGTTATTAGTATAATTTTTTTCCATAGATTATGCTCTTGCCCTCATAATTAAGTGAAGTGTTCATGATACCACTACGTGTGCAAGATTGCATATAACGTAATAAAACTCAAAAGATCATATCATTCTTACGAGAATTGGGATTACCCACCAAGTTCTCAACTATAATATTCCTATTTATATATAGATTGTACAAAAAATTATAAAATCTAAAATGATTTCTAATTAACCTAAAATATGGGGTTACAAACACCAAATAAATTAGGATTATTGTCATAAATGGCACCCCAACTTTGATAAAATATATAACTAGGTAACTAAAATTGATCAATTTAATATATAAACTTTGAAATTAACAAATTTAGTATCCAAAGTAACTTTTCGTACATTCTAACATACCTCCATTAAATTCTTTCAATACTAAATTGATCAATTTCAAAATTTTCAAGTATCAAATTGATCAATTTTAAAGTTCAGATACTAAATTAATCATTTTCAAAGTTTAGTTATATAATTACATATTTTTTCAAAATTCAAGTACCATTTGTGATATTATCCCAATAAATTAAATGAATAAACTAGTAAATGGAAACTCTAGATTGATATTTATAACTATGATATTAAGAGACACCACATTTGATCATTCAATAATTATTTCTCAACCAATTTAAATTATTTGTTTTAACAGAAAATTCTATAATTTTATAGCGGTTATAATAGAACCAATCTCATCACATCATTAAACGATTCAAATTTAGTCTAACCACAATTGAAATCCTTAAAGTTTTTTACACTAATTTTTTTATAATCAATTTAATTATAATTGTTGATAGAGAATAATCAGCTAAGGCATTCAATTTTGACCTAATTGGCTAGCCATCAGGCCCATGAAAAGCCTCAACAAGGATCTCAACCAAGAACTCCTTGAAACCTTGACCAAAAGCTCAAAGATCTCAACTGAAAAGCACCATAAGGGGCTCAACTTAAAGGACCTTGACCAAAAATTTCATGAGGGTCTTGATTCTATGAGGTTCCCAACTTCTCACAATTCTTACCGTGACTCTACAATTTGAGCCCATGATGTTTCTTTCCACTTCTATCTCCTTAGGAGAACAAATACAAGCCTAACCATCTCTGCCTCATGCAAAGACCACCACCTTAGGTTCGAGGTCATCCACCTTCATATGGTTTAGGCCTATGAAAAACAAGACTGTAAGGGCCCCAATTGTGTTATGATCAAAATCTATAAATAAACTCTCGCCCACAAAGGTAACGATATCTTATCTAAGCTAATTTAGTCCCACATACACTCCCTATGTACTTATTCGTCATACCAGACAACCTCTAGTGTATCACTAATCGTATATTATGTTTACAGTTCAACTCTACCAGCCATCAAGTGAATACAATAATAATATTTGTCGTAGTATGTCCTAACGGAGACCATAGAAGTTCCTTTACCTTGACAAGTTATCAAAGAGAAACAATCTCCTCTTTTCAAATATGAATTAGCCTAAATAGTTAACTAAAATCTTTTTATTCATAGATTAGATTATTTATTCAATCAATACATGATTAGGAACCCTAACCCAATTATAATGGTTGATGTCTTTTTTCTTACATGTAATTTAATGAAAGTTAATCACATAATCAATTGAATTATTTTTCTTTTCTTTTTAGGGTGTTAGTGTGACAGATAATACATGAATTTTGACGAAATATGTAATTAGGTACAAAAACTTTAAAATTGATCAATTTGGTACTTAAAAAACTTTAAAATTAATCAATTTAGTACCTGAAAAAAAAAAAAAAGGAAAACTTGACATAAGTTCTATTAGTATACATGAAAAGTTTTTTTAAGTACTAAATTGATCGATTTCAAAATTTAGATATAAAATTGACCAATTTTAAAATTTAGGTATCTAATTGCATGTTTTGCTAAAGTTCATGTACCATTTATGACATTAACCATTTCTTTATAATTTAACACAATCAAGCATGCATTCTATCTAATATACAAGACATGCTTGATAAACAAAAACAACGAACACATAAATTTTTATATATTTCATATGATAATGCCAAAAATCAATGAATCAAACATCCCAACCAATTTATTCTGATTCATGATTGCAGTACAAGCATACAAATTCCAATGAGAGAAAGTACAATCCATCAATAAAAATAACTAGAGATAAACAAATACTTAGTTTATACACAAAAATAAAAATAAAAAGCTTAATCTTTTGTAGAATTAGTGCTGATAATCCTTTGATCCTTTGCACAAATTGTGCCATGGCTTACAACAAAATGGATTTCACCATTTTAAAAACTAACTATTCATTCACTTCATTATAATAAAAATTTTATTATAAGTTCATCCTTTTTAAAACTATTATATGCAACTCGTTGATGATAGAATTAAATAATTATGTATTACTCAAACATACGTAATCTCATGGTAAAAATGATTTTTTTTCCAAAAATACCATCATTAAAAAAAAAAAACTAGTAAATCAAAATCCTTTTACAACTTTAGTCTATTTCTTAATAATAACAATTGCATTACAATTTTATTCATTAAACAAAGTAAGCATAAAGTAATAGTGTTAGCAGTTGTATATGTCTTTCCTTTTCTTTCACATATTTTTCATTTTCTTGTGTATCTCTATACTTATGGACTTATTAATTCAAAACTCTTTATATTCCAGAGGAGAAAATTTGCTATATAATCTTTCTACGAAAATTCAATTTGGTACCTTAAATTTAAATTGTTCGATTTAATATTTTCATTAAAACTTTCTTGGTTACTTGTTTTTTATCTTTAACATCATTTACTTTGTTTGCTGATATGAAAGAGGCAAACTATCTTTGAATTTTTAAGACCTTTCCAAATACCGCATAACACTTTTACTTAAATATTAAATCAACTACTTTAAAAATTCAAGTATCAAATTATAATTTAATTATCAAATTTAATATTTTCTCTATTTCGTGCTTATTGGCATGCATCACAACAAACTTGAAACCTAGCCTACAAGGTTTAACCCCAAGGGCAAAAGCTAGATCTCTTCTTTAGACCCTATAAAATAAGGTATTCCATAGGATTACTGCAAATCTGTAAAATTAATTGTTCCTTTATGCATCAATTTGGAAACATAGATATGAACTGGATTTGAAATATTATAACAACCAAAAAATATCGACTATTAACAACAATAGTTATTTCACTATGGAAAACAAGTTAAAGCTCTATACGTGGACGTGTTATGCCCCAAAAAGTTTGTTGAAAAAATAGCTCCAAAGTGGAAGACAAATGGTCAGTTTGAATTATTTAATTTTTATATGTATCTAATCTGTATCTATATCTAGTCTATTTGATTTGTTTATAGATAAAAATATCTATTTTTATCTATATCTACTTTTAAGTTTTAACAAGAAATCTATTTAAAAATAACAAAAACAAGATACCACAACCTGAAACACAACTAACCAAACAGACCCAAAAATGTGCATAATCTTTCCAACCACATAAGACTTAACGTTCAATAACTAAAATCCATTGTTTCAAAATAGAACACATAGCCGTACATCTGAAAGCAATAGGGAATAATCAAGGATGATGATACACTATAGGCTTACTTAAGCAACGGGAAAATGTTACATGGTTAGACGCACCATCACCCTAAATGCCACAGTGGAGTAGGCAGTAGATGCTACGCATAGGAAGAAGACGTCGACACGATAGATTGAGGGCGTTGGACCTTTTGTCTAAAATTGTTGACGTGTGAGAAAGGCTCCCAGGTTTGCTTCGACAATGAAATTTTTTCAGAGGTACGACAAAGTGAAGAGTAACTTTCAAAGCATGTTTTCAATCCGAAGAAAGACTTCTAAGGCATGTTCATTTTTCTACCCTTACATCTCTGATCACTTTTTTCCTATTACTATGAAATTAGGTATTTTGTTGAAACTCAAACAACCTAAAATATTTGTGCACATGCCTAAACATAGGCACAGTTCTAAAATCTGTTAGTTCTAGAAGGAATCGAAATCAAAATTGTCTCTCATAATTCTGGTATGGCTTAAAGGAACTAGTAATTTTCGATTCCAGTATTGGAACCGTGGAACCACCCTTTTAAAAATAAAAATAAATAAATAAAATTTAGTTTTTAATAAAATTAATTTTAAATACAAAATAATTAATTATTGGATCTATAACTATTAAATTATTTGACCAAAATTTTAAAAAATTTATTTAGAATGCGTATTTATTTATGCAAACACTACCAATATCAATTGTAGTTAGTAGTATGGTATTCTAGAAGATAAAAAAAATTACAATACAAAAAATAGTCTCACTTTATTAAGAAAATGAATTTTGCTTTTAGAAGAAGTTTATATAGACTAATTTACAGATGATTTTAAGTTATATATATTTATGTTGTTGATAATAACATATTAAATATTATAAATAGGTAATAAATTTTGTTATTAGTGTAAACATTAATAATTCTATGTATAATAAATTTTTTTTAATTTTTTCCTCTAATTTCTTTTTTTTTTTTTTTTTAGCTTAGGCCTTAGGATCACCTAGGAAGCGGAAAACTGATGGATCCTTAGCCAGTTCTGGAATCGATCATTTTGGAACTGAACCATGCATATGTCTACATATACCCTTTTGAAAGTAAATAAAAGGAATAGTTGCTTTCAACAATAAAATTACAAAATGGGTTAAGTTTAATTGAGTTTTAAGTCACCTAGGGTTTGATTTCTTGAACTAAGTGATAAGGTTTAAGAAGTCAAGTTCATGAATTTAGATTTATGCGATGGAGATTTGATATAGTCCACCTAAAATAAGGACCACATTAGACTAATTTTTTCACTCTTAACTTCTCTTGTTTGGGCTAAGGTACTTAACACAGGTTTGTCAAGCCTCAACTCAAGTGGGACCAGTGGAATAATCATTAACTAAAAAGGGACCAATTGAATAATTATCAATAGAACACCTATATTGACATTTGATCTTTAGCATGATTCGGTGTAAATCGTTGGTGGCCAAATTTATAGATATTTGGTATGTATGCTATATGATCTATATACACATAAACTATAATTAATATATATATATATAATTTATTTGCTAAATATAACTATAATTAATATATATTATATATAATTTATTTGCTAAATATAACTATATTTTATATATGTTAAATGTATGTTTTTTGTAAAAAAAAATGGGTATAACTATATTTTACATATGTTAAATGTATGTTTTATATGAAAAAAGGGTTTAGATGATGATTTCGAATAATGTGGTTTGTGATTGAGCCAAAGTGATAAAAGTCTCTGTCTTAACATGTAGTCTATATACATATATATATAAACATATTTTATTATGTTATAAGATAAATTGTGCGGATCTCCTTAAAAACTTTAAAATTACATGAACTTTCAGTTTTTTTAAAAGTCACACTTACACGCCTATAAAATTGTGTGATAATAATATGTAAAATTTGTTTAGTTGATGGCTTGATGCTAATGTGTCATTTCATATACAAGCAGACGACGTACCCACGATCCCTGTGTAAATAAAACAATAAATTTTTGGAATATTAACTAATTTAATTTGAAACCTATATAAAGAGTAGTGAAAAGTTAGTGATAATTCCAATTCAATATATGTATACCCAGTAATGTTCTCAATATGTGAAAATATAACATAACATGTTTGTAATGAAAATACCTTCAAGACAACAATACATTTTTTTCATATAATATTCCTCGTGTATGTCCCACACATCTTGGGTAAATTTCCTTTCTTAACCAAAACTTTTGTTGATGCAATCGATACTCCTCATGATAGTGCTACATAGAGTTGATTTCTTGTCGTGATTGTCCTTTAAGCAATTCACGTGAATCTCAGGCCAGCACTATATATTTGGGAATATTATTAATTTTATCTAGAGAAAACATGGCAGAACATCATTAAATATGGTATCAAAGCTTTAGATCAGTATATAAAAATACATGCTTAGGCTAAAAAAGGAAAATACTATGTCTATTCAACCCTTATTTAATTCTATTCAAACCTTATTTAATTTCATGATTTCAGAGATAAAAAAAAAAATTATGTCCACATGCTAAAAAAGGAAAAAACTATGTCTATTCAACCTTTATTTAATTTTATTAAGATCCTATTTAATTTTATGATTTTAGAGATACCAAAAATATTTTACGCTGGTATGGTAAAAACATTATATTAAAAATATTTATATTAGTATATAAAGACATATGCTTAGGCTAAAAAAAAAAAGACTATGTATATTTAACTCCTATATAATTCTATTCAAATCCAATTTAATTTCATGATTTCGGGGATACTAAAACTATTTTATGTCCATATGATAAAAAAGGAAAAGACCATGTATATTCAACCCCTATTTAATTCTATTCAAATCCCATTTAATTTCATGATTTCAGGAATACCTAAAATATTTTATGCCCATATGCTAAAAAAATTATATTAAAAATATTTACACTAAAGACACTAAAGGATATGGTTTTATTTTAATAGTATAGATAATATGTTTAATAAAAAATATTTTAAAATTCTTTTATTATAGTTTTTACAACATTAATTTTTTTAGAGAAAGAAAAAATTAATTGTTGTTTTTTGTCTTTCAAAATTGCATTTTAGTATGAAACAAATATATTAGAAAATTTTTTTATTATGTTAAAAGACACCTTGTGACACAATTTTTTAATTCAAGAATTTTTTTATTAGAATTGCACTTTAAATGCCATGTCCGAAGGGCAAAAAATTAAAAGTTTTCAATCTTTAATATTTAAATTTTTAAATATTTTTTCAAACATTTATTAATTAAACATACTATCGATGATGTCACATTAGAATTAAATAATCAAAATCAGTTTTTAAAGGTGTAAGTATTGACTTTCGAAAAAACTAAAGGTCCATTAGTATTTAAGGTTTTCAAGGAGTCACATGTAATTTACTTATGGCCCATTCACTTCGCTGAATGGAATAAGGGGAGAATTGAATTCCAATTCAAAGGGAATATAATAGGGTTATAATAGCTATTATAATGTTCACTTAGCGTCAAAAATAAAACAAATAATTATTAAAATCAAAAGTAAAATATCTATAATACCTCATGTATTTATTACAGAAAAAAAATAATTGTATAGGTGTTATTTACAAGACAGGAGTATTTATGAGAAAGTTAAAAAGTAGAATATTGAATGGCAATTCATAAGTTGGGGACATGAATTGTTATTCATCATTTTAAGTAATAGCAATTCATTATAAATTGTCATTTCTTTGAAGTAAACACCGTAATGTTAGCTTTACATGGAACGAGGAAGGAATGAATTGCTATTCATGTCAAGTGAATAGACTATTACTTTTGGGGGGTGTAAGTGTTGACTTTTAAAAAACTTCGAGGTCCATACAATTTTTAAAATTTTCAAGAAAGGTCTACGCAATTTACCATATATTATTATAGTATATATCATACCATAACATAATCATATTGACATGCATATGATAACATAATCTATATATATTATTAACATGTATATCAAGCATGTATAGAATATGTTTACATGATCTATAATCATAAATATATAATCTATATAATGTTTATATTATAAGTACAACAAATAAATTAGATGATTTATTTGTTATATATGATAAATATGTCACATATATTTAGTGCATAAACCATATTACATGTATAATATGTATTCAAAATATGTGTGGGTGCATGTAACATATAGATAAATATATTGGGTCTTTAAATATAAATACTTTTACATTAAATAAATCCTTGATTTTTGGAAAAGTTTTAGATTAAGGTTTGAAATTTGTGGGCTTTGAAGAGCCAAGAGATATAAAGAGGTAAAAATATCCTAAGTATTTAAGAGTGCAAGTAAAAAAGAGTTAATCTGGATGGTCCACTATCAATAATTTATGCCATCCAATCCTAAAGGCTTAAATAATGGAGAAAAATAGAAGAAACCTAAACAAAGAGGATCTAAATCTCTATGTAACTACTGCAATGCAATCGAATCAAATCCTCTGCACAATAAAATGTATATTGGTTTCAATTATCTATGTTGGGAGGGAAAAAAAAAAAAAGGGAAAGAACAATACAACTATATAGAGTTAAAAATCACAAAACTCAGGATTTTCATTAATATGTGTGGTTTTTAATGAAAGATTGAGGATAAATCTTGAAATCCAATTTATTTTAGTAACTAAATCATGGGTCTTATATAATTGATATGTTGTATTCAATATTCAATAAATTATCATACAAAGTGCATGTAAAATGCATTAAAGGGGAGACAATGACGGGCCTTTGACTGCCCAACAAACTGCAACTACTTTCTCCCTTCCACATTATTTTAATGCTCATTTCTTAATTGCGCAAAACTACGTTACCTACTACAGGCTATCATATTTATGGCACGATCTCCAACAAATTGCATTCATTATTAAAATAAAAAACACTATCTTCTACAACACTCATTTTCCTTGTCTCTGTCTTCCTTAAAAAGGGTCCTCACCTTGTGAGCTTGTAGAAAACATCAATGAGTGCTTCTAGGTTTATTAAATGTGTCACTGTTGGAGATGGAGTGTTGGCAAAACTTGCAGGCTTATTTGTTCCACTAGTAACAAGTTCCCAACTGTACAACTCCACTCTTATCACTTAATCCTTTTTATTTTTTTATTTTTTTAATTATAATAAATGTTTCATCAAATATAGTATAAAATTACATATATAATGATTTAATGTTGACTTGCACTAACTAAGTTCATATGTGGCCTGGCATTTCCTATTTATGGTTAGGATCATATACCAACAGTATTTGACAATTTTAGTGCCAATGTTGCTGCGGATGGGAGCATAGTGAACTTAGGACCATGGGACACTGCAGGTAATTTGAATGATTTTTCAAATATGACTAATTTGCTTTATGTTCCTAGCTCAATAATTGATTACCATGGTCATATTGAACGAAATGGATTGATTGTTTTGATTTATAAACGTCAGGAAGATTACAGCAGACTAAGGCCATTAAGTTACGGTGGTGCTGATATATTTTTGTTAACCTTTTCATTAATCAGTAGAGAAAGTATGAAAATGTCCTGAAAAAGATAATCACTCACAATGTTTATGTCTTGTTATTGTCCCAACTCTGCGCTAGAAAAGAGAATTTTTATTTGTCCTTCCCCATTACAATTAGGAAGGGAGTTGAACCTATAAATCTCTAAATAAGATGTTACCAGACTATAAGGCCATTGCCGAAAAGAGATTCATTAGTTCTTATTTGCTACTTAAATAATGTCTAGGTAACAATTGAAATGTTAAAGCACTTAAAGCAACATTGGGTTGATAATATGATAAAGTGCAATGCTACATAATGAATGTTTCGAGTAATTTCACGTGCAAGATAGCAAAATGTTCTGTTTCCTGATTGCAATTCGATTGATTTCACCTATCCATCTCTCAAAGTTTTATGTTGATTTGCTTCTCAGTGGATGCCTAAGCTCTGTAGATTTGCGCCGAATGTTCCCTTGGTTCTAGTTGGCACCAAATTAGGTACACAGTGATACATTTTCTAAGTTGCATCACTTGATAAGGTGTGGATAATTTCTTAAATTTGCATATGGTTTCACTTCCTACCAGATCTTGTGAGAATAGATACCATTTTGCTGTTCAAATGGGATCAAACATCATTACAACTACTGAGGTATGAGAGCACCAAACTCCTCTTGTAAATTTTGGGATGTGTC
The DNA here is from genome assembly GCA_024138025.1 of Combretum micranthum. Taxonomy (NCBI): domain Eukaryota; kingdom Viridiplantae; phylum Streptophyta; class Magnoliopsida; order Myrtales; family Combretaceae; genus Combretum; species Combretum micranthum. The sequence goes on along the minus strand of JAMXBD010000172.1, from coordinate 614,058 downwards.
GGGCTATGAAGTGTATTAATTGTTTGCTTGTTTTGTTTCTAATAAGGGAGAGGAGTTGAGGAAGCAAATTAGTGCTGCAGCTTATATTGAATGTAGCTCAAAAACTCAGCAGGTAATCAACATGTAGAAGTACTTAGAGTGCTAAACACAATTTTAACACCTGATGATGTACAACGAGAACTAGTTTTCACTGATTTTGTTGTGAATCTAGAATGTTAAAGCCGTGTTTGATACCGCGATCAAAGTGGTTCTTCAACCAACAAAGAGGAGAGAGGTAGCTAGAAGTAAAAGCCACTGGGGTTCTGGCTGCTCAATCATGTAAGTGCTAGATTCTATAATTTGGTATCTAAAGTTCATCTCTTGTAAAATTTGTTGCATTGTCACCATATTAGTAGATATCGGTTTCAAATTATTTCCTAAAATTAATCACAACCTTTTATGTCAACTCCATCTATTAGTTTAAGCTTTTAGATCAATCAATAAGTCTCTAGCTTATCTAGAACTAAATCAGAGTATGAGTTTGATGGAAACCTTGCTCTTAAACCTTTGGGAATACGTTTCTGCCTAATTACATTAGTCTCTTTAAGTTAATTTTTAATCAAAACAAAAAATTAGTTTAATCCCAAAATAAATAACTAAATCAAAGTGAAGCTATTAAAACAAAAAGGGATATCTCCTAATAATATAAATGAAAAATAGATCTCTCTCTTTATTAAAAAAGAAGAGCATATTATTTGTGAAAATTTTTACTTTTACACAACAAAAAAATATATAACATTCTATACAGGGATGAATATAAATTTAACCCACATAAATAATTAAATATAAAATTATGAGTTGAGCTTCAAATTCATATCACAATTAATATGAGTTAGGAGAGAAAGTGACAAAGATTCCCTTAGGGTTTCATTTGAATTTTATATTTTAAATATAGTGGATTAAGTTTCTTATTGGGATATAATTATGACCCGCAACCTAACCCTAAACCCTATAGGCTCATAAAAAAATTTTCAATCCTAAACCATATAAGGTCAACCCACATAGGGTTTTTAATGTGTTAGGCAGGTTAGGTACCCTATAACCCACTTAGTTGTATCCCTAAGCGAATCATTATAAGACACATGATCGGTATAATCCTTTAAAAGACTTGTAGGGTTTTGGTGTCAAAATTGAGTTTGGGTAATCCCTTAAAACCCTCTAGGGTTTAGGGGAAGTTTTGAATCTAATATAAAATTATTATGTTGTTGTATGAATACGAATAATTATAACATAAGAAGGAAAAAACAAAGTTGCAAATGCTGTTGGCAGATCATTATAGGGATAGGTTTGGGCATAATGGGGAAAAAAAACACAATGTTGAGGTATCAGTTTGGTAAACCCTACAAAAAAATTATGACAAATTTAGGTTTTAGATGACCTATATCAAATCTTTCCTAGTTAGATCACTATAAGAATATATTTGATGTGTGATTTTATTGTTAATAGTTATAATATGTTATGATAAGTGTTATGAATACTTGTCTTCCAATTAGATTTATTTGATTCCACTCTTTTTTCTTAAAAGTTATAGTAGATAATGTTTGATTAAAAAATAATTATAATATATAATAGTCAACATGTGTGTGTAGTGTCATTAGCCTACGCTCAAGCACTTAATATTAAGATGCATTTGGAGTGGTTTGGAATAGATCATATAAAACTTCAATACACTTTGCTTCCGTATAATGTATGTTAAATCCAGCCTTATACCTCATGATTTTTTATTGTCATACAAACCTGTCCTTATAAGGTATTAAGTCAACTTGGCCCTTCATTTGACACGATATTCAAAAAAATTTGAAACGTTTATTAAGGGATCTTTTATTAGAATAAATGAATAAAATATAGTAACATTGATAACGATTATCACAATAATGATAAGATGATAGAATATTCCTTATTGTATGGTTATTAACAACTTACCAATTACCAAATGTAAAGATGTATAGGAAATGTGCTTAATGAATAATAAATAATGGCATGTGTTTTCCTCTATCTTTATCTTTAATTTTATAAGAGAAAAGCAAAAACAAAATATTGACATGAATTCATACAGAAAAAGATATAAAAATATTTTTTCTTAATTTTAGCTATCCGTCTCTCATTTTTTTCTCCTCTTATCTTATCTTTAATTGTTTCAATATTGAATTAAATTATATAAAATCAAGATATAAAGTGAAGTATAGTTTTTCATTTTTTTTAAGGATGGAATTGAGATTTCAAGCATAAGTCATATTCATTTTTGAATCATGTATTTTTTTAGAGTTTAAATTAAATTTTATTTAATTATATTCTTTTTAAGTTTATTATATATGGGCCCTTTAAGTTTCCTATTAGGTCATAATTATGGTCTAAGATCGCAACCTTATGCCCTATATGACTGTAAAAACTTCCTAAACCCATTGGATCAAGTACCCTATAACAACCCCCACTTGCATCTTGTTACAAACATAAGTAAAAGGAGACGAAGACAACCTAGTTGATGGAAAGATTAGGTAGCATAGTGAGTTACAACAGATTGTAGTAGAAAATGCGAAATGATTCAGTCACCACCCATAAAATTTAAATTTTGAATATAATAATTGGAATGTGCTTAGGAATTTAAACATAATGAATGGACAAAATTAATAGTAGTTAATTAAAAAAAATAAATATTAGTTTGATTAAAGGTTCTAGGTTAGTAAAAGTTGTCAAATTAAACCTAGTGGAGACGGAAGGTTGAGATCATGTCATGTGGCACTCCAAGATGGAAACCCTATAAACCCTAACCCTACCATACTAGCCCCTATATAAATATTTTTCATTTTTCTTCCCTTACTTTTTTTTTCTTTTTTTTTGTGGAAGCCTACTAAAATCTTAAGGTGAGATTCTCTAGACTTTAGCCTCTACTTAATGATAATTAAGTAAGATTAAAGGAAGATTAACATTAATCACATGGGATTATCTACTTTATGATAGAAAATGTGGGCAATGGAAGTGAACTATGAGAAGGAGAAGAGCAACAAATTTAGAGAAATTCATAACATGGTGAGTTTAAGGTTTTTCAAGTATTGAAATGCAAAGTTTGTAGTCTTTTAAGTGTTAACTCTGACTTGGGTGTGTTGGTATGCAACAAAAGTAGCAAGGAAATTGAGTTTGGAGGACTTTTAAACCTTAAAGTACCACTCGCAATTGAAACAACAAGGTAAGACTTGGAATCAACTCATAATGTTATGAAGATGCAATGGTAGGATGATAAGACTATTCTAGTAAAGTAGAAATAAAAAACGAATATGTTTTGAGTTGGGCATTTGTTAGAAATTGACTTTGACAGGAAGTAGATGATAATATGTGCCTAAACTATGGAGAGAGTGATGAAACAAATATGAAGTTTAATGTTGTTAGTATAAAAGCTGTTAAATGAAGAGTTTGTACACAAGAGTTTTGAAAATTTCATAGAGACCGTGATGGATTTAGGAATTGATTGTCAATTAGATGGTTTAGGACTTTAAACTTATGATCAAACAATTTCTAAGGAAAAAGGAAGATGCAATAGGTAAAAATTAGGATTGAACATGATCATGTTCCCCGTTTTAAGCCCCAAAAGTCATCCAAAAACTCATTTCATTGAAAAATCCAAGTTTAAGTTTGAAACAATGAAAATCATAAGAACGATCAATACACAAGCTTGTAGATCAAGCCATATAACCCTTAACCTAAAAAGCATGGAAAAACTTAGTTTTCTAGAATAACACGGCTAATACACGAGATCATGTATTTGCTTGTGTTCCTCTCTGACCTTACAACTCAAAGGGATCGGGTTTTCCAAAAGAATGCAACCAGTACATGAGGTTTGTATTTCCCCATGTTCCTCTCTAATCTTGAACACAATCATTTCAAAAAAAAAAAAAAAAAAAAAAAGCCATGAGATGATACATGAGACTGTGTATCATCTTGTGTACCTTTCTGACCCTAAACCTAATGTGTCCACGGCTAATACACAGCTAATATATCTAGCCATGTAAAATAACACAGCCTAATACAGTTGTCCGTAGACTGCCCTTGGACTACCTATGAACTTTTCTAGCCCATTTTAACTTTGTCAATCCTTACTCAAATTGCACGAAACTTGAACAAGTTCTTTCTGTAGACTTAAAATAACCTTTTAAACATGATCATTAAGTAGATATGGTTAAACGAAAGTGATCTAGATGTAGCAAACAACATAAATAGATTAAAGGTACTTAATCTTAGACTAATTCCCAACTTCGATTGTGAAAATCATTGCATATCAAGCTTGAAAATGGATAGCAAGCTCAAACTTATCGCAATCCAATCCAAGAATGTCACTTCTGAAGTAAGTGGCCAACTAGCATCCATCACACAATTAAACCGAGCTTGATCACAACTTCAAAATGATGTGGTAGTTTAGTGCTTAGGTCCCTATAGAATACATGTTAGGCTCGACGGATAGTCAATAGGGAAATTCCTGAGATCAAGCAATCAACTAGGAGTAGGTACAAAGTTGTAAATAGTTATACGGTCTTATGAGACCTTATATAAAGTGTTACAATGGACAATACTTGTTAGTGGTATTCCATGAGGTAATGAGCCAAGCAAAACTAATTCCTTCTTTTCTTTTTTTTTGGTAAGTTTTGCAAAATTATCAAACTCCTCTCTTCAGTGCATGATCTGCTGAGAGAACCCTACTTCTTTTGTTTGGCTGAAGGCATGAGTACTTTTGCATGTTGGTATTTTTTAGGATGATGCTAGCTTAAAATTTAATCAAACTTAACTTGTTCTTGTTACATTATATTAATATTGCGTGTATGTGCTTGATTACTGTGTATTAAGCTTTGCCACTCACTTTTACTATTTTAGGTGTCGAGGATGACCATTTCGTGGACCTTCACTATGACTCCTTTATATATAGGTTTGGTGACGTGGAGGAGTAGACATGCATTCCTTCATGGATTACTAAAGACTTTAGAGAAAGTTTTAGTACTAGACTTTCAAATGGTTGTAATGATGTTTAAACATATATTCTTTTAAGCCCCGTGCCAAACATATATACTCGGGTTGAGCCTAAATCCCATTTTTATGATTACTTTCTTAAACCGTTTTAAATATTAAATTTTTTTTCTCTTTTCTTGAAATTCTTTTTTACATGTTTTATATAAAATCTAATATAAAGGTGGAAAAATTTTCTATATAGATAGTTTAAAATATATATATATATATATATGTACTCATCCAACACTTAGAATAAATGAGTCTTTTTTTCCAAATGAATCCTAAAAAAAATAACTACAACAAAGTAGCTTGATAGAAGTGCAATCCATTCAGATTAATTTTTATAGTGTTAAAAAATTTATTTGTTATTTAAACATAATTTTACAAGTTCCTTGTTTCTCATAATTTTCTCCTCACATGCTCATAGTATATATATAGATTATTATTAATATTTTTTATTGTTTATAATATAAATATATCAATGTTATTAACAATAACTATGGTATGGTCCATTTAATTTAATGAAATAATAAAATTATTAACGAAGAAGGAAAGAAAAAGAAAATCTCCCTTTTACTCCTCCTAGGTCCTAGCCCCCATTGGTTCCACCGACACCCACGCTTCTGAAATACTGTGCAATCGATATACACGTGGAGAGAGAGAGAGAGATCATCGATGGCGTCGAGAGACAAGGACCCAACGACACCGCACGACCAACCCCTTCTTAGCAGCCTTGTCGTCCGCCCTTCCGACAGTGATGCCGGCGGTCGAAGTGGTGGAAGTGACTACGAGCCTGGCGAAGTACGCCGTGATCCTCCTCCTTATTCTCGCTCCGATCGCTACTCCCGTGACGCTGGTTCGTTTCTAGATCTCCAAACTCTAACCAACTTTTACACATCTATTAACTTCATCGTGTTTTTAATTCACTGATTTAGTGTAATCGTAGCTTCGAATTGCCAATTTCGATTTAATTGGTTTGAATTGAGGTTCAACTCACAAGATCTGAGAAATATTACTCAGTAAGTGTTCCTTACTGTTAGATCTACGTAACTACGAGCCAAAAGACTTCGATTTACTTTTGCTCCTTGAAGTTTTAAATTTTTATCAATCTGTTTGTGAAATCGACAAGGTTAGGTTAGATAAGGACTAAGGAGCTTGTCGTGAGGACGGTAATATCATGGTAACATTTTGGGAGTAAAATTTCCATCTGGAAATCCATTTATGATTGCTTAATTGGAGGCAGATTAGAACTAGGACTTAATTTTAAGTATATTAACATTAGCATAATTTATTTTATATCATCTCAAGTGCTTCTATAATAATAGAGTTTATATTGGTTAGTTGTTAAAATGAGAATTCGATCATTCTACTAGCATGTAAGATTCCGATCATTCAATTCTCCATGCAAACGGATGTAATTGTTCGACAGGAGTCAAAAACAGAGGAAAAATTGCAGAATTAATTTTTGTGTATATTGAATGATCTAACTGAATTTGTTATAGAGAACAATATATACACGACTAACAAAACTTTAATGTCCAATTCGGAAAGGACACGTGTAATGGATAAAATAAATAAACTAATATACTAACATTTTCCCCTCCCTCAATTTGGAGCTCCTCGAAGATACAAATTGCCAATGAGGCAATCAATCTGAGAGGCTGTAAGAGACTTTGTGAGAATATCAACAACTTGTTGATGAGAAGGAACAAATTAAACCTGAAGAAAACCCGATTTGATATGATCCCTCACAAAATGGATATCTATATCAAGATGTTTTGTGCACACATGTAAACAAGGATTTGAAGCTATAAGCAATGTGGATCGATTATCGCAAAACAAATGAACAAGGAGCTATATTGGTAGACCTATTGCACATGATGTATGAAATCCATAACAACTCTTTGGAAGTAAAGGCTAAGCTTTGATACTTAGCCTCCGTGCTTGATGTTTCAACCACGGATTGTTTCATGGTCTTCCAAGAAACTAAGTAATTGTCCAACATAATACAATAACCCAAAATGGATTTTCTGTCCAAGGAACTTGCTGCCTAATCAACGTCACTATATCCACACAAATCCAAAGTATTATGAGGTGCATAAAACAATCCAAGTGAAGAAGTTCCCTTCAAATATCGAAGCAAGTGGAACAAGGCACGCAATGAGGTACTCGCAGCTGTGAATCAAACTAACTCAAACAATGTACTTCAAAACTAATATCAGGTCATGTTAAAGTAATATATAATAATTGACTTATCAACCAATGGTAAAACACGTATCATCTAGCAAATGACCCGAGCACACATCTGGTTTGAAGCCACTGGGAAGAGGTGTTGCAACAGGCTTTGCTGCTATCATTCCCATGCAAGCAAAACATCTAGAATATATTTCGTTGATTAATGAAAGTTCCGATGGAGATGCAATAAATTTTCAATCCAAGAAAGAATCTAGCAGGTCTTAGATCTTTAATTGTAAATTGATTATCCAAAGCTTTCTTTAAATCAAGTATACCAGCCTCACTTGTTCCCGTAATTAGCATATCATCAACATACAATAAAACAATGACAGAACCATGATTTGTATGTTTAGTAAAAAAGAATGATCATTGGGAGATTAGATAAAACCTTGAGTGAGCAAAAAATTGGTCAATTCAATGTTCTATTGCCTAGAAGATTTTTTGACATCATACAAGGGTCTTTTCAAGCAACATACTTGATTAAGCAAAGCTCTTTCATTTTGAGGAGGTAGTATGTCTATTTCATCATCTAAATGCCCATATAAAAAGGCATTATTGATGTCTCCTTGATGAAGAGTCCAATTGCAAGTGGTACCAACAGCAAGCAATACTTTGCTACTGTTGAAAATGTTTCATTATAATCTTCCCCTTCCACTTGAGTAAAACCTTTGGCCACTAGCCTAGCCTTATATCTCTCCACACTTCCATGAAGTCTAAATTTGATTTTGAAAACCCATTTAGAGCCAATAGGTTTCTTACCGAAGGAAGATTGGCTAATTCCCAAGTATTATTAAGCTCTAGTGCATGTAACTCATTTTTCATTGCTTCAACCCATTCATGATGCTTAACAGCTTCTTAGTAATTGGAAGGCTCTTTAATAGCTAACACATTAGCTAATGATGTAACATAATCAAATGGGTAATGAACAAAATCATTTGAATGAAACAAAGGATATTTGGTTATTTTGTGATCTAAAGTCGTAAGTTTAACAACATTGCCTATATGATGGACAAAATCATGAAGCCAAATATGTGTTTTTCGAACTCTAGTTGATCTTCTTAAACTGATATTTGCAAGGGAAAAATGATTAGAAGACTCTTGGAGAGAAGACTCAACAATTTTGGTAGAAGGAATAGGAACAATAGACAACGGAACATTCATTTGATCAACAGAATGATCAAAAAAGATAATGTATTTGAAGGAACAACCAGATCGATAGACATTTCATCAATAGAGAACTCATACCATGAGTTAATGTTTGAAAAACCATCCGAGTGTCAACAAACTAGTATCCTTAAAAGGAAAAATGTGTTCATAGAACACAACATCACGACTGACAACAATACTTTTGGAAACATGATCATAAACTTTGTAAACTTTTCTACCATGTGTATATCCAAGAAAAATACACCTAGCACCACGTGGTTCAAATTTGTCTTGGTGACGTAAGCATTTCCTAATAGAGTATAAAGAGCCCATCACTCTCAAATGATCAAAGGTAGGTTTTTTTCCAAAAAGTTTCTCATGGGTTATTTTTCACTGTCAAATGGATGTAGGTAGTCCATTAATCAAATAAGTAGCAGTGAGCACACACTCTTCCCAAAACTCCTTTGGCAAATTGTCATATAAAAGTAAAGCCCTTGAATTTTCAATCAAGTATCTATGTTTTCTTTCAACTTTCCCATTTTGTTGTGGTGTATCGGGCATGGTGTGTTGATGAATTATTCCTAAAGATTGAAACAAAGATTTACAAGTGTTTGACAAAAATTCTCCACCTTTATCAATTCTTACAAATTTTGGACAAGAATCAAAATGATTTGAATATTTGAAGTATTGAACAAGAATAGAATGAACTTGAGACTTATGATGAAGTAAATAAGTCCAAGTATATCTTATTATCATCAACAATGGTAAGAAAGTACTTAGCATAGAAATGGAAGACATATTATAAGGACCTCAAACATCAAAATGCAACAAATGAAAAGGAACATCAGAAATACTATCACTTCTAGTAAAAGGAAAGCAATGAAGTTTTGAAAAAGATATATGTCTTAACGAGCATGTAAAAGGCTTACATGGTCATTGTTTATACAAGAGGACTTATACAAGTTGGTATGGCTAGTAGAATCAACTAGAGTATGAAAAACATTCATCACTTCGGATTTGAAGGATGTATAGCCCATTGATGATCCGAGCTATAGCTAAGATTTTCTCATGTGTCCGATCCTGAAATATACATTTATCATGAGTAAAGGTGGCTTTCATTTGAGTGTTTAAGGTAAATTTATGAATGGACAAAAGGTTATGATTGAATTAAGGAACCAAAGAACTTGATATAGAGTGAAGGTTGTTGTAATTGGAATTGATTTGACTCTGTTCACTTCAATCATTCTTTCATAAGGTAATTTAATGTGTATGGGATTTAGTAATGATTAATGTCAATCATGATCTCCTCAAATGGAGTCATGTGATCAGTTGCACCGAAATCCACAATACATAAAGTTTTTCCATTACTCATTGAGTTAAAACATAAAGAATGAGAAGTTATACCTATAAATCCAACATGTTTTGCAACAGATTGAAAGTAATCAAAACCTCCTCTTTCTTTTATCTTCTTCATCATTTCTTCACACATGTTATTGAGCATCCTTTTATCAACCATACCAACAGAATTCACTCCTTTTTCTTTAGATACAAGCCATCTAATGGTGTATCTGCACACTGATCAGCTTGAAACATGGGTGGTGACACCATATTCACTTGTTTTCCTTTGTCTACCCTCTTACCCTTAAACCAATCAGGTAACCAATGAGTTGAAAACAATTCTCAATTGCATATCCTTCACAATGACAATGTTTACAAACAATTTTTTTATTCTTTCTTCTGTCAACAAAGACTTTCCTCCATTACTAACTTTATTAGCATTGAAGCTACCATTTCTAAGTCAGTTTGCATCATTCAACAACTTGTCTTTGCTTTTCAATTTGTTGGACAGATAAAATGCCCTATTTACATTAGGTGTAGGTTCCATAGACAAGATTTGATTCCTAACACGATCCCCAGCTTCATTAAGTAGCATAAAAAACTAAATCAATCTACTTCTTGATTCATATTATTGAAAAATCTCCTTCATCCTACAAGTACAAAGATCGCCTACGACAATCACACTTCGAATAAGCATTCAAATCATTTAACTCCTCTAGGTACCGCTTGAGTTTACTGTAGTAAGCACCAACAGAATAATTCTCTTGTTTCATATTGCTTTTTTCATGTTCCAAATGATAGATCATAGGTCCACTAGCCACTCCATATTGCTCTATAATCTCCTACCAAAGTTCTCGGCAAATTTAACATATAGAAAATTTTACGCTAAATCACTGGTCATTGTGTTAAGCAACCAACATCAAACCATGTAATCACATCTCATCCATTTAACATAATCTAGGGAATCATCTCCTGGTTTGAGTAATGATCCATCGATGAAACCTAATTTTAGTTTGGACCTAAAGCCATTATAATTGATTTACTCCATGAAAGAAAGTTATTTCCATTGAAAATCAAACCTCCTATATTCATTCTAGGATTATCAGAAAGTGATATATGTAAAGGATCAAACCAAATGTTATCTCTAGTATTCATGATGCAGACATAAATCGAGAAAATTGAACGAATTCTTGAAATTCACAAGGATAGATTGTAAACAACCACGAGCAAAATCAAGAGCAAAAATTTATGAATCGTAACTGAGAAAGATCTGATAACATGTGAGAATCCGATCATTCTACTAGCATATAAGATTTCGATCATTCAATCCTCCATGTAAGCGGATTAGTTGTTCGAGACAGAGTCAAAAATAGAGGAAAATTTGCAAAATTAATTTTTGTGTGTATTGAACGATCTAACTGAATTTGTTGCAAAGAACAATCTATACACGACTAATAAAACTTTAATGTCCAATATGAAAAGGACACGTGTAATGAATGAAATAAATAAACTAATACCCTAATAGTTAATTGTATCCAATTAAACGATAACTTTATTCACTCGATCATTTGATTAATCCAATATATACTTGCTACTATCCTTATACTAAATAAATAAAGGATTTGATCTAATATTTTGATATATAAAATTAAACCTTAGAAAACAACGTTCTCTAGCTCATGGGTTCAATGACAAGCCAGGACTTAGAAGTTCTTAGGGATGGAACCAGGTAGGGTTTCAGGCGGGTCATATGAACCCAAACCCGAACCCGAACCCGAACCCGAACTCGCTATACTATAGGACATACCAAACCCGATCCTATAACCCTATAGGGTTTCCGTCTATATCCAAATCCATCTTGTAGGGTTTACTCTAAAACTTGCCACCTACCCGATTACCCACCCGATTATCAACCCAAATCCGCCCCGCTTTTTTTTTTTCAATAGATTTAGCAGACTTAAGTCAATAAAATAATAGTCTAATAATATAACAATTCATCTTCTCTTTCCCAACTTGTTTTTAAATTTAGCCTGTTATTATATTTATATTTAGTAAATGTATTTACATTACAATTTTTTTTTTTTTTACTAGGACTAACAGGTCAGGTGATATGGATCAAGTATCCATTGGATTTTAGTAGTATCTAAAACCGACCCTAATATCCTACAGGATTTTTTACCTATATTCATACTCATTCCTATTATCCTATAGGGTCAACCCTATAGAGTTTTCATCGGGTTAGATTGGTTTGAAACCCCTTAATAGCCAACCCAGTTACATCTCTAAGAGTTCTCTATGATCCTTATCTTTTTGTTTCGTTGATAGGCACATGTGTATAAGTGTATAAGATAATGCAAACTTTGGGTCTATTTAAATGATCTATTTTTCATCTGTATCCATATTTGTATCGAAACGATATATGTAGATATGTCTGATTTGCATCTATATTTTATCTATATTTGATCTTTTTATGAGAACTATCAACTGTCTTTTATCTATATCTATTTCTCAATAAATAATTTATTAGTAAAAGATTTAAAAAAAATTATCTGTATTTATATATATATATATAAAAAGAAACTAGCCAAATAGACGCTTTATAAACTTCCATCCATGATGCCTTTCATGTTTTGTCTTCTAAGAAAGCCTGCGGTCAATTATTCTCAAATATAATAATTTATGTTATACATTGGCAATCACATGTCGCCACCTAAAAGGTGAAAATTTTTTGCATTTTGTAACTTGCTAGGAAGGAACATTGTCATGGTCATGGAAGCTTCTGCTGTCACGTATGACTTTACCACATATTCAAAATCGTGTTTTGTCTGCTAAATTAAACATTCATTCCATCAAGACGGCGCGTACTCTTTATAATTCTTTTTTTATCTTCTTTCACCATACCATTGCTTGTCACGTCTCCCCTTCACCATATATATTCTACATCTGGTCAACTAACTAAAATGGTCCATCAAGCCGGCGCGTACTCTTCATATTTATTTTTTGATTTTCTGCCACCAGATCCTTGCTTGTCACGTCTCTCCTTTACCATATATATATATTCTACATCATGTTTGGTCCTGCTAACTTAAATAGTCCGTCAAGACGAGACGTGCTCTTTATAATTCTTTTTTGGTTTTCTTCCACCATATCATCACCGCTATTACATTGTTAAATTAATTTTGGTATAGATATGAAGTTCTCCATACTTTGGAGTGTTCTCTTGTTGGTGTTGGGAATATCAAATGGAGCTTATGGTGCAATTCCTACATCTTTATTGAGAAAGATTACTGCGATCAACAAAAAGGGTCCATACTATGGCATCACAGTGCCCGACCCATTTGAGATGACCCCTCTTCTTCAATCTTCCAGCTTCCAAACTAATCGCGCACTTCCCTACTTGGACGTTCTAGGTAATCAATTGTGTATGCCAAGCATTAGATCTAGGATTTGCAGCATTGACCATCCTATTCAAATCTCTCTCAATATGATATTTTTCTTTTTTAAAGTATTAGTTTGAATGTTGAAAACACAACTCATGAAAATCAAAGCTACGGTACAACATGGAGCGTTTAGATTGAGAAATAGTTGACCAGCACTTTTTTTGTCTTATTATTAATTAGCCTAACTTCTTTGCTTTATTTTTTTTTCAACAGGAAGGAGATTTAGATTTGGAACATTAGAAGAAAAGAAGGTTATTATTGTAATGACAGGATTGGGCATGGTATGTGTAATTAACTATCACAACTTAATCACATGCTTGTTTCTTGTCTATAATTAAGGTAACTTATAGATATAAAAACCATGAAAATTGATGTATGAAGTTAATCTTTTAGATCATCAAAATTAGTGTGTCAATATCTTTTATTACTTACTTTGACTAGGATATAATCAACGAAGGAAATATATTCGCTATATCAATAAAACTCTCAAATCAAATATATTATATATCAATCTAGAGAAATTTCGTTACTTTAAAGAAGAAATTATCCTATTTTAATGCTTTTCAAAGAGTGCAAGCATTGTAGTTTTTAAAAAATCAGGACGTTTTTGTAAATTCTAACAAATTTTATATGGATATCTTTTCTTATTATGTTTTCTGTGTCTTGTGAAAGCTTAATGCAGGGGTAACAACTGAACTACTAGTAACCTTATTTAGGTTACAAGGTGTTTTGTTTTATGCAACCGCAGCTAACGTAAACCCTCAACTCCAAATTGGAGATGTGGCTATCCCCCGATATTCGGCTCATTCTGCAAATTGGAACTGGCAGGTGACATTTAATTGCCCTGTGGATTAGTAGATACTAGTCATTATCATTATCTTTAGACTTTGCTTGTTTTATCTATTATTTTTAAAATGGATAGCTTGGTCACCATTATTAGCCACTAGGATAAGGCAAATTTATGACGAGGATAATAATAATAATAATAATAATAATAATAATAATAATAATAACATGAGGCTAATTATTTTGAAAAAAGGATGAAAAAATGAAAATTCTTTGTGAAAATTTTGTTATATAAAGAAGTACACAAAAAATATTGAAGAGAACTAAAATGCAAGTCAAGATGTGACTTTTGAATCGTTGAGTTGGACTAGAATGACAACTTGAGCCTCAAAAGTAACAATAAAAGAATTTCCATTAAAGCTAGTAAAAAGGAATTAAGTTGAAAGAGATTCGGATTTTTGAATTTCAATCGAAAATATAACAGTCGGTTAGATTCGAAATTAAATTCAACTATATTCTTGGTCAATACATACATTCCAAATGATTCATTAGCGTAATTATGTTATCGAACTTTTGGGGTTGTTTTCCTCAATATTCATACTAAATTAGACACCACTAACATTATTCATGAATTATTCCAATTTAATTTGATATTTGCTTGAGTTTAACTTAATTGAGTCAAGTTCTAATTTTATAATATTTAATTCGATTAGCTTATAAGTCTAGTTGAACTTGTGTAGAGTTTAAATGTTAATCAGGTTCAAATTGAATTTGAATATTAACATTACATCGATTGGGAAAAAAATTATTTTATAATAAATCAAGCTTGAATGAATTTAACCAAAATGATTTTTTTCCCCAATCAATGAGTTAAGTTCCAAATTGTTTAGCCTAATTACAAGTTGGGCTTGAATTTAAAATTTAAAATTCTATAAATTTTGTTTGTTGATGATAATAGCCACCAAAGGTATGATTGTGTATGAAATTAATTGCTTCAAAGTTCAAATATGAAATCAAAATTTTCATGAAAAGTTCGAGTATCAAATTTGATATTTTTCCTAAATATATTATTAAAAATGGAATAGTATCTCTCATTTATAATTTTCTTTCATTTGACATCAATATAATAAATTCAAAAGTAATCCTTTCTCTGATTTTTTTTTTAATGCAAAAAGAGGGAAGAAAAAGCAAATGATGAAGAAGCGTAACAAATAGAGGTTTAACTAGCAATTAGTGGCATCCTATAATGGCATGTGTGAATCTTGCTTAAAGCAAATATTACGGATGCTAATATAAGGTAACTTTAGTTCAACGATGTAGGGTTTGGTATTTTGAAAGATTTGATGGGATGATGACAGGCCGGTGGGCCTGATCTTCCTATTTGAAGAGAAAACAATTGGATGTTAAATAGAAAGTCTCAATTTCATGCTATTCAATGGTATGTATATAGACATCATCACGGGGCGGTTTCGAATCGGGAACCGCCCCGAACCGTCACCGGCGGTTCCTGACCCGGGAATCGCCCCGTCGGTGACGGTTTCGAACCGTCTAAGGACCCGCCGGAACCGGCGGGTCCAAGCGGTTCGCGTGTGGAACCGGCGGTTCCAACGGGTCCGGAACCGCCATATATATTGAAATTTAAAAAAAAAAAAAAAAAAAAAAAGAAGAAGAAGAAGACATGTGTGTGGGGATTGTTCTTGAGGGGGGTTGTTCTTGAGGGGGGGTAGGGTGTAACTTACACCGTGTAAGGTTTTGGTTTTGTTTTTATTTTTTTTAAAAAAAAAAAAAACCGGTTCGTGGAACCGGAACCGGAACCGCCAGAACCGACGGTTCCTTGGAACCATGAACCGCCCCGGCTCTGGCGGTTCCGGTTCCGGTTCCACGAAATGTGGAACCGTGAACCGGCGGTTCCGGTTCGGGTCCGGAACCGACCCGAACCGTGCCGATGTCTATATGTATAGGTACAAATATTGTGTTAATAGAATGACCACATAATTGTGTTTGATTTTATAAAATGTACGTGGTACTAGATGAAAATCCGATTAAAGGACAATATAAACTCAAAAATTTTGTGCAATTTAATCGGTTTTACGCAAATCTTATCATTAAAGAAAACCCAAATCTTCTGAAAACATCTAAACAATCCTTTTTTCCTCAAGAAGAGAGTAATACCAAATCTTGTATAAGAAAACATTATATTGTGCTGTAAGTTCTTCTTCTTGCACTGCATATTGTACTGACATGAATACCAAATACCAGCCAAAAAGCGTTCTGATTAGAATTAGAATCATATACAGCATGGGAAATTCTCTACAGAAAGAAAATGGCAATTTATTCACTTTTTATGGAAAATGATCATATAAGATGGGAAAATGTCAAATTAATATACAATCTTTATAAAAAATTTTGACACCTAATTTTGAAATAATCAATTTAATAGTTAACAAACCTTCAAAACTATTTTATTACTTTAGTAACGTCATTTGCTCTATTTTCTGATATTGAAAAAACAAGTTATTAGTGCTAAATTGTACTAGAAGAAGTAATAAAAATTCAATGATATGTTATCTCTTCTACATTAGTAAATAAAGCAAATGATGTTAATTAAGTTAGTGGGTAAAAATAATCACAAAAAATTTAATTAAATATTAAATTAATCGTTTTAAAATTAATTTATCAAAAAATTATTATGTAAACTTTAGCTATCAAATTTGATATTTATCTTATTAGAATAAACATTATGTTTAGTTATAAAAAATATTTTCTTAACGAATCTTGAACTGGATAGAATGCTTTTGCCCTTTTTTTTTTTTTTTTTTTTGGGTTGCCTGATGCGATATAATGTTTTTGCGTATTACTTACCCTTTACCTTTCTTCAAATTATTTAATAATTAATAAATGTCCAACAGAGGTATGGACAGGGACCGAAGGATCAGCTGGTACTAGAGTCAAATGGGGACTACACAAGGACGATTGGTTACCTAAATATATCCGCACATAACGATTTGACTCAAACAAATGGAAAACCGGTCGAAAATTACCTTAACAACATCTGGTACCAACCAGAGCCGGTGTTTCCGGTCAATGGAACACCTGAAGTTGCACAGCATGTCTTTTGGGTTCCGGTTGACGACAAATTCTATGCTTTATCATCCAAAATCTCGGTAATATTTTCAATTATTACCTATCATTCCGATGAAGTTGAAGTTATAATCACATATCTTATATTATATATTTTATATAAAGGCTGTTATCTTACATTGCAAGTAGAACACATGAAAATTTGGAATATATCTAAAAGTATCCTTATTTCACGGGAAATATATTTTAGAGTTATCTATTATTTGTAGAATTAAAGTTTTATAATTATCAAATACTATTATAAAAATCTCAAAAGTTTATAGTTATCCAAGATTTATAATGCCAAGTAGAGGTGGAAGGTAAAGATGGCAAGTGTTTCATGGTTGTAGATCATGAAAAATAACACTAAAAAATGGGGGGAAATTATTTTCATTAAAAGAAAGAAATAACTTTGTACATTTCTTCTAGATGTTAATCATTACCATGAACTGGCAACCACTGTCATTTTCACCTTCGCTCATCATTAAAACCTACTAATAACTGCAATATTTTAAGAAAATTATAATAAATATTTAGAAAATTTTGAGAATTAAAAAGAGAAGTCATAAAATGTATTGAATCCAATAATTTCTTATTCATATTTAAATTTAAGTAAGGGATAGCAAGTAATAATGCATATAAATTTTTTTGATCTATGCAGGGAGTGAAATTAGGAAGGTGTGTGAATTCTACATGCTTACCAAGGGCACCACAAGCAATGAAAGTAGAGAGGGGATTTAGTGCCAGCATATATATAGATAACAAAGCATATGGAGAGTTTCTACACACGAAATTCAATGTGACCAGTATAGACATGGAGACTGCTGCAATTGCCCTAACATGCTACCAACTGAAGATGCCTTTCATTGCATTTATGGGTCTATCTGATTTAGCTGGTGGAGGCAGTAGTCTCTCCAATGAAGCCTCTACTTTCTTATCTTTGGCACCACAAAATGCTGTTAGTGTTGTTATTAAATTTATGCAATCTTGAGCTAATGTCTAATGATGATTTTGTGTTGTGCCCATGATCATTACAAAACAGTTGTGTTTTTGTTATGTTACGTTTTGTTATTAAGCTATCCCCATGTTGGGATTAGGTCTTTGACCTTATCTTTTTGGTGTACTTAATCGTGTATAATTGTATCTCTTGAATAATAGCAATGAATAAAACTCCATTTGTGAGGGCGAAAAGGATGTATTCATGGTATTGTGGAATGAATAAAATATATTGGGGATACGTGCACCATGCTCATGTTTATCCTGACATGTTTCATATGTTCTCTCATGTGAATTACTATTTTAATTTCATTTGGATTCAAGTACCATTGAACTATTTATGGTAATTTTTATAATTCTTACCAATGGTTTTTTAAGGTGAGTAATGATGCAAGTCAAAACTAATAATAGCTGACATTATTAGTGTTAAGCATAATATCACAATTGAAAATTTTTCAATAGGTGATAGATACTATGTGTATGTATATATTATGAGTAACTATCGGTTATATTTTGACATGTGAAAGAAATAATAATAGTTTCTAAAATAATCATGTTACTATAATTAAAATTGAGAAAATTTCTATTTTTAAAATAGGAAAAAATTTTCTCACTATATAAATAACATTTTGCACAATCACCAATAACCACCGCTAATATAAGTATTAGATGTGATTTATACCACCACTCCCAAGTTAGAAAAACTAATGTGCAGTTCTTAAGATTATTAAACTAATGTTTTGTAATAGAAAGATAGATATTTTATAATGAAGGACAAATGCGTCATTTATTATAAAATAAGAAGGTTATTTGGTCAACCCTAATAAATGAGATATAATAATCATCCCTCACATTAATGATGGTCAACAAATCTTTAATGATAGTAAATCTTCATTAATTTATAATGCGGGGTTGCATTTTTCTTAAGCTATCCTTGTCCTATAAAATACCCCATTAGCATAGTTTTCTTCCCACCTTTCCTTAGCCTTTGAAATCCTAAGAGGAGCAAAGAGACGATGTTCAGGTAAGTGTATCTTTTCATAATCTAAATAGATTATCTCTTTAAGTAATATTTATCTCTTTGAAAGGAATCATCAGTGAAGAAATTTTTGGATAAAAACCCTAAGTTCCTTAAAGATTTAAATTTTGAGATCAAGAAGGCTTGAGAATCAAGTCCTAGGTAAGTTGAATTGATAATCTATCCTTATGATTTTAGAGAATGATCGGTATCTAAATCATGGTCTATTTAATGATTTAAGCGGATTTTAAGATTGAAAGATCTTATGGAGATAGACCTTCTTTAGAGATCTATCGTTCAAATTAAAAGCAAGATGTGATTATTCTAATTTATGATTTTGTTAAATCTATACAAATAATCTATTGGTTGAGATGAAGTTTTGTTCATGTGATCAAGTTTTATGGTTAGGGTTTGAAAGAGTTGTATTCAGGCACAACCTTACTTTGTTTGCTATTTGTGCTTGTAGGTTTAGAATTGCATAAATTAACTTAATTCTTTCAGGCCTTTTAATTTGATTTGCTACTTATGCTTGATTGCAGTTAGTAAAGACTACGCAAAGTATGATACTAATAATGGTAACCTGATGATTCTTGTGTGTCATTATTCCTAGTGAAGTTGCACTTGGAGATGATTCCGGTAGATTAAGAGTCGTTACTAGCTTAATTGTGGAACGCAACTATATTTATATATTATCTCTATATGGTTTTTATTAGGGTCATGAGTTACTTCAGGTTTAAGACTAGTTGCACATAGTTCTAAACTATACTAATTATTGGCTAATTGAAAATAATAATCCTGTGATTGCTGCATTAGTTATTAGGAGTGCATGTGAATTTATTTGATGCTTGTTCATGCGCATTTGTTTGTAGTATGGTGTACTGAACCTTTGTGCTCACTCTTTTATTTTTTAGGTACAAGTGAAAATGAGATAGTTTATGACTTGTCTAGATATGATATATATATTGATCATGGGGATAGCAATAGTAGATTCGACTTTCCTGTTGAAGACCAGTAGATTTAATGAGAAAAATAAGAGTGAAGTTCAAAAGATCATATGAAGTTTTTGAGATTATGTTTTTAGACTTTGGAAGATTTTAAGAGACAAGTTTATATGAATTATTTGATTTCATATAAATAGTTTTTAGGTTAATACTAGTTATGTCTTTTAAAGAGATTATTTATATATATGATGATTTAATATAACCTTTTATTTGAGTTATTGGAGATATGTATTTTGAATAATCTTGTGGATTTAGAATTTTATAGCCTTGGCGTATTCTTTTAAAAAGAATGATGCATGGCAAATTGCAATGCCTTTAAGTTAGGATGTTACATGTTTATTGCTCTCAAGCTATGATTATAACAACTAGAAAATGTCGCATGGAAAAACATGTTCCAACAAACCTACACTATTCACTTATTGATGATTATTCCAATTATTGCCATGCAATCATGACATATCACTAACTTATTTTTCTTTACCAAA
The DNA here is from genome assembly GCA_024138025.1 of Combretum micranthum. NCBI lineage: Eukaryota > Viridiplantae > Streptophyta > Magnoliopsida > Myrtales > Combretaceae > Combretum > Combretum micranthum. The sequence goes on along the minus strand of JAMXBD010000172.1, from coordinate 593,462 downwards.
GAAGAATTCCATTCATGTAGAATCCTTAATATGGGTTGTACAAATCTGAATACCTTTGCTTTGATTGATGGCAATATTCCAAATGTCAATATAAGATAAATGATAATTGTTCATATTATAATGTTGAAAAAAGTAATGTAAGATAAGTTATTTGCCATGGATTTGGCCAATTTGGAAACACAACATAAAATGTTAAACAAGTAGGCCACTTGGTCAAGTTGGCCTAGTCGGCAAACATGACCCCACTTTAAATCTATTGGCTAAACAAAACCAAAATTCAATTTTTTCGTGTAATTCCAAAAGCCATTAAACGTCATCCCACCACTTCATTTTCCCACTTCTCTACCCTAATCACCACCACCACCACAACAGCTGCCACCACTGCTACCATGGCTGACACCACCATTACATCGTCTCCTTAAATCCTCCACCACATCACCACCTTTATCTTCGACACCCTATCTGTTACGACCAAACAAGGAAGATGTAGAAGACAATCGAAGAGGTTAGAAGATTTCATTATAACAATATAGTTAAAGATAGTAATAATAGTTTATTTAATCAAATAGTTATTGTAATATAAAGATAAATAAATTATAAAGAAGGGAAAGTTTGTCATTTGATATAAAATAAGATGATTTTATGGTCAATCCTAAAGTATATAAAAGGATTATTAAGAAGAGTCAAAGAGTCAACGGATATTAAATAAAAAGGTTTTATAGTCAAAGTTGAAATATAATTTTATTATGTTCACATGGCAAAAACTTGATTAAGAATGGAATTTGGCAGCCTAAAATGGATATGAACCTAGGGTTTTTCCTAAACAACATATCTCTATAAATATATCCTTAACCTACGAGTTTGTCACACCATTCCTCAGTCAAAACCCTAAGAGATTTGGAGTACGTTTAAGACGGTTGAAAACCGCCGACTTATATATTCTTTCTTTATCAACAAAAATCTAATTTTAATACAATTTTGGTCACATGACAGAAGATCAAAAGTCACAAATCCCTATATATTCTTTCTTTGTCTTTTCTCCAACAAAACCCCAAACCTATATTCTTATCCTTTGAGAGTTTATAGTCGCCAAAGGATTTAGAAGTCCAGATCAGAATTGGAAAACATACATATCGGGTTTGGAGATTTGATTATATTGGTCAAAGGAGATCTTGGAAGATCGGATTCAGAATTGGAAAAACGGTTCTAATTTTCTTGGAAATCTAAAGAGTAGGTGTTTAAGGAAGATTGAAGATCAGATCTGAACCTCGAGGAGAACGATTAAGAATTTGAGATCCATTCAAGGTAATTAAATCCCTTAATTGCATATGTAGATTTTATCGAAATGATTTCTGATTTAGCATTTTGTTCGTTCATGATTGGGGATATTCTAGGGTTACGGTTTCTTTGCGGTCTTTGGCAATTTTCTAGATTTAGAGTCCAATCAAACGTTTTGTGGAGATTTGGGTTTTCTAGGGAATTGATCGAAGAGATTCTGCGGTTGTGATTTCTTGAGAGGAGATTGGGAGATTTCTTGTTGTTTTTAAGAATTTGTGGATTTGGAGAGATTGTTCCTGGAATTAGAAAAGGTACGACCTTTCCTTGTTTGTTGTATTTGTTTGCAGGTTTAGTTTTCTGATTGTTGCCTATAGGAACAAATATATAAATGAACTTAATTCTATTTGGCTTAAATTGTTTTTCTGGATGTCTTTGGCTTTGACTAGTAAAGACCTCACAGACAGTGATATTGGTGAGACACCCTGATGATCCTTGTGTGTCGTTGTCCCTAGTAGAGTTGCACTTGGAGATGATTCCGGTAGATATAGGTTTATTGGCAGTATGGCCGCGGGTGTTTGGGGAGTACCCATTCACCAATATATGTATATAATTATTTATTTTCGATATCTGGTTGTTTTTCAGGAGTCTGAGTAACTCAATTGGGGATCAGAGATCTATGATTCTGAAATCCGTGTTGTTTTGCAGGCTTAATGAAGATAATCCTGTTGTTTGCATTTATTTAGTTGCACGTATATTACATGTTGTTTGTGCATTTGCATATTGTTTGTGGACTGGGCGTACTGGGCGTTTTCGCTCATTCCTTTCTTTTTCAGGTACAGGTGATGGAGTTATTGTTTATGTCTTGTCTGGTTATGACTATATTTTGATCATGGGGATGGCGATAGTGGACCTGACTATATGCAGAGGAATAGGATGTTATACAGGACATATATTATATATATATAAAAAAAAAAAAAGATTTCTTGAGTTATTAAAGATTTTTTTGAAACAATATTTTGATTAGTTATTTTTTGAGGATTTGAAGTATTGGTTTTTATGTAATAGTTTATTAAATAGGATTATATGTTTTTAGTTGGAAGATAGATCTTTTCTGGATTATTGTTGGCTTTGATTTTGCCAACTGGATTTAGTTTATATTACAGGAGATATTTGAAAGTTATAAATTAAGGTTTCACAGGTTTTGTTCCTTTTAGAGTGCCTTAAATGTGGGTTCATGGAGATTTTTATATGTTTATATTTTGTGGTATTGAGATTTAGAGCCTTTGCGTGCCTCTTTTAAGAGAGGGACACGTGGGCGGGTTGTAATGCCTTAGTTTAGGGCGTTATAGTTATAGTCTATAATAATAGATCTTAACTGAAATCAATAAACAATAACAAGATCTATCAATTTGTAACATGAATATAAAGAGAAATATGAGTATAGAAAGGGATCGAATATTTCCCTCACAAATCAAGGTTCTTCTTGAAGAATCCTTGGCTAGACTCGAAATAGCTAATATCTTAGTGTAGATCTACAAGAAAACACATAGAAAGATAGTAGTAGATGAAACCCTAGATTTTACATTGTAGAAGAAAGGAATAACGCAGAGTAGTGGAGAGAGTGATACGTGTTGTACAGTGAAGTAAAGAAAGAAACATAATATACTTAGGGTAATTTGTGGGCTGGGCTTTTGAGTGTAAAGGCCTTAACAATATTTGGTGTTGTCGTCTATTGATTAGAACCATGCCAGAGACCAAAAATTCAAGCAATATGGAAATGGTAAAGAACTCTCTACTAGCCATCCAAGAACCTTTAACTCAATTGTCTACTAGATTAGACAAAATTGAGTTGAATCAGAATCAACAAAAAGATCATAATTGCAGTCAAAATCAGGTTGATTCATCATTTTACAAGATACTTCCAACACATAAACTTTGTTTAAGGGTATCATGTTGGAGATACCAAAATTTTCAGGGGAGGACGTTTTAGGGTGGCTCTTTAAAGTAGACCAGTTCTTCACATTCCATAGAATAGAAGAGGAGAAAAGAACTACCTTAGCAAGCTTTGCACTTGAGGGAGATGCATTGCAGTGGTATCGGTGGATGTACCAAAATCGATAATTAAATTCTTGGTTAAAGTTTATAGAGGCTTTGTCAGATAGGTTTGGACCTTCTACTTTTGAAGATGTGTAAGGCACCTTGTTAAAACTGACACAAATATATGTCTCGGATTACCAATCTAAATTTGAGTCCTTGTCGAATAGAATTCTTGGATTATCAAAATCATTTCTGTTGAGTTAGTTCATATCTGGATGGTTGCCTGCAATAAGAAGAGAAGTACAATTTTCCAAACCAAAATCATTAATGGAAGATAGTTAGTTAGCAAGAATGTTTGAAGACAAACTTGTTGATCAATATGATAGTGTACAACAACGTTCATCATCATCTTTTTCTTCAAAAGCCCTTCAATTTTCAAAGCCATACTATTCAAAACCATACAAAAATTCAACCCAAACACAGACCCATACACTTCAGCTACAACCCAAACCTAAACAACCAAACCCATACACTTTACAAACACAAACCAAAATACATTACCCACAAACACAAACCCAAACCCATACACTGTCTTAAAACCCAAACACACAACCTAAATACATGTTACTAATAAGAAAACTTACACCAAAAGAAATGTAGGCAAGAAGAGACAAAGGTTTATGCTATAATTGTGACAAGAAATTCAGTCGAAACTATAAGTGTGAAGCATGATTTATGCTGCTTTTATATGAGCCAGATGATGAAGATAATCAAGAACTTTTTTAATGCATACCAGAGATGCAAGATCAACTAGATGCAGTAGCCATCAATTATCATGCAATGACTGGAGAATCTGTACCACGCACTTTGCGTTTCCCAGATGTCATTTCTAGACATTCTTTTTCAATATCAGTATATACTAGTAATACACATAACTTTGTACGATGTAGAGTGGCAAAATATTTAGGCTTTGACATTATACCATCACCTAACTTCAATGTGATGGTGGGAAATGGACAAAAATTAAAATGTGAAGGCCAATCATTGATCAACTGTCACGGTCCTAGACTTTTCGCTAGCACAATGAGACCGTGCGACGCTTACTGTCCTACCCGAGTAGTAGTAAGCAAGCCTAACGCAGCAATAATCAATTAGCGATCAATATCAATATCTGTAAGCAACAAACGTAGGCAACAGTAAGTAACTAGCAACAAGTAAAAAGGGACGCGGGCAAGAATCGATCTGAAAATGAATCATACTTTATTAATCTCATGTACAGGCAACAGTAAAGTATGTATGGGGTATAGGAACTAGAATTTTCTGCCAATTTCTATGTACTACCAATTCAGGGAGTGGATTTCGTGTTAGGAGTGTAATGGATAAAGAAACTTGGTCTTGTTACTATAGATTATAATGCCCTTACCATGATATTTTGTCAATTGTGTGACTGCGTCGCATGTTTCAAGTTGATGTAGTAGCATCATGTTTTCAATTGGTGGCTTGGTTTAGTAGATTAGAATCAAAGAGTACCATCAGCAGCCCTCAAGTACAAGAGCTATTGGATAGATTCTCTCATCTATTTGAGACTCCTACATCATTGTCGCCTATAAGAACTATGCAACACAGAATCTAAATTAAACAAGGTATCTCACCAGTCAATGTCAAGCCTACCGATACCCCCATTTTCAGAAGAATGAGATTGAGAATTAGGTTAAAGAAATTTTACAACAAGGTACTATTTAGAATAATAATAGTCCTTTTTCTTCGTCTGTATTGTTGGTTAGAAAAAGGATGGAACATGGAGATTTTGTATAGACTATAGGGCATTGAACAATGCGCCTATTACAGATGAATATCCAATACCTACTAACGATGAATTGTTTGATGACTTAAGGCATGCCACTGTATTTTCTAAATTGGATTTAAGATTCGGCTACCATCAGATTCGCATGCATGAAGATGACATACACAAAACAGCATTTAGAACACATGAAGGTCATTATGAGTTTCTTATAATGCCTTTTGGGCTAAGCAATGCACCTGCCATATTTCAATCCATCATAATAATATCTTTAAGCCATGGTTACGTAAGTTTGCTGTAGTTCTTTTCGATGACATACTAGTATAGAGTAATTCCATGGACTTACATATTGCACCTTTGACACAAGTATTTCAAATCTTATCTGAAAATACTTTCTTTATTAAGAAATCAAAATGTGCTTTTGGGGTGTCTAAAATTGAGTATTTAGGCCACGTGGTGTCTCAAGGGGGTATAAGTCCGAATTCATAAAAAAATTGAAGCTATTAAAGCTTGGGAAGTACCTATTCAATTGAACAATTGCTAGCATTTTTTGGGGTTGAGTGGATATTATAGAAAATTATTAGAGGCTATGCTTCCATAGCTGCACCACTCACTAATTTGCTAAAAAAGGATAAGTTTCAATGGTCTTCAAAAGCTACTCAGGCTTTTGATTGACTCAAAGATGCTTTGATTTCAACACCAATTCTGTCATTACCAGATTTTACTAAAACATTTGTAATAGAGACAGATGCTTCTAGTTCAGGAATAGGAGCATTACCTTTGCAAAATGAGAAACCAATTGCTTATTTTAGCAAGACATCTCACATGATAAAACAATCAACTTATGTAAGAGAATTACATGGATTGGTAGAGGCAATACATAAATGGTGTTAGTACTTATTGGGCAATCATTTCATAATTAGCGGATCACATAAGTCTTAAGGATTTACTTACTCAAGTAATTTAGATGCCTAAACAATAGAAATATTTGGTAAAATTACTGGGATATGAATACATCATAGTGTATAAGGCAAGAAAGGATAATCAAGTGGCAAATGCCCTTTCAAGACAACATGTGGTAGAATTATTCACTTTCTCAATTCCTTCTTTTGATATGGCAAATAAATTGAAAGAAGAATATACCATTAATGATGACTTTCAAAAGATTATTGATGATATGAAGCTGGGCAAAGCACTTAAATGGGAGTTTAAATGGCATAATGGCCTTTTATATTGTGCAAGCGATTGTTTTTTGTTCCTACTTCCAAATTAATTCCAACCACATTACAATAGCTTCATGAATCTCCTACTGCTGGGCATTTTAGAAAATTCAAGACATATCAAAGGGTTGCGTCTTGGTTTTTGTGGACTGGTATGAAGAAATCAATAGAGCAGTTTGTCAATGATTGTATAATCTACCAACAGGTCAAATATATGACCAAATCACCTCAAGCATTATTGAATCCTTTACCTATTCCAGAAGCTATGGGAGGATGTTAGCATGGATTTTATTACATGCTTACCAAGATCACAAGGATACACTGTGATTTTTGTTGTAGTTGATAGATTATCCAAATACTATCATTTGGGTACTTTGGATTTGCATTTTAATGCCTCAAAAGTAGCTTAATTATTCATTTCAATGATAATACGTTTACATGGATTCCCAAGATTAATTGTCTTAGATAAGGATCCTATTTTTATTAGTAAATTTTGGCGGGAACTATTTAGACTAAGTGGTACTAAATTAGCACTTTCTAGTACTTATCACACTCAATCGGATGGACAAACAAAGGTCCTTAATAGAGTTATTTAGTAGTACCTCTGATGTTATGTCATGGGTTGTCCAAAAGATTGGGTCAAGTATCTACAATGGGTAGAGTTTGCTTATAATACTTCTATACATCAGGGAGCTGGATTATCTCCTTTTAAAGTAGTTTATGGGAGAAAACCTCCCATAATTGCTACTTATATGAGAGGAAATACTTCTTTTGAGGCATTAGGTGTTGAATAACATACAAGAGATGAGATTTTGCAAGTTTGAAAGCTAATTTACAACTTGCACAGGAGAAGAGGAAGAAATGTACGGATCCAAAATGATCTGATGTTTCTTTCTACCCTAGTGACCTGGTATTTATACTATTGCAGCCATACAAATAGGTTTCTATGATCTAAGGCACTTATTCTAATCGAGCAAAGAGATACTATGGACCATTCAAGTTATTAAACAAGTTGGCTCCATAGCTTATGAGTTAGATCTGCCTAGTGGCTCTAAGATTCACAATGTTTTTCATTGTTCGATTCTTAAACGAGCTTCGGGTTATAGTAATCCATCACTAGATTTACCTCAGGAATCTTATGACAATATTCCGATTATACAGCTACTGGCTATAGTAGGGTCCCACCAGCTATTAAGGAATGGAGTGAAGATGTCTCAAGTTCTCATTCAATGGTAAGGGTAACAACCAGAGAATGCCTCTTAGGAGGATTAGATAATTTTCGAGCTCTTTACCCACATTTCAACCTTAGGACAAGGTTCTTTTTCAAGAGGAGGAGTAAATTGTTACGACCAGACAAGGAAGATGTAGAAGACAACCGAAGAGGTTGGAAGATTTTATTGTAACAATATAGTTAAAGATAGTAACAATAGTTGATTTAGTCAAATAGTTATAGTCTATAACTAATAGATCTTAACAGAAATCAACAAACAATAACAAGATCTGTCAATTTGTAATATGTATATAAAGAGAAAAATGAGTACAGAAACGGATCGCATATTTCCCTCACAAATCAAGATTCTTCTTGTGGAGTCCTTGGCTAGACTCGAAAATGCCAATATCTTTGTGTAGATGTGCAAGAAAACACATAGAAACCCTAGGTTTTACACTGTAGAAGAAAGGAAAGAACACAGAGTAAATGGAGAGAGTGATACCTATTGTGCAATGAAGTAAAGAAAGAAACATAATATGCTTAGGGTAATTCGTGGGCTGGGCTTTTGAGTGTAAAGGCCTTAACGATATCCCAATTAGATCTCCGCCACCTTTATCAGGAAGTAGTTTAGAAAGATTCTAAGATAATGGTTCCTGCATCTTCTCCCATTTGTGTCATAAGCTAAGCTAGAATTGATGGTACAGTTACAGAGCTCTGATATGCTATTACTAAACTTTGTATGTCAGAAATCCTGGAGGAATCTGAAATGGCTGTCCTCCAAATAGAGCAATTATGGCTATAGGCTAATGTAGAAGTTGACATCCAAAGTATGCTTATTAAGCCTTCAATTATAAATGGATATGTTGAGATCCTTTTCAATTCGGTTGATCCCAAGGTTTTGAGAGCAACAGTCCTTCACTTGTGTGAGCTCAGGCCTAAAGTCAAAGGTGTTATCCACACTTTAACTCAAGTACATTATGATGTCGATGACATTGTTGCCTTGTTTAAGAAGGGCCTAACTGAGGCTGTTGTTTTAATTTATCTTTGGAGACCTTCTAGTATAAGTCTTATTGAGATGGATGTGATGGACACACTTTTAATGGTCATTATTAAAAGGCATCATGATGATTTGATGATAATGTGTTTGAAGCCGAAGACAGCATTGCTTATTCTATTGGGACAAATCATTGGGAGCTCTGAAGAAACCGGGTTTTCTTCCATAACCAACAATATTTTTATCCCCAAAAGTGATGGAAATGTTAAACTTGAGAGTTCAATGTAAATTTTAATGAGATAATTTAATGCACAGTCAACTCTTTATTTGTTGTAAACTACATTTAATTAATCATGAGTATATATATATATATATATATATATGTATGTATGCTTTGTGCATGTTTATAGAGTTTTTCTGCAGATTTATAGCAGAACAAGAGCATGTCAAGGGCAAAATAAGAATATGTCGAGGGCAAAACAAGAGCATATTAAGGGTCAAGTCAAGGGTGAAGTTTACTCCTCGACATATGAAGATTTAGGGCTCGACATGCCCAAAACCAAGACAATTATCAGATTGATTGTCAAGGGTCAAATTTAGGCCTCAACATGTCAAGAGTTAAGGCTTGACATGCTCAAAATTGAGGCTCAAAGAGGCGCACGTGTGAAAGGCTATTGCAGGTCTAGTCGAGGAACAACAAGTGAGGTGTAACGAAGCATTTTAGGCGCGACAAAGCTGATATGGATAAAAAAAAAAAAAGAAACAGCCGTTGGAGTGTATTTAATGCACGGGAGATTATAGATGTTATGTCTAACGGACTTTTAAATTTTCAAAGGCTATTTATATACAAAGTCCAGAATACCAACAAGAAGAGAAGAAGCGCTAAATTATTCTAAGAGCTCATTAACTATGATCAAATAATTTTTTTTTCTTTGGTCTCTTGTACATAATATTTTCAAATATTAAAAGAGAGAAAATTTACTCTAGTACTTAGTTCATATTTGTTGCTATTCATATAAAAGCATTTAGAGAGAGAAAGAAAATATTTTATTTCCTGTGGGTGTAATTTTACTCGTTTCGAGCCAACTCTATGATATTAATACAATGGTGGTGAAGATCTCAAAAGAGGCAATTGGTGGACCATAGAGAGTAAGCAAAGAACCAAATTCCACGTTAAATCTTGTGGCTTGATTCTTCTCTATCCCTCTCCTATATATTTTGTTTATCTATCCGCTGAAAATTTATTTGTTTATATTTTAATCTATTAAAATAAATTATTTCAAATTTTTTTAGGCAAATACTCAATTCATCCCCTCTCTTAAGTATATTTAGTGTCTTTTCAATTGGTATTGGAGCCAGTTTCTATTGTTTCTGTGCCTAATCACATAATAGAATAAAGATCATGGCATCTAATACATTAGGATTTCTTAATGGGCAAGCTATAAACAGACCTCTACTTCTTAATGGGGGTAATTACCCCTACTGGAAGTGTAGGATGAAAATATTTTTAAAAGCCTAAAACAGATTGATCTAGAATGATATTGAAAACGGCCTTTTAAAATTGAAGGAAAATCAAAAGCTGATTTTACAAAAGATTATTGGAAAACACTTGATTTAAACGAAATTGCAATGAATATTTTACACTATGGATTAAATGAAAGTGATTTTAATAGAATTTGTACATGTTCTTTTGCAAAAAAAAAAAAAAAAAAAAAAAGGATGAGTTTGAAAAGACATATAAAGGAACATCCAGAGTTAGAGATGCTAAAATAAATCTCTTATGTGGAGAGTTCGAAAATTTTAAAATGCTTCTAAATGAAACTATTGATGAAATGCATAACATATTTATTAACGTTATAAATCTTTTAAGTGTGTTTGGGAAGAACTTCACTAATTTGGAAATTAATTCTAAACTTCTCAAGTCACTTCCAAAGGATTGGGAAACAAAAATGACAACAATAGAGGAAGCATAAGATCTTAACGCCTTAAGAAAAGAAGAAATTCTTGGTGCACTCAAAACCCATGAGCTCATCAAGAAACAAAGCAAAGAAGGCAACAAAAAAGCCATCACTCTGAAGGCCACAAAACAATAATCAAGCAATGAAGAAGAAGGAGATAAACAAGAAGATCTCGTCTTGGTGGCTAAGAAGTTCAAAAATTTTATCAAGAAAAAATCAAAGAGGATGGAGATTATAGCAGCTCATCTAAGCACAAGAGAAAGGATGTGATTACATGCTACAACTGCTAAAAACCAGGACACATCCAACAATATTGCCCATTGCTTAAAAAGAGATCAAAGGAGGAGGAGGAGGAGAAAGCATACATGGCAACTTAGAGCAATGAGGACTCATCAGATTCAGATAATGAGAATGTATGCTTCATGGCCTTAGACAATGAGGTATCATGTCCCTACTCTCCTTCGTATGCTGAACTGCATGCTACGTACGAGAAAGTTTATTGTAAATTATTGAAAGCTAAAAAGAAAAATAGCATGCGAAAGAATTTAATGACAGAAGTTGGAAAACAATTAGAAACTTTTGAGACTAAGCATGAAGAAGTTGTTGGGTTTCTATAAGGTTTTAAAATTTATAAAGATCAATTCTTTTGCAACGGAATTTAAAAGAAAACCCTAAACCAATATCTATGTGTATTGATTAGATTAAAACAAAACAAAAAGGTTTGAATTCATACCTTTAAAAGCTTGAAATCAATTGGCAAATCGGATCTGTAGGTACTGCGAATTCACAATACCCTCTACGGTATCCACAATGAATGTGCACATCCTCAAAAGATCCTTTCACGTGCTAACACGATCTAGAACTTTTCTAGATGATATTGGAAATTTTTACACACGATTCTTCGTATTTCACTCTTTAGGGTTTTTACAGATTTTCTGAGCTAGTCTAATGTCAACTGATAAGTCATTAACCCTAAAAAGATCTCTTTATGCCTCTTTTATACTAATGTCATTCTCACATGAGTAATGATATTAGTGCCCCTTAATCTAATTAGGGATAATATTTCTTAAAATATGACTCTTGCACATAACAATGTAATAATTTATTATTATTCTCAATAATAATAAATTATTATTTCCACAAGACATTAAATTTTGTCCATGATCTTTTTGGCTCGTTCGTTTGTATGTGACATGTAGGTTCACTTAATGTTATTAGTTGACCTAAAACAATTTTAGTTAACAAAACGTAAGCAGCCTTTAGCAAGACATTATATTTACCTAAATTAAGTAAAGATCGGTGATCCGATTTTTCGATTTTTATCTAATCTATAACTTATGTCATTATCCTTTTATCACATAATATCTAGATTGAACATAAGGCATGGATAGTGTCATTCTTATATCGTTCAATCTTATCATTTCTCGATTTCTAAGTGAACTAATCAAAACAAATGAAATTGATCACACTATAAATTCATTTGAGCACAGCCATGCATTTCTCAGTCTCACTCATCAGGGGCCTAGAGATATCTCTCTCACAACGAGAGGGACAAATCCCATCTTAATCACTCAACTTCCTCTATATGATTTACATTATGCCCAATCTCAACCTTTATAATTATCCGGTTAAAGATAACGTTTGATTGAGTTGAAACATAATATTCCTCATGTTGGAATCCATTGATTTCAGGTCTGAAGATACGATGACATTTTATTTTGAGAATCACTTATAACACTAATCCATGTAGTGATCTCAAAGCGGATCGGTCCAGTACATAGTTCTCCAACATATACCTATGAGTTTGATTTGTATCTCCATACAAATAATGTAAACCCCCAAAATTTTTGAATCAGTTTAAGCCTAAAACCTAACCGGAAGTCAACTGGAGCTCTATGGTCAACAAAACCCTAGTCAAACGTAATAGCTTAAGTCCGGCACTCCCGAATAAGAAACTCGGTGAGGATAAGTAGAAGTTTAGAACGTAGAATAGTGCGAAATTATCTAAGTCAACATAAAAAGATCATATTAGTGAAACCGCAACTCGTCTCGAACCCGATCGGACATGATTCTTGAAAAACGTGTTCGGAATCCTAGAATAGTAAAAATATTCCGAATACACCATTAGACTCGTAAAAATACAAGGTTTTCAAAAATATCAATTTCGTAATTTTTCGGTAAGTAAAAATAGCAGATATCGCATTTATACGCGTATTTTCTTACTACTGGTACTTTATTAGTCATATCTACTTTACATTACACTATTCATTACTATTCTACACTATTCTTTTATCTCTACTTTTTCTATACCTACTCTTACACACTCCATAACATAACTCTTACTTTTACCTTTCCCATAACTTTATTTCACATCTACCTTACATATTACATCTTTTATTTAAGAAAAATCAAAAAAATAAAATCTCTTCCCTCACTCCAAGCTTGTGGCCGGCGCTACCCCCTCCCCTCTCTCCTCAATTTTGTTTCAATTTTTATTTATTTTAATCACACAAAAATCACTCCACATTTTCCAATAAATACCCCCTCCTCTTTCACTTCTTTCACACATTCACTACCCACAAATTCTATACTAAAACTCTCTCAAATTCTCCTCTGAAAACTCTCTCCAACTACCATCCCAAAACTCTCTCAAAATAATTCCAAAACAACTCCTACCTACAACAAAAACTCATAACCACACACGACAACCAAAACCTTCATTAGGTAACCATCTTCTATTATTTTCTTTCTTCTCATGCCATGTAACTTTACATGACCATAGTGTGAGTTTCCAAAAACTAAATGTTATGGAAGCTACATTATGTTCATGTGTTGTTCTTGTTCATGAAAATCTATTTATGTTTATGTTATTATTTTTGTTCATATTATTGTTACTATATCTAAGTATTATTATCTATATATATATATATATACATATTCTTTAAGAGCATATAAGCTTACTTGCAATTTATTTATTTTTATGCAAATGTAATTTATTTATTATTTCATTGCAATTTATTTATTCCGTCGCAATTTATTTATTCCTTGTTAAATTAAGACTAGTCTCTAGTCTTAAACTTGTCCTCATCAAGTCAAAACAAATTTTTCTTTCTTTCATTTTATTTTTATTTTGGGACTAGTCTACTTCTTAGTCCCGGGAGCCTTGAAAAAGCTAAGACTCCAATACTTGACTTTATTACTTATGTTATTTTGCTTGCTATTATTTTCTCATAATTCATGTTCATTTAAATTATTGTCCAAAGTTTCAAGTTCTAAAAATAAATTGACAAAAAGGAGATTTTGACACTTAGAAAACAAGTTTATGTAAAGTAGAAGATCTATGATTTAAAACAAAAATAAAGTTATCTCTTTTCAAGTTACAAGAAGAAACCACTACGATTTTAGGAACTACTATAAAAAGTTTCTTAAAACACTTATTATCCAACTTTGTTTTTATAAAGAAAATAAATTTTTATGCAAGGATAATTCCTATGAAAAATATAATATGAGGAAAGAATGAGGAATTTTCAAATGAAAGATTATTATAAACAAATAGACAAAGAAATTTGTATAGAAAAAATAAATAGAAAAAATAGTGTTAATATAGAAAACATAGAAAGAAGAAAAGTTATTTTCAAAAAGTTACTTGGAAATATATATGTCAACATAAAACATTTTTTGGAAAATAGAAGAAACAAAACATTCATTTCAAGGGTTTACAAACATGAATTCTTGTAAACTATATTTTTCTAAAAACTCCAAAACCAACATGATTTTTTTTGAACTTGAGCAACATGAATGGACAACAAACACTTGAGCATGAATGAATATGAGCTAAGTAACCATAAAAAGAATTTTTCAACTATATAGATAACTAAATATTTATCAAACAAATTTTGATTTCTTAAACCAAAGTTGTTTTTGCATTGGAAAATCCGTGGTGAATTTTGTCGACACTGTTTCGGAGCCTATATACCTTATTTGTTAAAAATAATTTTGGAAATGGGTAGATCTTTTCAAGTAGATAGAAATCGGTATATCATATGCGTGATTCCGAGTTAGAATAACCAAGTTATGGCCATTTTAAGTTAGAACATTCCTTTATACGAACTTTAACGTTCTTTTGACATTGTTTTGTTGAAATTCAAGAAAATCATCAAGAAATACTCATAGTGGGTATTTTCTTTAGCTAGGTGACCCGAGGAAGGATACCTATATCCCGAAGATTATTTCGATTGAGTGGAGTGTGAACAACTCATCCGCGTAGAGGAATAGTCGACATGGCATCGTGAATTTATTTCCTTTAAATGTTACACTTTTTGTGCTTGTAATTTAGTTACATTAGAAATAGAAAAAGACAAATGAATATGTATGTAAAATATTCTTTGAAAGAATCCTAAAGAATATCGAGACCAGAATTGTTTTAAATGATTGTTTTAGTATAACATTTGCTTTGTATGAAATGCTTTGATCACCATAAACTTAATAATAATAATGATTTGATATTTTAAATAAATGGATTCATACATACCACGAAGTGAGTCACATTGCATTTTGGGTTATTATCCTTGGGTGAGAAGGTTAGTAAGCTCATGTCGAAAGCAACACTTGGCGGAAGATCCGAAAGCGATTGCTTGGCGGCGTTATGGAAAAAAGGAAATACTTGGCGGAAGATCCAAAAGCAAGGCTCAATTCAAGTAGACTTCATGTGCTTGGCGATATTGATCGGAAGCATAAAACTTTTTATTAAAAACTACTTGTTTTGAAGTTATGTATCACCAAACCCTGAATGGAGGGCACAAATCCATTCAACATATAGTTCCCTGGAAAACTATATGCCTTGTTTGCCCACGTGTATGTTGCATCCCATTTGTTTGCTTAATTAACTTGTTTGAAACTTTGTTATAAGAAGTTATTTATGTAAATGATTCTCACTAAGCCTGTTAGCTTATACCCCCATAAATATCTTTTGCAGTTTCCCTATTTATGGTTAAGGCCACGAGGACCTTGCGATCAGGTAATTTCTTTTGGATAAAGGAAATTTTAGATGAAGTGTAATATTAGTATTGATGTACAAATATCCTTGTAATAGATTAGTAATCAAAAGAAATTGACCTTAAGTTGTAAAGTTGTTGTTATAAGTAATTGAATATTATGAATTCTCTTTTCTTAATTTGTTATTGTACCTTCTTAAAGCTTCATAAATCCATGTATGGTTCTCTAAAGTTGTGAAAATACGCCTTACATTTAAAGCTTTTGGGAATAACTAAGGTTGTCATACTTAAGCTTTAATATTGAGTGTACCGGACTGTCATGTTTAGGGTACCCTTTGGGGCATGACAAATAAACATCTCATGATTATCAATCAAACCTCATACTAGATTTAATTCATTATTGTTCCCACAATAATGAGCATCTAGGGACATTTAGAATAATTAAATTATTCATGGATCCTATTATAAAGTAAACATGCAAACAATATAATAGAAATGTCTTTGTATGAAAATATCCAGTAATTGGCCTAGGGCACAATCATTAACAAAAGTTACGTCTAATAATGAAAGGCTAAACATTAAGTTAAACAGTCTGAAAATAAACAATGAAAAAGATGAATATTAAGTATAAAATTTTGAAAAGCAAAAATAATGAATTAAAAGAAGTAAATGAGAAATTAAAGATTAAAAATGGTCTGCTAGATATTGAAATCAAAACCATAAAAGATAATAATATTGCAGTGTGATAATTATAGTAATGAAATCATTAAAGAGCTGGAATTTTTGAAAAATGAAAATAAAACTTTGAAAACCAGCTTGGATAATTCAAAGGCTACTATAGCCAAGTTTACAAACGAAAAAAAAAAATTTGAACACACTTCTTGGGAGCCAAAAGTATGAATCAAATAAATTTGGAATTGGCTATAGTGGATAAAATAATTGCAAGTGCCACAAAACTAAATTTGTTGAAGCTACTTATGACACATATAATTATTATGGTAAAACAAGTCACATTGCACATAACTGTGCAATAAGAAAATCTATAAATTTGAATCATAAAAGCCAGCTGGTTTTGGTTCCTAAAAGAGAAGTTTTTGTTCCTCTTAATAGAAAAGGAGCCAAAATAAAATGAGTACCAAATAAGTAATAATTTATCTTGCAGTGATCCTGAAGTGGCAACAACAAATAATACTTGGACAGTGGATGTTTGAGACACATGACACGAGACACATGACAGGAGATGTGTCTAGGTTCACATCACTTAACTTAAAGGATCATGGGAGTATTACCTTTGAGGAAAATAGAAAGCTAACTGTTCTAAGAGAAGGTAATATTCTCATTAATCAAGATTTTTGCATTAAAAATGTTTTGCTCGTATAAAATTTAGAACATAATTTGTTGAGTAGTAGCCAATCATGCGATAATGGGTTTAAAGTAACATTTTGTGCTAAAAAATATTCTATTGAAAAAATTAACAATAACCAAGCATGTTTTAAAGGATATAGACAATGAAATATTTACAAAATCAATTTAGATTATACTAAATCTTTAAATGAAACTTGTTTATATTCTGAAAATGACAATAGTTGGCTATAACATAGAAAATTAGGACATGCTAGCATGAACATCGTTTCAAAACTTGTTAAAAAAGATCTTGTTAAAGGTTTACTAAAGTTAAATTTTTAAAAGAATAGGATATGCCATGCATATCAAAAAGGAAAGCAAAGTAAAACTTATTTTAAGTCTAAGAATGCTATTTCCATATTTGAGCCATTAGAACTATTGTATTTGGATTTATTTGGTCCTACCTAAACCTTAAGTGAGGGAGGAAAGAAATACTCTTTAGTTATTGTTGATGTTTTACCAGATACACATGGACTTTCTTTCTTATATCCAAAGATGAAACAAATCATGTCTTTTTTAGATATTACAAGAAAGTCTAATATGAAAAAGTCTTAATATTGTTACAATTCAAAGTGATCATAAGGGAGAATTTGAAAATCATGAAATAGAAGATTTTTGTTATAACTATGGTATTAAACACACATTTTCAACTCCTAAAATTCCACAACAAAATGGTGTAGTAGAAAGGGAAAAAAAACATTAATTAAAATGGCTGGAACCATGTTGTGTGAAAATAATTTGCCAAAATATTTTTGGCTGAAGCTATGAATACATCATGTTATTTTAAACCAAATATTTATAAGGCCAATTTTAAATAAAACCCCCTATGAGCTTTGGAAAGGCAAAATGCCTAACATATCATATTTTCATCCTTTTGGTACAAAATGTTATATTTTAAATAATGGCAATAAACAATTGGTTAAATTCGACTCTAAAAGTGATGAAAGAATTTTCTTAAAATATTCTTCAATAAGTAAAGCTTATAGAGTTTTTAATAAAAGATCTTTAGTTGTTGAAGAATTCATTTATATTGTATTTGATGATTCTTTGCCTAATGCATGTTGCCATGATAATGTTGATGATGTATATGCTGATTTGAGTAGTATTTCTCTTAAAAATAGTAACAAAGAAGTTAATGAACAAAGCTTCAATGTTGATATGCATGAATCTAATAATGATGATTTGCTTAGAAAATGGAAGTATGCTAAATCACATCCTAAAAATTTAATAATTAAAGAACCTTCTAATCGTGTTCAAACAAGATCTTCTTTAAGGAACTTAAGCAATTTGGTTTTCTTATTACAATTTGAGCCTAAAAATGTTGATGAAGCCTTAAAAGATGAATTTTTTATAAATGCTATGCAAGATTAATTAAACCAGTTTACAAGAAATGATGTATGGTTTTTGGTTCCTAGACCTGAAAGTAGACCTGTTATAAAAATCAAATGGGTATATAGAAACAAACTTGATAAATCCAGTTTAATAATAAGAAATAAGGCTAGATTGGTTGCTAAAGGTTATAATCAAGAAGAATGAATTGATTTTGATGAGACTTCTGCCCTAGTTGCTAGACTAGAATCTATAAAATTGCTTTTGGCATTTTCTGCTTATGAGAACTTTACTCTCTTTCAAATGGATCTCAAAAGTGCTTTTTTAAATGGTTTTACAAAAGAAGAAGTCTGTGTAGAGCAACAAGTCCCTAATCATGTTTTTAACTTAAACAAAGCTGTTTATGGACTCAAGCAAGCTCCTAGAGCTTAGTATGAAAGACTCAATAGCTTCCTATTAAACAACGACTTTTTCAAGAGGAAAAGTTGATACAACTTTATTTATTAACAATCATGAGTCTGATACATTAATTTTACAAATCTATATTGATAACATTGTGTTTGGAGCTATAAATATGAGTGTCATAAAAAGATTTTGTTGAGTCCATAAAAAACGAATTTGAAATGAGTATGATGGGGAAACTTAATTATTTTCTTGGTCTCCAAATCAAACAAACTGAGAATGAAACCTTTATTAATCAAGCTAAATATACATAAGATTCATTAAAAAGGCTCAAAATGGATAATTGCAAATCAAAACCAACACCTATAAGCAAAAATGTTAAGCTTAATACAGATGAAAAAGGAAAAAATGTGTGTGAAAGGTTGTATACAGGCATGATAGGTATTATTATATTTGACGACTTCTAGATCTGAAATCATGTTCTCTGTATCTGTATATACACGATTTCAATGTTGCCCAAAAGAATTGCACTTAAATACAGTAAAACGAGTTTTCAAGTATCTTATTGGCATGATTGAAATTAGCTTGCGATATCCAAAATTTACTTCTTTTAATCTTATTAGGTACTCTGATTCTAACTTTGTTGGGTACAAAGTAAATAGGAAAAGCACAAAAGGTACATGCCATTTTTTTATAAATTCTTTAATATCATGGTACTCTAAAAAGCAAAATGATAGACATTAGTTATCTATAATTATTAATGGCTATTTAAGTAAAATTTAGGACTTGAATTATGTTTTTATTTAAGAATCGATACTTAAATCAATAATATTTTCAATTCAGGTGACTTTTAATCATAACAATACATTTTGGAGCAAAATGGATACAAATTACAGGCGAGATAGTAAAACAACACCAAAACAAGGATTACTAGGCTTTGGTCGCCCGTGAAAGAAGAATATGAACATCAGAAGCAATCACCGGGCTTTGGTCGCCCATGATATGAAGTGAGGAAGAAGAAAATCGAACACAAAAAAATATAGCCTCCATGGTTGCCCATGATTTGAAGAAAAGTAAGGAACAGCAAGGATCTCAATGCTTTGGTCGCCCCTGATATATTGTCTGCTATCCGACGTTTTTGGTATCCTTTCATTTAAGTGTTGTATCAAAACAAACACAATTTTCCTCCAAGTGTTGTACTGTTTCGCCCAAGAGTCAAGGAGATATAAAAAGAAACATACCTATCTGCAAAAGGATCATAATTATCATCTAGAGACTTATCCATCAATTCATTCATTATAATCAATTAGTATAGGAACAATGTAGACATATTCTCCTCCCTGCAAGGGGAGTGTGTGTGTGTATGTGTGTGTGTGTGTGTGAGAGAGAGAGAGAGAGAGAGAGTGTATTGTAAGTGTAAGTGATGTGTAAGTGTTGTATTTATAATGATTCATTTATGGAACTCGAGAGAGACTAGCGAAGGATATTCAATGTGTTGTTGTAGACAATTCTCAAACAATTTCAGAAATTGAAGAAACGGGTTTTGTCTTTCTATCTCTCATCTCAATCTTATCGTGTTTTATTAATATCCGTTGTATTGTATTCTACAAATTTCATGATTCTCTATGTAGAAATGTGTTAAATTCATAATATTTTTGTTGGACTTCTTAATTTCAATGGTAGTATATATAAAGCATTAGATTATGTAGGTCATGACATGGATTTTTGCTAAATTTCACTTGGATAGATTGAGAAATCATCTAAGTGAATAGATCTAGACTGTTGAAAGGGATTGCTCATAGTCTTAGAAATAAGATGGTGAAAACTTCTGCAATTTTCTTTGGGATTCTTAAACTTAATGCGTTCATTGATTTGCTATTAGCCTAGGAAGAGATTTCGGCAGATAAAATCAAGATTAGGCCTTACTGATCTTAAGAAAGACTTTAAGGTAGCCTATTGAATTCCGCAGTTAAGACTAATAAAAATATATTAATGGTGTGAAACTACATGTTAGTCATGGTTTGCAGGCATATTTTATGTTTGCATTACATTGTTATGTGTTAATAAGTGTATTTGCATCTTTAGTTAATCAATAGTAATCAGTAATTCAATACTATCATTAAAATATGATTTATTTTAGGCTAGATAATGAGAAGAAGGTTGGTACTAGTGTTTATTTCATTCCCTATGAGAGACGACCCTATGCTTAATCCTAGACTACATAACAACAGGTGCACCTGCTTGACTTTGACCGTGTTTAGAAAAAGGAAATATAGGATTATAAATTTAAAACTTAGTCACTCAATTAGAGAAATAAACCATCACAAAACTTGGTTGCACTATCAACAGTTGAAGCTAAATATATTGCAGTTAGTAGTCGTTGTGCATAAATTTTATTGATGAAATAAAATTTTTCTTGATTATGGTTTAATTTTTTGAAAATATTCTAATTCTTTGTGATAATACAAGTATTATAAATTTGACTAAAAATATTATTCAAACTTAAGGACCAAGCATATCGAAATTAGATATCATTTCATCAGAGATCAAGTTCTAAACAAAGATATCAACTTAGAATTTGTTGATACAAATAATCAGATCACTGATATTTTTACTAAACCCTTAAGTGAAGATTGTTTCTGCACTTCAAGAAGTGAATTGGGAATGATCAAAAAAGATGAGTGCTAAGTATTATTGAACTAAGTTAACATAGAACAGAATTTTAGACTAAATAAGCTGTTAAATATGATGGGGGGAAATTTGACATATTAAATGTAGCTTTTATTTACCCAATTTTAAGCATCAAAAATTTATTTTGAAAATTGGAAAATTGAAAATTTTATTAGAACCTAAATACTTAATTGAAGAGAAGTATGCTACAGTGAATATGAGTTAATTATGCATAAATTGTTCTCATCAAAAAGGAGAGATTGTTGAAATTGAGAGTTCAATATGAATTTTGATGAGACATTTAATGCATAATTAACTATTTATTTATTGTAAACTACACTTAATTAGTCATGAATATTTATATATGTATTTTGTGCATGTTTGTAGAGTTTTTCTACAGATTTTAGCAAAACAGGAGCATATTAAGGGCAAAACAGGAGCATGCAAGGGAAAAATAGGCTCATGTTAAGGGCAAAATAGGAAGCATGTCGAGGGCAAAACAGGAAACATATCTAGGGTAAAACAGGAACATGTTGAGGGCAAAATAGGAGCATATCAAGGATAAAATAGAAGCATGTCAAAATTCAAGTCGAGAGTCAAGTTTAGGCATCGATATATTAAGATTTAAGGCTCGACATGCGCAAAACCAAGACAATTATCAGAGTGATTGTCGAGGGCCAAATTTAAGCTTCGACATATCAAGAGTTAGGGCTCGACATGCTCAAAATTGAGGCTTAAAGAGGTGCACGTGTGAAAGGCTGTTACGAGTCAAGTTTGGGAAAAACAAGTGAGGCATGACGAAGCATTTGAGGCACAACAAAGCTGATATGGACAAAAAAAAAAAAAAAAAAAGAGCCATTAGAGTACATTTAATGCATGAAAGATTATAGATGTTGTGTCTAACGGACTTTTAAATTTTCAAAAGCTATTTATATACAGAGTCCAGAAGACCAACAAGAAGAGAAGAAGTACCAAATTATTTTACGAGCTCATTAACTACTTTCAAATAAATTCTTTTTCTTTATTCTCTTGTACATAATATTTGCAAATATTAAGAGAGAGAAAATTTACTCTAATACTTAGCTCATATTTGTCGCTAATCATATAAAAACACTTAGAGAGAGAAAGGAAACATTTTATTGACACTAAATATAAACACTCTAAATGAAGATAAAGATGAATATTATTATTACTCAATCAAGAAAAATACAAAGAAACAGAAAAATGAAGTGCTACACTCTTACCTGAGTGTTAGACATCTATTTAAACTACAATACTTCCTAAAATAACTCAACTAATTTTGACTAAGAGTAGCTAACGGTACTCTTAATTTATTTGCACAAATAAAGAACCAAATATGCTGACTGAGGACTCCTAATAAAAATAAATAATTTGACCAATTCAAACAGCAGTAAGTTGCACTAAATTCTCACATTTATTTCCTGCAGGTATAATTTTATGCGGATGGAGCACTTAGGAAACAGTTCTGCCGAAATTGATGAAACCCTTGTGAGCATCTTTTGGACTTTAGGCTCCCTTATCTACAGATGATTGTATATGCCATGATATTGAATTCTGTCCCTTGTTTACGCCTCAAATTCTAACAGCAAGAAGAAGAGAAGCTTGCCAATGAATGGGAAACAAAAATAGCTTATATCTTAGCAAGCCATGAATTCGGTCCTCTGTTTGAGGTTTTAGCTGAAGGGTTAAAGAGCAAGTATACCAAATTATCCTCAGCATGCTTTTTCACAGCAACTTGGCTGATTCATATGCTTGGTGCTCTTCCAGACACTGGAATCAGAGGAGCTGCCCGAGTGTGCCTGCTCAAACATTTTGTATCAATATTCAAATCAGCAAAAGATGTTAAAGATAGAGTCCTTGCCATGCTTGCACTAAGCAGCTTCATCCAAGACCGTGGTAAGTAATAAGCAGATTTGGTCTATTGAGGGTGACTCCATCCATTGCATTCAAGTGCATGACATGAAGGACCTGGTTCACAATTTAGCCATTGCAAAAAGCATTGCATGCTTCATCCCAAGGGAACTCGTGTTAAGGCGACTAATTTGTTGTTTTCCCAAGGCTTTTTCATTCTTGAAAGGACGATATTATGTTGGTTTTTTAAACCATCTGTTATGTTGAGTTTATAATTATAAACTGAAAATTTTTTCCTTCTCTTTCAATGAATTATCTTCATATTGCTTTCCCACAAAAAATAATGGCTCTTCATGCTTTGCTTCAGGTATCAACAGGTTTAGAGTGCGGTTTCATTTTGATCAGATATCTTGTAGTGATAAAATACTTGATCATTCTATTTGGATTGTTTGATTTTCATCCATATTAGATCTACATCTACATCTTATTTGTATCTTATTTGTCTTTGATATGTTTGATTTATAAGTAAATATATTTAGTTTTCATCTGTATCTATTTTTTGACAAATATCTTATTAAAAACGGAAAAAATAAGTTGCTAAAATAACCAAAAAAGAATGAAACAAACAAAGTCATTATGTGCTCCACAACCATTTTTTAATTGAAAATACTGTTACCAAAGTAGGAGATTGCCATCTCAAATCTTTACGTCGTCACTGAATCCCCATTCAATTGAATCGTCCCCTTAATGGATTAAAACAAAAATTCCCAAACCACAAGTGAGAGATAGTGTAAAGTAATATATGTATGTATGTATTTGCATAAGTATTTGCCGAATTTACCTGCTTACCTGTTACGTTCACTCCTGGAAGGGAAATTCCAAACTGTTGAATTCAAACAAATCCGTCAAGTGCTTTTATCTTGTACAAGGAAAACTCTATTGCGGGTGCCAGGATAATAGCTTTCAGGTATAGACACTACATTCTTCTGCCTGACAGATACATCCACATCCGTAGTCCTTGACTCGGTTTTGCGGTATCATGTGTTTCTACCCTACATTCTGACGATAGGACTATTAATCTATTATGCATTATAGGAAATCGATTTGGCCACAGGAACAGTCAGCAATATCCAAAGTGGATCACGGAAACTATTAGGAAAATCAAATCCTGTAAATGCTATAGAATTCAAAGATGGCCTAATATATTCGGCCGGCTATTCCTTAGATGGACCTTCTGTAAAGGTAACTTTGAATGCTTAGAAAGCCTGCTTCTCAATCTGTTTCTTCTGTTCAATTGATTATATATCATTTTTCTTTGGTAAACAGATTTGGAATGCCTCTAGTTTTGATCTGGTGGGATCACTGTCTTCGACATCGGATGTTCGGGCGATTGCTGTGAGCTCAGACCTCGTTTATCTAGGTTGTAAATGGGATCATGTGGAAATCTGGTGCAAGGAGAAGCATAACAAGGCGGAAACAATGCAAAGTTGCACAAACAAAGAAATTCTTCGCATGACACTTGATGAAGATAAGGATGTTTTAGTAACTGGTACTTCAGATGGCGGAATACAGGCACATTACTCAGCTGTTCATCAATTCATGCTTGAATTTAACAATGTGTTTGCAACATTGGCACTTTCCAATTTTGCCGCATGCTCTTCAATCTTTCCTATGTTCATAAGTTTCTGGGAGTTATTTGATATGACGCTACACTAGCAACATTTTACGATGATTTTATGTGGCATTAAAAAATTTTATAACGTAAAATTTTTGCTGTGATAAGGTAAAAATTGATTGGAAAAATGTGAAATTTGATATTTAAAATTTTCACAAAAACATATTTTGGTATATGGATTTTAAACTTTAAAATAATCAATTTAATACCTAATTAAAGTTTTTGCAGCTATTTACTATTTCACTAACATCATTTCTTGTGTTGCTTGGTGTCAGCAAAGTAGCTTTTTAGTGCTAGATGGTATTAGGGCTTTTCTAAAAATTTATTGATATATTGTCTTTTCTACATCTATAAATAGAGTAAACGGTATTAAATAAGTAATAAAATCAATCACAAAAAATCTGATCAAATATAAAATCAACCACTTCAATGTTCAAATAATAAATTGAAGTTTTATGCAAAATTCAGATATTAAATTTTACATTTACACAAATTGATTTTACGTGAATTTATTAAAATAGAATTGCTAGTATAAATAAAAGTTGTGGTAATTATTAATAAACTATAGTAATGTTTCATTTTCTTATATGATAAAGTTCTTATTGGAAATATAGCAAATCCATCTTAAAAAGTTGAACCTATATAATATAATCAAGATTTTTTGGTGTGGAATGTAAAGCATAAGGTTTTTTCCCTTTTTTTTTTCCAGTGATTACAATAACACGACACCAAAGCTATTATAATACGAAAAATCAAACCTACTACCTCAAATATGAGGACCTGAACGAGATGCCACTAAGAAATAAAGTCATTATCAACCTTTCATTCAATTTTATTTAAACTAGATAAAAAAAATTTTTTACTCATCAAGTAATATATTCTAAATATTGGATAACTGCTTAAGTATAACAGTATAAATTTGCTTTTATGATGCAGGCATGGGGATTGAGTTGAAACTCGAAGCTTCTGCAGCCACTCATTCAATTTTATTTAAACTAACCCAAAAAAAAAAAAATTCTTTTACTCATCAAATAATATATTCTCATTCCAGATGCCTATACTTTTGAGAACTGTATATAGCATTATATAAATAATGGACGTTTATTTCCTTCGACTAAATTACTAAATTGAGAAAAAAGGAAAAAAAATTACTATTTTAAAAGAATTACAGAAACACCACTGAAAAGAAAATATTCTCAATTTTAGACAAATTGACCTTGTCTCTTCAAGAGAGAAGGTCGTTAGTGCCTAACCTCGTCTCTTCCAGAGACGAGGGCTGTACCAACATATATATTCTTTGAAAATCATAAATGACCTTTTTATTACATATTAATTGTTATAACCTATCAAAGTCATACAGAATGAGCCATATAGATCATTAGCCATCATTCACCATGGCTAAATAACTTTCAGACTTCATAACTCAATCATAATAGTATTCTCAAACCCAATCCATCAAAAAACTCAGTGGTAAACCCAATTCATTCTATCATAACAGAATTATAAAACCATTTACAGCAAACATAAAAAAACTCAAAATATGAAATAATCGAATGAATGACATGTTAAGTATATGAATGTTATGTTAACTACAAATACCAATGAGAGAAAAGAAGAATCTATATGCAAGAATCATAAAAGATAAAAATCTACACAACAACTACTGTTGGGTGCCCCACCTCCCTCGTCCTTGCTTGACAAAAGTCCGGAGAATGGTGTACGCTAGTGAACGTCCTGATGAGGAAGCTCCATAGTCAGATCCATCTGAGTGTGTGTGATATCCTCATCTCCACCACCAGCACCATAAGGATGAAATCGAACTGTGTCTTGCTCCACCTGGGTGAGTCCTTCCCCCATATCATGCGGTGATGGTCGCCTCTTTTGTGCGGCAAGGGGCTATGGAACTCGATGTATGCTATGTTTGCCATGGGGGTCTCATGTAGATAAGCATGATGATGATGATGATGAACCAGGCTCGAAATGAAGAAAATGTAGAAGGCTTGGCTCATCAGATACATGCTCATGCAAGGGCAAAGGCTTGTCTCTGATATGTACACCTTGGGCTCATCCTCGCTTATAACCAAAACCATCATTCCCTCCATAATGTTACCATGAGCGTACAGTATAAAATTTGCCTTATCTATTTCCTCTACTCACCTACCCTGTTATCTCATAAAACATAAAGTGAATACATGAAATTCGCACGCTGATTTATCAATCATACTCATCTAATATTTAAGCATATTTACTAATGCTACTATATTCACCCCAGTCTTCTAATAGTATATTATCAATGTGTATAATGTATACAATATATGATTTCATGATTTGGTTCCTAATTTCAAAAACTAAATGCTATAATCACAATTACATCATAATTACATCAATTATATAGAAAAAAACTACAACACTAAAAAAAATAAGGAAAAAACAAGAAAAAAATCAAACAAAAAAATTTCCTTCGGTCTTAAAGGAAGGAATAGCACGATAAGGACAATAAAAATCAAAACACCATGCCAAGCTCATTTTCTAAACACATACCACAATGCAGCAATACTAACACTAAATGTAGGATCTCAACATCCAATGCAACATCACAAATAGCGAAAATTCACACGAAAATTAAAAACGAAATTACCTATCGATTTCAGCACGATTTTGGGATTTTTCGCATAAAATTCTTCACTTCTTCAATATCTTATCACTTCCCCGACACCTAACAATTGATTCAACTCCAAATGATGCCCCGATTTTGCCTAAATCAAAATTGTGAACATGGGAACTAGGGTTTCGGTTTGAGATTTTGGGAGATTTTTGTGCTGCGTCAAATGAAGAAGATGAGCTCGTGTTATGATATAGTCCTCGATAACCTCGTCTGTTGAAGAAAGGAGGTTATCTACTAAGGACATCGTCTCTTCAACAAATGAGGTCTTTAGTGAAGGACCTCGTCTCTCCAAAAGACGAGGTCACTACTTAATAGTAACCTCGTCCCTAAAAGAGATGAGGTTAGGCACTAACGACCTCGTCTCTTAAAGAGACGATATCAACTTGCCTAAAACTGAGAATAATTTCTTCTCAGTGGCATTTCCATAATTTTTTTAAATAGTAATATTTTTTTTTTCCTTTTCCCCTAAATTGAAGCTATAAACAGTCATTAGAGTATGTTGCAATTTTTTTTTCTAGAATAATTAGTAAATGCACTCTTCATATTTGTACTATTTACTATCAAGTTTCCCTACCTTCTAAATTATAGATATAGATCTTCTAACAATAATATATGTATATATATGCACACATGCCTTTAGCACCCATTTTGCCTTGATAAAACTTAAATATATATATATATAATATATATATCAAATCACATAAAACCCAAAGCAAGTGTGAAGTATTATAGCTACACCGTTGCACTTGCACTACAAGTTCAACACGCGGCAAAAGCTAAAGCATCCAAATCATTAGATTAATCAAGTTGAAAAATGTTCACTAGTTTATACATTAAAAAAAAAAAATTGGCAATCACTATAGTAGGTATGTAATACTAATGCTTGATCGTTCCTCCAAAACCAATACCACATATAGCTTATGAACTTAGTAATATATCATAGCAAAATGGTGCTTTAAACCTACGACTTACATCATTAGAGAAAAAAAAAACCATGTGTCATTCATAAAATTTAAATAAATATATATTGTCAAAAAATCGCATTTAGAGATGCAACTCACCCCATTACAAAGAAATTACAATCCTAATATTATCTTAACACAAGATGAAAGACCTTGGAAACAAACTTGACAATCTATACCAACTCTCTTGAGACTTCAATTACTCTTGAGTCTTCTCCTTTTCCTTCTTCTTCTTCTTCTTCCATTTTTACACTTGATAAAGATATTCAATTTGAACCCTTATGTCATATTTGATATGTAGGAATGAACCTAGAATGGAATCGCAATTGTAGGTTTTATTTTCATTACTATGTTTGGTTGCATGGTTAAAAGCTAGAATCGTGATTTCATAGAATCAACGATTCCGGCCTTGAAGGGGAATTTGATTCCGTATTTGAGAAAGCGGAATCGTGATTCCATTTCTTGCTCATAAATTATTAATATTGAATTATTTTTTTATCCTCCTATTTATTTATCATTCACATTAATTACTATGGATATTTTTTGAAAAATAATATATCAATTACATTCCATTCGATGATGTATCCAAACAAAGAATGGATTTAGCATTCCATCTCTTATTTCATTCCAATCTATTCCTCCCATTCTAATCCACTATTCCAAACGATTTCCACATACCAAGTATGACATTAAAGTACAAATCCTCTCTCATCCTTTCTCTTTCCTCTTTTGATTCCAATCATTGCAAAATCACAAGTAAGTTTTGAGTTTTGTCTTCTTATCGCTACTTAATTTGAGGAATGGTGATGTTTTTATTTATTTTATTCTTTTGAGACAAGATGACTCAGATTTTTTTAGTTTTATGGTTCAAGGTTTCACTAATATGTAGCATGCAATTTGTTCATAGTAAATTGCATGTTCAGCATGTTATTCTATGTGAGCAAAATCACATGTTAGATATGTAATTTTGATTCCATAATTTAATAATTAATTTGATATAAATCTTATTTACGAAATTAAATTTTCCAAGTGCTACAAATAGATGGAAAAAAAATACTTCATTCTTTTCCATTCTCATCCCAATCCATTAGTAGTATGCATCAAATATATGAAGTCTATATTAAGGTTGTAATCGAGTTAAATCAAGTCAATAAAGTACCAAGCTCTAATTCGACTCAAATAAAAAAACTTAAAGATCGAACTCGAACTCAAACTTAATTGAGCCTTGATTTTTGAGCTTGAATTCGACTCAATTTAATACTCGATAAACTTGAACTCAACTAGATTAAGCTTAATTACTTTTTTTAATACTGATTTAACTATAAATAGTATTGAATATTCGATGAACTTGAACTTTTTTTATATCCTAAGATAAACTCGAACTTGACTCGACTCGATTTAATACTCAATTAAGCATGATTAAGCTCGCAACCTCACCAAACTGAGTATTTAAAAGCTCGAACTTGGTAGCTACTCAAGTAGCTCGAACTCAAGCTTAACTCAATTGTAAGTGAGTCGAATTCGAGCTTTTATCAAGTTGAACTTGAGTAACTCATGAGCTATCTTGACTCATTTATAGCCTTAATCTACATCACTTGCCATAATTTATTTAAGTCCTATAAAAGGTAAAACACAAATTTTACCATGTATTAACCTAAAATCATATGACAAATATAGACGATTTATGCTAATGTAATTATAAGATAATATAATCAACACTCATTGAATAAATCCATTGAACAAGTTACTTATATCATTCATAATTAGCACACCAATAGTCATATATAAGTTCATTTTCTATGCTAACATCTTTATATTCCTCACTTTACTCATTAGTTTAACTATTTTGCCAAAAGGTTCTTGGTTTTTTCCTAATACTTGCCACAAAATTATTTAATCAATAGTCTTTGCTAACAATTATAGACAATTTAGTTAATTCAATAATAGTAGGTATGCATATTTGACACACAAAAATAAACCCATAATGGAACTATGATTCCAAATTTAATTCCCCATTTCATATTAGAAGGGTGTCTATGTTACATTTAGTATGCAGACATGGAATAGAATGCAATTGCAATTCCAAGTTTCGTCTCATTTCTATGATTAGAAGCATTTTAAAAGTTGAAATTCAATTCTCAAGGTTTCTCAATTTCAACTTTCAAGGCGAATTTGATTTCACATTTTGAGCCAACATAATTGTGATTCCTCTTCTCCTCTCGTTAATGCTAACTTAATGTGGTGATCAAATCAAATTAAAATCTAATATATACACTGTCCAATGGTCACTCTAAATGACAAGTATACCATCACAATATAGTATATCAATTAATATCAAGTATCATTCCTAAGGTATCTCTTTCAATTACCAGTAATCACTCAATCCTATTATCTAACCTAAAAATATCAATGATCTCAATTATTATCAACTAATTAATTATAGCTAATCAATCAAATTTCAAGATTACTTTTCTTTAAAATATCATATTTACAACTTATTCTAACCCTTCAAATTACCACTACTTATCATGTAACTTTAACCCTAAAAAGATAAATTCAATTCCTAGATCGATTATCTTGAACTGTAGAATTCCTAATTTAGTTTAATGTCTTTCTCAAAATTACTAAACCTTAACCCTAGATTAGTTTATTGAAATCTCTTTCAATTAACAGCAATCTAGAAATCGCATTAAAGAACAATGAATCCCTTATTAGAAATAAAACCTAACTTTAGACTTTAATTCTAATACAGAAGAATTATGAGACCCTATCTCTAGGTGTGCATGCAACTCTCTCTATCTATCAAAGATCTTTTGACATAAGTAATTTCTTAATCAACCTATATGAAATATAATAATTACATCAATACACCGGTAAATATCAATTTAATAATAATAAGAATACATAGATGAATTCAAGAAAATAATCTATCATTGAAAACTAATAAATCCTAGTTACATAATAAAGTAGGGTTTTTCTAGGGCTAAGGTAATAATTTTCTACTCTTCCATAGATAAAACAATCAAATCCTAAGAGTAATAAAACCCTATATCCTAAAATACCTCTTCTCTCTCCTTACAACACAGATGCACCACTTATTTATAGGTCAAAATTGGAATCTCTTTAAATCTTTTCAAATCTTCTCGATTTTTTATTAATCTTCATATCCTCACTCTAAGAAAGTCTCCTTTTGTATGTATGACTCATATCTTGATCATATCCTTTTCAACAGATATGCTTTTATATGAAATTTTCTTTAAATCTTTTCAAATCTTTGATCTTCATAAATCTAGACTTGCTTTCCTTATTTATGGCCCTTGTAAATCTTGTTTTCCTTATCAAAACAGGACATTATCTCTTTATTTCAACTCTTCCATGTGCTATAATGAAGTATAAGAAATATCTTGACAATATTTTTTAAAATAAGTTAGGATAAGGATGAAAAGATACGTCTTTGTTTTCAATACAGATCTCAACACAAGCTTGTGTTGCCATTCATGTACTTGGAAAATTGCATATTTTTCACTCGAAGATAGCTTCTCAACAAACCAGAACACAAATTGTGTTCTGTCTTGTGTGGCAAATAGAATGCTCTTCTATTCCTTGAACAAATCTCTACATCACTTGTGTTGCCTCTTGTGTACTACATTCTGTTTCCCACACAAGCTAGCTTGTGTACTCTCTTGTATAGAGTGCAATTTTCTAAATTTCTTTATCTTGATTAAAACATGCTCTAAATTATCTAAATTCTTTCTGTTAGGCTCAAATAATCTTCTAAAACCTGAAACCAATAATTAAACTAATTAAGTACCATTTTCATATAATTATATATATAAATCATCATTAAAGCTCAAAATATCCTTTTAAAATAAAGGTGAAATTACAACTTATCATAACTATTTGAAATAATTTTTTATCTAACAACAACATATTTATTATCTATATTTTTTACTAAGGTATTTTGTTGTAAATGAACATTTTAGTCTATTACATTATGTGATATATCCAAATATAATAATACATTTCTCATACCCTTACCCATTCCACTTTTTCTTCCATTGCAATCCATTTCATTACAAATGAATCATGTGTACCAAACATGACATTAGGAGTTAGAATCACGATTTAGTAGAATTAACGATTCTAACTTTAAAAAAGAGGATTTGTTCCATATTTTAAGGGTAATATCAATTCCATTCCACCTTCATACAAATATAGGCTTTTGATATATAAATTTTATAATCCATGAATTAAAGACATTTTTTACTTATATTACTATGATACAAACTAAACCATGCATACAAACCTAAGTGGCACTACAAACAAGTCAAAGTCGAGCTGAATTTTTTAATGTTCAAACATGGTTTGATTGAAACTTTTACAAGCTCGAACCAAGCCAAGCTCTTAGCAAGCTTGAAAAGATATAGGCTCAAGCATGAGTTTAACTTGTAGGATCGTTTAGCTTAACAAGAGCTCATTCATCTTAATGAGCCTTAAACTAGCCTCAAGTTAGACTATTTTAACTTAATAAACCCGAACACAAGCTCTTTTATGATTCATAATTAATCTAAAATTCACATTATACTAATAAATTATTAACATGAATATTTATATACAAATATATATAATATTATACTAATTAATATATAATTTTATAATAATATATATAAAGGGAAGTATTTATGATCTCTTAACAAACTTGTTCACGAGTTTGGCTGACGGACTTGGTCTCAAGCCCACTTACGAGCTTTTAAATAATTTCTTCGCAAGCTCGACTCATTTAACTAGATGGGCATTATTTTGAGTCTAAGCTTAGCTCATTTACTAAAAAAGTTCAAGCCAAGCTAAGAACACGAGCCACGTTCAAATAGTTTGCATACAGCTTGGCTTATTTGTTGTACAAAAATTGTGAAGAAAAAGGACTTTGTTTTTATTCAGTAATGGTTTTAGTACAAGATGCAATACATATATGAGAGATTAGAATCATAAACCATAATGTAATATGACTAAATTAACCCTATCATAACAAATGGAAAATATAAAAATACATATTTAGTAATACGCCCCCCAATCTCATGGTGCTATAATCAACGTTAGATTAGTGCAATGATCCATGAAAGCAGCAATAGAGAGATTCTTTATAAGGACGTATGCACGTTGATAGCGAGTGGGAACGTTGATTAAGACCTGGCCTGTGGCTACCTATTCATGCATAAAGTGATAATCAATATTAATATATTTTGTGCGATTGTGATGAATGGGATTTCCGATCATGTAAATAGCTCCAAGATTATCCCAACATAGAATTATAAGTCATTAGATAGGGACTCATAGGTTACGTACAAGGTGAGAAATCCAAATAGACGCTGCAACCGCATAGGTAATAGCTTTGTATTTAGCTTCAGTAAAACTTTTGGAAACAGTAGGTTGTTTCTTAGAACGCTAGGAAATGAGATAACATCTAAGAAAAATAGCATATCCTGTGGGGGATCTACGAGTATCTAAACAACTAGCCCAATTAGCATCAACATATATAGGCAAGGATGTGCAGGATGTGTGAATTATAGGGAGATCCAGTGTCATAATGCTGCGAAGATATAGAAGAACTTACTTAGCTGCCTGTATCTGGTTAGTATTTAGTTGATGCATGTACTGACTCGACTAACTAACCTCAAAGTTGATATGTGGTCTGGTAATACTAAGGTATTAGAGTGCCCCAATAATTTCTTGGTAAGAAGTGGGGTTGGAAAGTAATGGAAAGCCATGGGTACTAAGATGACTGTGAGTTGTCGTTGTTGCTTTGACTGGTTTGTTGAGGTACATATTGTGTCATTTTAGAAGGTCATGGGTGGAGTGGGACTAGCTTTAGTGTAGACCATGTTGTGTGTGGCTAGCCTTAGCACCTAAAAAAAATGGAGATCCTAAGATACTTCAATGCGAACTGTCGAGAAAAAAGAGATATGTAATGTACTATAAGTTGAGGGTTATCACCAGTGAGAGTTATATCATCAATATAGAGAAGAAGAACAAGACGGTCTGAACCTTGAAAGAATGTAAGCATAAACGTATCAGCCTTACTTTGACAAAAGCCATAAAGGGACGTCTTTAGTTTACGAACATGGTAAGGATAGCATGGACGAACAGACCCAAGAGGTTATTTCATGAACTTTATCTTATTTAAGTGACCATGCAAAAAGTCATTTTTGACATCAAGTTGATGAATGTCCATGAGGAAGAAACTGCAAGAGAGAAAACAAATCAAACAGTGGTAGGTTTTACAACAGGACCGAATGTTTCATCATAATCAATGCCTTCTCATTGAGTGAAGCCTTGGGCAACAAGGCAAGCCTTATGACACTCCACTTGGCCTTCAACATTATATTTAATGCGAAATTTTCATGTGCTACCAACAACATCTTAGTTGGGTTGTGGTGGTACAAGAATCCAAGTGTGATTTTAGAGGAGAGAATTAAATTTTTCTCTCAAGGCAACAACCTTAGTATGATGCTGGAGGGCTTTAGTATAATGACAAGCTTCAAATGGGTTATGGTTGTGTAAAGGTTAAGAACGGTTCTTAGTCTAGTGATGCCATATTGAGAGCAGGTATGCATGGAGTGAGTAGGTCTGGAGGTAGAAGTTAATGTTAAGGTAGGTGATGTAAGAAGGGAAGGCAAAGTTAAAGGCAAGGGTTAGGGTTAGGGCTAAGGCTAAGGCAAGGTCAAGGTATTGAAGTGGTATGAGGTGAGAAGATTTAGGGGAGCTGTCTACAGTAGTGGGCAAGGGAGGTGGAAACTAATTAATTGAATGGGTGGATGAAATAGTAAATGTGAGAGGAAGTGATTAAGAGGATGTGTTAGGAGGAGTATTAGGAGAAGCAATAAGATTGTTATAGGGAAAAACAATGAAAGATAACATGACAACTGATATAGACATCGCCCAAAGTTGAGTCTAAGCAACAGTATCCTTTGTGTTGAGCGGGATATCCAATGAAGATGCAAGGTGGAGAGTGAGGTGAGAGTTTATTTGGTGCTTGAGATGTAATGTTAGGGTAACAAATACATCCAAAGGTACATAAGTAATTGTGATAAGGGGGAATATGATGGAGAAGTTCAAATGGAGATTTGTGGTTGAGTGTAGCTGA
Organism: Combretum micranthum; assembly: GCA_024138025.1. Taxonomy (NCBI): domain Eukaryota; kingdom Viridiplantae; phylum Streptophyta; class Magnoliopsida; order Myrtales; family Combretaceae; genus Combretum; species Combretum micranthum. The sequence goes on along the minus strand of JAMXBD010000172.1, from coordinate 557,850 downwards.
GGGAAAGCAATTGATAGTATAAACTGTGATTAAAATAGCATCTACTTAGAATGTCAGCGGCATGTTTGCATGCAAGCGAATGATGTATGCAAGTTCTGTAATGTATCTATGATTGCGTTCAACTATACCGTTTTGTTAGAGAGTGTAGGGGCAAGATAATTGGAGATAAATGTCGTTGACACAAAGGAAATTAGTGAAGGCATTGTTTATGAATTCATTACCACCATTACACTAGAATATTTTGACACAATGTGAAAAATTATTTTCAACTAATGCTTTGAAATGGTAGAAATTGGATAAGACATCACTTTTGTTGTGCATAGGAAAAAGCAAAGAGTAGCAAGTGCGATCATCGACAAAAATAACATAATAGCGGAACCTTATAGTAGATCTAACAAGCGACTGCCAAACATCCGAGTGTATAACATCTAAGAGCTTTCGTGTTCGATGAGATGAGGGGTGGAAGGGCAATCGAGTGGACTTGCCAATTTTGTAGGCATGACAATGTTTGGAGGAGGACTAGGATGACCAAACACTAATATGATGACTCTTAACAAGATGGTTAAGAACATTTGCACATAGATGACATAATCTTGAATGCCATATTTCTTTGGTTGGACAGAAGCAAGAAGAGCTTGTAGGGATTGAGTAACCTTGATGGGGTAGACATAACACATGGTCTTTTGTTGAAGAAGAAGTTTACCTATGTAGGAATCCTTAATGCAAAGGGACGTTTCATTGAAAATAATGTAGCAATTATGTTAAAACACAGTTTAATGACAAATAAGAGGAAATGTGTAAGAGAAGGAACAATAAGAACATTCTTGAGATGCAAAGAGTGATTAAAGGATGGTGTGAAAAGGTTACCAATGTGGTTTATGGATATGGAGGCATCATTACCAACTAAAACCTAATCATAACCACCATTAGAGGTTCCATTAGCGAGTATATCTACATCAAGAGTCATGTGATGTGTGGCACCAGAGTCTATATTCCAAGTCTCTGCATGAGGAGCACTAATAAAGCGAGTAGCAAATGTCAAGGTTTAGCTGCATAGGATGCATTATACCTATGATGGCAAGAAAGAGCTGAGTGTCCAGGTTTCTAACAAATTTAATAGGTGTACTTAGAATTAGATGAATGATGCCCCCTGGCTCCAAAGTGGCTACAACCATGATCATTGTTGTGGCTTGGTGGTAAAAGAGACTTTGTTGGTGTTTGGAAAGCAATAGGAGTTAAGGTTGAAGGAGCTTCATCAGTATCATGAGACTTGATCCATCATTTGTCATTGATGTAGAGATTTATGTTTAGCCATGGGATGGCTCAAGTTACGGTCCTTATGTATGTAAAGGAGAAAAGGAGAAGGAGGGGTGGATGAGTCTAACATCAGTAAGGGTGGTGGTCTCCTTTGGAACTAATGATTTAGATTTGTTGTGAGTGCTAGGTTTGTCAACTATTGGATGTTGTTTTCGATAGGAGTTCGCGGATAGGACTGCGTTTCCAACTTAAATGATGTTGAAGAGATAGTTGTTATGTGGATGTGTTTTGAAGAGCCACCAATGGTTTTAATTTACCATGGTGGTATGACTATGGGTTGATGTCATGTTTGAATAGCTAGTGGTTTGGGTCGTGTTTGGTGCTTCGACTTGGTTATCATCCATTAGAGTTAACTCGATGTTGGTGATGAGGTTTAGTTCTAATGGTGATGAGCAATTTATGACGATGGTTGATGGATATAGGGTTAGATTTCTAAAGAAAGAAAAGGAAAGGAGAGATAGGGTAAAAATTCCAAAGAGAGAAGGGAAAAAGAGAGATATGTCATCAAAAAATGATCGACAAAAAAATTATTATTGAAGAAGATGATGTCAGTAAAGAAATTAAAAAAAAATTAAGGTTTGTTTAACCCCTGCTCTGATCCTATGTACAAATATTGTGAAGAAAAAGGACTTTATTTTATTCAATAATGGTTTGAGTACAAGATACAATACATATATGAGAGATTAGAGTCATAAGCCATAATGTAATGTGACTAAATTAACCCTATCATAATAAATGAAAAATATATAAATATATATATAGTAATATTTGCAACCCTAATACTAAGCATGTCATAAGTTCTAAACCTATGTCTTAGTTTTATGACAACTAGAGACTAATCATTGATGAGTATTCAATAAAGTGTTAACGAGAAAGAAACTACTTAGTATAGATAACAAATCCATCTAGTATAAAGAAAACCCATCTTTAATTTTTTTTCAATTGCCTTCACCAACTACAAACCATACTAACTTAGAATCTATCTGATCATTCTTTAACCAAGATTTCATGATATTTTATTTTGATTTTATATTATATTTTAGTGCTTGGGTTCTTGACCCCATTTAATGTCACAGACCTATCTTTTAAGTTAGTGATAAAACTTTGAAGACTGGATCCATAAAGGAATATCATAAGAAATTTGGCTTGATAAGCTCGAAATAAGTCATTGGACCAGTTTATTTTACTTTTAGCCTTATTCGATATTCTCGCATGCAAAAAGAGACTTCAAAAATATTTTTCTAAGCTAATTTAGGCATTGTTTGAGTGAAATAAGGCTTATATGAACCAAAAGAAGCCTTAAGCCTTTTATATCAATTTTAAAAGAGAATTGGGCTTCTTTGATATAATAAAAGCTCTCAAGCTCTTTTAAACTCATTTACAAGCCTAGTCCACTAGTAAAGGAATGAAGGTTCCAATTTTAGCCATTGGATCTTTAAGAATAATCTACAAAGCTTGATCTCAACAATTTGTTCAAAAGTTATCACACGGCTAGCATCAATCTCTAACATCTATAAATAGGAGTTTCTCTTCTCATTTAGGGACATTCTATGTATTGCTAAGATTGAGAGTAACATGAAAACTCTTCTGAAACATCTCCAAGAAAGATCAAAGTCTCTATTCAGTAAAGAATAGGTCAAGAAATACCGAGTCTACTTGATTTAATCTTCTGTCATATCCATGCACTTGAGAAACCGAGTTTGTTTGTTTCACCTGTCATGCCTCTCTCTACGATATTTATACACATGTCATCATTATAAGACTCCTTTTGGGTTGATCAGCATGCATTTGGCACCTGATCTACTAGCTATAGTAACCCTACCATAAATTATTTTAAAAATCTGATGGAAAAATAAAATATCATCATCTTCTTCCATATTTCCCTTATTCTTTATACATTTTTCTTGTTCTTGGTTTTGTAAAACTAAGTCTAAATTTCCCAAGAAGTCTCTTTCAAATCTTAGTTTAAATATTTAAGGAACACAAGTCATGATGAATAAAGATACGACAAACATCTAACTTCTAGAATGAGAAATAGTTGATTGTCCTATTCTTCTTCTTCTTCTTCTTCTTCTTCTTCTCCTCCTCCTTTTCTTCTTCTTATGCCTCTCCTCTCTCTCTCTCTCAAACACAAGTCAAACAATGCTCTTAAGATCTAAATTTTATCAAAATTATAAATTTACTCCTAGCAGGGAACCAAGACAAATAAAAATTTGAAAGTGAGTTAAAATAATTAGAATAAACTTGATAAGTAATTAAATCCATGATTTATCAATGATACAATTTAAAAACCCAAAACTATCTAAAACTAATCAATTTGTACATGTGTTAAAATATGAAGTGTAGGATTGTTTTAAGTGGCACAAGATAAAAAAAAAAAAAAATTGCAACTCCCCTTCCCCAAAAAAAAAATTAATTAATTAATTAAAAAAAAAAAAAACAAACCTTAATGTCATCAAACCTATCCCCCCCTCTCTCTTTTATTTTCTTTCGACTACATTTCTTACTCTCTTCAAATCTCTCTCGAGGTTTTATAGTAAGCTCCACTAAACCTAAAACTTACTAGAATTTTCATTTCTTGATTTTTTTTAATTAAAATGATGATATGTTAGGAAAAAAAAACTATTACAACATTGAATTCCTTAGTATAGGTTTGAGTAATAATTAACTATTTAAAGTTTTTTATACAAAATCTTGTTATAAAATTGCTACTATAGTCAACCAAACTACATAATAAATCTTTATAAGGAATAAGATTATAATAAAATTATTATTAGAGCAAACTGAATGAACATTTATAAAATCAGTATTGTTTATCTATTACGAATAATAAGAGCCTTGCCCTTCTTAATATTACAATTAAGTAATAACGGTAGTGTAGTAATCTATAAAGGACCCTAATGTGAACTATTGAGAAATGATAAACTTTAAAAAAGGGTAAGTTATGCTAGAAGGTATCAATGTTTCGAAATAAGTTCATTTAATGTATCAACGTTTCAAGTGTTTAAAAAAAGGAATCAATGTTTTGCAAAGTGAATCAAATAAGGTATCAATGTGTTGTAAAGTTCATTTAAGGCATCAACGTTTGGATTAAGTTTCCTTAATTTTTATTAATGGTCAAATATTAATACCCTATTTGACTTCACTTTACAAAATGTTGATACATTTTCTTAACCACTTCAAATGTTGATATCTTAAATAAATTAATTTTCAAACATTGATTCCTCTTTTTAACTACTAGAAATATTGATACCTTAAATGAACTTACCTCCAAACGTTAATACCTTTCTATATAATTCACCATTTTAAAAAGTAGAATATCTTTAGCTACTAATATATGAAATGCTAAAGTGATCCCTATTTCAAACTACCAATTCAAAACTCTTTATATATATATTCCATGTATATTAAAAGGGTAATATTAAATATAATCTATTCTATTAGAAAATCAATATTTATATCAAGCCATCAAAGTTTTGGAATACATTATTTTTTTTAAATAAAAAGGGATCAAAGAAGCCCGGATCAAACAATACAAATTCTAGGTAATGTTACACCTATCACATCCTGAAACAAAAGATCTTTAATAGACTCAAAAGCTGTATCTAGAATTTAGAGTCCATACGAAATCTACAAAGCTTCTTTAGATAGATGTTCAACACATCTACTTCCTTCTCTACAAGTATGCTAAAATTTCACCTCCCAGTTTTACTCACACATTCGTTTAATAGGTAAGAATAAATTATCCAATTCTTGTTCATTATTACAATGCCCTTCGGAATCTCAACCACTATTTTATTATCAATCTTCTAGTACCCATCTTTCAAGCCAAATCAAGACCTTGTAAGACAACCCATAGTTCTACCCTCAAAGCAAAACATACCACAAATATTAAACACGAAGCCTTTCTGCCATAGCCCTTACTGGTCCCTAAGTATACCTGTAGCAGCCACCTTCCCTGTTGATCTAGTCATTCCCCATCAATGTTCAATTTTTACCATCGTTTAGTAGGTGGAGACCATCTAATCATTTGTATTTGTCTCTCATTCTCTATGTCAAACCTAATAACTTCTTTATTTATAAAAATTATTTCCTTAGATGGCAATCGCTGAAATCGTGAAACTGTACTAGAGAATACTCAAGAGGAAGGGGGGATTAAGTATTTGCCCTAAAAGGCTCAAACAACTAATTTTAATGCAACGGAACAAATTTAACTTTAATAACAGCGGATAATACACAACAGACTATAATATCAAATATGAAAGAGATAAAGATAGAAAATTTGAGTCCATATTTAACATGGAGTTCGGTCCACTTCGTACTCTCCATGATCCACCAATTCTCCAATCGAAAACTTCACAACCACTTTAGTTATCACCACAAATACACACTCAAGCTAGGCAATACACCGTTTTAAATCACATAAGAGATAAAATATTTCCTTTCTCTCTCTAGATACTCTCTGATAGATAGCAGATATAAGAACAGAGCACTAGAATATTTTTCTCTCTCTTTGCAGATATTTACAAGTTAATGAGTAAGAGAATAAGAAAACTAATGATTTGTTTTTTGCAAATAAAAGCATTTTTTCACTTCCACGCTTTTCTTGTCTTTTGAAATCTCCTAAAGACAGAGTATTTATAGCCTTCAAAAATTCAAATATTAGTTAGAGATAACATCTTTAAGTTGCTAAGCATTAAATTCTATTCAACAGCTCTTTTTATCACGCTGGCACATGCTTTTAAACCATTGCACCCTAAATCTTGTTGCGCCACAAAATGTCGCATCCTCATTTTAATCCTCGACCAAGTTTTTTGCTCACGTGGACACCATTGAATCTTGAATTCAAACTTATCGTACCTCAAACTTATCACGCCCTACATTTATTACATCTTAGTTTTGACCCTCGACAAGAGCTGTGTATATTTAAGCTTATCATGCCCTAACCATTTAACACATCGAGCCCTTGACGTGACCCTCAAATAAGACTATGCATTTTTTTAATTTGTCGAGCTTTAGACTTTTAGCTTGTCATGCCTTAAGGATTGGACTCGTTGAGCCCTCAACATGACCCTCAACCAAGACTATCCATTTTTTTAATTTGTCGAGCTTTAGACTTTTAGCTTGTCACGCCTTAAGGAATGGACTCGTCGAGCCCTCGATGTGACCCTCAATCAATGACTCTGAATTTTTAGACTTCTCGAGTTTTGGTCCTAAGTTTGTCACGCCTTAGTGAATGAAGCAATCTAGCTCTCGACTTGTTCCTCGACTAAGACTGTTCATCATTAATTTGATCCTACAAAAACTTGCACAATCTCCACAAAGACACGCAACATACACATATATATTTTAGCATATTATACATCATATTATTTGACTAATTAATTGTTATTTTTTTATAATTAAATAGTTAATTGTGCAACTTATTGTCTCGTCAAAATGCATGGTGCGATGAACGTGGTGGGCCTATAACAAATGGGTCCCAAGATTGAAACCTGGCTCTGATACCAATTGTTGAAAAACTATGCATCACTAGGCTTGATAACATGCACATATTGTGGAAGCGGAAGCCATAAGGTGGGTTTTAAAACCAATTTTAAGCTCACTTAATCAACAATTATCTCTTTTATTTTTTTACGTACAATTACAACAATAATAATAAAGAGATAAGAGAAGGTGACATTTACACCAAATTTAACTTGGAGTTCCGCCTACCCCCAAGTCTCCACGGTCCACAATTGCCTTACAAAAAGAACTTCACGACAATGCCTTATCAATAGAGGACTTCATATTACCTTAACATGAGGACTTTACAAATTCCTTACCAAAAGGACTTCACCAATTACCTACACATGTAAGATTCATATAGGTGCCTTAACACATGAGAACTTCACCTATTGCCTCAAACACAGGAAGACTTCACTAAAACACACAAACAAAACATGTGAATAGTGACTTACAATATTGGTTTACTAAAATCACAAGTAACACTATTCACTTAACAAAAACAAATGCAAAACAAAGAGTATTTTTACATAATATATGTAAGTTAAGCTCTACTCTTCTCTTTGCTTTCAAATAAACACCCTAAAACACTCTATATATATCAGCTTTTGTATGTTCAATAATCGCTTTATCAGGTGGTTTTTCTCTCTTACCAAAGCGCTTGGAGTTCAACATTTTAGTTAAGAAATTTCCAAATTAATGAGATAGATCGAGCATATTTTTCTCCTTACCAAAAGGTGCCTCCATGACTACTGTTGTATGAATTTTTGGGTCAAGATAACCCCTATTATCAAGATGGATCTTCTCCTTATTATTGTCCTTCATATTATCTACAATGGTTGCTGTTTGACTCACTTGATTATTTACCGACTGAGGGACATAGAGATCCATATTTTCTTTTAAACCTCCCTTTTATCCTCCTTAGGCCTTAGCCTATCTTCACTTCTGTTTGATTTATTCTTTGACTATATATTTTTGCTGCCAGCATGTTTGGATGAGTCACCCTAATAATTATTCTTTTCCTTCTCCTGTGAAACTGCCATAATAGACCGCTAACTGATTTTCTCCTTATTTAGTTCATTTTTTCGATTCTCTGCTTCGAAATCCTTATCCATATCAGTTGGAGTATTGAATCTCGTTTGAAAATTTCTTTCTGAGTTCAACCTATCAACCTTGTCTTTCATAATGTTTCCTTTATTGGGTCCTCTTTTCCTATGTTTAAGGGCATGAATCTAGGGCCCTAATTTGTCTTCATCTTTCATCGGAATCTCCATGTTTCTACCATCAGTAGCCATATTCTGCATCTAGTCATTAGCTTATCCTTCTTTAGTCAGGCATTTTCACTCACATGACCATAGATTCCACATTTGTAGCAAACAGAGGGTAAATCTTCATACTCTACTGCTTGTATTCTTCCATTAATTATGATTCTAGACACTAGGGGCTTCTTCAAATCAAGTTCAATTGTCGTATGAGCAAATTTACCTCTCTGAGAAACCATTATATTATAATCAATTTTTATGAATTTTCCAATTGTCCCAGCTATAGCACGAATAACTTTTTTTTGATAATATAGAATTAGTATCCTTGGAAATCTAACCCAAGCCGCCACCATTGAAATGTTTTCCTCTTTGGTATTGAAAGATAGTGTCCAAGGTTAAACTGTTAGGTAGTATCCCATAATCATCCACGGGTCGCTCAATAGTGCATTTGTGTAGTCATCGACATTCTACAATTTTACAAGGAAATATCCATTATCTAAATCAAAAATCTTAATATTCTCTAAAGGCTTCCACAGGTTCATCATTCTAAAAAAATAGCACCCTATAATCAATATTCCTTCTAAGCAGCCTCACTATTATTATCATTTCATCGACTGCACCATGATGATATATACCCTCTTTGAGAAACGGATACAAGGCATATTCCCTCCACATTCAATGAGTACACCTTCATCGTGCATATCCATATCAAAGATTTGATTCTCATTCTTCTCCATCTCCTTTTCTCCATTCAAAAGTTTATCTTTGAAGGAAACACCTCTAGTTTCAAAATTCCCATTAATATCCTTATTCCTTACCTTTTTTGTTGCATGATTTTCATCATTTGACAACGTCTGAGGGGTTTCCTTCTCCAAAGCACCAGAGAAGACGACCTCCATCTCTTTTTATTTTTTTTGTCAAAAAGTAATTTTGGAATACATATTTATAAACATGATTTTTTTTAAGGTAATTGTAGATCGAAAACTTATTATATTTTTGTGTTGCTCTAAGAATGTAAATATAAATTCAACATAATGAGTTTCACCTAAGTATTTCCTTTTATACTATCGTCAATTAAAATATGATGCTTAATATTACATTGCATGATGTATATGTATACTATTATATCTATACGAGTAAAGAATATAGACTAATTGACTATATAATTAATTTCTAAATGTAAAACAAAGCAAAGCTCTATGCAGATCACTCATGTCCCAAAATATTCATGTTTCCAATGACAACCTATAGAGATTGCAATAAGATTTGCTAATATTTCCAAGCATGTGAGACCATTCAATACTTAAAATCCATCATTCCAAAATAACAAACACATAAATGTATTTATCTAGAAGTAATGATATATGGGTGATAGCATGGGTTTACAAATTTAGCAATGTTAAATGTTTCATAGTTAGAAAACATAATCGCCCTATGTGCCAAAGTGGAGTAGATGTTGGATAACTACACATAGGATGAAGACACCAACATAAAAGACTAACCTTAGACTTTGTGAATGGGTCCCATGGTTTCCTTGATATTGAAATTTTTTATAGGGATATAATAAAGTGAAGAGTGACCATCAAGGCATATTTTCTTTCCTCAAACCCCATCTTAAATTGTTTATTCTATATAGTCTTAGACAAATGATTACAAGAAAACATTTGTCTATGTACCCTTATAAAACTTGAAAACAGCTAATGAAAATAGTTCGTTCAAACTAGATAATTGCCAAAACACAAACCTATTGGAAAAATAATTATGTAAATACTACTTATATAAAAGTAATTACTAAAACACCATTTAATATCGCATGTAATGAATGTGAGAATCAATTTCCTATAAGTATCTTATATTATATATGAGATATTTAATTTTCACGAAGGTCTCATATGTAACATGTGACACTCAATTTCTATACGTGCCTCATGTCATACTGTGACATTATGCGGGTATGAAAAATATAATAGTAGAAAAACAAGTATGCCGTCTTATACATATAATATTGTGATGGTATTTTGATAATTATTTTATATGATTTGTATTTACTTAATTTTTATTTGTACAATTGGTAGATACGTATTTGTAGACACCTCGTTTGACATTTATTTTTTCAAAATAAGTACTAATCTTAGTATATACATAATTAAAATAATTGAATTTTTGCAAATTATAAATGTTAAAGCTAGGGATGAAAATTAAAAAAAATAATAATAAATCAATATAATGGATGTGATATGGATAATTAATATAGTATAATATAATTTCAAAATTCGTAAAAAAAAAAAGTTACTGTTCATCGTCTCCTACCTCCGGCCGCCCGATGGGGTGTTTTCAAGTCCATTTTTGACCCGTTTTCAAACCCGTTTTTTACAAAGAAAATACATATTTTGAGACTAGACACGGGTACTTCATTTTGATATATAATTTGCATATTTTCATAAACCATAACTATTTCAAATCCGGACTTGAAATTTGAAAAAAATTTCGTTTTTACATTTCAGAAAAAAAGCTCAAATCTCTGATTTTTTCCCTCAAAACGTGTTTGAACGTTAACATTATAACGTTAATTGACAGCTAATGCAATTTACAACCATTTTAGTCTGATTTTTTCGGACAAAAATTAAAATAAGATATGAAACCCTAGCTTTATAAATAGAAGAAGAAAAAACGAAAATAGAGGACAGAAAGCAAAGAAAAGAAAAATAAAAAAAGCATTTGATATTCAGGAAGTCGAGAACTTCCATTCCCACAAATCAATTTTGCCAAAACCCATCATTACCGACGTTCTCGGCTAAATTGGAGTTCACCGGAGTTCTTACTTGTCGGCCAAATCTTTGCCGGAGCTCCATCAGTTTTGCTCCGCGTTTCATTCTAGCCGATCCTTCCCTTGTGTTGTCATCAGCCAATTTCCACGCATGGATCAATCTTCTCCCTGCGTTCCAGCCGATCTTCTCCCTGCGCGTGGCTCTGCGTCGACCATTAATTCCACGCGCGTCCTCCTGCACGCGAATTGCATCCTCTCCTGCAGGTAAGTTTCTAATCCTATCCTACTAATATAATAATATAATAATAATAATAATAATAATAATAGTAACTATAGTATGATATTAAAAATAGGAAATTAAAGAATAAGAAAAATGAAAATAATTAGTATATGATTATATTTTCAAAATTTGTTATGAATATATTGTGTTTTTTTAAAAAAAAAAATTATTATTATTAGTTTGAATCATGATAGTATAGTCATTATAATTAATTTTTTTTTCTTTTCTTGTTAATAAATGAAATTGTCTTGTTCTAAAAAATTGAATTGAAATTTAGGGTTTATTTATTTATTTATTTTTTTGCCATGATCGATCTTACTATGATAGTGTATAATCCTTGCACCTTTTCTTTGTGATATCGTTTTGTAATATTATGATTTTGTCAAATTTTGAATAATGAGATCTTGCAAATATTTGACATAAAAATTGTATTGATAACTTGATGAAAATCTTGATTTGGCTAAAGTTTGTTTATATCATGATTTTGAAATTATTAAAAGAACCTGATTTGGTTATCAATATGCAATGTAATTAGAAACTTTGATATAATGTTAATATCATGTATGAAGTTTACCTACGTTATTGAATATGAGTTCATATTGTTAACATTGATATCTTTTATTAATTTTATATATGATGATATATTGATTTAATTAATGTGCTTGATAATTGCCATGATATATAATTTTAATCCATTATTCAAAATCTTTTTATCACTTAGAAAAGTCAATTTTTATAAAATTGTTAAAACATAACTCGATAGTCCTTTTTGCATTAATATAGTAATGATTTTGTTTTCTTGTGATAAAATTGTTTTTTATATATATATCATGTTAGGTATGTGTTCATAGAATTTATTAAGATCTTGTTATGGATAATATAACTATAATCATGCCCTAATCATGAGGAATATATGAAATTTTTTAGAGTTTTAGGTTTACAATATTTGAAATTGTGTAATTATGTATTGTAGATTAATATTCCTTTTATGCCATGATATAGTGATACCTTGATTGTAATAATATTGAATTTTATGATTTCACCATATATGAAACCACATTGAAATCTTGCCCTTCATAATGTAATTTCAATGATATATAAATCTTGATTATGCCATGATATTGCTTTGTTGAAATTAGCTGGTTAAATATTGATATTCCTTATAATATTTTTATTCTTGATGATATGTATGATCAATTGATATGCATGATATGTGGTTATGATTTCTTGTTCAAAATTTTTGTCACCTAGAAAAAATCCGATTTTCCATAAAATTGCTAAAACCTAACTTAATAGATTTAGGGTTCATGTTAAAATATATATATATATATATATATATTTTTTTTTCATAAAATTAACAAACTTAAAGCGAAAAGATTTCGAAAAATTTTAAAATTAACCAACAAACTAAATTTTTCTAAAAAAACTACGTATGGTCTGATCCCGATTAGCGGGTACGTAGGCACCTAAATGGGCGACTTAAAATATGTAAAAATTTATTTTTGTGAATTTATTTGATTTGTTTAGTTTAGAATATATGAATATTGATAGAATTTGATAAAATTTGATTAATTTGAATATTTCGAGTTTTTTTTAGATTATATATGATTATTGATGGAATTTGATTAGTATTTTTGTGCTTATTAGACATATGTTTAGTTAATTAGATACTAGTAAATAGTTTAGATTTTGAAATTAGGGTTTAAAAGAAAGCAATTTAAATTTGGAAAGTTGAAGTGGTAACCGTTTAGGTTTTAATAGGTTAGCCCCCAAACTCAAGTTAATTTTGGTTCTCGTTTTCAAAAAACGATTTTTCCCCAAATCAGTAGCAAAGCCAAAATCAACCTACCTATTGGCTTTGGTTTATTTTTTTTCTCGACTTTAGTCAAATGGCGACTCCAAAATATTTTAAAAATTCAAAATTTTCTTTAATTCTTAATCGAGGATTCGTATTGAATGGGTTAGGTTTAGTACGAATCGGATTAAAGAAATTGAAAAACCAAGCTCGACAGTATTACATCCTTATTTAAACACTAACAATAAATGTATGTAAGAAACTAACATGTGACTTAATGAAATAAGACAATCAAAACAAATTTAAACATAAAAAAAAAAGTGTTGAATTTTAAAATAACTCTAAAATATAAACCTGGATTTATCATGTTAGAGTATCGATAATAAACTTGATATGGAAGCGTACTTGAATCTATTGAAATAGTGTAATTGGAACTTTGTGGTAGCTTTGGCCTTTTGCCTTCCATGAGAAGCTTTAAGTTGTTCTAGTGTTTCAAGAGAAGCTTTAAGTTGTTTTAGCCTTCCAAGAAAAGCTTTAGATTGTTTACTCTTCTTAATGATGGAATGTTAAGAAAAAAATCCGTAATTCTCTTTTGGGGACCATAACCCCATATATATATATGAGCTAACCTAGGTTAGTTTTCATTATATCTAATTTGGCCTATCATAAAATCAGAAATAATACTTTGGTCTTTACATATACAAGCCCACACTTTATTAAGATGTATTAAAGCCCATGACCTTATTAGATCACTTAATAGGGCTTGACTTAATATGATAGCCTATAATACGCAATAATTAACATATAAACCCACACAGTTAATTTATTAACCCAACAATCTCCCGCTTGGGCTATATGTGTTATCTTACATTTGTGTATTAGTCAAACCTTATGAGTACACAAAACATTTTCTATCATTGTCGTATGTATCTCCAAGCAATCCCATCCATCAAAGATATTACTAAGGGACCAAAGTGGCCTTAGTCACATTTATCGTAATTAAACCCATCAATGATCACATATATTAATGTGACCAAACGACATGGATCAAGCATAGATGTGTAGCATGGATATTTCATGCAATGTGATCTAAACATGCCTAATTCTACTTGATCCAAACTTATGCCTTGGTGAGATCAATTTAAATAACTTCAAGGAAAAATAATCAAAATACTTTATAATGGAAAACAATCTCAACCTTAAATTTCATATAAATTGTATAAAAAAATGACACTATAATGTGTCTACATTGACAGACACCAAGCAAAGACAAACTCCTACTAAAAATGTATATCTTGAAGATATATAATACCCATATGAGTAACATGCTCGTGAAAAACCTTAGGTGGTTATTCCTTAGTAAGTGGATCCGCAATCATAGAGTTTGTTCCAATGTGCTCTATAGATAATTGTCCACTCTGAACACAATTAAGAACTTGATGTCTATATGCTTTGGCTTTGTTGAGCTCCTGTTGATGTTATAATATAGGACAATCGATTTATTATCATAGAATAACTTTAGAGGTCTTTCTATATTATCACAATGTGCAGCCCAGTGATAAAGTTTGGTGGCCATATTCCATGATTAAAAGCTTCATAAAATGCTATAAACTCAACTGCCACGGTGGAAGAAGCTATAAGAGTTTTCTTAGCACTCTTTTAAGAAATAGCTCCTCGAGCAAGTAGGTAGATATAGCTCGAAGTGGATCTATGACTATCTTAGCATCCCGCAAAATCAAAATTAGAATAACCTACGACCTCTAACTTATCTGATTTCTCATATGTGAGCATGTAATTTTTCATTCTTTATAAATACCGCATGACATGTTTGGTTGCTTTCCAATGAGCTATTCCTGGGTTACTTAAATATCTCCTTAGTATTCCAACAATATATGTAATATATGGATGCATACAAACTTAAGCATACATAAGACTCTTAATAGCTAAAGCATAAGGGATCTTCTGCATTTCCTTATTTTCAAATTGTTCTTAGGGCATTAATCAAGACTAAACTTTTCTCCTTTAGTGACAAGAGTGACACCTGGTTTACAATCTTGTATGTCAAATCTCTTAAGTAACTTTTCGATATAGCTCTTTTGTGATAACCCAAGAATACCTCGAGAATGATCCCAATGTATTTGGATCCCTAATGCAAAAGAAGCATCACCAAGATCTTTCATTTCAAATTTGTTCAATAGAATTTCTTGGTTTCGTGCAATAAGCCTATATCATTAATGGCAAGCAATATGTCATAAACATACAAAACCAAGAAAATATACTTACTCCCACTAAACTTATGATGTACACAATCATCAACAGCATTTATCTCAAAACTAAACGAGATAACTACTTGATGAAATTTGTAATACTATTGACGAGATGCTTGCTTGATTCCATAGATGGATTTTTTTTAATTTGCATATCATTTGCTTTGAATCTCTTAAAACAAAGTTTTTCGGTTGCTCCTTATATACTGTCTTATCAATATCGCCATTGAGAAATGCAATCTTTACATCCATTTGATTTAGCTCAAGGTCAAAATGAGTTACAAGTGTCATAATTACCCTAAAAGAGTCTTTTCATGAAACTGGTGAGAAAGTCTCTTTATAATCAATGTCTTCTTTCTATGTAAAGCCCTTAATGACAAGACATGCCTTGTACCTTTCTATGTTTCCTTTTGAATCCCTTTTGGTCTTAAATATCCATTTGCAACCAATGGATTTCACACCTTTAGTCAAAGGAACAAGTTCCCACACGTCATTGTCCTTCATGGACTTTATCTCTTTATTCATGGCATCAATCTACTTTTGAGAGCTAAAACTTTCCATGGCTTGAAGGAAGTTGATTGGATCATCTTCCACCATTCTAATGTCAACCTCATGTTTTTGGAGAAATATAATATAATTGTCTGGAATCGCACTTTTTTTTTTTTCTCTAGTGGATCTACTCAATGGCACTAGTTCTTGAGGTTGTAGAGTTTATTGTTCTAGAATAATTTTTAGAACTTGAACATGAGGTTCAATGCCAAGTCCAGATCTGGAGTTGTTTCTTGAACAATGTTAGGCATAGTAGCCCCTGATCACTATCAACGACAACTAAAGGAATATCAACATATTCCTCTTCAAAGACAAAGTCCTTAACACTTTCTTCCCCTTGCAAACTCAACATCCTCAAAGAACTGAGAATTTATTCTCTTGAAAATTGACTTAGTTATGGGATCATAAAACTTGTAAACCCTGGACCTTTTCAAAATATCCAATAAAATAGCAACTAATAGTCCTTGAATCCAGTTTCTTTTCATTAGGCCTCTAAGGCCTTGCCTCAACTAGACATCCTAAAATATGTAAGTGCTTCAAACTAGGCTTCTTGCCTATCCAAAGCTCATAAGGGGTCTTATTAGTTGCTTTAGTTGGAACTCTATTGAGCAAGTATGTTGTGGTCTTTAAAGCTTTTCCCTAAAGTGATTCTTGCAAGGTAAAATGACTAATCATGCTCCTTACCATGTCCTTAAATGTCCGATTTCATCTTTCAGCAAAACCATTCATGTTAGGTGAACCTGACATGGTATACTATGGGACAATATTGCATTTCTCTAGGAATTTAGCAAATGGTCTTAGATGTTGTTCACCTGATCTATCATATTTGTCATAGTATTCACCACTACGGTCAGATCTAATTCTTTTAATCATTTTGCCAAGTTGATTTTCAACTTTAGCCTTATAGCTTTTGAACACATCCAATGATTGTGATTTCTCATGAATGAGATATAGATAGCCATATCTCGAAAAACTGTGTATGAACATTATAAAGGACTGCTGACCATTCCAACAAGCTATAAGGAATGGTCCACATATGCCTGTGTGTATAAGTTCTAAGAATTTTGAAGCCCTATTGGCACTACATCTCCTAACATTTGTTTGTTTCCCATTTATACAATTAACGCACATATCAAAATCAATAAAGTCAAGAGGATCGAGAATACCATAGGACACAAGTCTTTCCATTCTCCTTTTAGAGATGTGACCTAATCTCTTGTGTTGCAATGAAGTCGAATTCTCATTGGTTAATTTTCACTTTAAACTTTAACATGTAAGGATTCATTAAAAGAGGCAATTGTATCAAGTAAATATAGATTATCATAATATGATAAAGAACCAGTACCAATCGATTTTAGATCATAAAAGAGACTAAACTTGCTATTTCCAAATGAACAACAATATCCAATTTTGTCCAAAAGAGAAATAAAAACCAAATTCCATCTAAATGATAGTGTAACAAAGTCTCACTCAAGTACAAATAAAATCTAGTTCTTAGCAATAATCTAAATTTTCCTATTGCCTCAACCTCTACTAATTTTGCTATCGCTATCACCAATGTAGATGTATCTTTCACTATCATTGGGCTTTCAACAACTTAGGGATCATAACCCTACATAGACACATTGATGTAAGCCGTTGTAGTAAAATCTTTCAGCCTGACTGGTTCAAGCTCCACAATCCGATCAAGGTCGGGGATATGCTTTCTGAGTACTGAGACATGGAAGACATTATGTATTATTCGTAATAGCAAGAGATCGATCAACCCTTAATGCAAGGTCTAGACTCATGACTCCGAGAACTATTAGTACATTCTCTTACCATGCCTTAAAGTTAGTGCCATTAAGCATAGGAATTGAATTTATACTAGTTGAGATATTTCTAGTAGAACAAGCAACTGAATAGAGAACAAAACAAACAAATCAAAACAAAACTCACATAACCACCGAATTATGCAAATAATAAATTCAAATATTGGTAGGGCCCACCACAAGATACCTAGCACAACATTAATATTTAGTTTTTGGACAGAAATATCAACTTGTAAGTGGTACTCTTGATTTAAAGATCAAATATTGACAATAAACTCCTGTCAGATAACGAGCCTTTCTTTGAACCGACTCGTTATTCACATGGAAAACTATTTATCACCACGGGTACAAATGTAAATCTGCTAAATATTAACATTCCTTCGAGCCAACTAATACCCACATGACTCACATACATAGAACCATCTTCGTATCTACAAAATAAATGACATCCATAAAAGAGACTACTTTGGTAACATTATTTTAATAGTTTATTTTAGAATATTAGACATCCAAAATAATTATAAAAATTTGAATTTAAATTGTCCAAAATTTAACTGTCAATGGTCGATATAAACAGGTTAATTGTTGGACCGGATCAGATTAGTCCAAGCAAATCCTTATCTGACATAATTTTTTTTAACCAAAACCCATAAATAAAAATTTTGACCAAAGCAAATGTAGCGTTTATATATATATATCTGTGCGTGTGTGTATAAATTGCTCGAAACATATCACACATCCATATGCCCGATACCCAAGGCCACACTTGGACGATACTCTCAGAGACCCAAACTTAAAACTTTCAAACTTTTGCATCGATTTTCGAGATTTTGAGATTTTAACATATGTTATGTTCTATCTATTTTCCAGACAAATAGGCATGTATATTAAAATGAATTAAACACCTTAACACATACCGTCAAGTCTAACTTCGGAAAGAAAGGAAATAAGATATATAGACAATCAAATCAATAAATCCATAGATAAATCTAGAAACTTAGATAATCGAAATCGAACCACAATAGAAGTCCATGATTTAATAATGGAATATTTCGCAAACGAACTAATGATTTATTAAAAAAAATCAATCGAACAATAATAATTGATGGCAAAACTATTAAACACCAAAATTCATGTTCTCAATAATCCAAACATGACATAGGTTTTGATACTACTCGTCAGATTTTAGAATGAATCTAAAATGTAAACCTGAATTTATTATGTCAGATTATCAAAAATAAACTTCATACAAAAGTACACTTGAATCCATTGAAATAGTATGATCGAGACTTTGTGGTAGCTTTGGTCTTTAGCCTTTTGCCTTCTAAGAGAAGCTTTTAGGTTGTTTTAGCCTTTCAAGAGAAGTTTTAGGTTTTTTTAGCTTTCTAAGAGAAGCTTTAGGTTGTTTACTGTTCTTAATGATAGGATGTCTAACAAAAAAAACCCTTAATACTCTTTTGTAAACCATAACCCCATATATATATATATATATATCTATGTAACGCCCTAACTTGTTAGTAATTACAACCCGCCATGTGTCATTTCTTATGTAAGATACACAAAGGCTCTAAAACTAAATTTACAAATATAAACATATAAAATAATCTCCATGAACTCTCTCAGATGGTACAATAGAAGGCTTAAAACCTGTAAACAACAATCTTTTTAAACATCTAGTTGATCAAAACTCAGTTGGTATAAACTAAAGCCAACAAATCCAAAAATTCTTTTTATCTCCATTAATTCATAAAAGTCTAAGGAAAACTATTAAATATCTAAAAACATAAAAATCCAAAACCCTTTAAAACAAAATATGAATTCTAACATTATTCTAAAATTTGCAAAAGATCTAAAGGCTCTTTTCTCCAAATCATATCTGCATCTATTCCTCAGCAGGGCAGTCTAGACTACTATCGTCATCCCCATGATCAAAATACAAATCATAAACTATGTCTTCATCACCTGTACTTGAAAAAGAAAGGAATGAGCGAAAATGCCCAGTACGTCAGTCCACAAAACAAATGCATACGCACACACAATATGTATATATATATATATATATATATATCAAATGCAACTTAATCTAATGCAAACAATCAAATTATTATCTTTATTAAGCTAGCAAGACAACACAGTTCAGAACTACTATATATAGTCCCAAACCTGGAGTAACTCAGACCCCATGAAAAATTAACTAACTCTTTGAAAATAGGTAATTATATACGTATATTGGTCATACTGCCAAATCACCTAAATTTACTAGAATCATTTCTAAGTGCAACTCCACCGGGGACAACACCACGCAAAGATCATCAAGGTGCCACACCAGTATCACTGTCTACTAGGTCTTTACTGATCATAGCCACACAATCCCAAGAGATAAATTAATTAGTCAAATAGATTTAGATTCATTATTCATCTATTTCTACAACAAAGCATACAGAAAACTAATCATACAAATACATACAGCAAATAAAGAAAGGTCGTATCTTTTCAATTTTAGAAACAAATCCCCAAAACTACAATCTCCCTTAACAACAACCCACAATCTCCAAACCTTCTGATAATATAATATGAACAAAAACAATTAAAAACTTTAACATGAAAACAAAATCTAACATATCCAATTTCTCCAAAACCCTAACCTTTTAAGAAACTCTAAACTAATACATTCTTCTTCGATTAGTTTTCTCAAAATTCCAATAAAACAGATCTCACTCTAAAAACCCTAATTTTGCAAATCAGCAAAAATAGTCATGTATCATCAAAATTACATCTTATGATAGCTCTAGGTTTATGAAGGTAAACTTACCGTGATTAGATCCTTAAACCCCTTACTAATCACCAAAAGATCAGATCTTGCACGGAACTAGGGTTTGCTCCAACAAAAACTCCTTCAAAATGAAAAAAAGATATGAGAAAAACGAGAGGATTTTCTAGGTTTATGAATGATTTTGGAGAAGGGGAAGCCTAGTTTATATAGAAGACAAGGAATAACTATTTAATAATGCTTTTTCATCTTTAGTAACGTCTCTTTATTTTTAATGATGCCTCTTTATTTTTAATAATGACGTCTCTTCATCTTTAATAACGTCTCTTTATCTTTAATAACGTCTCTTCATCTTTAATGACATCTCTTTATTTTTAATAATGTCTCTTCATCTTTATTTACACATCTGATAACCGATAAAAATTAATTAAATATTAGGACTGAACATAAAACCTGCTTATTTTATATCAAATAACATCTTTGCCCTTCAATATAAAATATTTATTTATATATTACAATCTATATGAGCTAACCTAGGTTTGGCTTCCATTATATCTAATTTGACCCATCATAAAATTGGAAATAATACTTTGGTCTCTATACATATAAGTCCACACTTTATTGAGACGCATTAAAACTCATGACCTTATTAGATTACTTGATTAGGGCCTGACTTAATATGATAGCACATAATACACAATAATTAACATATAAGCCCACATTTCAATGTCGATATGTTAGTTTTATGGTTTTTCTTTAACCTACACCTAAGTTTCATACTTTTCTTTTTCAATCTTACATACCTATATGTATATATACATATATTTTCAGGATGGAGTTAAGTTCAGTCAACTAAAATAATGATGATGATGATGATGATAATAATAATAATAATAATACAAGCATATCAAGCAAAAAATTGCAAAATTCCAAATCATGTAACCAAAAAATTGAAAGAGAAAATAGCAAAAATACATAAAGTAAAAAGGTATAAAAACTCTTTGACCAAAATAAAAAAAAAAGGTATAAAAATTCTAGACTGGTCCCTTTTTTCCCCTTTCCTTTTCCTTTCATTGTAAGTGAAAAACCTAGAGTTAGAATCTACGTGTCTTTATTAAAAAGGACATAACATAAATTTTGATATTGATTTGTTTTAGCAACTAAACCTACACTAGGGAAAAGATTCAATGACTATTACTAGATGAATGACATTAATCATTTCACATAGCATATCATATTTAATGAATCTTTTTTTGATATTTTTCACTCAAGAAGTATTAATTTGTTTTAAACAAGTGATGCTTATAATATATTTTTTATATACTATTAATCATTTCACATACTTATCATATTTAATAAATCTTTTTTATTGTCAATCTTTTTTTTTTATGATTATAATAAAAAATAAGATTTGAACTTGATACTTCCGCTTGAGACACTGCCATTAGCTAAGCATTAAATTTTATATTCAATAATCAACAATTATACGTTAAAAATTGTACATGTATTTACAACGCCACCAGTTTTTTTATTGCCAGATGAATTACTTTATCTTGCAATTCTGCAAAACGACGCCACCTTATTTATAATACGATCTTCAATATAGTATTAACCTTAAAAGACAAACCCTGTCTTTCTCCCACACATGTTAGGGAAAAATAAGAGTGCCCTTGGCCTATTAATATTTGATAACAACCTGTATTAAGGGTGTCCACATAATATTATAAGACCACGTGCAGTATTATATTTAAGATCGTTATACTATCATAAATTTTTTTGGCATATTTTTAATGTATGGTATTTCCAAAAAAAGATAGTCCAAAATTTCTAATATTTTTATTCACTCCTTCAATTCTATAAATCTTGAACCTAAATAATATGAGCGTATGCAAGAATCGAAGATTATAGAAGCATTGAATTTCGAGAATTTTATATGTATAATATATTTTCAAAAAAAAATACACAAAACAAAATTATGGAAAAAATATTACATAAATAGCGTTACTGTATCGCATAAAGGAAAAGTGATGTAGAATTTTATTTGTATTGCACCTACAAGGTGCAATACACTTATTGGTACAAGGTATGTGACCTATAAATTGGTTATTCAAAAAATCAACAATGGAGAGATTCATCTGATAAAATTATGATATTTTCTCATAAAACCGATTGTTTGCAAGGTTCAACTCCACAAGTCTTGAAACTTTAATTATCTTCTAAAGCTATCATTTTTACTTTTTAGCTCAATGAAATTATCTAGTGTGTGTGTGTGTGTGCATGATAAGGAGAGAAGGAAAAGGCTTGGATTGTGGGCTTGGTTTATAGGCTTATTTTAAAATGTTTGGGGCTTGAGTGTCATTGGCATAAAAGATTAGGCTCATTTTACTAATTGAAAATAATAGCATTATTTATACTCTAAAATTTATCATACCAATATATTCAATTTATTAATTGTACTATTCATAACAAATTCACACACTAATCATTTAATACACACATATAAATTAACTTAGCATAAATAATTTAAGTATATTTCATAAATAGATTAAAGGTAGGTAATCTTGAGCCTATTCCTAACTTTAGTTGTGAACAATTATTGGATATTGAGCTTAGAAAGGGATAGCAAGCTTAAACCGATTGTCAAGTATGCAATAATTGTGTGTTACTTACTAGGATAGTAAACCATACTAAGAATTTAAACTCGGCTCAATTGTGTGATGAATGTTGCTTAGCCACTTACTCCAAGAAGTGGCATCCTCAAATTAGGTTGCAAGTTTGATCGCAACATTGGGATGATATAGTAGTTTAGACACTTAGGCCCCATGGAATGCATGGTTAGGCTCGGTAGATTGTCTATAGGAAAATTCCCAAGATTGGGCGATCAACTAGGAGTAGGTATGAAGTTGTAACAAGTTATACGGTATTATGAGACTCTATATAAACGTTACGATGGACCATACATGTTGTTGGCAATGTATGATGTAATGACCAAATGAAACTATTTCATTCTTTTCTTTTCTGGTAATTATGGGGACTTATCAAATCCTCATTTTTGGTACATGATTTACTTAGGTAATCCTACTCCTTTTGTTTGGCAGGAGTATGAGTACTCTTATGCATGGTGGCATTTCTTTGACGTTGGGAATACTTGTTTGCTAGTTTAAAATTTAATTAAACTTAATTTATGCTTGTTGCATTAGCTTTATGCACATATGTGCTTAATTATTGTGTATTAGGCTTCACTACTCACTTTTACTATTTTAGGTGTCGAGGGTCACCATTTTGCAAACATTCACTACAACTCCTTTGGGTATGGGTTTAGTGACGCAAAGGATAGATGTTCGTTCCTTCATAAAATGCTAGAGACCTAAGAGAGTTTTAGTATTAGACTTTCAAATGGTTTTAATTATGTTTAAACATATATTTTTTTTAGGCCTCGTGCCAAACATCTGTACTCGGGTTGAGCCTAGCTCCCCTTTTTTATGATTACTTTCATAAACCATTTTACACATTAAGTTTTCATTTCTCTTTTCCATAAAACGCTTCTTCACATGTTTTATATAATAGATTCTCAATCGTTGACAATCTGTCAAATGACGTTTTGTGGTTTTATCATGGAACATAATCATGATTTCACAACTAAAACTTGATCAGAAACCTATTAAGCTAACGGAAGCCTTGCACATATCACTTGAAAGTAATGCATATGATAAAACAACTACGCTCTCAAGTACCTTGGGCGCAAGGTCATTTCAAAATGAGTCGAATAATACTTATAAGAACCCTTTCTAGAAACATTTTTGTGTTGATGAGCACTTAGCTCGCTCGAATAGCCTATAGAATGTATAGCTTGTATACCTGAAAGAAAACACAGAGACATCAGTATTGTAGTAGTTTAGAGAGGAAAAGAAGATAACATTAGGGTTTGAGAGAATGTCTTATATTGAAAGATTCAAGAGAGATAAAAGAGTGTGGATAGTGTGAATCAGAGTTTCTATAGTAGCATTTGGTTAAGAAATGTAGATGGAGCTCATATTTGAATTGAGTTCGTAGTATATATCTACTTAATATTGATTTGTGTTAGAAGGACATCAAATATAACATCTAATATAAAGGTAGAAATTTTTTCTATATAAATAGTTTTATAAAAAATATATATTCATCAAACACCTAAAATAAATGAATTTTTTCCCAAATGAATTCTAGCGAAAAATAACTACAACAAATGAATAGGAGTGGAACCGTTTAGATTAACTTTTATAGTGTTAAAATTTTTTTTTTATTTAAACTAAGTTTTAAGAGTTCCATGTTTCTCACAATTTTCTCACAGGCTCATAGTATATTGGTAGATTATTAATTAATATTTTTTATAGTTTATAATATAAATATATCAATGATATTAAGTTATTAACAACAACTATGATATTGTCCATTTAATGAAATAATAAAATTATTAACAAAGAAGGAAAGAAAAAGAAAAGTCTCCCTTTTCTTCCTCCTAGTCCCTCTAGGGTTAACCGACACCCACGCTTTCTGAAAATACTGTGCAATCAAAATACACGTGTAGAGAGAGAGAGAGAGAGAGAGATCATCGATGGCGTCGAGAGACAAGGACCCAACGACACCGCACCACCAACCGCTTCTTAGCAGCCTTGTCGTCCGCCCTTCCGATAGTGATGCGGGCGGTCGAAGTGGTGGAAGTGACTACGAGCCTGGCGAAGTCCGCCGTGATCCTCCTCCTTATTCTCGCTCCGATCGCTACTCCGGTGACGCTGGTTCGTTTCTAGATCTCCAAACTCTAACCTACTTCTACACCTCTATTAACTTCGTCGTGTTTTTAATTCACTGATTTAGTGTAATCCTGGCTATAAATTGTCAATTTCGATTTAATTGGTTTGAATTGAGGTTTAACTTGCAAGATCTGAGAAATATTACTCTCAGTAACTGTTCCTTACTGTTAGATCTACGTAAGTACGTGCTGAACGACTTCGATTTACTTTTGCTCCTTGAAGTTTTAAATTTTTATGAATCTATGAAATTGACAAGGTTAGGTTAGATAAGGACTGAAGCGCTTTTGTCGTGAAGACGGTAATATCATGGGAACATTTTTCGAGTAAAATTTCCATCTGGAAATCCATTTATGATTGCTTAATTGGAGGCAGATTAGAATTAGGACTTAATTACTGACTCTTTGTGACAAGTTGAGCCCATATTGTTGTTGATACTTAATTTTGTGGAAATGTGTTTTTATTTTTTTTTTCGCCGTAAATGTTCTATAGATTCGAACTTGAACAGTAATTTTTATACATAATGAATTATTTATTCTCACTGAATAATTCTTTGCATTAATGTTTATGGAACTTGACTTGATATTGATTTTTGGGAGCTATATTACATCTTGGACAGTAATTACTGGTGCACAATGATTACTCAAGTTCATATGATTTTATAATTAGTTAATCTTGTGGAAACATTCTTTGCATTCTTGTTTATGTGGGAAATCTATCTGATATTGCTCATTGGGAGATGGATTAGATCTAGGATTGTAGTTTTTGGCACTTCATGGCAACATTAGTGATGGAACGTATGATCACACACTTGGATACTTGAGTGAATACGGTTTACTATAGAGAGCAATAGCAAAATGGGACTCATATAAGTCAACTGCACCTAGTGGAATTAGGACCTGACCTTTTTGTTCACTAGATCTTGTATGTTTTTTCTACGGAAAATTCTATTGTTCCGTACCTATCTTAACAAGACCGGACCCATTAAATTATTGAACGGCTTAAATCTATACCCAATTATGATCGAACCAGCAAAATGTGTATTATATTAATTTTTATAATCAATATAATGTTAAGATTTAAAGTGGATGGTCCCGTAACAGGACTGTAGATTTTCCCTTTTCTTTTGACCCCAATTGGATGCAAAATGACAGTCCACTGTGGCACAACAATTAAGTAAATCTCTCTCATGAGTAATTGCTAAGAGAAATATGGTAGCTTATGCAATTTTTTTAAAACTATTGTTTGCATATGGTTTGGTTGCTTTGGCTCTGATGCTAGTTTTTTGCTTGGAATTGGATTTCATTAAATGTGGAAATTGTCTGGTTAGATTCATTATGGTCAAGAGACTCGAAATCCCAAATGTTTTATAGGGGGTGAAAATATATATAATATGTTTGATTATTATATTTAGGGTGGTTTAGAAGGAAAGAGTTGTGTCTATGGACAAGAATAGCTTCCTTTTTCCTTTTTTTTTTCCCCTGCCAACAAAGAGAAAATGACAAGCTAAATGCCTCTACTTTCAATTTTTGGAATTTAATGTCTCATATTTAAATATTGGTAAATTGGTGTTTGTAATTTTAAAGAATGTGCGATTCAATGTCTCTATCAAATAATATTTTATTGACATTTGTTTTGTTGATAGAATAATATCAGACACTTGGCTAAAAGTTACCAAAATCTAATAATGCAACACTAAATTGTCAAAAATTGCAAAAATGTTGAAAATATAGACACTTGGTCTGTCATTTTACTATTATCAAAATAAACGTCTGTAAAAAATTATTTAACAGAGACGTTGCATCGCACATAATTTAAAAATAGAAGCATTGATATGCCAAAATTTAAAGATCAGACACTAAATTCTCAAAAATTGATAGTATAAGAACTTGATTTGCCATTATCCCACCAGCAAAAGTTTGATTTAAAATAGCTGTATGGAACAACTATCTTTCAGGCTGTCTGAATCTCTGGATGCACTCACCAATTGGCTGGTTCTCTTTTAGGCTGCGGATGATGCCTTGAGCATGTTATGATGGTAGATTAATTAATTATGATGTTAACTTTCCGATCATTTGAAATCTATGGAGTTGATAGTTGTGGCCACCTGTGAAAGATGTATGATTTTTTTTTTTTTTAATACATCTAAAAAGCTAATTGATATGTTTTAGTAACACTAGGCTCAAATGGGATCTTGTTAATTTCATATGCTCTACGTCGTATGGATCTGGTAGCACTTTTCACCTCAAACCGTAAATAAACTTCGCTGTTGTCTGTTACAGCTTTGAAAGTTGCCTGCAAGACCTTGCTCTTGATGAAGGCACACGGATGTTAGTCCAGTCTTAATATCATGGTTTGGCGAGAAATTTAAATTTCAAGGGGTTGTTGTGATTTTGGAAATGCTACCAGAATGAAATGGATTATATCATGGTATTACTAGATACGTTTTGGACTAGGGGAAGGCTTCCTCTGAGCTATTACTTTGTACGGGCTGTTGCATGAACAATGTCACAGCAAGCGAAGCTCAGGATGGGTTTTTGGATGATATGACTCTTGGATTGATTTGTGTTGGTGGACTTCATGGGCTCATTTAAGGCAATGGTTTGATGGTCATAGGGAATTGCATGTTTTCGGGTTTGTTGGTAATTATGGCTGTTTGTATTGGTTAGAAGGCTCTTGTCTGGTTGGGGCCAATGGCTGGAATTGGAGGTTTCCCTTCTTTACTAAAGTTGTCTTGATATTTACCACTCAATGTCTTACTGAAAAGGATAATTTGAAGCTGTTATGGGCTGGCATATGGGTTGTTTTCGGGACGGGATAAATGTACTTACTGGGTATTTGAGCCGTAACCGTTAGGGTTCTCTTTACAGATGAGTTTAAAGGGTTACTTTGGATAATATAATTCTAGAAATAATATTTGGGTCCCTCTATATATATATATATATATATAGGTGCTCTGTCACATTGACATGCACTTATTTCATTAATCACGTGGCATGGGTGGAGGTTGGGGAATTTTGGTATCATTTCATTTGTAAGACTTCTTGAAAGGTTACTTGGAAATTAAATGTTTGATGGGCATTGAAATGTATTCTGTTTGCGGAAGACCTTTTTGCTGAATTATGTATGGTGGTTTCCTTTTGTTTTCATATTTGTCTTCCACTCATGGATGGAAGTTGGAATTCATTATGAGGAGCTTAAGGGTGGCATGTTTTCTTGCGATTATGTGCTTGACTTCCAGTAGTTTCAAGTATGGGAACAATGGGTTTTGACTGGAGATGCTTACTTTAAGGTTTGTGTTCTGTGTTTGTGAGGAATGGGCTCATTATAGATGGAAATAATTTGTGATTAGCACTTCAATGAATTATCCTTGGGCGGTCTCACTTGGGTTGTGCTGTCATTGCAGGTGAATTAAACTGCAAGTCATAAGTTTATGTTGCTTGGTTTCTTTGGTTGTTTGGTATGTTTTAAAGGTGTTTTCTCTTTTACTCTAAACTGCAGATTTGATGACTCATTTAATTGTTAAAAGGTCTGGTTTATCATGTCGTTTTCTGTTTGCAATGACGGATTCCTCGTAACTATAGGTGAAGATGTATCTCAAGAATGTAATGGTTTGTGTCTATTCATCTATAAGGGTAATGTGCAAGACTTAAATTTAGAATCAGTGGGTATGCTATTTCTGAAGGTACTGAGCAGGCAACAAGCCCAAGTATCATTGCTTGGTTTATGCTTTCTCGGTTTCCTGATAAATTGTTGGCAAAGTGAGTGACTTTCCTGAGAAGTAATCATGGGGAAACAACTGTCTTTGCTCTAGCAGACTAGCATTTAGTTTTTGTGTTACATGATCGGTGGAGCTGTTAGGACAGCTGGTATCAGTTGTTGCAAATACAGTTGATTGATTATATTTGGCATATTCATGGGTTACATGTGCTGGCTGTAGTCACCAAATTGTACTTACACATTTTATCTTGGTCGGGTTTGATTGTGGACTTTACTGGCTATGTTCCAGGATATAGAATTCGTGGAGGTTCTATATCTCCTGGTCGTCGTAGGGAGTCTGATCGTCACTTCAGTTCTCACTATGATCACCCATCACGTGGCCGTGAATTTGGGAGCCGAAGGGAATTTGGTAGGTACCGAGACCCTTCACCCCCTTATGGTAGAGGCAGGGGAGGCAGCAGGCCTTATGGCAGGGGCTTTGACAGGCCTGGAATGGGTCGCGGACTGTTTAGAGGTGAAGGGATGGGCAGAAATAATCCTAATGTGCGTCCCAGGGAAGGAGATTGGTACTGCTCAGATCCTATGTAAGTCACAAACTTTCTACTGTACTTTTCTTTCTATGATGCTCAGCTTATGCTTTGTTTAAGAAGATCCATAAAACTGTGCAGATGTGCGCCGAATGGCTATAATGTTAATTTTAATATATTGACCTGTTTATCTCTGTCAAACTCATGATAGTGCATATAGCTTGGTTCTAGCCAAATTTTATGGTTAGGTTTCTAATAAGGCAGCTTAAGAGCATCCAAATTTTCAGTCTGTCCTAAATTATGCTTGATATGGTAATTATGCTTAATATGGGAAACACATGAATTATTGCTGTCACCTGTTTTTCGAAGTCCTGCTGGAGAATACTTATGTTATGATAAATTGATATGTTTTGGTTTTCCTTTATATAAATCATTAATCTGACAAATTTGTCCACCTGTTTACTTTGGCTCTTAGGTGTGGCAATTTGAACTTTGCAAGGCGGGAATTCTGCAACAACTGCAAGCGGCCTCGCTATGGGCATAGGGATAGCCCTCGAAGGGGCCATCTGGGTCCACCACCTCCATTTGCATCCAGGCGTTTACCTGGACATCCTTTGGATCGGTCACCTCCTAGGCCCTTGAATGGATACAGGTCTCCACCTCGTGCATGGGCCAGGGATGGGCCTAGAGACTTCCCAGTTGGTGGGCTGCCACCTCCCAGGCACGAGGGCAGGTTTCCTCCTGATGATTACATTCGGCGGGATCGCTTGGACTATCCTGGAGATGATTACCGAGGAAGGAATCGGCCAGGTGCAGCAGATTGGGATCACAGAGACCGTGGAGGGGAGAGTTTGCTAAGTGAAAGGAAAAGCTATGAAAGGCGGCCTCTGTCGCCTTTGCCACCTCCTGTTCCTCCTAGCCATGATCGCTGGGCACGTGATGTTAGAGAGAGGAGCCGCTCTCCCATTAGGGGTTTGCCTCCACCAAAGGACTATCATCAGGATTTACTTCTAGATAGGGCACGTGATGAACGACGTGGTCCAGGCAGAGAGAGGATAGGTGATCCATATTAGTCTATGGTACTTATAATTGTAGCTTATCAAGAATTTCAGACAACGTTGCAAAACTAAAGAATGGTTCTCTGAAGTTTTTGTCTGGTCAAGCAGGAAGGGGGCTAGTGTTGGTGAATTAATGTGCTTTGTAACTTTCAGATTATAATGTCGTGTGTATGATCCTTTTCCCTTTCCGAATCTAGTGGAAAAGCTGTTGTCAGTACCTTTACATCGATTAGCTCTTTGAGGTCATGGTATTGGCACTCCCCTATTATCATGACTACGGGTCAAATCTATTACTAATAGATGGCTGGTTATGGTTAATGGTTATTGCCATTCTGCAGGTGGGATTTTCCCTTTTATATCCGAATGATTTGGTTCCTGTTCATTTCTTGATCCTTGTGAAAGGGGTATAAATGATTTCTCCAGTCTGATGGGTATGGTTAAATTTTTTGCTCCACCCCAATGGGATTATCATTTGGCAGCCAGCAGGAAACAGGAATGGAGGCTTTGTATGTGATATCGGCTTTAAAGTTCCATTGACCGAAGTCTTGCAGCAAATTGGTCAGTTAAACATGTGCAAGTGCTCTTCATGTCGAGAAAAAGCTAGATGGTCCACTGGACTTTCAGCCACGAGCCATCAACGACGTCTGACAACTACAAGCCATCGATACCACCAACTAACGTTGCAAAACTAAAGAATATGCAAGCCACACCACAACCATTCCTACGAATCATGAGCTACAAACCTATACCCACAAGTGTGGGTTTGGACTAAGGTTGGTTTGGCACTAAGGTTGGATTCATGCTAGGTTGGGTTTGTGCTTGCAATTGGGTTCCAAGTGCACCTAGGTTCTGGCATCGGGTTGATCGAGTTCACGTTCACACCACTATGGGGTTCAACTGAGGTCATAGGTTCGCCGGGTTTAAGTAGCTTGGGTGGTTAAGCTCACGTCAGTTCACCTGACTTTGGGCTGATGGGTGTCATGGGTGTCATGGTTCAAGGAAGAAAGTAGCAAAAATCAAAAGAGAAGGAAGGTAGGAAAATAGTTTGCCTGGCCTCTGCACCTCTTTAAAATCATCGTTATAACTGCTTTTAGGTCTTCGTTGATCACTTCGGCTTAATTAAAAGGACTTCTCTTTCTCGCTTTCTAGGTTTCGAAATATAATAGTCAGTTCTTGTGAATGACTTTGAAGCTCATCTCTCACTTCATTCGAGCATATTCTCTAACCTCTCTAACTAGACGAGCGTATCCTATAACCTCTTCTTATCGTCCGAGCAACTATCGTTTCTGGTCCTATCAAACCAGTCACTTCATACCTAGTTTCGTCAAAATGAAATCATAGTTGTGAAGAATTCATAAAGAACTACTCCCGATTGATCTTACTCGGGCCCAAATAAAAAAAAAAACGTTTCGATGGGAAAGGATCCAGAGCGTGCACTTCAGGCACTTAAGGAGAAAGTCTACGAAGCACCACTAAGGGTCATGCTAGACTTTCATTGACCGCTTAAGAGTGATCCATCTTGATGATGAATTCTACGATAAAAAGAAATAGAAATTAATCGTTCTATGTCTGGTCTAAGGATGGGAAGCCTAGGATTTCGTTCCTCTTTATTTATTTATTTATTGAGATCTACCGCTGATTATATAATTTATTCTCATCGGACAAGATAACAAGTTATTATATGCCTATTGTGATATTTTGTATAATAAATAAAGTGAACGGGTTATCATGGTTTGGTTGGTTAATAAATGGTAGGCATTTGCAAGTTGAAGGGCGTACTGGTGATTGAAAAATTAAATTGAACAAAACGGGTAAATTGGTTTGATTTTTTCAGTTTATGTAATTATCACTATAAACCAAATGTTGAAAAAATAAAAAATATATATAAATATGTATATAGATATATATTCTTATGTTGAAACTAATTCTATGAAAACCCATGATTGTCGTTGTGCATTAAAAATCATATCCAGCAAAGGTGGAATAGATCGTCCAAACCAAATTAATCCATATAATAAAACAAACTAGACTAAAACTATGGTTTTTTTTTTAAAGCAATTTTGTTTAAAATTTTCTTAATTGGAACACTTTCATAAATTATTATTAGTTTGGAGGATATATCAAACCAATTGGTAAAACCAAAAATCAATCCATAAAACCAAATCAAACTGTGTAAAAAAAAAACAATAATAATATGATATCTAAACTTTTTAATTTGTAACAGAATAATACCTAAAAAAATTGAACAACAACGATACTCAAACTTTTTAAAAGTTTCACACATAGCATCTTTGGTAGGAATCTAACGATCTGTCTAGGTTAATTAATGGTATTTTAGCTAAGTGGGACATATAGTATTGGCAAATTATCAAAGAGAGAGAAGCTTCATCCTATTTTCTTCTAAAAACATCAATAAAAGAAATAATTAAAACCCTTAAGTAGCTCTCTCTCTCTCTCTCTCTCTCTCTCTCTCTCTCTCTCTCTCTACCATTGAAAAATGGGGATAATAACAAGTTAAGTGCTTGTACTTTTAATTTTAGTATCCTATCTTTAGATTCCGATAAGTTAATGTCTATACTTCTAAAGTATATGTGATTTCGTGCCTCTGTTAAATAATATTTGATGGATATTCATTTTGATGATAGAATAATGGTAGACCAAATGTCTATACTTTTAATTTTTAGCAATTTTTTAGTAGTTTGGTATCACATCTTTAGATTTTAGCAATTTATGACCAATTGCCTATCATTATCCAGTTATCAAAATGAACGTTTATCAAATATTATTTAGCAAAAGCACTAAATCGCACATACTTTGAAAGTATTGAAAATAATTTTGTCAAAATCTAAAAATGAGACACAAAAATTGTCAAAAATTAAAAGTAAAGGCATTTGACCTATTTTATCCCTTGAAAAATGTCCAAACATGTTTCTTGATGGTACCAAAGCTCTTAAATTTTCTAAACAAAATTCCTGTAATTCTTCTTAAAAGCATTTATTTTCAATTGCTTTCATTATGACTTGACTTTGCTTTGCTATAAAATACTTAGGAAGCCTTTTTTTCCATTCCTAATATGCTCAACCAAAGGCCTTATTGATTGGAGTTTTAAAACTTACTTTCTTATGATTTTTGAAGGGAAATAAATGTCAAATTTGCTATCTAATTTTGCATAGAAATTGAATTTGGTACCTAAATTTTAAAGTGGTCAATTTAATACTTAATAAAACTTTTTATAGTTATTTTTACTACCTCTTGTTTACTGAATTGAAAGGAACAATATATTATTGAATTTTTTTTCTATTTTTTGTAATATTATTTAACGCTAATAGGCTACTTCTTTCATGTTAGGAAATGAAACAAAAAAATGTTAGTGATATAGTAAAAACAGTCATAGAAAGTTTGATTAGGAATTACTTTGAACTACTTCAAACTTCAAGTACCAAATCGTATTTTTATGTAAAGTCAAGGTACCAAATTTGAAAAATTTCCCTTTCTTTTTCAATTTTTTTTTTTTGCTCTCTTTTTTTTTTTCTTTCTTTCTTTTTTCTTTTCTACCAAATACTTTTATTTATGATATATACCTATATTTATTTACCTAGAGGGTTTCCTAATTTATTTTCTTAATTTTTTAGTTTTCAATTTTTTTATTTTTAATTATTATTGCTTTTTTTTCCTATTTTATAGCTGTTGTAAAAAATGGAGTCTCGACAGTCATCATTTTGAGCCACTAAGTTGGACCAAACATTTTTTAATTTTGCAGAGTGTTGCAAAGTAACAGTAAGGGTCATTGCATTTGAAATTATGCCATGCTCATCTACATGGAAGGGGCATGATTATTACTATTTACGCGTTTTGAAATCTTTGCCATTTTGACAAAATACCTAGTAGATTTCAAGAAGGTAAGAGAGATTGGCTTTTCATCATTTTCCATAGATAGTGCCAAAACGTTTTCACCTAAGATTTGCTGATAGAGTTTATTGGGTTTGGGATTAGCCAAAGTTGGACTTGCAAAACAAACTCAAGTTGGTGGATATCGAAAGGTTGCCTAGTATAGCCACTTCAATGATTAAGTCAATAAGGTATTATAGGTGTTGGATAGTTATAGTAACAAATGGGTAAATTACATCAAAAAGTCACAACAATGTTTCGAGTGGTTAAAAAGAAGTTACAATATTTATAAAAGTAGGTCAATTGATGTCATTATTGATACGTGTCACAACGTGTTAGATCTTATAAGTTTAATTAAGTATTTCTTCTATTGACGCATGTCAATGGTGACTTTAATTGACCCACTTCTTCAAATATTGTGACCTCTTTTTAACTAATTGAAACATTATGACCTCAAATGAATTTACCCATAAATGTTGTGACCATTCTGGTGGAATCTACCTAGTAACAAAGTGTAGGCTAAATGTTACCAATGATCCATTAACAATATTCCATGTAGTATTTAAGGAGGCGATTGTGGGCGGTTGAGGCAAACGGAGATACATCATGCAGAACATAAGGGTAAATGGCAATTACCGAAAGAATAGATGTTAAGCCACTAAGCCATGTTTTGAGATTCTTAGGTGTGGGGTTTAATGAATCTAAACCTAGTTAAGCCAAGTGAGTAGGGCATGTGTAGGTTGATTGTGTCTGAGCAAACATAAGGACTTGTGGGTTTGCTTGGTTTTGAAGTCTTACCCTTGATATGATGCAAAAATTGGGCCATGGATAGTCACATCGGCTCATATCCTAAACATGTTTAACAAGGCTGGAAGATCTCTTCTCTTAGTTTATCCATTAGGATCGAGTCTAATATTTATACAAAAGAAAACACTTGCATAAGTTCATATAATGAATGTCACATGAAATTAACTTTTATATTTATTAAGTAGATCTTAAATCTTTTTATTGCAACAAGTTGAAGAATTTTTACGAATATGTAAATGATTATCTAATATTGATGCATAAGCACACAATGCTCAAATACTAACAACAAATCCTTGTCATCATTAAAATAATCTATCAGACTATCGTTAATAGTTATTTATAAAATGAACTTAAATATGAAAAGTAGTAATTAAAACTTCTCCAATCCAACAAAAGTTCTATTAGACTTAATAGCCATAGTCTTGTAAAGGTAAAACAAAGCTATTTGTTTGGTTATATTGTGGTTATTTTGACATTATATTTTTGTTATTTTCAAACATATGTTTACAAAGAAACAGATAGGAATGAAAAACTATCAGTTGTACTCATAAACTAACCAAACAGATATGATACAAATATGATGCAGACAAGTTTTAATTGTAGATGGGTTATAGATACAATATAGATAAAAACCAACAATCTAAACAGAATCTAATTAGTCTTTTAAATTCAAATAATCCCCATGATCCTCCTCATGGATGCTAACATCCCCTTCTCCATAGGATAAGATAAATTATACAGACACCCCTTGAAAACTATTAAAATTACACTCACCCCCAATTTTTTTAAAAGTGTGCACTTACCCTTCTCAAATAGAGGTTAATGTACTTATTTTAATGAATGTGTATAGTAAATTTGACTTGAATAAGAAAATATGAAAAGTAAATGCCATGTCATACGACCCATTTTATAAACCAATTTCTTGGATCCAAATACCATTACTATTGAAAAAACAAAACAAAAAGAAAAAAAAAAGGATTTAATCCAAAAGATAAAAAAAATAGAGGGTCACTTATAGTGAAAAAAAAGTTAGATCTTTGTTTTAGTGTTCAAGGAATATTGATGATAAACAGATAAATCTTTATTTTAAAATATGTGATTTAATCCAAAAGAAAAAAAAATTATGTCTTTTGCAATGATTTAAGGGATTTTTCTATTGCAGATACAACAAACCAATTCTTGAGGAGCTAAGAAATTATAAGAAAGAAACTCTGTAAGTGATTTAATGAAAAAAAAAGTTCTAGATTTGTTAAAAAAAGATGTCTTTTACAATGATTTAAATATGCTTCTATTGTCTGTTACATTTTTTAATAGATTATGAAGACAAAGTGTCACATCCTACAGTGCTCTAGTAGTAATTATGTAACATGCAACAAACTAAAGTCATAGATATTTATATTAATTTATCTGTAACTTTCAGAAATGTACATGAACATAATACAACTAGAATATTTTGTGCCATAGATAGCTATGAAAGGGTCAAAAGTTGATTAGAATAACAACGATATTGCATACATATAAGTCGCATACAAGAATAACAATACATAAAGTCCTTGATCATTACATCATAATACTATAATTATACAACTATTGCTAATAGTCTCCAAAAACTTCATTAATTTATTAAATTTACATTCATTAGTCGTCAAAAACTTCTCTACAAATACAATTATTCTTTCTCCAACTCATGTCTAGACCTCAGTGATATCTTATACTAGTTTCAACATCTTAGTTTGATCCTTCCCCTTAATTCTTGTAATGAATATTCTATATGAGCATGAGCATAATAAGCTTAGTAAATAACCAAATTTTATCACAACTCAATCAATATCAAGCAAGTTTAATTAATAAACATATGTAATGCAACAATCAAGTATATGCAACAACACATAGTTTAGATGGCCAGAATCTAAACCAATGGAGATTTATACCCTCTGTTAGGGGTTAAATGATCAACTCAAGTAATTCACGCCCAGGAGAAACAAAGAACTAAGGAAGAAGATATACTTTTCAAACGCATTTACTATTTATATATATATAAATAAAAGTAATATTATCTTGATTTCACCATAGAAGTCAAAAACTCCACTAAGTATTCACCACCTCAAAATCAACTCTCATCTAGTGATGTCCTTCAACGTCTACTTAGTTCCTGTAAGGCTGACAGCGCAAAGGTAATCTTAACCAGATTTACTAAATATAATAAACATTACCCCAGGGTTGAGAAGTTAATACGTGACGTGAACACCATACAAATGCAAGCTATGCTATCGTATAATACATGTCTGATTTATTTAATAGTCAGTCAAGATTTACATTAGATTTCTTCGTGACCAATTAATTTCCAAACAATCAGCAATACACACTACACAATAAAAAACAAGCAAATAATTATCACTTTTAGCATTAAAGATTGTCATTCACTTAAACAACATATAACATACATTATTTCCTAAACCCCATGCATATAATCAATTACAGTTATATTTAGAAACAAATGCTACTACATTACAGTCACAAATAGAGTGAGGAGATTCAAGTTACTCACCTGTAAACCTTAGCTAATCGTAATGGTAGTCTATTGGAAAATCTGGATCTTGATTCATGGCTCTAATAAAACAATAAACATATATTATTAAGAAATCAACTATATAAGAATTTTTATTAATGCCTAGGTGTCATAGACTCATGTCTTAACTTCATTAATTTATTTATCTTTAAGGAATTATAAGGCTCTACGAATATGATAGAATTTAAAGATTTTGATATATTAAATCTTAAGAAAAAGCCATATTTTTGAATCGCGGGGTGTTACAATAATCACAGGGTAGACAAGGTGACAAATCGTGTTCATTTGTATAACTCATAGCTTAAACAGCGAGTGTGATCCAGGCTAGGGTTAGACAAAGTGAAGAATCGCGATTATGTATAAAAGTTACAGCGCGGGTGCAATTCTGACCATGGTTGAAGCTATGCTTAACTTCAACTTTCCCAAGCTTTCTTCGTTCAAACCGTGGTATACAAATATTGGCACGACTTTAGTTGCGATTTGCCTCATGGTTAAACAACAACTCCTTTTTACTTCACTTAGTAAACTAACTCCTCCTTAAGCAAATCCATAGTTAAAATACAGCTAAAAGACTCATTTAACATGATTATTTTAAACATAAGTATATCTAACAAATCTACCAGTTAAACTTAAAACTATCAGTCAGTCATTTAATCATGGTTTGAGTATGAATACTTAGAATAATATTTCTTTGTTTTACTTCATGAGCTATCACGTTTGTATTTGTTAAGTAAAGTGTTACTTGTTTATAGGTCCTTAGCAGTTATGCTACAACTTTTAAATACAAACAAAGTTACAGGATAAGTTGACACATATTTCTATTATTTTTTAGTAAGTTCTATCTTAGTTCATTGACTTAACACAACTGCTAAGCTTAGTGTTTTACTCCTAATCAGTAAAACATGTGTGTATCCTAATGTGTTCGCAAATATAACTTGCCATCGCTTTAGCAATAAAACTTACCTTAGTTTCACATACATTTTTAGTGTGATTGTTTTACTTCCTTCTTCAAGAATATTGGAAGCAGTGTTTAAGATGTGATTTCTTAAAGATTTTCTAATGTTGAGAGTAAGGGTTTTGAAGAAATAATTCGTACTTTAGTTGTAAATGCAGGTAAAGTGAAAATAAAGGTTTCACACAAAAGTGACAGTAAAAAAAGCTTGTGTTTACCTAATTTTATATTTGACAAAAGATATTTTGTACTAATTACATTAAATCATATTAATATAATAGATTTTTAAATCTTTAATATTTTTCTTATGGTGATATTAATGTCCAGCTATTGTAAATTTTCAAATTACAACTGCTTCCTTTCATAAGTAAGAAAAACAGGATAAACTTGGTTTGAAAAAAATGTAAGCTAGCATTTAATGTTGAAAACTTTATAAAAAGTGGACAAGTCTACCCTTGTCGTGAATGTTATGGTAAAAAAGAGTTTGCAAGACCTTTATGAGCAATTTTAAAACAAATTTAAGTGCAAGTAATGAAAATTAAAGTCTATAAGGAATATAAGACGAGAAATTTATGATATCTTTCGGGTATTAATTATTATACAAGCAAATCATCAAATTTTCAAGACAATGAAATTAAAGACGTAGTTTAGATTTTAAAACTCATAAAAATAAATTTTCAAGTAATATTTAGTGTTTTATATTCATGCAACTTACTTCGAAACTAATATTAACCACCATTATACACTAAAAATCTAGTAGATTACAATATATTCAAGTTTAAAAACTATATTTAGGTTTAGAAAAACTCAGGTACTACACAAAGTTTCTTGAAAAAAAAAAACCTTTTTACTAAAATGGTTTGCTTTTAAGATCAAATTATTTTCTTTGAAAAGTCTTCTATATCCAAACCTTTTTCGTTGAAATATTTGCTCCTATGATCTTTCATATTCGCCAGTAATATACTCATTTTCATCACGATAATAAGTACTACAAGAAAAGCACTCTAAGTGATCATGGAATTAGATGGCGTTCTCAAAATTATGTTTCTTTTTCTTTTTTTATTAATATGTTCCACAGTGTTTATCAAGTTTTTCTTTTTGTTTTTGCAATGGTATTTACTTCAAAAAAATAGTTTGTAAAACTAGGTAATACACCATGTAGCATCAAGTCATATTTAATATACACATAGACAATAATTCATTAAAATAATCTAAAAAATTTTGGGTTTGTATAATTTTAATAGTTTTGAAGAGATGTCTATACAATGTACCCATCATATCCAAGATCAATATAATTATTATGTCATTGGCATAAAATATTAAACCACAGGTATGAAATCATTGCATGCAATCACATAAAAAATACAAAACCATATGTATATCTATAATCCTAATGCAATTGACAATTCATGCATCATAAAATATATTTAATTATCAATATGAGTTAAACCCTATTAAGTTCCTATTTTTATAGAGGGACACCTAGTGAGGTGCCATTAGATGATTCTAGAACAAAATAAGGTAACCTATGTCCTCAAAAATTCGTAAGTAATAGTCTTTTCAATTGCACTAAAATTTTTCTAGAGGATATTATGGTGAACAAATGATTTAAAGGAAACTACGTCAAATTTAGTCCTGCAAAATTCACTAGTGATTTTTTTTTTTTTTATTTCTTATAAGTACCACTTTTGATAGGATTATAAATTTTGGATTTTTTGATGTCACCATGTTAAATCGTATTTTTTTTATGGGAAACAACTATCAAGATGTTATCAAATTAATATGGAACAAAACAAGCCAATTTGGTTTCTAAAATTTATGTGTAGTTATTTTTTTTTTATTTTTTGTCAATTTTTTTAAGTTATAAATGGTGGATCTTAGACTTTTAAGTCACCCCATCAAATTTCTATTTTTTAAAGGGGAGTCGCTAATGAGGTTTTATCGGTTGATTATGGGACAAAATAAGTTTATCTAGTTTTCTTAAAATTCTAATGCAGTGTTTCTTTTCTATTTTAAAAAATTATCAATTTTGATAAGTTTATAGGTCTTGAATTTTGAGTGTTTAACGCTATCTTGACAAATTCATGTTTCATAGAGGGAAACAAATAGTGAGATATCATTAAATGATCTTAGAGTAAAACGGACCAATAGTGTGGATCCCTAAAATCATAAGGAGTAATTCTTTTTTATTATTATTTTTTATAATAGAAGGTAACATATAGTAATAGCTAAAATTATTTTCATTTAAGCAAAAACTGTCAATTTTAATAGGTCATATAGAATTTAAGTCTTTGAGGTCACACTATTAGATTTTGACTTTTTTTTTTTTTTGAAGGGGCAACAACGAGTAAGGTGTCGTAAGATAATTTTAGAGTAAAATTGATTAATCCAACTCCTTAAAAGTTCCCTAAAAGTGACTTTTAAGGTAAAAATTAAAAATTGTCAATTTTGATGGGTTACAGATTTTGGATTTTGAGCTTAGAGGGTTACCTTGCCTAAACTATTTTTCATAGAGTAGCACCAAAAAGGGTTGTAATTAGATGATCCGAGAGTAAAACACACCAACAATTAATTTTTTCAATTTCCCTAAAAAGGTAAATTATTCATTTTCAGTTTCCCTAATTTATCGACTTTTATTAAAAAGATTGTTTTTACAAGAAAGAGTCCTTTTCAACTTATTTTCTAAATCCTTTTAACTAAATTCATTTCATCAAAAGGAAAAATCTTTTACATATCAAAAGAATTTCTATGAACATCCTTTGTTAGTTGTAAGGACTTAGGCATTAAATATATGATTTTCTAAATGATATGAAGAATTTATTTTTGTTGTTATAATATGTGTGTCATTTCATAATTACACAAAGCTTAGGATAAAAAAAAAATTGAAGACTAAATCGAAAAAGAATACATACAAGAAATAGACATGATTAACTCTTGTTAGCAACACTTAACTAAGAGAATTGAAAGCATTTGAAATATCTACTAGCAAAACTCAAGGCATTTTCAATTATTGATATTTGAGTTTGTAATCTTTTCAAAACAAGTTTTATTAGACATTGAGAGTTTGTCGTGGTGAGTAGCTTGGGAGTTAGATTAGGGAAGAGTTAAGAGAACCAGTAAGGATACACAGACATAGCTTCCATTAGGTGGTGAGTGCTTATGTTATACTTTGAATTTAGATTCCAAGATCTAGTTGAAGGAATAAATAAGTTACACGAGGAGTTGGTTGGGAGTTATATTAGGCTAGAGTTAAGAGAACCACTAAAGATATAGGGATTATAGCTTCTGTTAAGTGCTTTAGGAGTTCTCTCAATTGAAAAAAATCATGTGTACTTAGTTTTGAAAAGTCATAATAGGTTCCCTAGTGGTTAAACTAGTAGGCTCGGTAAAAAAGAGGTTAGTGGAGGGTTGAACCTTGATTTATTTGGGTAATATATTTTACTCTTTTAACTCTCTTTGGTTATTTTGTTTAGGCTTCTTAATGTTTGAGCTTAACTTGTAAATCTATATGAATTCTTTCAAATATTCACTTATACTCTGTTACCTCTTGAGTGTTTTCATAATATATAATTTGAAAAGGGATTTATACAGATAAAATTGGACAGAAGTTTCATAATAACTTATTCACCCCTCTTCTTGTTTGTATATGTGGGACCTATAAATTTACATGTTATATAAGATACCTTGTAACTTATAAATTATACATAATAGATATGGTGATTCTAGTTATGGATATAAATAGGCAAGGTCTTTTTTTTCCCCCCATTACAATGAAGGAGGAGATTCAAACATAGTTCGTCCCACCCGGGAGGCCAGTGTTAATATCATTAGGTTGCAAGGCTATCAACAAATAACTTGACTAAAACTTGATTTTATTATGTAGAATTTTTATTTTTTTTCCATTGAAATATGAATTTTAAAATATCTAAGTTGTATTTTTCTTATCAAGTTATTTCAAGTGAGTTTTGGGAGCTCTACCAACTGTGTTTTATACATATTTGAAATTCTATAGGTGAACATAAATTTTGATGCACCTAACAAGTTATTGGGACAGGTTAATCTATTCAAAAAACGTTAGATTGCATCCTTAATTTTAATATATGTTCAAAGTGCATCTTTACTTTGCGTATATAGTTATTATATTCCCTTCTCGTTCCATGTGAAGTTATAGTGTGTAGTTGCATTTTACACTTCAAATAACAATTACACATAAAGATTTGTCATCCAATAGTTTCCTACCCAACCTTCAAACTACAAACACTCATATCTAATGAACCTTGTGGAGGTTGCAATCTTGTTTTGATGAGAAAATGTATTTCACAAATGTTCCTCAACTTAGTTAAGCTGCATTTAATAAGAAAAATTTGTTTTTGATATGCTTAAGCTTTAATATGCATATATGTGTTGTATTTGTATGTGTATTGTTCTTTGCAGATTGTGCAAGAACAAATTAAGTGCCACAATCTTGATCGAGAGGCAAATCGAGGGCTCAACAAGTTTGATTCAAGGAGTAACAAGTGTAAATCCAAAATGCGACAAGTGGAACAAAATGAGATAGCACGACCTTGATCATGGCCTTGATTGTGAACTTTGTCGATGACTCGATTAGTCCAATCG
The DNA here is from genome assembly GCA_024138025.1 of Combretum micranthum. Classification (NCBI taxonomy): domain Eukaryota; kingdom Viridiplantae; phylum Streptophyta; class Magnoliopsida; order Myrtales; family Combretaceae; genus Combretum; species Combretum micranthum. The sequence continues at coordinate 514,602 of JAMXBD010000172.1, read as the reverse complement.
AAGTGTAAATTAAAGGCACGAAGAGTGGAACAAAACAAAATGCATAGACTTGGTCACGGGTTACGTCAAGGGCTTGATATGTTTAACTCTAAGACGCGACAAGTTTAAATCTGAAGCTTGACGAGCACAGACTTAGTCGCAGGGTAAATTAAGGTGTGACGAGTTTAGCACGCGACAAGTCTAGGATACGATAGTTTAAAAAATAACCACTACATACTTTCAAATTCGACTGTTGGAGGTTCTTTTGGGGGAAAACAGCTATGCTTTTAAAGCTGCAATATATAAAGTATTTTGGGGTGTTTTTTGAAAAAGGAGAAGAGAGTAGAGCTTAACTTGCACATATTAAAAAATACTCTCTCATTTTGTATTTGCATTTGTTAAGTGAATAGTATCGTTCGTGATATTAGTAAGCTAATATTGTAAGACACTATTCAAATGCTTTATATGAGTGTTTTAGTAAAGTCTTCCTGTGTTTTAGGCAATAAGTGAAGTCCTCGTGTATTGAGACACTTGTGTGAAGTCATACGTATGTGTAGACAATTGGTGAAGTCCTCTGAGTGAGACATTTGCGAAGTTCTCAGTTGTGAGGTATTGTGTAAAGTCCTTTGTGTTGAGGCACTTGCATGAAGTCCTCTGCATTGAGGCATTGTTAAAGACCTCTTTACGAGATAATTGTTTTAATTGAATGAAATGCATAAAGTCCTCCTTAAGTGAGGTAAATTGTGGATAGTGGAGATTAGGGGTGGACCAAACTCCACGTTAAATCTGGTATAATATTCTCCTTCCCTTATCTCTTTATTATTACTATTGTAATCGTATGTAAAAGGATTAAATAAATAATGGTTGGTTAAGTGAGCTTAAAATTGGTTTAAAAACCCACCTTATAATTTTCATATTTGCATATATGTATGTGTAAACTAGTCTAGCTGTGCTTTTCAACATTTTTTTTTTTCTAACAATTGGTATCATAGTAGGTTTCTAAGGTTAATGCTTAATCAAATCTTAGAGAAAACTTTCTATGGTTTTTAAAAACACTAGGTTTTTATGTTTTTATGCGCTTAAAAATAAGTTATTTATTAAATGTAATCTTTTAGTTGAGTATCATATCTATACAAATGAGTTTTTACCCGAAATGCTTAATTGAAGAAGCTAAGTTACATTTAATAAGTTGTTTATTACATGTAGCTTAGGAACTTTTAATTGAACATTACATCTTTTACAAGTGAGTTTTTACTTTAATGCTTAATCGTTGTGCAATAATTGTTCTCAGCAAAAAGGGGGAGATTGATGAACCTTGTGGATGTTACAATATTATTTTGATGAGAAAATATATTGCACAAATGCTCATCAACTTAGTTAAGCTACATTTAATAAACAAAACTTATTTTTTATATGTTTAAGCTTTAATGTGCAAATATGTGTTTGTATTTGTATGTATATTGTTGTCTTCAAATTGTGCAAAAAACAAATTAAGTGACATAGCCTTGATCGAGGGACAAATCGAGGGTTCGACAAGTTTATCCAAGACGCAATAAGTGTAAATCTAAGGTGTGACAAGTGGAACAAAATGAGAAAGCATAGCCTTGATCATAGACTTCATCAAAGGCTGATTGGTCCAATCAAAGTATAAATCCAAGGCACGACAAGTAGAATAAAACAAAATGCATAGATTTGGTCATAGGTCATGTCGAGGGCTCAACAAGTTTAACTCCAAGGTATAGCAAGTTTAAATCTAAGGCTCGACGAGCACAAACTTGGTCACAGGGTAAATTGAGGCGAGAGAAGTTTATGATGCAATAAGTCTAGGGTGCAACAATTTAAAAAATAGCCATTGTAAACTTTTAAATTCGACCGTTGGAGGTTCTTTTGAGGGAAAACAACTATGTTTGTAAAGCTGCAATATATAAAGTGTTTTTGGGTGTGTTTTGAAAGAGAGAAAAAGAGAGTAGAACTTAACTTGCATAGTTTATATAAAAATACTCTCTCGTTTTGTGTTTGCATTTGTTAAAGTGAATAGTGCCATTCGTGAGATTAGTGAGCTAATATTGTAAGGCACTATTCGTATGTTTTGTATGAGTGTTTTAGTAAAATCCTCTTGTGTTTGAGACAATAGGTGAAGTTTCATATGTTAAGGCACTTGTGTGAAGTTCTATGTATGTGTAGGCAATTGGTGAAGTCCTCTTGATGAGGCATTGTGTGAAGTCTTCTATGTTGAGGCATTGTTGAAGTCATCTATGTTGAGGCATTGTTGAAGTACTCTTTATGACACAATCGTTTTGATTCAATTTGGTGTGATCTTCTCCTTCCCTTATCTCTTTATTATTATTATTATTATAATTATGCATAAAAGGATTAAAGAGATAATAGTTGATTAAGTGAGCTTAAGATCGGTTTAAAAACCTGCCTTGTAGCTTCCGTATCTGCATTTATATATGTGTAAACAAGCTTAGCTGCGTTTTTTAATTTTTTTTTCCAACAATATCTATCTATCTATCTTAAATGTAATAAAGATTTTAGTTTTATATTAGGGATATAGTAGATATCTTACTAGTGTTGTTATAACCAAATTGGGGTTTAATTTGAACATGCTAAGAAGTCAAGAGTTAAATGGCCAAATTGAGTTCAATCAGAGGTCAAACCAAAGTCAATATAAAGTAAATATATAAGGCGCATTTTAATTATGATGCCAAATGTATATGACATTACTCAATTAAATCTATATTTGTGTCAAATCTATTAATTAGTTATTAAATCCATATAAGACATATACCTTAAAAAGAACACATATAATAATATAATGAGTATATTTTATAAATTTATAATATAGTATAAATATAGGGAAAATTACAAATCATCCCCTTAAATTTTATCTAGGTGTGGATTTACCTTCTAAACTTTCAAAGTGAATTTTTTAACTCCTTAAACTTTTGGGCGCAACTTAGGATAGTTAACATTTTTTATTAAAACAAAATAGGCGAAGTTGCAAAATACCCCCTCGAACTTTCACTCATATCTAGATTCATTCACTAAACTTTTATTTATGTACGGATTTATCCTCTCAAATTCATGAAAACTATTAATTGTTTTTAACTGTCTAATTTTTGAAAGATTAAGGGGTCAAAATGCTCACTTTAAAAATTAAAGGAGATTAATTTATATCTTGATAAAAGTTTATGGGAGTGATTTGCAAACCCCTATAAATATATATATATATATATATAAAATTTTAGTAATTTTTTTTTTATTGAGCCCATCCAAGTTGATGCAAATCCAAGCCAAATGCATGGATCGACTCGTTTTCATTGTTGGTTCATTGAACCAAGTCCAGTAGCATCGTATTTTACAATTATTCCAACATAAATCTTTATTCTTTTTACCCTCTATGAACTATGTGTTGTAATGGGCAATGAATAATTATTCTACATTTGTAACATTTTATTTGAATTACAATTTCCCTTTTATTCCATGTAGTAAACCAAACTTGCTATAAGTATTAAAAACTTGTACTTATTAGTTAGGGCCCCCTACTTTACCTATCGCAAGTTGACTTGCTATTAGTAAACATTTAGTAGATACTTGATTAATTAGAAGTCCTTTTAATATTTGAAATAAGTAGATTTTGTTAAAATGGTTAAGTCTACTTCTAGTTTGTTAGATGTTAAATCAAATGATTATTTAAAAAAAATAATCAACAAAAGAAATGGTATTCCATTAGCGTTTCTCTTTTTTTTTTTCTTCTTTTTTTTTTTTTTTTTTAAGTAAAACACTTAACTTTTACTCTTGTTTTTATAAATTGGAGGACAATAAATTTGCACATTACATCATGGGTACATGTGGAATCCACTAGTCTACCCTATGCACTGTTTGCTACAATAGTTAATAAATGGTTAACTCGAAGTGCTTTTAGTATTTGGAATCAAGAAGTTCGGAACCAAGTTGAACTAATGTTAAAAGTATCCCACACTTGCAATTAAAATTGAAATGCTTACTTGCATAAAAAAAAATAAAAAAGAAGAAAAAGACGAGTATTATTTTCGCAAAGACAAAAAACATATATACAAAGAGTATCTTAAAATTTATAGCTTAAACCTTATATATTTTATTAAGCATAGATTTTATGATAGGTATGGGATAAATGGCATCTCAATTTTATCTTACCATGTAGAAATAGATTTTGAAAAATTAATATTCAAAACTTATCTGTAGCTACTAATATTTCATATTTTTATATTTGTTGGGTTTAATTAAAACTCATAGTAAAAATGTATAGTTAATTATTTAATGGCAAAAAAAAAAAAACTATTTATTGGTTTGCTAGATTAAAGTTTATTTATTTTATTTTATTCTATAATTCTTTTAACTTGCGAGAACATTTATTTTTCTTTTTTCCATCCAAACATGAATTTCAAAGTATTTAAGTTATATTTAACTATTGAGAGATTTCAACTTTCAAGACATATTTTGAAATATTTATAGGCTGAAAAATAAATTTCAAACTACGGATTTTAAATCTTAGATAATGTATTTTAAACATGGTTGATTACATTCTTAATTTTAATATAAAACAAGATAGGTTTTTGTTTCTTTTTATTATTGTCAAATAGTAATTTCCTCTTTTGGTTTATTAGTGTAGAATAAATAAGAAATTTTTATCAATTCCATTATTCCATACAAGGTTTTTTTTTTTTCCAAAATATCATATATTATAAAATAAAAGAATTGTTAATTTCTTTTAACTTTATTCCATTTCAATGAAAAAAGTGACATTAATATCTTAGAATTAACACACAATCAATTTGAAAAACTATGATTCTGATTGTTTTGTCATTTTTATTTAACAAACGATTTTATTTTTTTATTATTTTTAAATAGATTATTTAATAATATAGATATTGATCTACTTATAAGTCTATAAAATAGACTATATATTAATATAAAATAATTATAATATAAATATGATATAGCACCAATCAAAATCAGATAATCCAAACATTGTAAAAGAACGGAAAAAATCGCACGCACACTTTTTCCTCGGAATGAATCCCACCAATCAAATTCCTCCACATGTACTCCAGCAATCTCTTCAAATATCGTGTGTCTACAGGATCTAACAAGTATTCAAAACCCAATAATTACACCAGCGTGGAAGAAAATTCCTATCTCTTATAATCCAACGGTGGATATCACTTCTCTCCACCCGTCCTTTTACGAATTTCCACCGTCGATCTATTTCTCCAACAATAACCGTCAGATCAAACCCAAACTCAAATCCAACCGTCCAATATTCCAAAATCGAATTTCAAAATCTCCAACTCGAGAGGGAGAGAAAGAAAGAAGAATGAAAGAAACAAAACAAAACCAAAAACGCCTCCGTCTCGCATCACTTTCTTTTTTATTTCTAAATTAAACTTTAAAACCCTAACTCTTAGGGTTTTGTTTGAACTTTGATTCATCTGTGATTCATTCGATTTTGTGTAATTTATATTAAAGGTGCGAACTTTGAGCTCGATTTTGAGGATTTTTATTTTTTTCGGAATTTGTAAAAAATTTGGTTCTTCATTTCGTTTCTTGATCTGAAAGCTCGTGAGATTGAGTTAATTTAAGTTTTTAGTGGAATTATTTGAGAGGTATCAGCTGGATTCGAGTTTCAGTTAAATTATTTTGAATTTCGAAGGAATTTAAGTTAATTCGATGGAAGAAAGTGAAGGAACCGAATTGGATTCGAAAAAGCAGAAATCGGAGGAGGATAAGAACAGCGTGGCGGCGACGGCGGCAGCACCTGCAGCGGCTGTGGATTTGCCGCTGAAGAAGCTTGCTAGGCAGCTTGATTTCACGGCTACCGGCGGCGGAGGAAGCACAGCGAGTGAGCAGCAGCACCACCAGCAACAGCAGCAGCAGCCGCTGCGTGCCGCAGTGGTGCAGAAGGTGTCGCAGCCGCCTCCGCAGGGTGTGCCGGTTGCATCGCCGTCAGCACATTCTTCATTGAGGTTGATTTATTGACTCTTTTTTTATGTTCTTTATCGTGGAAATTTTTTATCTTTATTCAGACAAATACCGCAACACGGACTCGAGAGATATTTGATAGTTATTTTGGAGTTTTTAGATTTGGTGTTAGACTTTTCTTTTGGTGAATAAGATACCGCATTTGATTGTTTGGTGATGATATGCACTTGATTAGTTAAAAAGTTTCTAAGTTTGACTGTTGAGCAGGGTGTAATATTGTAATCGGTAATTACGTGAAGTTCATTTCTGGAATCTCTTTGAAGAATTTGTTAGAATGGTTAAAAAGTATAATTTTAAATCGTTTTCTTATAATTTATAATGCCATTAAAACTTTTCTTTATCTTTTTTCGTTTTTAAATATAGATTGTTAGGTTTGCTAAATAATATACTGGGGCTGATCCTGTTTTTGCATTTCTACAAATTTTTTGGTGAGATTTTGTTGCATTGGTTGTATCTCATGTTGGTTTGCAATAAAATGCTAAGGCTAAACAGGATCAATACAACTGGCTCCACCCAGGGAAAATATGGACTGAGTGCTGTGGTCAGTTTTATTTGCTATTAGTTTCAAATAACTGAATTTGAGTTGAACCTAATTTGATGCCTTCTGATGGAAACGATGATACAGCGGTCTCGAATTGATTAGTAGAATGTGGGTTCCTGTACATAGTTCAACCTTTCTTCCTTTAATAAATGTATATTTATTTTTGGGCCTCCTTGCAGCCTGATTATGTTGTGTGCAAAAATTTTCATACAATCCTAATTAAGAAATTTATTAAATTAATGTTGTGCAAGCTTGGTGATGCGTTGTACTGCTTGAAATTGTTTTTGTGGGATCTAAAACAATTCATTTTTTTGTTCAGAAAGACAGATTCCCCAAAGGCAAGACCAAGATCTAGTGGAGAAGCAAAAGACAGTACGCCAAAGAAGCAAAAGCAGTGCAATTGCAAGCACTCTCGATGCTTGAAGCTGTGAGTGCCTCAATCCTCAACCGATTCACACCATAAAGTATTTGTCCACTTTTTTTTTTTGAAGCGTAATCAACAATGACAGGGAGGCCCTTTATTCATTGCCCATTTTGTGCACTATTTAATGGACATCACTTCTTTGGAAGTTTTTTCTTTTATAGTTGGCTTTGCATATACCCTGCAGGTTGTGTATTGAGGAACTATAGACTCAACAGAGTACTAGTTGCCTTGAACTATTCTTATTTTTCAGCCTTACTATTTATTGCTGTATTGCACGTCATATATTTAAGCATGGGAGTCACTTGATCTTCCTGTGGATCTGTATTGGCTGCATGCTATGAGAGGGAAGCTACAAAACTCATCAAACTTTTAATGACCTTGTACATAAGCTAATAAAAGAAGAGTATCAAAATTATTGTAAAAGTGCTCTCCATGTCTTCCTTAAATGCTATTCCTTTTTAAGGTTAGTTAATAGCAATCTAATGCATAATTAAAGGGCTGGCATTCTTTGCTGAAGATGATCTAAGGATTTATGCTTGTTGGAATTATATGTCATCTACAGTTGAATAATGTTGTATTTGCTTAATATATGTGGAAGGGTATCTGTTTTTTAAATTAAAGACTGTATGTGCAGCCAAAAATTGTCCAAACCTGCTACTTCCCTTTTATAATTATGATAGGCAGTTCTCTTGTGCTATAAATGCTTCCTTTCCAAACCAACTGCTTCTCAAAGCTCAGTTTTCAGTCTTTTGGTAAATGTGTTAACAAAAAAACGTGACAGCATTATCTATGTCCTCATCACTCTCGCCTTTGGACTAATTTGATACATGCTTTCATTTTGTTAATTTTATCTTACGTAGATATGTTATGTACTGTTTAGCACATTAAGATATTACCTGCTTGCTTGAATGTTGTGTTTTCACTCGTTATTAAGTGGGTTTAATTCTGTTTACTCTATTGCAATGTGTTTGACCAGTCAACACTATATAATTGTTATGCTAAACTTCAGAGCATTCTTATTCCTTCTGTTATTTTAATTTGCAATTTCAAGTTAATACTAGATGATGAACAGTATAATTTGTAGTGTGCATCGTGCATACTGCATGTCAAATTCCTGCTGTTTTGTTGTACATGTGAGCTTCATGTTTCTGTTATTTTGATACTGGAAAAGATGAATCAATTGTAGGTTATAATAAGGTTGGAAAAGATTCATTCTACTGGGGAAACTTCTGTAGCATTTGGAGGATGCCAATGTTACACCTTACAATCCTTCCAGCTTTATAATTTTTACCAGTTATTTTGGCTAAGCACTTCACACAATTTACTCAGTGCTTTCACTGTTATTTGGATATATACATAAGTTTGGCATATTGGTCCACAAGATAATCCAAATAAGAGTTGTTTTTTCTTCTCTCTATTTTTCAGGTATTGCGAGTGCTTTGCTTCTGGGATATACTGTGATGGGTGCAACTGTTTAAATTGTCATAACAATGTTGAATTTGAAGCCTGTAGACGTGAAGCTGTGGAAAGTACACTAGAGCGCAACCCCAATGCGTTCAGGCCAAAAATTGCAAGCAGTCCACATGGAGCTCGGGATAGGAGGGTATATATATATTTTTATCAATCTTTCATCTTGACCATATTCCCCTTTTGTAGCTCAAACACTGTTTTATATTGAAGTCGTTGTTCAAGAATCTAACAAAGAGATTTTATAGCCAATCCTTCTATGGCAAAACAGGAAGCATCTAAATGAGTTGACCCTCTTTAAGTCCCTTACCTTGTTCATTATAGGTGAGGAGGCTGAATTTGCATATTTTGGACTGCAGTAAAGAACAATTCTATTAATACTTTGTGTTTTGCTTGTTGTTGACCTCATTAGCCTTTTTATTTTTCTTCCAGTATTCAATGAGAAACAAGAGCATGGAAAAAGAGTTTAAAGACATGAAATTAAAAGATGGTGTATATATTCCAGTCACTTGTAAAAACATAGAGGGATAAATTGGACCTCTTGTACTTTGCTCATAACTCCTGGAAACTTTTATCTGTCAAAAGCTATAAGATTAACAGAAGCTTATAAATTGAAGGAATGCTTGCAAAACAATTGTCTCAAACTCTCCTCCTTTGCCATAATCCTATTGGTGCTTAATATCCTCAGTTGCTACCAATCAAATGCAGGAAGATAATGGGGAAATTCCCCTTTTAGTGAAACATAACAAGGGTTGCCATTGCAAGAAATCTGGATGCCTCAAAAAATACTGTGAGTGCTTCCAAGCCAATGTCCTGTGCTCTGAAAACTGTAGGTGTATGGACTGCAAAAACTTTGAAGGAAGTGAAGAGAGACAAGCTCTATCCCATGGAGACCATGCAAATAGCATGGCGTATATTCAGCAAGCTGCAAATGCAGCAATCACCGGAGCTATTGGATCCTCTGGATACATTTCACCTCCATTATCAAAGAAGAGAAAGGGCCAGGAACTTTTTAGCACAACAATGAAAGATCCATCCATTCAGAGAGTTGGTCCGATGCAACAGGTAGATTCGACATTCAGTTCTTTTGTCATCTTTAAGTTGTGGTATGAGACTTCAGTGAAATTATGGATGTGTACAACTTGGCTAAGGTTGAGTCCAAGATGAGTTACTGCAAACTGTAAAAGTTCACTGTATATTGCATGTCAGATGGTCCTCTTTTGGTCTTGTGTACATGTTGTGCTCAGAATGTATATTATCTTGATGTAAATCACTTTTTTGTTCAGGGTAATCATATTAGAGATTCTGCACCTTCCACCTCCTTTTCTTCTACTCCTATTGTCCCCTGTGGCACTTTGTTTGGTCCTTCAAAATACACGTACAGGTATTAGATTATCATGCATTCTTTTCTCTTCAAACAGATAATACAATTTGCTTAGATGCAAAGTTGAGTCTTTGTTGTATTTTTTGAAGGTCTTTGTTAGCTGGTACCATCCAACCACAGGACGTGAAGGACCTTTGCACAGCTTTAGTGCTAATATCACAAGAAGCTGCCAAGACTCTTGCTGGTATTTAATGATTGTTTGCATTTAGTTACCAGTCGATACTCCAGATGTTGCTTTCCTAGTTCAAAGTAGTTATACTGGTTCAAATCAGACCTATTTAACAAATGAATTTATTCAACTAAGAAATAGACATGTTTTGTTTCGGCAACTGCTTTAGAGAGAAACTTTAGCCCTTTTCCTAAGTAGTTTGTGCAGTATGAAGCATGCAAATTCAGGAGGGAAAAAAGGGCCATATTACCAGTTTTTGTTGAACTGAAGAACCATGCAGTACAAGATGGCTGCATAAAATCATTCCTCATTAGTTCCGTGTTTCTTACAGTTTGTTATTCCTTAAAACTCTTTTTCTAGGGTAATTTATTGTAACTTTTTATACAAGTTTCCCTTCTCCTCCCTATATAATTCTTGAGAAGAAAATTTAATTAGCTGTTAATTGCAGTGCAAACCAATTGGGCTAATACAGGATCGTGTTATTTAAGAGTGTTCTTTAAATTTTCAGTAGGGACATTCAAAGAAAAACTTAAAAAGACAAAAATCTTACTAATACTTGACTATATCTCTTTGCTTGTTATCTTCATGATCAGCACAAAAAAGCGCTGAACAAACGCAAGTGGCATGTCAAAGAGAAATTTCACATGCTTCATCAACACGGGATGAACAGAGCAACTTGAAGGATTCTAATGGTAATAAAGTTAATGATGATGATGCTTTGACCTCAACACAGGTGAATAGCCATGACGATTTGGGTTCAGATACTGCTGATGCTCCAAATGGAAGGCCTATGTCTCCTGGAACTTTGGCTTTGATGTGTGACGAGCAGGACAGTATGTTCAAAGAAGCTCCTTCCCCTGGTAGACAAATGGAACATGGCTGTAGCATGTCTTCACAGGTTCCTCATGGTCAGGCCATGACAGAGATTTACGCAGAGCAGGAGAGGCATGTATTAACGAGTTTCCGAGACTGTCTTAATAAGTTGATTGGTTTTGGAGAATTAAGAGGCAAGTCTTTGATTATTCTTAATTTCCTCTTACCTCTTGAATGACCAAGCACAGTTTGAACATTTAAGAAAATACCAGTACAAGATTAAAGGTAAAAAATTTGTTATTTCACAAAGAAGCTGTGATATGGAGCTTCCAAACTTCTTACTCACTCTTCAATAATTACAATAGAACCCTCCATTAGTGTGAGGTTCCAGGTATTTATAACATATCATTGGCACTAAGAGTTGATTAGTGATCTAACTATTAATATAAGGCATAGTCCCTGACAAATTGAATCTTTTAAATATTTTAATCTAAATTTTGGCATCAATTTAAGTCTGTTGTCATCTTCAAGTAATTGAATCAATTTTATTTCCTTTGAAAAAGTTTTTAGTTGGACCATTATCTTTTGGTTAAAAGAAGCTGATCATGTTTAGTTGAAGCCATCATCATTTTTTTAAAATGATGGAACAAACAATAGTGTAAGATCATTTTGCATTGTATCCTGGAAATATTGCTGCACATTAATTTGAAAAATCAGAAAATCCTTGTACACAAGACAAATCTTGGCCTTGTCTTTAAGGATATCAAACTGTTATAACAGATCCATATTGGTCTGTGTGAAGAATGCTAGCATCTGAACAAGCATCTACATTTCTTTTTCTAAAATAGATCATGCTATGTTGCCTAAAGATATCTTGCAACCTTGGGTAACACTGAAATTGTAGATTTGTCAAACTGCTTTCTCCTTTGTGTTCATGTGCTTCCTTGATGCTGGCCAATCTTCATAGTAGAAATGGCTATCTTCAGCATTGCATTTTATTTTGTACGTAATTATTCATGCTATATTCTATGTTGAGTCAATCCTATTCTAGTGTAATTTCATAAAATGGTGAATATACTAATCACAGAAAGAGAATCAAGAAAAGGGAAGAGAAAATAACAAACACAGATCAAGATATCAGTTCCTATAATTTGGTCTTATTACAAATCTAGTTGCACGTCATATTTACTTGTTGGAAACAGTCCTCCCATTGAAAGTTTAAGTAAAATAATTAAGTTTTTATATAATAAGGATTAAAATGAGATTTGTGATATCTTTTAGCTGACCTGCACCAATGTAATATGGTAGAGCTGCTTGGTTGATGCTGTCTAAGGGTAGTACCCTTATGACTGACTACTGATGTGAAGTTGTTTCACTATTGCAGAAAGCCAGTATTCGTCTCTAGCAAGGTCTGAATCAATGCAAAATGATACCGGAAGTGAGAGAAAAGAAATAAAGAATCAACCAAGCACATTGAGCAATGGTACAAAACCTATCCTTCCACCAGACAGTTTGTCTCACATGGCAATGCCAACAGTTGGTTTGTCAAATGAAGACCCCATGAAAAGGTCGGTGCTTCCGGAAAATGGAACTGTCAAACCTACCGCTGAAAAAAAGATGTAAAATGGATCTGCATAGAGTTTTTTCTAAGCATGCTGCCACGTCCCTCTGATCAACTTTAACCAAGGAATTTCATTATGGATGAAAAGATCCTCGTGGAGTAAGTTACTTAAGGGCTTTGGGCATTGAACAGCCTTCGATCAGTTCCACAAACACAGCTACAAAATGGCACTGGCTCATATTAACAACCCAAGTTTTTCTTACTGTGTCATCTTTGATATTTTAGCTTGTGCCGTTGGAAAAGATTAAGCTCATTGAATGATCAAGAGACCTGCTGGAAGGCTCATATTACACGCCACATGCAAGAATTCATTTGTAAATCTAGATGATTTCTGCCACAGAATGGTAGGCCATAGGCACATGACAACATGGAGCAATAGATGCTAACAGTGATAGCAGCATGTACAGCAAGATGGAAGAGATTATTCATTTGCATAGATAAAGAGTGTCTGAATAATGGATGTTCATGTTGCTGATGGAGACAAATTACTTGTCAGGAAATTATCATGTACAATCTACTGAGATTGATCAATTAGAATAGAATGTAGAGTTCTTGATTGATTTCTCAACTTGATTGTGTATCTTGCCAATAATATTATTATTGTTTTTGGCTAGATATTTTCTATTTTTAACAGCTGAAGGTGAAAGTAGCAGAAATAAACGAATCATTCACGCCATTTCTTAAATTTAGTTTATTATTCATGTTTCTACTCCATTAGAGCATAAACTTCTTTCTTTTTTCCTTTGCCCTTTTTGTGAAAATGAAAAGGACCATCCAATTTAATAGTGGGGTGGAGTTTTTGTCTTATTGTTGCGTAGTGGAGCTTGACTTTATATCCAATGGTGGTTTCGTGGAGAGCATGAAGTGTTTTTGATGAATTTTTGCTTTCTATGAAAGTGGAGACATAGGTTAGATTACAGATACGACAGAGAACATGGTTGGTGGTGATGGTGGTGCATGCGTCAATGGTTGCATGATGTTTAGAGCGGCTTTGGTGGTTCTACTCATGACTATTAATGTATAGGTAAACAGCTTTGGTGTTGGAGTGGAGCTACAATGGGTTGCATCATTAGTTTAGTCAACACTTTAATGGGCACCATCTGTATCCAATGTTGCTCCATATTCTATATCATGAAATTGGAGGTCTCAATTTATTTTATGGCAAAAATAGGCTTAGGAACTTGTAAAGGTTGTAATTAGAACGGGATCGGATGGGATTGTGCACGTGGTAGCTATTCTTTACCTAAATCTTTCCTGGATATGATGGTAATAAAAACTAGATGTGATCTTCTCAAACCTAAAGCTATAAATTTTTATTGGACATTGTATACACCAAGGAAATAACCATTTATCCTTACAACTCCAAACAAGTTGAGTTAGGTTGTGAGTGTTTGAAGTTGGCTTGCTTTAAGCTTAATTAGTAAATGAGCCAGATATGAGTTAGAAATAAAACTTATTTATCCAAATAAGTTAAGTCGATCTTTCAATTAGGTTTGTAAATAAACATTTTTGGGCCTATAAACAACCTCAGAGAAGGCTTGTAAATAAACTTGTTCATAAAATTTTATGATTATAATATATATAATATAATTAAATAAAAACTAATTTCTATTTAATATATACATATATATATACATATTTAGTGGCTTTTATACATCATTTTTAGGTTTAAAAAAAATGGAAAAACGAACTATCTTAACAAGTTAAAGTTTGAGTTTTTAGGCTATGAATTCTAGGCTTGATAAAAAAACTTGGGCTCGAGCTTGATAATTTTTGAGCGAGCCTAGTCCAAGTCTTCAAAAGCTCAGTCCATCCCTATTTGTTTACAACCTTTAAATATTTAAGCTATTATTTTATATTTATGGCATACAAATCTATAAGATTCAGGATGGTGTTTACATAATAATGTGATGTTTATGGACAATTTGGTAATCCAAAGGGTTAAACACTCTTCGTTGGAGTCACGAGAAAAAAAAGCCATTTAAAAAAAAAATCTTAAACTCCGAATTTTTGGAAAAAAAATGTCATTTTTTCCTTTTTTTCTCTACCTCATTGTTATGGAACATTACATTGTTTAAACACCATCATCTTTAATCAGTTGAGTTTTTATAAATTTTAAGCCTATTACTGAAAGATTTTAAAATACCTAGGATTACGTTGATCATTTCACACTAGCTCTAAAGGCTAATTGTGGTATTTGTATGGATTTTTTTTAATAAATAAATATGAAAATACAATATAAAAAAACTTGAAATATAAATGCCAAAAGATGCTGATGTTACCTTCATTTTTGACTAAATTAAAGAAGGTATGCATGCTTTTATTTTTTTTTAATAGGAGGCGTGTGTGCCAAGCGGGCCCTCTTCATAATATAAAGAGAGCACATGTGGCATGTACGCCCTCTTTGAATTGTAAAAAGGATGCATGTGCCACATGCGCTTTCTTTAACAAACATTATAGGCAATACTTTACAAGTCCCTTAAATACATAACAATTTGTAAATTTGTAGTAAAACTACATCCATATACCAACTGAAGACATTGTCCCAATAGCAAATTCCCACTTCAAACAATAATTACTTGGTAAAAATAGCTAATCACAAACACATTTAACATGTAATAAAATACAGTAAGTTTGAAGATGCTTTAATCTTTATAAAATGGCAAATATCAAATAAATACAATCTATGCACTCCTCTTCTTCTTATCTCCCCTCTTGAAAATAGCCCGACTAAATTGTGCGAACACTGAAGACTTCTGCCCCGGTTCCTCAACCTCTTGGTATGCTTCCTGTTGTTCCCCTTCACTATCTTCTTCTTCTTTAGGCGATTACATGAAGTCACATGTGGCTATCAAGCTATACTCATATGGATGGTGAGTCTGACTAAGTTGAGTTACCCCCATACCCATCTGCTTCATACTCTTGACGTTGCCGCTCTCCATGTGGTGCTAGGATTGTCTAGATTGAACCAATGTAATACCTTGGGTTCGGTATGTAATAAGGACTATGTAACCCCCCCTCCCCTTGATAGCTATTGTTGGAAGGGAATATATTATAACTTGGTGCTGAACTGGTGCCATGGAAGAATTCACTAACATAACTATTCTCATAAGGTTGTATGTTAAGTGTAGATGCCTCTGAATATATCAGTAGTGAAGGCACTACCTCATCGGGAATGGAAGAGGTGGAATGCCAACCACGATGTGGTCGTTAGGGTCGTAAGGCAAAACATTTGGCTCATTCTTCACAAAGTATAGAAACTTCTTTGCTAGAACATTTAAATTGATTTGTGAGTGACCTTAACCTACTATAATATTAACACAGGAGTGAGGGCCTTCCGATTTAGTGATTACAAAAGACCATCTAGCTTTTTCTTATAAGCACGGAGTCTCCAGGGACAACCATCTTCCCACTTCATACAGTAGGCTAACCATAAGTTCTTAGTAGTTCATGCATTATGGAATTACAATGGTTTTTCACATGAAAAAAATTTCACATGGTGAATTAGACCATCACCACTTTTTGTTCCTATGGAACTAGCTGGTTGTGTTATTGTCAGTTCAGTGCACGTATTTTCATTTGACTGACCACCCTTTTAAGCCACATCATCATCCTCACTGTCACTTTGCTCATCTTCAATGGGATCCCATCCTAATCAACATAGTAAGTACCATCCCAATTTCTATCAACAAATCTGTAGTTGAGTATAAGCATCACCTAGATTCTATTTTCCAGCTGTGTCAATAACTCATTTGTAGGCATTGACTCACATTCCTCAATGGGCATAGGTGAGTACGCCATTGGAGGAGGCTCATATTGACTTGGACTTGCATGAGCCAAATAAATAGACCCAATAGGTGGCTCCTCATAAGCTTGGATGCCTACATTAACATTCGTTCGTACATTGGTTATTGGGTGCACTTGTGATTCTAGACCAGTTTGTGAGGATAGATTCACATGTGGTGCACAATGGTGTTGGGGACCACTTGACTGACCAGATATCTACACAAGTAACTCTTGTATCAAGCCAGCACCTAACTCATTTGCTTGCACCAATAGATCCTCCACACTCCCATCATCAATGATTGATACAAGCACATACATAGGTCCACTTGGCATGTATTAAGTGTGCCTGCGTATTATTTCAATGCTCTAATGATTAGATCCACACCAACACTTGCACATATCTTGTTAAAAAATTGTCAAAAATGGACATCCGTCCTCATCTAAACTTTTCTCAATTAAGGCCTGTCATACTTTCCTCATCCTCACGCGATCCAGTCACAATGTTTCCATGGGTATACACCATAAAACGAACAAAATCTATAATCATGTACCTATAGAGTCAGGGCTTGCAATTAAATAACTGTAGAACTGAAATTAAGATTGAATGTGGTACATTATTTTCGTTTTTTCTTAAAAATTTCTAGGCTTCTTAGTCTTTCCCACACATTACCTCACCTTCACACAATTTCTACCACTTTCTATTTAGCATTTCAACAAACACATGATATGCATGATCCAAAGAAGTACTTCAACCATTGAATCTTCACATGCATTCACACACTGCTACAGTTAGTACTATCTAAAACATTAATATGGAAGACTACTAACAAGAGTCACAAAATTTGACTAATGTAGTTCAATGGAAAAACTTGGGGTTTTAATTAGAGTTTTGAACACAATAAGGAAAATGTGAAGTAAAAGAGGATATAAAAAAGAGAAGTATGCCTTCAAAAACAAAGATCCAAAGCTAAGAAGTGAATGAGGTGAAGTAGCCACACCTCTAAAACAATAGTTGAAAGAGAAATGTGCATTTATAGAGTTAGTGTGAATGGAGAAAGTGAGACTCGACTAGACTTTGTTTTAATAGTAACCGTGGGGAAGGCTCATGTGGCATGAAGAGGGCGCGCTTAGCACCTGCCCCCTCCTATTAAAAAAAATTAAAAAATGGAAGACACATGCCTTTGACACTAATATTTTAATTTGTTACTGTATTTCTGTATTTATTTAAAAAAAAAAACCGTATTTTCCATACAAAGGCCAACTCATTGAAGTACCAAATTTTGATATCTCTGAGTACCCTACATGCAAAACTCAAACACTAGGGTTTCAAAATATAATCCCAAGTTTTGCATTACATACCTTTTAGTGCACCTCCCACTTATATCCTATGATTTTTTTTTTTCAATTACAATACGAAGGGGAATTGAACCTAATACCTCTTAGAGACCAATGGAGATGATCAGGGGATGTTATTAGGTTATAAAGCTATTCGCATATCCAATGATCAGTTATATGAACTATGTATCTGCTCAATAACATGACTTGAATTAACTCTAACACTCCCCATTGTTGATCGTTTTAATAGATTAAGAAATTAAGCTGTTTTTCTTTCTCTTTTTTAATTAATTAATTAGGACATTTTTCATAAATTTAGCTAGTTTATTTTGGAAGATACAGATTGTTCACTGGACATGTGTGCAAAAATAATAAATTAACGGATCTAACCTTTGATTTTCATAAACCATTAGAAAAGAAATTAAGAATAGACCCAGAATTTGAAAGTTGAAGGCGTGTCACGTTAGTTTACCTCAATGTTCTTTTTTCTAAGATCGGATTATTCACATCGACTCCAACAAACACCGTTCCTTCTTATCTTTTCACATTTAAATTAGGTGGCAAAAGTAAAATCTCCAGAACTATTGCAATTACAGCCCAGAACGATGGTTTTCCTCCTCAAAACTGCAGACATGGCAAGTGATAATTCACTCCCAAGTGAAGAGTTGTAGAAGTAAAAAAGACATTATCATTGGCCAACTGTTAGGAGTTTCGCACATCTAATTCCAGGAACATCAGACACAAGATGGTAAGATCAGAGGTCAAACTGCATTTCCCGTTATACTCAATGTCATATAATTATAATCCATAAGTAGCCACTTATTCTGCCAATAATCTTCCGAATTCCCTTTTTTTGTTTTCTTTCAATCTTCCAAATCAGTAGAGATGTTTCCCAGAACAACTTATTCGCAATAATGCGCTCAAAATAAT
The DNA here is from genome assembly GCA_024138025.1 of Combretum micranthum. Lineage (NCBI taxonomy): Eukaryota > Viridiplantae > Streptophyta > Magnoliopsida > Myrtales > Combretaceae > Combretum > Combretum micranthum. The sequence goes on along the minus strand of JAMXBD010000172.1, from coordinate 496,129 downwards.
GTTTACAATTGGCAGGCGCATTGTTCAGAAAAAGAACTAAGAAGATTACCTACACAAAACATTATTAAGCTGCAAACTACACTAAAGTAGCTGCAGCATCCCTAATTGCTCAACCTATCATAGAGTTTCAGTTTTCATATCCAACTGGTTCTGGAGTTCCCATAGCAGAGCATTAGGGGAAGCTAAAGGCATTAACTTTATTTCAGTGACTGCTTGAAGACACACAAGACGTCCCAGAGTTGCTTAGAGACGCGATCTTGATGCTGAAGATGTTAAAGGTGCACTCTGCAAGAGAACGGAACATGTTATTGCTGACACAAATGTTACTTATCTTTTGAAAATGCATATACGAAAGACTTCCTCCATAAGGAAAAGGAGCACTGTATTTTAAAAGAATCTGGTCAAGAAAATGTAAGGCTCAACATCCGAGTCAATTTATCGCAGACTGACGGTAAAGGATGATACCTCATCAATTTGCAAGTTTTACCACCGTGAGATTGGATATATAGATTGGTAAATAAAGGATGTTTTTTGACACGACAGCAGAAATATCTGGAATTACAACACATATGCACCAAACCATAGGCTTCGCTTCATGGAAAACGTTTTCTGAAAGAGTTTCGACATGATTTTAATTTAAACTTTTTAAGTGACAAATATCCTCACAATATTCTCGAAGCCTTATAATAACTAATGGCTATTAACTATTTGGCAGTCAGAGGTAAGCGATGATGATAATGGCAAACAATGGTTGGTTATTGGTTGTAGTTAGCAATAAGAAATCGTAAGCAGAAAATGAGGAATATGCTTTCCAGTTTCAATTTTCCATTCTACTCTACCACCACTTGTTACTAGCTGCCACCATCAAACTCTTAAGGTTATTACTAAAAGATTTGAGCATTGCAAGTGCCAGATTATAACAAATACCTGCTGCGCCCTACCCCAACAGTCCCCCAACCCTTTTTTTCTCCCATAAAAAAATAATATTAAAAGAACAATCCGTGAAACAAATATTGTCAGAAAGGGTAGAATACTTACCAATGGTATGCCTTTAGCAGCTCTTTCTTCCAGAAATCTGGACGGTCTATAGAAATTACCATATAACCCTGCCCATTTTTTCAGGCTCTCACAGATATATGCAGGCCCCACTGTATCTGCCCAAAAAACTATGCCACCTCTGCAATTGAGGAAATGAGTGCATCATGTATCTTGGAACTATGGGCAAACATTAAACTGTAAATCCCTCTCTAATACACCCCTCTTGTGCTGAATATGGTAAACAATAAACCATAAACAAAATACAAGAGTTTCACCAACACAAACTGACAATATATATAGCATCTAAGAAGCAAGCTCACTGCAATTTGTGAAGAAACTATTAAATACTTAATACTATCAAAAAAGGGTAAAGTGGTAGATGAGAGAATTTTGCTGTAGTTTGTATACCAAAAACCACAAAATAGATCCATCAATACGATGGCAGATTTGTATGGTCTCGAAAATTCAAGGTAGTCCACACATCAACAGAGATACCAAAAGAAAAGTGGAGATAAAACAAATGATGAACTCTTTATTTGACAATTCCTCTCTGACTCAACCAATATCCACATTGTTTCCTACATGGACCAAGCATGGGCTAGATACAGATAGAATTTGGATTTAAGCGTGACTAAGTTTTGAGCATATCACAGACAAAAAAGCCCTAAAAAGCATTGAACAGAAGAGACATATTGCTGTTCCCCGTTATGCATATTTTTGTACAATTTCATCATCCAACAATAACTAAATTGACAAGCTAAGTAGTTTAGGGTCAAGTAAAATTGGCTTAACTGAATTATCAAGGCACTTAGGTATGGGTATATACATACACATATATGTTTATATATTTCCATATAGCCACACTGCAATGATTCTGAAAGTAGTTCCCTTCTATTGTAGCCTATATGTCATAAATATTCTTTACCTCTTCCAAAGAATCAGGTTCTCAATATCACGATTATATCTAATAACTTATGTTTTCAATCGCATGCACCATAGCAAATAATCTAAGTCAGCTTAGCTGGACTAATATACCCCTTTTCCTCAACAAGCATCTCTTTAATCATCTGGATAGAGGTTTTATTTTTTCATACATTGCCAGCGTAAGACATGGATCAAATCCCAGTATTATTGTTAATGTATCCAAAAGTTTTGAAAATTTTATGATAAAAATACTAAATGTGAATATTCTTTTTGAAGAATAATAAAGATGAGGAAAAACCAACTTAGTTCAAGAATACATCAAAAATAGAATAATAAATTATTCTATCCTGATGCATATATTTCATATGTTCTCACCGGTAAGATGGAAAACTCATTCCTAGGACAGATGCTATGTCAAGATCTGATGCACGGACTACGATTTGCTCCTCAATAACATTGCATGCCTCGTTCACTACAGGAAATAGTATCATCTCCACAATTTCTTTGTCAGAAATAGATATAGGCTGCCACAAATAAAGAAAATAGGCTCTTTTCATCAAAACTAGTTTTTATCGATTTAAAAACAGATAAATAGCTACTATTCAGATAAGAGCATCACTACCTTTCCACCTGGCATTATATTGGTAATCCTTCTTGACTCTTCAACAATTGGTAGTGCTGAAGGGTCAGGCCTAGGCTTGCTTCCCTTCTCATAAATGTAGTATCCCTTGCCATTGCTCTTGCCTAGAAATAAAATAAATCCGAAGCCAAACGGTCCGGAAAAGCTTCAGAAAACGTAAAAGAAAAGATTGAAGAAAGGCAAGAATCATAATAAAGAAGGTGATCTTCACCATGTCGCCCATTTTTCATCAAAAGTTCAGTGAGAGGAGAATAGAATGTTCTCCCAGGGAATGCCTCCCCAAATAATTTACCAACTGCAAGCCCAACACCATATCCAGCCACATCTTGAAGCCTAAAGAACATGACAAAGGACAATATCACCATCCATCTAAATTCACCCTTTTCTTTCAATAAGAATTAATTTTATCCACAATTAGCCAACTTCACTCAGATAATAGCTCAAATGTAATTGAACAGATCCTCAATCAAATTCAATCAGAGAACAGTAAAAACAGATGGATATATTTGAGATTGACTAAAAATATTATGCACCTTCTATACATAAAGGAATTAAGATTTAACTGCAGACTGCAGACATAGGTGATGAAAGAGATAACGTATATACCATGGCTAACTAAGATAAAGTCAATATATGTAATCTCATAGTTGGATAACTTAAATCATTGTTATGACAGAAAGAAGTACGAGAAAGCCCTTCTCTGATATTTTGAGTCAATTCACATACCCCCTCAGCAGCGTTTGTTCTAAGAAAGGTATGCAACACCATGCAAAAAGCAAATTCATTGATAACTGATAGCTAGAGAAGATAATTACTGGAAAGGACCAATAGGTAGGCCAAAGTTGCTTATCGCTCTGTCGATTCTGAACACATCCACTCCAAGATTTGCCAACAAATGTGCACCTTGTGAATATGGGAAAAATGTCCTATTCACTGCAAAACCAATGCAATTTCCCACCACAACAGGAACTTTCTTGATGATTTTCCCCACTGTTATGAGATCCAGAATAACTTGAGCAGAAGTTTTATCAGTTCGGACAATCTCTAGCAGTGGCATCACATGAGCAGGACTGTTTTCATGAAACATAGACATAATAAAAAAAAGAGAAGACACTAAAATGCAAAAGGGATAACAAAAAGTAAGGAATGCCTCCTTAGGTTTTGAGCATTGAAACCAGCATCTTTAATGTATTGAATTCAGCTAATTCTCTTTCTTTTCATGTTTGAAGATGGAAGAACAAGTTATAATCTTAATTATTGAAACCATATAAAGAAGAACTTGGACTCCGAAAACATAACATCAGAGATACTTTTACAACGAAAATGCATAAAAGGGTCACAGGGATGATCTATGAAGACTTAGTATTTTGGGGCAGTAATTTGCATTTCCCCATACAATTATATCTATTGGCGCTGATGGAGGAAATCGACAGACCTATGCCACTGGAAAGAATTTTGTCATGACGTCATCAAGAAGATGATGTTCCTACTACTGAAATATGTTCATCAACAATTTTAGAATAAAAAGGATCCCCATATGCAGAAGCTAATCCCTAATTCAACAACCCATCAGTATCAGATTTCCCCAGCCAATTTCAAAATGCTGATAACCGAAATGGATTGATGACAAACAAAGCTGCAGCTTCTGCATTAGTCTCTGCCACCACAGACAGAACCTGTCCCTCTTGATTATGATACATCCAAGCTTAAGGACGATATTCATGAATGAACCTAAGTGAGATAATAAAAAGTCAACTAACCTGAAAAAGTGAGCACCCACTATTCGATCTTGAGAACTTGTCTTTTCTCCAATGAGGTTGAGGTCTATAGATGATGTGTTTGTTGCCAATATGCAGTGGGGAGGGCATGCCTTCTCAATTTCACTGAAAATTGTTTGTTTCAGTGAAATGTTCTCAATAACAGCCTGAAGAAAAGAAAATGAGTCAATGATGCCCATCAGAAAGTTTCAGTTGCATCTCCAATTTCCACTGACGTGCCTTTGATGTTGTTCTTGAGAATATTTGAAAAACCCAACTCAATGAAACATACAGTACAAATAGAAACATATTGAGAATTCTGATGCAAAATATTTACACTATAATTATTTTATTTATTTATATATGTATATATATATATATATATTTTTTTTTTTTTTCTTTGGAGAATGGAAATGTAAACAAAGGTACTTCATCTGAAAACTTGTCACTTGCCTCTATAACCATATCCACATCTTTAAATTCTGAATAATCTAAGACACCTCTCAGCAAGGAAAGGGCTTTATCTTCCTTATCTTTAGTCAGCTTCCCCTTCGATACCAAACCTTTGACATTTCCTGAAAACAAAATCTGTCAGATGTAAGTGATTTAAAATGGAGAATTCAGTGAAACACTTCAGTAAAAATACATAATCTACTCCACAGAAACCACGGAAAACAGCTATATTCAATGTGGAAAAATTTGGGTGCATCAACCTGTTACACCATTGCTCACTATCCAACTTATCGTCTAGATGTTCTCATAAATCCTTCTTGTCCTAGAGGGACCATTTCAAACATGCATGTTCATAATCCAGATGCAAACAACACACACCAACATATAGAAAGTGAGATGAATCTACTGTGATAAATCGACCTATAAAAATCATGAAGAACAAATTGAGATCTTTCCCTGTCATGGCAGATAATTTTATGGAATATGCAATTAATTATACTTTATTATCATTTTCTAAGCAGCCAAAAGAAGCTCATATAAAAGGTACAAACAGATAAAATCATATTCACACACACATTTGAATATTATTAGCATTTTGTCACTTCAGATATATATGCTATAACATGTACAGGGGCATAAAGTTGAAAATGTGCTCTATCAATGTTATAGAAATGCAGTGAATGAACATAGTACCTTCTATTGTTTTGATACCCTTCAGAAGATACTCAGAATTAACTTCTTTCAGAACAACATATATGTTGCCCAGTATAAGAGCTGTAGCTATGCCAGATCCCATAAGACCTCCACCTATAACAGCAACTTTCTTCACATTCCTCGGCTTGAGACCAGCATCAGTAATATTTGGAACCTGCGAAAATAAAAAGCTAATAGATGGACAATCCTGATTGCAGAAGAAGATATTGGTTGCTACCTACTTGCCATATGTGTATGTATGACCGCCTTGCAAAATTATATGCAGAGAACTAGTAAGAATATCATCATATCAGAAATTTCTCTATACTAGATCATTAAACTCTATTAGATACACAGCAGATATCAAATAAATTGACAAGAGAAGCAGCATCCAGCCCAGTACATTGAGAGAAAAAACAGATTAATTAAGACCCTGTTTGTTTCGAGGAAAACTATTTTTTAGTGGAAAATATTTTTCCTTGAAAACATTTTATTGAAAAGTAGAATGTTTTTAGGTGTTTGGCTAATTTTATGAAATAAGTTTCCTTTGTTTGTTCTTCAAACACTAGGATAATAAAAATACTAAGATAATTAATAACAAAATATATTCTATAATAAGAAATAAATCCACCTAAATAAAAAATATTAATATATTAATAAAAAATATCATTGGTAGTAAATGATTAGTAGATAGTGCTTGTAAATTAATGGGAAAATGATTTATACTTTTATAATCCGTAAGTTGTTTTCCCAAAAATAAACTATGAATAGGTCCCAATCGTTCAAAACAAGGGAAATTTTTTTTCCAATAATTGTCCCACTATTCATCAAACAAACATGGAAAAATGAAAAGACAACTTTTTGAAAAATATATATTTTTTTCTTGAAACAAACAAGGCATAAGATAAATGCCAAACATCATTAGACATGTTTCAACACAAACTACTTGCAGGGTCAGAGCCAGAAAAAGTGAAGGAGGATTAAGAAGAGATTATAAATAATAAATTAAATAGAAGAAAAACAACAACAACAAAAGAGTCAAAGAGAGAGAGAGGAAGGACCAAAAGGAACTAATGCCTCTAAATAAAATGTGAAGATCCACCTAATATTATAGATGAAAGAAATTCAAATAAAATGGACATAGCACAGAGTACAACTTGAAGAAACACATGGGAGGGTGCAGTAATATATAGGTGACAAGGTTTACTTGTATGTTGCATGGGGCATCTAAGATTTCTTTGGTTTTATCCTTTCATGTTTATTTCTTTTAGATGATATAGGTGTTAAGCCATGGCATATACCTTTGATGTGGCGCGTTGGGCGAAAAATACATGAACAAGACCCTTTGAAGTATCTGACAAAACCAGCTGCTTAAATACGCTTGCCTCCTGCAAAACAAAGCAATCAATACATGCATAAAAACATAAAAGCTAACTACTTCCAAGTTTTAAAGGAAAACACAGAGAAGCCTAGACAATATCTCCTCCATATAGGTCAAAATGAGTAGTATCATGGCCATAAGCACCTTTAAAACTCCACTATATCCACCGTGAATTATGCCCTCCTCAATCACATCAAGGCATGCTTCATGTTGAGGCAAATTTCGTGCAGTCTTCTTCGCTTGCTCCCGTGCAACTTTCAGTATTTGGCGTGCTTCAGATAAAGGAGGAAGCTTGTCTGTCCTGTGAAGAGACCGTATCCATGGTTTTCGCCTATCTGCAATGTCTAAAGCCCAGAGACGAGATACTTTCAGCAGGTCTCCAGGAGATACTAAGGCATCTATAAGACCCAGCTCCTTCCCCTCCTCTGACATGATTGGTTTTGATGACTGCAAATCATTGCAAATGATATCAAAACCAGGGGAAAAATAGGTGGGGTGGGGTTTTGCAGAAATGGGTGCATCTTTCAATGATTATTTGATATAAAAGAGAATGGATCTCACACATAGTCCAACTTTTCCACGTGCAGCCCCCAATTTCTTATATGTTAAAATTCAGTCCCTAAAATCAGGTGCATTGGGTTGCACCTTTCTAATATGAGACCAACATATTCTAACAAATAGGGTTTTGAAAAGTTAGATATAATACTTTACATAGTAAAATCAATTAACATCCTCTTACATCAAGTAAAGGTTTGCTCCTCTGAACAATTCAACACCGGATGAGAAACCAACTCCTATCAATACTATGCCACGGAAAAAAGAATACTATGATAAATAATTCCACCTAATTCTTCTTCCATGAGGCAAAGATTCAATACTAATATATAATCCTGTATTAGGAAATAAGGCTATGGTTTGAAAGCAATGATCTTCTGATTTTCAAAAGTTAAATTTTTTTTTTTTCGTTTTTTGGATAAATTTAAAAAAAAAAAAGAAATCCTTTTTTTTTTCTTTTTGGGTGAAAAAGAAAAGTTGGAGCCGATACATGCACAGTCATGCTGCCAAACATAATGGAAGAGATAGATGATCAAGTGTTCATGAGGAAATGTCAGTGAACCTGTGCATGGTTGTAAATACAATGCATGTGTATACACAAAACAAATAGCCCAGTGAGCAGGCAGGAGGAAAGGAAGAGGGAAAGATATACAGAGTTCGAGGTGATATCATGCTTACCAGCATCATTTCAATAGCTTTGGCCAGTCCTACAAGCCTTGGAAGACGCTGAGTTCCTTAATAATACATGAAGCTTCCAATAGTCAGGATAGGTGATGGATAAATTCACCAAAACTCTGGTATGAACATTTCGTTTTCACAGGCATTAAAGGAATACTTGTACCTCCAAATCCTGGTATTACTCCAAGTGATAGCTCTGGCAAGCCAAGTTGCGTCTTTGGAGTGGCAATCCGTGCATTACATCCCTGAATAGTGACCAGTAAAATTTTTAAGGACAAAAGCAGACATTCAAAGAAAAATTTTCATCATAACAGGTTTTGTTTCTCATAAAACACAGACCAGTGCCAATTCTAAACCACCTCCAAGGGCAAGTCCTTCTACAGCAGCAACAATTGGCTTCTTGGCATCTGCCATTAGGGAATGTTAAAGATAAAGAGAAACAGAATATAATTTGTTTTTCGTTTCATTAAAAATTTCACAACTTAAGAACAAGTAAGGATGATAAAGACCTTCAATTGTGTTTACCACGAGATCAACAGACACATCAGGTAGAATCGAAATATCCCCTGGTAGGTAGGATGGGAATACAATAAGTTAACAAGTTCTCTTTCTTGCCGTAGTAAGCATTACAACAATTATAAAATTACTCCAATCAAGCCATACCGCTTTGGTGGATCTTCTCAAAAACATTGATGTCAAAACCACCCGAGAACCTTCCACCGTTGCCTTCATGTTAACAAGAAATCAATGTCAGATGGAGAAATCTAGAATTGAAATGAGCATCGACCATAATCAAAGTATTAATTACACTCCTTCCACTTGTTTCATTTCACTCTATCACTAACCTAAGGCATCTCGATATCTTCTAAGAACAAGAATAACAACACTCAATCCTTAGTACCACTAGCTGGGTCAGCAACATAGATCCTACAGTGCCATCGGTCTCACATAAACTATATTTGCTCTAATATGCAGTATCCAAGTATTATGTATAATATTTACTTGTCTACTTTTACTAAAATTAAAGAAGAAGAAAACTTGACTATCCTATCAATATCATAAACAAGAACACACGTTCTTTCATAACACTTCTCCGATTTAATACTAATCCTTTCAAAGTTCCTTTTAGATGTGATTCGATTAGGACATAAGATGCATAATGAAATGTTAGTGAAAAATTGATTTTTAGGAGTAACTTTGACAAACTTGTGAATAAAAATTACATATTTGAAAAGCTTTGAAAACTTTAGGACTTCTAATGCATTTGTCCACCTCTAACTTGCATGATTTTCTAAACAAATAATTCAGAAAAAACACTCCTAAAATAATTTAAATAAAAAATTTTTCAATGACCAACAGTAAGATCAGATTAAGTGATTCAAAAACATACCAAATTAACGTCCTATAAACAGTGCAAATATCACCATAACAATACAAATCCTTGTTTTGCATATCAAAGCAAATCATCAAGTCTCCGCATATCGCATATTAAGAATATCGCAGTAGCAATATGGAATCTTCTTATTATACATCAAATTCAAGTATAACCGAACAACGTGAAATTAGGTGAACTTCAACATGAGAGATCCAAAATTCGAAAAAGTCGATTCATATTATTGAACCTGTCAGGACAACAGCTTTAACGTCATTTCTTCTCATAGCTTCATCGAACTTCATCTTCAATCCATCAAGTACTGGAAAACACGATATTACGAACCAAAGTTCAACACCGAAATCCAGAGACTAAAATCAAGACAAGAAAAGACGCAAAATATTACGAATCCTCGAAACTCACTTGGAATAGCGAGAGCATTAACAGGAGGATTCACCATGGTGATCACTGCTACACCATCGTATCCTACTTCCATCGTGACGCTGATCTTCGCCATGATTGGAGAGGGATCCGAACCTACAAGGAATGAGAAAAGATGAAACAAAAAAGCCTAGGGATGGCGAAAAATGAAGATGGCGAGAGGGAGATTTATAAAGAAGGTGATTGTGTGTAATGGAATGTGAAATGGACCGTAAGAACACAAATGCTGGTTGGGTGAGGTCTACGTCAATGGATCCATTGCGGAGATACTTCGTGACTCACGTGTGAAGCGTGTGGCATGCCATGTGAAAAGTTTTCCAAATAAATTATTGTTTATTTTATAGAAAATTTCTATTCATTTTTATTTGAGATTCATATGCATTCCACTACCTACCCTTTTATTTTGTGAGTTTTAAGGATGGCGAAGATGCTTAAACCTGTTAGGTTCTGTTGGATTAAAAAAGTAATACATTTTACTCGTTTTATTATTTTCTTTATTTTATTAAGATAGGATTTACAAAACTGAACGATAAAAGAGTTCTAACTCTTTTAAAAAAAAATTTTCAATGCTTGTTTGATACTTTAAAAACCTCCTAGAGTCGTACGGAATGGATGATCTTAAATAATGGTCAAAATTTTATATGTATTAACTAAAAAAAATAGAAATAATAATATATTTCTCGTATATAAATCCGTAAAGAGTAGTGTCAATTATATTTTTACACATTAAAAGGAATATTAGTAATTTAAAAATAATCACCATTCATATTTAAAAAATATGATTATATATTAAAATATATTTGTATTAATTTCTTTTTACCATTTAATTAGTATTTATTTAGCACGTATGATATAAACCGGGCAAGTAAAGCCTTTCTCTCAGTCCCTCATAATAAAAAGTGATCCTTTGTTTTATGGCTAATCTATCCTGATTTGGAAGGTGTAGTTAGGCAACTTAGGCTTAGCGGTTTTGTGTTATTGTCAATATTGATGAAGCAACCCACGCGGCATCTATTTGGCTTAAGTCTTATATAGCATATATGAATGCGCTGAGATAGCCAATTCACACGTACCACGTTTCATTTATCACTGATAATAATCAATTTATCTATTAAAATAATTCAGTAAAATTTTGTTTGACTCCAATTACATTGAAATTTAATTTTTAAAATTACTCTGTTTATTTTTTTAACTTTGAAAATCATATAATATAATATGATTCTTAGTTTCGCTGCAATGTAAATTATAGAATATGATTAAGGTTAGTATAATGTATACTTTTTTATAAAAAAATTTTCTTTTTTACATTATTAATTGCATGCTATTTTATGGCATCTAATAGAAAAAATAGGCATAGTTTACTAAATTGATTTTATGAGAAATATAAAACTCATATAAATAAGTATTTAGTTATAAGATCATATAAGACAATAAAAAATTTATCAAAATCCCTAGGTGTCATGCTAGATTTGTAAGAGCTTTTTTCCATCTCCGTACTTTATCAGAAGATCCTCTCTTTATTTTTTTTTTTTATTGGTTTATACTGCTATTTGTGGAAATTTAAAACATGGTAAAAGTTTTTAGGATTCTTCATGAAAATCGAGATTTTTGTAAGAATCCTACCATGATAGCAAAAATTAAATTTTAATAAAAAAGATAGGAAAAAAATTCTATTGTACATACCACATCGCTGTTGAAGGGAATAAAGTTGGAGTTAAATTACAATTTCATGTTAATAAAATATAGTTGGAACTTGGAATTAGACTTTAGTAGCTATTAATTGTCCAATAGAATTAATATTTTTTTTTCTTTTAATTGGTAAAATCTCAATTAAATGGACTATAAATGATCACCAATAGCTTTTTATGATTATGATGGTGTTATTTTTTAAAGAAAATACGCAAAATACAGAAAAAAATTCAGTAGTTCTAATAGTTACGTGTTGATGAGTAGCATAGAAGTATTAATATAATTATAACAAGAGGTGGTAATATTGATAAGTTTAAAAAAATCATATATTAAAATTTTATTGGTATTTTATGTCATTCATCAAAACACATGACGTGTTAGTATTGGTGAAGTTTTTTCAGTATAACAAAATATTCATCTAATAAAAAAAATTATGTAAAATAGGATAATTCCAGTAACCAAAAGTGTTATAACAGTTAATTACACTTTAGAGGTCAAACTAAGCCAAATAACTAATTAATGTTCACATACACGTGAATAAACAAAGTGGTCAATCTTCTCGTTAAAATTCAAAGTCAATTTGAATTTGGTTCGATTACGAATTTATACATGAACATGTGTTTTTCCTTTGTTTTTATTAGAATATAAATTCTTCATTCTGGACCTATGTCTTATGGTGTTTGTCGCATGGGACATTTTACGAGTGGTTGGTGCCAAAAGTGGATGATATAATTATTGCACCTGGAACCGTGTGGAAACCACAACGTTTACCAATTCCAATTAATTAATTGAGGGTCAACTTTTCGTGTTTTTGTTTATATGTTGTTTCCCGAGATTATACCCCAGGCCCATGAGACATCACTTCTACGGGTTGGGCAAAAGCAGGTCTCAGATCCATCAGGTCCAATTCCCCGCTGGTTCTCAACCTAATGGGTCCACTTCCCCATTCCAGCCGGTTTAGCAGGCCACAAAGGCTTAAAATTCAGTACAAAATTAACTAAGACATGATACCCTAGGATCATGATCTATATATAGGGTCTATTTGATTCATCTTATTGACATCTTTTTTTTTTTTTCAAATATATTATTTGTCAACAAAAAGATACAGATAAAAAACAGATATTTTTACTCAAAAACAAATTAAATAAACAAGATACGGATCGAATACTAGATAAGATACAAATAAATTAGATACAGATGAAAATTAAATAATCCAAATAATCTTCGATAACCTATATAAATTTAATGTTGTTGGAATCAAATTGAGAGTTTGATCTAGACATGCTAGGAAGTTAATGGTCAAAGGGTTGATTAGGGTTTAACTAGGATCGATAAAAAGTAAAATTATAAGGTACAATTTAATTATGAAAGATAAGTGTATATGTCAATGCTCATTTCAATTCATATTTTTATCAAATCCATCAACTAGCTATTAAATCAGCACAAGGCATATACATTAAAAAAGAGAAAAAAAGGACATAATGTAATGATTATATGTTACAAATTTAGAATATAGTATGAATACATATTTCATATTCTAGTAAGTCTTTTTTTGATTTCCTTCCTAAACTAGGTTAACCGGTCTAGGTTGACCAGGTCTTGGTCCAATTGCCCTGATCAATCCAGGTCAATGCAAATTCGAGCCAAATGCATGGACTAGTTCGCTACCATGGCTAGGTCCCTAGAACTAGCTAAGCCAGTTTGGGTCTGACAATATTAATAATATCACGTTTAATATGCTCAAATCGTTTGGAATGGAATCGAATGGATGGAATTTAATGAAAAAGGAATGACAAATCTGTTCATATATTTGCAATCGTATAATCCACAAAACATGGCATAGTTAAGAGGTCTCAAGACCTTTCATTGTTGCAAAATTTCTATTTTATGCGAATGGGTTCATGTTTTTTTGAAAGATATATTTTTAATTCCTATTTTTGAGTGCGTTGTTTATGTTTATATTTATAATCAGTTGATAAATAATTCAATATGTGTTTGTTATTTGATTGTTCACTGCAATAGTAATGGTAAATCGGATGCAGTGTGACATTATATGTGCGTATATGTAGTGGTCTATGCTAGGCATTTCTCATTCCCTCATTATTTTTTAGATTATGTGTATGATGGTTGAAGATTACTATAATGATATGAATGATAATCTTTTTGTTAGTGGTGGGACTTGCAATATCTATGCTAGTGAGATTATTGATTGATTATTTAGGATAGATTTTTATGAATATGATCATTGTATATTGAGAGATGTTTGATTTATTATATTATATAGGATTTTGGTTTAATTATATATTTGAAAATCATATCATAGCATTTGTGGATTGATATATTATAAGTATTTAGAGTTTTTCAATTTGATTTTGTGGTTTACAAGTTTTTAGTATCCTTGTACTTGCATATTTTAACACGTGTAAAATGGGGCTTGTGATGCTCTACTCTTAGGGGCGATGCAATTTCTTTTTATTTTTATCAAATATCTCTCTTTCTCTCTCTCTCTCTCTCTATATATATATATATATATATGAACATTAGTCTCTTTTGATGCACTAATAGATGATTTGGTAAATTGGAACTTATATTAAATGACATGGCTAGATTTAGTGAAAAAAAATAATGAAACAAATGATTAAATGGATCCATTGTAAGTCATTAAGCTTTATGTGGGTTATAACTCACATTAGAGTGGAGTTTTCTAGAACCTAAGCTACAAATTCCTTACAAAGGGTTTTAGTGAAGAAAGCACTGTTCTTATAAAAGCATCACTCTTTAATTAAGAACAAATGCTTGAATTTGACATTTATTATGTCATTCTTAATTGTTATGTAATTTTCAAATTTGGACATTTATAAATATAAATAAATTTCGTTAAGCATATTTTAAGAACCTTATAAATAAAGTGCAAATGTCTTAAAATAAAGAGTATTTTTGGTTGTTGATGTGTCACCTAAAGTGTGGTCTTTAGGGACAAAGATGACCTTATAAATTCACCCTATTCAAGATTCCAAAGTAATTTATCGTTGTAGATTTTAATTTTATAAAGAAATTTGATACTTTGTAAACATTTTAGTAGACTAAATAATTACATTATGATTTATTCTTTTTTCTAATCATTAAACAAGTTGATTGGACATGAAAAATGTATTCAACATCAACATGAGTTTAAGTCATCGTACATTATCAATAAACATCATATTACAAGTTGAGGCATCTAAACATCAATATGTTTAGAGGTGAAACATGATCTATAACAAGAATTGTCACCTTTAATATATACTAGTATCTTTTAACTTATTTCCTTTTTCCTTTATCCTTTTTCGATTATAATATTTAAGGGGATATGATGGTTTTGCTTCGGTGTGTATTCTACTTATGTGTATGTGTTGAGGAGAGAGAATTGATATGATAAATAATTTTGGAGGAAGACGCAAGTTTATAATTAGCACATGTGGTCAATTTCGACTGCATAAGTATGGTTTCAAGTTGGAATCAATGATAAGACTCTTATTTGTTCCAAAAAAGAAAAAAAAAATTATTATAGTTTAATGGTACTAACATTGATCTTCTAGTAGGTTGAACCCCCATTCATTGTAATCAATGAAAAAAATGTTAGAATCAACCCTAAACTAGAAATAAGAGTCTTAATCCATCCATACTCCTCTTATATACATAGTCTTTTTCTCATCTTTGTAATACTTAGGGTGGAGTACAAAGAATCTCCCCTCCTTATATTTTGAATTGTCAGGAAATGATTTACTTAAAACTATTGAATTAAGTCCTGAGTTTTCGACAGTTTCTATTACTTTGTAAACATAAAGTACTATGCTATGCTTTGTCATTTCCCTAAATTGGAGGTGATTGTGTAGTATTATAGTGGTATGGTGGTATTGGAGGTGATGTATGCTTAATTGTGATAATGACAAAGATAAGTGGTGGAGATATAGGGCTAACGATGGTGGTAGCAATGTAGGGCTGATGGGAGGTGGCAATGTAGGGCTAATGATGGTGGTAGCAACATCATCGGTAGTTGTTTATGGGTTGGTGATTTAAAATAATAGAGTTGTTTATGGGTCGGTAGTTGTTTAAAATAATAGCTTACATCAATGCAATAGTGCTTGTTATAATGCTAATAGTAGTGATGTTAGCAATTATAGTGAAAGTGTGGTGGAAACAGTTATAATCGATAGGTGAATAGGTGTAACACCCTAAAATTTCATTTAAGGCGATTACCGCCTCGTATAAAATTTGTATGTTATATGCTTAGGCTTCCTTATATGATTTGTTTATCGTGAATATTTGCTACTAAATTTTAATTTTAGAAATCATTTAATTAAATTCTCAGAGCTACTGAATTTAAAACTTACAAAATAAACTTTTATTAAAACATTTAAATAACTACTCCCATGAGTAGATTGGCTTTCAAAAATAAAACCATACCATCATGTATTCTATATCAAAGAATACATCTCAATGGTAAAACAAAGCATAAAAGCTTAAATTACAAAACTTAGGCTTCTCCTGGCCTTTATAAGAAAATACAACTTCAAAAAAGATAAATCCAGCTCTCTACACAAAACAAAATAAAACAAAACAAAGTAAAATCCATGGTCCCGTTTCACCACTCTACCAGATTCTCATAAAACTCTTGTATAAGCCAACCGTCAACCATGCTGGAAATATTACAGATATTTTGACATCCTATACAACTAAGCTAGTCTTCCCAATAAAAGCCATTTTCCTTAAAAAACTTAAAATCAACAAAAACACATTCAAGAATCTTACTTGATGTGGTTTTCTGTCTTTTGGCCAGGGGATTCTTCATGGTTGAATGTTGAACCAATTTCCTTTCCCTTAGAGGTTGAGGAGCAGGAGGAACAGAGTCTGAACTACTCTCTGAGAGGGTTTCAGAGGATGCAAGCGGTTCCTCTGAGGACAATTTCTCAACTACGGTGGCCGCATCTTGTTCTTTTTCTAGGGAAACTTTATCATGTTGTATTTTAGATTGTTTTTCTCTCAGATTGCCTTCTTTAGTTAGGGTTTTAAGGGTTTCTTCCGAATCAGAGGGATTATCCTCAACTGATATTGTTCCTTTTATAGGTTTTGTTTTGAAACCTTTTGATGCTAAGCGACTGAATTTTCTTGAAGACATGATGTAAGAAAATTTTGAAGACACGAATGGGGAAGATGATCAAGAACAAAGAGAATGAAACGATTGATTTGAGTGCTCAGAAAGAAATGAAGAGAGACGTTTGGGAAGGATATGAAGAGACACTACCTGCATGTTCCTAATAAAATTGCCGCCATTTTTTAATTATTTATTTTAAAATTTTAAAAATTCAATTTTCTTTAAAATTTTTATGGAAATTATGGAATAAATAATTTAACTCAAAATGGATTACATATTCCAATTTCATTTCTTAAAAATTCAAATCTCATTTTTTCCAATGGTTTAGTAAAAATATCAGCATACTGATTTTCAGTAGAAACAAATTCGATATTAATATTTCCATTATTCACATGATCCCTTATACAATGATGCCTAATTTCTATATGTTTAGTCCTAGAATGATGCACAGGATTTTTTGTTAAATTGATTGCACTTCTATTATCATATTTAATTGAGATATTTTTATATTTCAATCCAAAACCTTGTAATTGTTGTTTTATCCAAAGGATTTGTGCACAACAGTTTCCAATTGAAACATATTCAGCTTCTGCTATAGATAAAGCAACTGAATTCGGTTTCTTAGAAGACCAAGAAATCAATTTGTTTCCTAAGAATTGACAAGTACCAGAAGTGCTTTTTCTATCAATTTTGCATCCTGCATAATCAACATCTGAGTTTCCAATTAATTCAAAATTTTCACTTTTAAGATACCAGATTCCTAATTTTGCAGTATTAGTAATGCACTTGAAAATTCTTTTAACAGCTTTTAAATGTGTTTCAGTTGGATTACTTTGAAATCTTGCACAAATACATACAGAAAATAATATATCTGGTCTAGATGCAGTCAAATACAAAAGATAACCAATTAAACTTCTATATAATTTTTCATTAACTTTCTTACCTTTAGAATCAATATCTAACCTCATAGATGAGCTCATTGGTGTAGCAGCTTCTTTTGAGTTCTCAAATCTAAACTTTTTCAGAATTGTTTGGTATACTTCTCTTGATGAGTGAAAATTCCATCCTTTGATTGTTTGATTTGTAATCCCAAAAAGAAATTTAATTCTCCCATCATGAACATTTCAAATTCGGCCTGCATAAGCTTTGCAAATTCTTGACAATATTGTTCATTAGTTGATCCAAATATTATGTTATCAACATATATTTGTACAACAATTATATCATCATTATAATAGTTTAAGAATAAAGTTGTGTCAATCGTACCTCTTTGATAGCCACTTGATATGAGATATTCACTAAGTCTCTCATACCAAGCTCTTGGTGCTTGTTTCAGACCATACAAAGCTTTTCTCAACTTAAAGACATGATCAGGCTTAAATGTATCCTCAAATCCAGATGGTTGTTCAACATATACTTCTTCTTTAATATAACCATTCAAAAATGCACTTTTTACATCTATTTAAAACAATTTAAAATCTTTATAACATGCATAAGCAAGCAATAATCTTATAGCTTCCAATCTAGCAACTGGTGCATAAGTTTCACCATAATCTATTCCTTCTTATAGAGAATATCCTTTAGCTACAAGTCTTACTTTATTTCTAACAATTTTACCATTTTCATCTAATTTATTCTTAGAAACCCATTTAGTTCCTATGATAGATTTGTCTTGTGGTCTAGGAACTAAATTCCAAAAATTATTTCTTTGAAATTGATTTAGCTCTTCATGCATAGCATTTATCTAATTTTCATCATTTGATGCTTCATCTATGTTACTTGGTTCTATTTCAGATATCAAAGCAAAGTGATTTTCAAGATCTTGTAATTTAGATCCAGTTTTAGTTCCAGATTCTAAATCACCAATAATTAAGCTAGGTGGATGTGAAGATTTATATTTCCATGCTTTTGAACTTTCAGGGTTGTTAATATTTAATTCCAGGTTACCTTCTGCCCTATCTTCTAACGTGTTAGCTTTTAAATCTCTTTCCAAATTATTTTTTGCCTTACTTTCTGATGTATCAGGTTTTTACATTTCTTTAGTTTTACTTTCTAATTTTGTTTCATAATTCATGCTATTATTTTTATTAAAATATGTATGCACATCATCATCATCAAAATCATCTTTTTCATCAATAAAACGCACATTGATAGATTATTCAACTACTTTTGTTGTTTTGTTAAACACATGATATGCTTTACTATGTTGTGAATATCCTAGAAAAATTGCTTCATCTAACCTTTCATCAAACTTTCCAAGATTATGTGCATTCTTTTTCACAAAGCATGTACAACCAAACACATGAAAATATGAAACAAATGGTTTTCTACCACGAAATAATTCATATGATGTTTTTGTAGTATGAGGTATAATGTATACTCTATTCATAATATAACAAGTAGTTGCAATAGCTTCGGCTCAAAGATATTCAACTATTCCACTTTCATTCAACATAGAACGTGTCATTTCTTGTATTGTTTTATTCTTTCTTTCAACTACTCCATTCTGCTGAGGTGTATATGGTGTAGAAAAGTTATGATTTATTCCATGTTCTTCACAAAAAGAAATAAATAAAGAATTATCAAATTTTGTACCATGGTCAGTTGTTAAAGAAATAATTGAAAAACCCTTTTCATTTTGTATTTGTTTAGCAAATTTTTGAAAGATTTCAAAAGTATCTGATTTATGTTTTAAAAAGAACACCCATGTATATCTTGAAAAATCATCAACTATTACAAGACCATATTTACTTACTCCTAGACTTAACGTTCTAGTAGGTACAAATAGATCAAGATGTAAAAGCTCAAGAGGTCTTTTTGTTGAAATCAAATTTATGCTTTTATGTGAAATTGAGACCATTTTATTGTTTAAACAAGTTGAACATTTAACATCATGCTTTATATTGATTTTAGGTAAACCAACAACAATATTCTTTTTAGATAATTTTTCCAAATGATTAAAATTCACATGGTGTAGTTTCTTATGCCATACATGAATGCTGTCATTCAGAGTCAAAAAGCAACATTCAACATTCATATCAGATGGTGTAATTACATATACATTTCTTTTTCTAAATCCTTCAAACATTTTAACTCCATTAGTATTATATGCAAAATATTTGTTTTTCTCAAAATTCATTTTATAACCTTTATCATATAATTGACTTATGCTTAAAAGGTTATGCTTTAATCCTTTAACCAAAGAAACATTTTCAATCATGTATGGAGGATGACCAATTTTACCTGTTCTAATTATTTTACCACGGCTGTCATCACCAAATCTCACATACCCTTTTTCTTTCCAAGTTATGCTAGTAAACAAGGAAGCATCTCCAGTCATGTGGCCTGAACATCCACTGTCCAAGTACCATGTTCCTTTTATTTTTGTTTCTTGTTCCTGTAAAAATTAACAAAAGGTGATCAAACCTTTTTAGGAACCCAAACAAACTTGGGTTCTTGATAAGTCAAGCTCGTCTTATCTTGTTTCTTAACTTGATGTGTACTGACCTTGTTTCTTTTGTAGAAACAACATTTTTCAATGTGACCTTTTCTATTACCAAATGAACATGTATATGGATGTTTATGATACCTTTGATTTCCCTTTTGATAATAATTTTGTGTTGGATAATCATTATATGCATACCTGTTTCCTCTTACATACCTTCTGATAGGATAGCTTTGTTAACATACCTTCTATTGTACCTTCTGTCGTTACTGTTTTTACTCTTAACAGTTTGTACAATAGCTTGCTCATTTCCGGTTTTGTTTTCTTTAACAAAAATTGTCTTTTTCAAGTTATTAGACGAATTCCCAGTTTCATATCCAAGTCCATGTTTTATAAAAGAAGATCTTTGACTGCTAATTAGCATATTCAGTTTCTTATCACTCTCGTTAAACTTATTAAACGTGGTCTTGATGGATTGAGATACATCTTCTACTTGACTTTTTAAACACTTGATTTCGGTATTCAAATCTTCATTTTCTTTCTTTAAAACATCGGTTTTGACAAATAATTTCTCATTGTCATTTTTCAAAAAATCATTTTCATTGATGAGTAATTTATTGGTTTGTCGCATAACATTTTTTTCATTCTTTAGAGCTTTATTCTCAACTTCTAGTTTAGTTATCTTAAGATCTGCCCTTCTAAGAGTCTTTAGTAATTTTTTCATTTCAGAATACATATCACTTTCATTTATTTCTTCATCGGAATCAGAATGTACCTCAGATACTACCATTAAGCATAAGTTGGCTTCCTCTTCATTTTCATTTGAATCCTCTAATTCACTCTCTGATGCATCAAGATCACTCCACGTTGCCATCATAACACGGCTTTTCTTCTTGTATTTCTTCATTTTCTTCTTCAAGATTGGACACTCATATTTGATGTGGCCTGGTTGTTTGCATTCATAACACACGATCTCTTTTCTTTCTTTCTTTTCCTCCTTTTCTTTATAATTTCTTCCTGCACTAAACTTGTTAGTTTTATTAAAATTATTAAATTTCTTACCTTTAAAGAGCTTGTTTAATCTTCTTGCAAGTATGCCGACATTTTCTTCAATGTCATCATCATCGGAGTCAATTTCATCACTTGTGGCTTTCCTTGCTTTGAATGCTATTGCCCTTGAGCTTCCTTCAGCTTCCTCAGTTGTGTTAATATGTGATTCATAAGCTAGCAATTTCTCCCTTAGTTGACTGAGAGTTAACTTGTTTAAGTTTTGGGCTTCTTCAATTGCTGTCTTTTTAGCATCCCATGACTTTGGCAATATTTTGAGTATCTTTCTAACAAGATCAGAATCATCCATTTTCTTTCCAAGAGAGGTTAGTTCATTTGTCACAGCAGTAAAACGATTAAAAAATTCTTTTATTTTCTCATCAGGTTTTATTTTGAACAATTCATATTGTTGTAACAGGGAATTAATCTTTGTTTCCTTAATAGTATTAGTTTCTTCATAAATTTTGGACAAAGTATCCCAAATGTCTTTTGCAGTTTCACAAGAAGAAATTAAATAAAATTCAAAAGGAGCTATCGTGGTGAGTAAAAGATTCTTAGCCTTATTATTCTTCTCAATGAGCTTTAGTTCCTCATCAGTGAAACTGGCATCATCAGTCAATGTCATTTGTGTATCTTCAAAAGCAATCACCTGCCAAGAGCCATAGTCATTAGCTTTTATATAAGTAGACATGCGCATTTTCCAATATAGATAGTTTGTTCCATCAAAATATGGAGCTCGGTTAATAGCAATATTGTTTTCAGCCATTTGAAAAGATTACTCAAATAAAATATATGAACACTGCTCTGATACCAATTGTTGGTCCCGAAAAGATAACCAAGAGGGAGGGTGAATTGGTTATAAAATTTACTTTTAAAAATTTTGAATAAATTTCACACCACTTGGTTATTCAACTAAAATGGCTTTGAAACTTTCTTAAAACAATAAAATTAACAAATAAAAACTTTGAACAATAATTTGGATCAAAATGATTCAAAACTTTCACTTCCAGAAACCTTTTGACTAACTCTCTGATTAAGAAAATATAAGTGAGTTACTCTCTAATCAACCTTCTGAGCATATATCACAGTTATGAACAACAAATAAAATTGCACTAATCTAAACAGAGATAAGAGAGTAGAAAGTGCAAATAGAATTATAGAGGTTTCGCCTTGAGCGTCAATCCTCTCTTCCAGCTCCAAGCCAGCGTCCCGATATTCCTCACCGGTTGTGTTTCACTATCCAATCAAATCAATAAAAGTTATAAGAAGTTCTCTTCCAGCTCCAAGCCAGAGTCCCGATATTCCTCACCGGTTGTGTTTCACTATCCAATCAAATCAATAAAAGTTGCAAGAAGTTCTTGCCAATTCTCTTTGGCTACAATTCACTTAGCTTGATTCTCCTAATCAATCAATCAATCAATCAACTAAGCCTACTTGTAACTCTCAACTCACACTAAAAGTGTAATATCAAATTAAGAGAAATAAAAATTAAGTTTCCTCGAAAGAATTCGCTCAAGAAAAAATATAACAGTAGTTTTCGATAGTTTTTCACATACGGAGCTTTTATCACTGTTGCAAGGTAATTATCACGTTCTTCTTCTTCTTCTTTCTTCTATCTTGTTTTTGGTCTTTTTATTCTTGTTTACTCTAACGGCTAGAAGAGAAGATGGATAAGCTTGTCCCAGATTTTTGTGCGTGAAATCTGCTCGTAATTCTCAAAATATCAGCTCGTGTTTATCATACGGTTTACTCAATTTAAATTTTGAATTCTTGAAGTAATCTTCGAATTCTCTGCTTCAGAAGATAAATCCAAATCTCTAACAACTTGTAGGTTTATCTTGTACTGAAAATTCAGACTTGAAATTATCCGTAATTGCACAAATTCATCGTCTGGTACTGTTCATGCTCTATCCAAGCTTGCCTCGTTCTTCAGATTTTCAAAAAAATCATTGGACACATTCCATGAAATTCTAAATTATGTTTTGTAAGAACTTCATATTATGCATACTAATTTTCTCATCAAATATAGTTCGTTATGTAAGTAGAATTTCAAATCTGAACCGTCCTTCTCCAATAATGTGTTCATGAACTTCAAAAAGAACATATATTCGAAATTTTAATCCCCGTGGATTTTGAACCGACTTTGTGGAACACATTGAGCATAGTACCTAAATTATACTCAACATTGGAGCTAGGTCTTCGAAAAATAATTCTGAGATGTAATCTACGTAAAGTTATTTTTGTTCCTTAACCTTCTGACGTTCCTTTTGATAGACAAATTGTTCTTAATGAAAATTTTCAACCGTCTGATATACTTTTTGATATAAGTGTAGACACCCAATTTTTGCCCAATTAAAAAATTAGGCTCAAGTTTAGATTAAATTAATGTCATGTTAAGTTCATAAGATATAATAATAAAAATAATAAATAATAGTATAATAAAAAAGAGAAAATAGAAAAAATAAAAAATAGAGGAATATGTATAATAAAATAATTAAATGAATAATAGTAATATAAATAAAATATATATAAGAAAAATTAAAATAAATAATTATTTAAGCTTAATATAATATATATTTTATTAGTCTTAAGTATTAGTGGGTTAGCTATATGACCAAGGCATAGGCCAACGGCCTAACGGTTCAGACCATAGACACAGAGCAAAGGGACCCAAGTTCGAATCTAGCCCAAGGCAGATTTTGCCTCTTTTTGTTCAATTTTTTTTCCCAAAAGACACATCGGTTCATCCACTTTGAGACCTCATTTGAGCAACGAATCTTTGTGTTTTTTCAAAATTAATTGTACAGGCACAAACTAGGCATGGGATACATCACATCTGTACATATTTCGTGTATTATTTCATCCTAAAAGGCGCATTAATCAAAGCATGAAAATTGGGAAAAATTCGAATGGACATGATTTTTCAAATTTCAAAATTGGCCGAATTGTATCAATTAATCAAATTAAACATACTTAATCGAAGAGTCATGACCTGTAAACATAATATTCGTGATCAATTTGAACTAACAATCACGAATCGAGTCCCAATTTTGAATCGTTCTTATGTGAAAAAATATAACGATTCGTGATTTAAAAATTGAACAAGTACGAAGCTTCGAAATGACAAATTGTTTCGAAATCTATAAATAGGATCACCCCACAAGCAGAAAGCACAATTCAATTTCACAAAACACGCACTACACGATCGAGATCTGAAAATAGAGAGAAAAGTGTTCGAATTGCAAAATTTGCAAATTCGAAGTGATTGAGAGGATTTCGATCCAATTAAAGAGTGTTAGGATCATCTAGGAAGTGTTCTTGATTGATTATAGTGTTTAGAATTGCTCGAATTTGCATTTGGGAAATTCTGCAAATTTTCGAATTTTTTCAAACCCTCGCCGCCGAGCACCACCACACGAACCGCCACTTCTGGTGGTTCTGGGAGGGAACAACCACCACCAGCCGCTGCAGCACCCCAATCCACGTCGGGCCGACAAAGTTGGAGGCTTCGAAAACCACCAGGAACGGCCGAGGAACGCTCGAAAACCACCGTGATCGTCTTCTTCACCCGACGAAGCACCGAAATCCGACCCGAAATCCGAATCCAACCCGATCGGTCGTCGGTCAACGGTGATCGGTCAACGGTCAGCGGTCGTCGGTCAAAAGTCAGCAGATCCTGTGGTCCAGATTTGATCAGAGGATCCTACGGTTCAGATTTGATCAGAGGATCAGACGGTCCAGATTCGATCAAAGCAATCAACGCTCCAGATCAAAAGTCATCAGATCCTGCGGTCCAGATTCAGTCTACAGATCAGACGCTCCAGATCTGATCCGAGAAGATCCAACGGTCCAGGTTAGTCTGTATTATTAAATTATTTATTTATTATATGTTTAATTTCGGAAAATAGGAAAAAATTAATAAAAATTCGTAAAAAATCCAGAAAAATTCAGAAAAATCCAGAAAAATTAGAATAATTATTTTTAATATAAATTTACATGTTTTAGCAATTTTTGATATTTTTGGATATTTTTTAATATGTATTTGCATATAGATTGATCTTTAAATATATATTTGATGCATGAGATGTTTTGTTTTTGTATTTTAATTTTGTTATGATATATTTTGAATATGTTCTGAACATATGTGATGATTATTGAATTTTGAAAAAATAATAAATTGTTAATAGATTTTTTAAACCAAAATTGTTGTTGTATAATAAAGATAAAAATTGTTTTTTTTTTAAAAAATCATGATATTAATTAAGTTTTTATCAAAATTATCTTTATAAATTTGCTATAAAGATAATACTCAAAGTTTTCAAAATTGATTTTCATGTAGCATTAAATTAGCCATGAATTATCATAGTTTTTTTAGAAAAAATGATTTTTGAACTTAGAAAAATATATTTTTCATAAAATAAAATTCAATTGATTAGATCATAGGATCATCAAAATTAGTTTTCATAAAAATTCAAAATTTAATAAACTTAAAGTGAGAATATTTTAAAAATATAAAATTGACTAACAAATTAAGTTCTTTATAAAAAGAACTACGTTTTGTCTGATCTCGATTAGCGAGTACGTAGGCACCTACGGGGCGACAATAAAATTAGAAAAAATATATTTTGTTTTGATAGTTTGAAATAATCATTTTGTATATATTATAAGTTTTTTTTAAAAGGAAGAATATAAATGTTTGTTAATATTTAAATCCTAAGAAAAATACATAAAAATAAAAATGCATGATTAAACTTGTAGATATTTGTTTTATAAATGTTTTGTTTGAATTTTTTAGTATAGAAAAGGATAAATTCTAAATTTTAAATTTAAAGTGGTAACCGCTTAGGTTTTAATAGGTTAGTCCCCGAACTCAGATATCTGATATTTTTTTTAAAATTTGATTTTTAAATCAAACTTTTCGCAGACTAGTGGCTAAGTTAGGATTAACCGACCCATTAATCCTGGCTTTCATTTTTTTTCCCGATTTATATCGGGTGGCGACTCTAAAAAGTTTTCAAAAATTAAAATTTCTTTTAACCCCTAGTCGAGGATTCATGTTAAATGGGTTAGGGTTTAATATGAATCGGGTTAGGAGAAATGAACCGGATGATTTTCAAAATCCAGGCTCGACAATAAGTTTATCTCATATACATCTGCACACTAATTCAAATATGTAAGAAATCATTCAATCCTTTTTGTTATAATCAAAATCATCATTTGAGAGAAATTAACAATTCTTAATCTTCATAGATTTGTTACCTTCTCTCCTTTTTCTCTGACTCCCAGATGCGGAAGTCGCTTTTCGCTTTCTAGCATCTTGCTCCTACACGTCGTCCCATCATAGTAGTGGTATGCTAGTAGGTCTACCAATGGCTATTTCTCCTTCTCCAGCATATTCGTCGTAGAACTCAGCTTTAATGAAGAAGGATTCTCTATGTTCAAAGGGTTTCTAGCTATGGGAATGGAAACATCTTTCCCTTTCTAGTGTCCTTTGATACACTAATAGAGTGTTGAGGGGACAAGATTGTGATCATGTATCCATTTTCACCCTATTAACAAGTGGTAGGAAATAAAGGCCTCTATCACATGAAATTTTATTGACTCATGGATAGGGCCAACCTGAAAATCACATTAATGAAACCTATTATCTTAGCAGGGATATCGTTGAAGCCATGTATGTCAATCGGCTATCTAACCAACTTCCTCATATCAAGTCCTCCCGCTTTAAAGGTTGACATAAGCATAACGTTAAGTGAAGAGCTATTGTCAATGAAGGTTCTCCTGATGGAATGCCCATTAAGTTCGCTCTCCACAAACAATGGATGATTGTGGTTCGGATTGTTAGTACACATATCATCTTTTATGAAGATTATTGCCTTCTCATGTGCCTTTGCCATCTTATGTATCGGCTGTACCACATTGCATTGCTCGTACTAGTGCTCTAAAATTTGCACTAGAGTGTTTGTAGCTGCAATATGGGATTCTTCGCTAAATCTGCAGAGATCAAAGAAATTCCTTACATTAGCGGTTTTGAGTAGAGCCATTGCAGCATGGTTGCTCGAGCCTCCATCAATTTCCTTTCCTTTATTAGTGTGTGTTTCTTCCCGTAGTGTGCCTATTGGCTGATGAGCTTATGGTTGATAAACTTCTTGGGAAGTTCTAGGATCGTGAGAGATTGCATTAATAGCTCCTTGATTATTATTATGTACATGAAGGGGATTTATATGCACATCCTTGTTATCAAGTTTAAGTTCGCCATTGCGAACTTTCTCATTGAAGATCCCCCTTAATGCCCAATAATCTTTTGTCGGATGTCCCACCGTCCTATGGAATCTACAAAACTTTGTATCTCCTTTTTCTTGTGTCATGGTTTCTCGCTCAACCCTTGGCAATCTAATGATGCCGTCTTTTAGCCATCGATCAAGGACATCATGAACCTTTCCCATAGCACACGGAAAAGGCTGGAATTCTAGAGTACCATCTCTTTTGAGTTTCTTACCATCCTTGAAGTTTCCACCTTGAGCAATGCTTACCAATGGTTGTTACTTCTTATTTGGATCACCTCTTTGTTTGATAACTGAATTGTTTGTCCTTCGTGCATTCTCTACCAACATCGAGAATGAATTAAGTGACAAATTCTTCAGGTGCACAACATACTCTATGAACATACCCTGAATGCAAATTTTGACGAGTTCACTTTCATCACACAAATTTTAGATATCCAAGGAGCATTCCCTAAAACGCTCAATGTATTCCATGAGATCTTCCTTTGGGCATTGTCTTATATGCCCCATGTCGGTCAACGTCACTCGTTCTTGAGTTTAAAAAAAATTCTCAAGAAACATCCTACACATTGTCTCATGAATCAATTGATCCGGGGATAAGACTTACATAATAGGTGTATGCCCTTTCCGTCAATGACTTAGAAAATTTCTTCAGCTTTAGCTCATCATCAAGTCCATAGACTTCAAGAGTCTCAATGAACTTGAGGAGGTGCTCCTTAGCACTACCTTGTTTCCCATTGAATTTGATAAACTTTGGACTAGTGTAGTCCTTAGGATAGGGTTTTTCTGCAATCCTTTGTGGGTATGGAAGCGTAAGATTGATGACACTAGTAGCAGACGTAGCTCGCACCTATCTCAGGTACTTTTCAAGTCTTCCTTCATCACATATGAAGCGGAAGCATATGATGTGTTAACTCCCACTCGAGGAGTTAGAATGATGCTACAAGTTGCAACTATGCTAGTTGTAAGTGGTTTGACATTGTATCCAGAGGAAGAGGAACCTCTGAGATGGACCCTTACCCCTTCTCCGACAGCAGGCATGGGATCTCTCGGAGTTGGAGGCAGCAAAGGCTGTAATGGCTATAGTGGCTCTTGCCGATGTCCTCCCTCATTTTCAGCAGTAGAAATAGTAGTTTGCTCGAGTTGAGCATCATGTAGGGTCTCATGGCGAGTACCCTTTGAGACAATGGTATTGGCACGATACCATGCACGTCTGGTGTGAGGAAAGTTATCTTAGGAAGTGAACTTCCCAATGCATAGCAACTTTTACTGTACCAGGTAGTAATTGCTTAAAAGCATTTAGAAATTGATTGATAGCTTTAGTATTTTCCTGCATAATGCGTATCATGAGCGCACTATCAACTATGGGAGCTTGTACAGCCACAGTAGTGGTATTTTCATCTACAGTATGAGTCTCCTCAACTAGATCACAATGATTCTCCTAATCTTGGAGGTTTGCTCCCTATCCAGTTCTCTTTCGTGGATGTGTTATTCTTGTCAAGAGCTTACTCTCCTCCCTGGTGAAGTCGACAAATAATGTATGGTGGGGTTACTACAGCTAGTCGATCATGTGCGATAGATGTAGTAGTTAACCTGAGAGAAGTCCTGAACTGATAACACATGTAGGATGTCGTAGAGAGAAACGTGGGAGGAGAAACAAGCAAACCCAGTTTCTTGAGTGCGCAAGTGTGACAGAAGATCAAATCGGATAGATTCGAGGTATTTCTTTTGTTTAGGAAACGAGGAGGACGATGTGTACTATTCCGAGGACTATTGACTAAGGAAATATCATCAACCCATGGTTGAGTGAGTCTACTTCCCTTTTTTTTCATACTTATGATTGTGCTTGTAGTGTAGTAGCACTAAATATAAGAAAAGATAAAATGGAAAGTGCATGTGATTTCTAATGTTGATGAAAGAACATTAAGTATATCGAGCCATGAATTGCTTACGACAGATCGTATATTCTACTAGTATGTTAAAGTGTCTAAAATTGGATGATCACTTGAAAGAAATTGAAATTAAATGGCTAGACTCTAAATAAAATTTGATGCATGCACTTCATGAGTTTAGTCACATTACATTAGCTATTATACAATTGGTGGGGCAAGTGTATGGTAGTAGCGGTTGGCATAACCAAAAGTATCTGCATATGGCGAGTAGGAGCTGGTAAGAACTACATGTTTTTTATGACGAATAGTTGCCAGTAAAAACTATAAAAATGTTTTTTAAGAAGTATTGGCTGTAATTGGCCGGAATACCTAACCTTGAATGAAGAGCGTAAATTCATTCAACATATGGTTTCTGAAAAACCATATGTCTTGTTTGCTGACGTGTTTATTGCATTTCATTTGCTTGTATAAATAAACTTGGTTGATATCCTTGTGTCAAGTATGTAATCAGAAATGTTCTCACTAAGTTCGTAAAGCTTACACCCCTATAGATTTTTGTTCACGTAGAATCATTTGTTCTTATATCCGATGTCTCACCATATCCGTGTAAGTCTCCTTTTTGGGAAGCTTTTGGGGGAAATCTACTCGAAGATTATAATAGACTTCCTTTAAAATCTTTTGATGAAGTATTTAAGTTATCTTGTAAAGATTAGTACTTTCATATGATCCTTGGAGTTTTAGCCAGGGAAATGCCCCTAAGACTTATTTAATAGATTATTATTTGTCATTTATAAGTTAAATTTATTTGTAGATCCTTGTTTGATCATTTTTATTTGCTTAAACTATACTTTCCAATGGCGTCTCCTATTACCGTGTTGTACGCCTTACATATGCTATCGTGATTTTCGCATGACTAAGGTAGTCATTTTTAAGTTTTAATATTATATGTGGTGGACTACCATGTTTAGGGTACCCTTTGAGACGTAATAGAAATCAGTTTTATACTCTGTAAGGATAGAAAAGATTTACTTACCTATGGTTTCAATTCTTGATTTTCTTTGATTGCAGAACACAAAACTCTAACAAGGCTTAGGGTTTTTCTCCAAAAAACTTGATTCTCTTCATCAAAACGATTATTTTACGAAATATAGCACTTTTAGACCATCAAAAGGGAATATAGAAGGATCAATTACCTATTATTGGTTCTTTTTCCTCCTTAATACAAATTATAGGTTAAGAGAATGTCTTTGTGTTTTCTAAAGCATACGAGAGGTTTTCAAGAAAAAAGGAATGAGACTAGGTTGCTTAAAAGACAAAGAAAACCTAAAAAAATCCGAGACAATATAGCTAGCGGCCTTTCTAATTTGAAAACAATTTTTAGATGGGAAGGCTAGCATGTATGTTGGCGGCGTACAGGCCAAGGCTGGTGGTGTAAAAGCCCAGAGCTGGCGGCTTTGCAGGCGGCTTACACTACTTCTTCTTGTCTTTAATAACATGACTGCCATGTGACAAAACATTCATATATATATATATATTAGGTTTGACTATAAAACCCTTTTATTTTATTTCAAATGACACATTTTCCCTTTTTAATAATTTATTTGTCTTTATATTACAGAATCTTTGCCACTTCAGATAGCTCAAGTTCATAAAAGGATGACCCAATATGTCATAAAACCCTATAAGGACCATAGTAATGCTTCGATTGCTTAGAAGATCCATTTGGTGATGACGACATTTGTTTGTAAGGTTCAAGTTGAGCAAATGCTAAATTGTCAAGTTTATAAGAACAGCAGATCGGTGCTCATCAGCATAAGCCTTCATTTGAGCTTGTGCATTAGCTAAATGATCCTTTAGTAATTACAATGCTTTGTCCCTATCTACCAAACCTGCCTTAAAGGCATCTAACTTAGTAGAGCCCCTCATAAAAATTGAAACAATAAGAGGGTTCCTACTTTAAATGGAGTGGTGTGTGGTGTTAGCTCCCACATGAGATGAAGTATTATAACAGAACTTAACCAGTGGCAAATATTTAGTCCAATCTAATGGTTTGGCCATGACAAAGCATAAAATGTATTACTGATGACCCTATTAAGTACTTTTGTTTTTCTATATGTTTATAGATGATAAGCACTACTATATTTCAACCGTGTCCCACTCATTCTCATAAGCTCCTTCCAAAAATGGATAAGAAAAATATGGTTGTGATTCGACACTATTGATCTAAAAAATTCATGTAAGCATAACACCATATGAACAAATAGCTGTGTAACCTTAGTGGAATAAAAATTTTCATGTAGTGTACCTAAATGATAGTACGTTGAAAGCCTATCACTACCATTAGAATGATTGAAAAGCCCTATGAAATTGGCAAACACAATTAAATCCATAGATATATCTGCCCATATTCTCTCTGGTATAAGCAAAGGTACTAATAAACCATGTGGGGCCCGAATGGTACATTTCACTTGTTGGCATACACTATATAAGGATACATATTCTTCAATCATTTGCTTCATTACCTTCAAATAAGATTGTGATGCAATTCTCTTATATGTCTTAGGGGTACCAAAATGTCCTCTTACTGGAAAGTCATGAAACTCTCTCAAATTTAGAGTGATTAAGGATAAAGTAGGTACCAAAAACAACCGTTGTTGAAAATATAGCAAATCATTTAGCCATCGCAACTTTTTTGGGAATTGTCCATGCTCAACTATTCAATAACATCTTGGCATTCTTGTAAGGAATCATATTCCTTTGTAACTGAGGCATCAAATCCATAGAAGGAAGTGAGAAATGCAACAATTAACCATCATATTGCTTGGACAATAAGTTACGACAATATTCTCTTGTCTAAATTTGTAAATAATAGAATAGTCATAACCAAGTAACTTCACTATATATCTTTGCTGCTTTGGTGTTTATATGACTTATGATAACAATTCTTTAAGATTTCTATGGTCGGTTTGAATAATAAAGTAAGAGCCTAAAATATATTGTCTTCACTTTTGCATCACCTTCCCTAAAGCATGTAAGTCCCTAATATAAGCAAATGTCTTAAATAATAGGGATTTTTTTTTGCTAAAATAGGTAATAGGTTTCTTGTCCTGTTGCAACATGACTCATATACTATACCCTGAAGTGTCTACTTCAACGATGAATAGTTTATAAAAATCTAGTAATGATAGTATTAGAGTCGAAATCAATGCATTCTTTAATTAAAGAAATGCAACATTAGGCAGATCACTCCATAGGAATTGATCTTGCTTAAGAAAATCAATTAGTGGTGTAGTTATAGATGTATAGCTTTTAATGAACCACCTATAATACCCCGATAAGCCTAAGAATGCCCTTAATTGCTTCACTGAAGTTGGTGTGGGCCAATTCTCATTACTTGTATCTTCGATGGCTTCAGACTCACTCTAGCCTTAGATACTATATCTAAATACTCAATTGTGTCCACTCCAATTGCACATTATGACTTTTTTAAGTAAACAACCTCAATCCATTTTGTCAAATGTGCTACATGGATTTCTAAAGTTGCATTATACACTAAGATGCCACAAAAATTGATAAACTTATGCAGATACGACTTAGAAATAGTATTCATAAGGTAATTGGTGCATTAGTCAAGTCAAATGACATTAGAACAAACTTATGATGTCCCTCATGTGTTTGAAATGCTGTTTTATGTATGTTTGCATTCTTATTTGATGATAGCCATCCCTTAAATCTAACTTTTCATCAAGTAATTCATCTATTGTGGGGATTAGAAATTCACTCTTTATAGTTATCTGATTTAAAGCTCTATAGTCAATGCAAAAATGCCTCGTGCCATCTTTCTTTTTGATTAAGAGCACAAGTAATGAAAAAGACTATTACTTGGTTGAATAGTGCCTTGCTATGGCATGTTCTTCATTTGTTTTTCAATCTTACTCTTTTGAAAGTATATTTTGAAATGGATTTGATGTTGTTCACTTCTAAGTGGAGGTAATGATGAGGGTGTCTTAAATAATTGAGAGAATCTGCCCAATACACCATTTATTAATGTATTGTTGGTGGTATTCTCTGATACTTGATCCTCCTGAGCCACTAAATGAAAATAAGAGACTATAGCATACACTTGTATTGTTCTTTGTAATCGGTGATGTGTAATCTAAGTTACACTAGTATTTTAATCCCCTTGTGTTGTTATAGATTGACCTTAATAGAAAAATTTCATAATTAAAGTATAATAATTTATAGTTATTGGTCCCAGTTGCTTTAACCATTGCATGTCTAATACGATTTCAGGCCCTCGTATTAGTTGCACATAAAAAGTGGCAAAGAATTTGAACCCTTGAATATTCGCTTCCACATTTAAACATTGACCCTTACATTGCAATTTTTGGCCATTTCCAATAATTACATAAAATTTTTATGATGCAACAATAGGAACAAAGCAACTTTAACTCACAAATTGATAAAGGTTTGTGAGCTACTGCCCCTTCAAAATGAAGCGTTCTTGGAATAACCTCCTCTATCATTGCATTTCATGAAATAGTTCCAGAATCTAAACAATCTTTTTTCAGGTAAATTACACTAAAAGGTCTTAACATTTGAGGGTAAGCTCATTTAAAGTCCCAAGGTTTCAAAAAGTTCAAAAGAGGTCCTAACATTTGGAAAAAGTATTTTCTAAGTTTAATTAAATATTTTTCCTATTGACATATGTCATTGAAGATCTCAACAGAAAGGTTTTCTAAGTTTTAATTAAATATTTTTTTATTGACATATGTCAACGAGGCCTCAATTGAACCATTTTTTTAAATGTTGGGACCTCTTTTTGAACCATTAAAAAATGTTGGGACCTCAATCGACTTATTTCTCCAAACATTGGGACCTTCCGGTGTAATTTATCCAATCTTTTTCATCATACATGTATGCATCAAGTTATTGCGCATTCTCAATTGAGGCAATTTCATCGGATAACAAAAAACAAAATTTTGCTTTACATTTGTGATTATTACTAAACTTTTCATCACAATTAAAGTATAAACCTTTGTCACATCTCATTTGCATTTCTTTTGGTGTTAATTTTTTTTAATGGGTAACTGTTTGGAATTCTTTAGTATTTCCACATCAAATTGATTATGAGATCTGTTTTTAGGAGCCATGGATGTGACAAAAGCACCAAAATGTTAGCCTCAATACAACAATGCCCAATCAACTCTCTTCTGCTACAAT
Source organism: Combretum micranthum (assembly GCA_024138025.1). Taxonomy (NCBI): domain Eukaryota; kingdom Viridiplantae; phylum Streptophyta; class Magnoliopsida; order Myrtales; family Combretaceae; genus Combretum; species Combretum micranthum. The sequence goes on along the minus strand of JAMXBD010000172.1, from coordinate 461,483 downwards.
ATAAAAATCTTACTTCCAAAATACCTTTTGCTACTTCTTGATAAGTCTACGATAACCCTAATCGTCTTCTTGATTAAGTTAGGGTTTCAAGTACTAACAACTTTGTTTCTTTTGTGCTAGGTGCAATAAGTGTGGAAGATGGAATATAATTTGGCTATTCGAGCCAGCTAACAATTCCTCAAGATATCAAGATATCATTCATGAAAGGGTTCATTCGAGACCTTCCTCTTTTTGTTTCTCTTGTATATATATATTCTTATCCAGTACAATCAGCTGTAATTTGTTTTATTTGTTATTAGTTAACTAAAACTACCTATCTAGTTACGACTATGTGTAGTTACAACATATATAAAATTACATGCTTAAATCTACACATCTATGTTACATTTTAATCACCTTGTTTGTTTGCTTGTTTGTAACAAAGACTAGAAAGCGCTCATAAAAATTACTAAAAATCCTTTTTTGTTGCTTAATAAAATGCCATATTCAAATGCCAATGATTTTATAATTTAATGATATTAACACTGGTTTTTAAGTTGAATATTCATTTTTTATTTCCTCTGGTTTGTTGTAACTAGAATAACATTGTATTTGAATAAATTTCTTATTATCACAAAATATATTATAAAAAAATTTAATATGGAAATAAAATTATAATTTGCAAATCATTCTTTTACATTCAAGATTAGATTATTTTCACTTATCATTATAGTTTTTTTTTTCTAATAAGGTCCCTTTTGTTTTTAATAAAAAATGTTTTTTAGGAAAATATCGTTTTCCTTTTTTATGTTTGTTTAAGGAAAAATGAGACAATTAATGGAAAATATTTTCCATTGTTTTGAAAAATATAGACTCATACATAAGGTTTTTTTAGTGAAACAACTTACAAGACATGAAAAGGTTTGTTATTTTTCTATCGATTTATGAACTCATCTATCAATAATTTATTATCCAAATATATTTATTATAATTTTTAAAATATTTTTCCTTTGATATTGCATTTGGTACGTTGGAATGTTCACAATGGAGTGAATTGGAATTGTTCAAAATGAAATGAAGAAGGGAATGAGATTTCCATTCTTATTGTTTGGATAAAATCACGGAATAGAATGAAAATGAATAGGTATATAATAAAATTTATAAAAAATGTCCTTAACAATAAATAAAATAATAACTTTATATGAATAAAAAGGTAATTAAATCAATGATTATTAATATATGAAGGAACGAAATCGCAATTTTCCCTTCTCAGAGGTAGAATCAAATTCTCCTTTAAGCCAGAGTCATCGATGGAATAGTATAGCAAATAGCAAGTTCTGAAATAAAGTTTATAAAACCAACACCAATTAGTACTAGAGACTTAGAAGGAACAAATGAGATTTATCAATGATGCTTGAAGATAAAGAAAAAACAATAAGAGTTCCAAAAGAAAGCCTGACTTACAGAAATCTTGATAGAAGTTACAGTATTAGATTTTTGGATTACAAGACTAGAAATGTAAAAGGTACAGAAAATGTTAATGAGGAAGAAATAATAGATGAAAAAATATTAGATGCAAGTGGATCTAACTCTAGATATTGGGGAATTACAAAGAATCCCTAGAGAGGAAGATTTTTAATATAAAACTGGGAAAGCGAATAAGATGCCATAGAACATTTAAGAGAAGACAACTTCTTAGGAGTTAATGAAAAGTATTACTTTCTAGAATACAGACCAGATAAATTAGTAAAAGTTTACGTTAAGGAAAACATGATTACTCACCCTGATAATTCACACTTAATAGATAAATACAATATTACAGATTTAGAAAATTTAGGTAATTATAAAGATGAACAAAATAGGATATTAAGAGATTTTGAGAAAAAGGGATTAGTAAAATTTAAAGAAATACAAGGAGTTACAATTCCTGATACAAATCTAAATACTGAATTACCAAGAACTAAATCACTTACAGATTTACCACTTTTAGATTCTCAGAAACCACTGACCATAGAAGAAATTACAGAATAAGTAGAAGAATGTAGAAATAATGCAAGATTACAGCAAATTATAGATTTAATGGAAACCATACCTTCACCATCAGTACCTCCATTACCATCACTCAATATAACACCATCATCACCCAAGCCACATAGAGGAGAAATCTTTTCACAAAGACATGAAAATGTCATAGGACAACTTCCAAGGCAACCATGCTTAACTTACAGAGAAACTAGTCAAGATAGAACACCATTAGGAAGAAGATTATCTTTAGAAATACAGCTTGAAGACCTAATAGACCATGGTAGAATACTGAATATACCTGCACATGATGTACAAAGATGGCCACAGATTATTGGATATTTGGGACAGTTAGTTACAAGAGAATGGGAAACTAGTAGTATACCTAGAGAAGCTATTGCTATGTACAATTACTTAGAAAAGTTCTTAGGAGAAAGCACAAGAGCAATGTAGGAAGAATATCAAAGGCAATGGCCATAAGATTTTGCTATTGATATAGAATTAAAGGCCAACCTTTACAATTTTACAAACAAAGTTACATACTTACTACTTTCTACTCAACCTAATATAGATCATACTCAAAGAGACCAAATGGATGCAATGAGATTTTTAGAACAATTACATATTAGAAATTGGAGATACATAAAGCCTTACTCGAATGACTTCTTTTAATACTGTAATTTAGTAGAATGTTACTATGAACCAACTGTTGCTGATAAAGTACTCATAAAATTACCAGGAGCTTTAGGACAAGAAATATATAAAACTTTTAAGGAAAACTTAGAACCAAAAATAGTCAATACTCCTATATTAAATAATTTAGGGACAATGATAGAGTATATAGTTAGGTTTTTAGTTGAAAAATGCACAAATATACAAATTACAAGACAACTCAAAGGAGAGTATAGTTACTGTGAACAGATTTACACACCACAGGTATACGGAGGAAAACTTATGGACCAAAAAGAAGAATAAAACCAAGAAAAATTAACAGGAGAAATAGAGAAAGTTACAGACCTAGAAAACCTAAACAAAATTACAAACCTATAAAAAGATATTACAAAAAACAAAGTGTTGCTAGAATGCCATGCTTAGATGGAGATAAACACGTTAGAAAATACAACAAAAGAAGGACTTACAAAAACAAATTAACTTGTTTTGTTTGTGGTGAAGAAGGACACTTGTCTAGAGACTGTTATAAGAGACATAATATGCATGACAAAAGAGCTATGATTGTAAATTGTTTAGAAGAAGACTTACTAGCTATAGATGACCAGATGAGTGAAACAGAGACAGTATATAGTATAGTTGCAATAGAAGAGAATGTGTTAGAAGAAGACATTAAGGAGACTAGTAGTGATGAAATAGAAACACCTTCTGTTATAGATTTACTAGAAAAAGAAACTCTAGATACAGAAATAAAAAGGAAATGTTAGACATAATTGATGATTTGGATGAATTAAATCTTACAGACAATGAGGAAGCAAGAGGATATGTAGAAATACAAACACCAAGTTATGAACATGATTGGATACATGAGTCAGGATTAGATGATCACCCATGTAAATATTGTTATGGATACCCTCATATTACAGTTAGATTTAGATGTAAAAAATGTCAAGAGGAGAGTTGTAAGAAATGTTTGGACTTACAAGGAGAAAAATATGAGTTACAAAAAACAAGTAGTGACAATAGATGGAATAGGAATTTAGATTTACTAGAAACAAGAATACTAAGGATAGAAGAAAGAGTAGACAGATTAGAAGAAATACAGAAAGAAAATAAGAGCAAAAACACACAAATACAGGAAGACAAGATTTTCTTACATAAATAGAGAAGGATTACAAATTACAAATATGAGAATAAAAGTAAAATTTATAGTAGGAATTGAAATCTTAGAGACAAAAGCACTCATAGATACAAGATGTACAAATAATATTATAGATAAAAAGATAGTACCAAAAGAATGGTTTACAGAAATACTAGGAAAAAAGTGTATAAAAGCTAAACAGATGAATGGAAAACTTTTTTAATACTGTGAAATACTTATAGACTATTCAATAGAAGTAGAAACTAAACATGATTGGAATTACAAATTTTAGAGTTGTAGAACTTATGTAAGAGATATGACTTTAAGAAAACATGTGTGTATCTTAGGATTACCTTTTATTGTAAATGATAGATTAGGAATGATAATTACAAGAAAAGGGGTTACCTTTTTAACAGGAGAAACACCAAGAATTACAGATATTTGTAAATGTGATAAGACAGGAACTTGCAAGGTAAAGAAAACAAAAATGAAAAAGGAAGAAAATAAAAAAGAAGGAAATAAATTAGAAGAACAAGTAGATAAGGATTTATTTATAGAATTTTTAGAAAATTATGATAATTTAGAAATAGAAACCAAATGTGTAAATTACAGTTTTATTTACAATTTGATAGAAATAGGACGTACAGAAATAGATACAATTTTAAGTAGACTAGAAAAGGAAGAAATAATTGGAAATAATATAACAAAATTTTGGGATAGAAATAAGATAGAATGTGAATTAAAAATAATAAACCCATATATAGAAATAAAGCTAAGTAGATAGTTCGTGATAATATAGATAAGGAAGAATTTAAAATACACATTAATGAATTACTAAAATTAACAGTTATAAGAAGATCAGATAGCCCACACAGAAGCTCAACTTTCATAGTTAAAAAACATAGCGAAACAGTTAGAGGAAAAAATAGAATGGTAATATTTTACAGAAAACTGAATAATAATACTAAACAGATGCATACAATATACCAGATAAAACAGATTTACTCAACAGAATACAAGATTGTAATGTTTTTAGTAAGTTTGACTGCAAATCAAGATTTTGGCATATAAAAATGAAAAAAATTCTATACCATGGACAGCCTCTACTTATCCTTTAGGACATTATGAATGGCTAGTTATGCCTTTTGGATTAAAAAATGCACCAGCAATTTTCCAAAGAAAGATGGAGTCAATTTTTGACACATACCCTTTTATTTGTGTATATATAGATGATATTTTGGTTTTTTCAAAAGATGAAAAAGAATATACTGCTCATTTAAAACAAGTACTCACAGAAGTCTAAAATAATTGAATAATTGTTAGTCAAAAGAAAATACAATTTTATAGAAGAAACATAGAATTCTTAGCAGTAGAAATAGGAAATGGTAAAATAAAATTACAACAACATATAACTAAAAAGGTATTAGAATTTATAGAAATAACTGATAAAAATAAATTGCAATAATTTTTAGGACTTGTAAACTATGCTAGACCTTTCATTAAAAATCTAGGAAAACATACTAAGTTACTTTATAAAAAGACTCATACTTTTACAAAGTTAGACAATATAGAATTACAACTGGTAGGAGAAATAAAGTTACTAATTAGAAAACAACCAGAATTAAAATTACCTTTAGATACAATCTTTCTAATTGTAGAAACCGATGGTTGTGAAAACGGATGGGGAGCTGTTTTAATAAGAAAACCCCATAAATACTCTTTAAAAAAGGATGAAAAAATTTGTAGATATAATAGTAGTAAATTTAAAGAAAAATGACTTAAAATAGCGTAGATATGGAATTAATGGCAGTAATTTATGGCTTAAATTCTTTTAGATTATCTTTACTAAATAAAAAGGAAATACTGGTTGGAACAGACTGTGAAGCTATAGTTAAGTTTTACAAAAAGAAAAATGAAAAAAGCATGTCACAAAAAAGATTGATCAAATTTACTGATTTACTGGTTAATAAAAGATATAATGTTGATTTTGAACATATAAAAGGAAAAGATAATAATTTGCCTAATCTCTTGAGCAGGTACATCAATAATGGATAACAGATACAAGACTCTCAAAGACTTACAACAAGAAAAAGAGTTACAGAAATTTCAAATTGGTCAATCTTCTCATATGGGCCAGTCTTCTCAATTCTTATCACAAACTTCTCAGTTCTCATTAGAGAATATTTTTTTTCCTTATAGACCACCTTTTCCTACCATACTTATACCCTTCCAAAAGAAAATAAGACCTACTGGAAATGAGTTAATGAAAAATTATTTTCCTCCAATTGGAAAAATGATGTTTGGAGATGTTGAATTACTTATACCTGATCAAAACCCATAAAACACACAAGCCTTTAGGCATGATAAAGTTGATGATACAAGAATTACTGTTGAATAAAAAATACTGATAGATGCTGTATGGGGATTACAGACCTTGGATAAAAATAAGGTAAGAGTGTGTTTGTCATTACTTAATTACATGGGGAACATAAATATTGAATTACATATTGGAAATACTGGACCATATGTGCACATGACAAGAAATAAAAATGTAAATATTTATTGTTATGCTGTCATAAGGGGATTCAATCCTGGAATCTACAAAACTTGGGCCCATGCAAAAGTTCAAATTGAGAATTTCATTGGACTAGTTTGGCGAGGGTGTTTTTCCTTACAACAAGCTATTGAGTTACTGGAAACTGAACTTGGACACTATTGAGTTGAACCCTGTTTAGCTTCATAACTCAAAACAGCAAGAGACACTGAGATACTAAACGTTAAAAATGAGAAAATAAAAAAATGACAGATTTACAGACAACTCAATCCTAGACATTGTTCACAGTATAATATAGACAAAGAAGAAGCTTTTGAAATAACAAGAAGTGGTCTTTTCTTCAAAAGAATGAATTTTATTGAAAAATTACCAAAAAGAGCTAGAACAAAAATTTCTTTTTCTGCTTGTAAAAATTTTTGGGAACCATTCTTAAAATTTCAAGAATATGCAAAATTAGTTGCAAAAGATTATAGATTTACATATGATTACCATTACAACCATAAGAGAGAACTTGATTACAACATTTACGAGATGAACATTGACCTTGATACATTTAATCCTTTATACATAGAAAAAAGATGTGAATTCACAGAACAAACTCTCCTTGACTATGGATTACTGAATATCATCTGTGGACAACCTGGAAAATTCCTGGATTTTGAATTTGGATCAACAATAAAAGAGGTTGTTTGTACAATCAATGGATAGATGAATAGTTGTGAAAAAAGCAAGACCTTACAAATAAGAATGAAAATTAACAGCATTCCCTCAGAATGACTTTTTTATGACATAAGGCGTGCTAGTCACAACATAATAATGGATAGAGTTTACAAACTTACTTGCCCATCTCAAGAATTAAAAACATGTGAAAAATCAATAGAATTACAAGTAGAAAACTGGATAGCTCATGCAACCATTCCAACACTTGAAGAAAATTATTTGATTTAGCAATCCCAGATTTACAACATTTCTCTTCCCATAACATAATAATATGGAGAAGTATTGATACTAAATTTTCCATGAAAGTTGAAGCATACGAGGAAGATACCTCAGTAATAGAAGAAATAAATCTATATGGGAACGCAGAGGACCAGAGTTAATGACAAGACTAGCATGAACAGTTACAGACCAGAACTGACAGAAAAGACCTGCATCAACAGTTCAGAATAGTTGTAAATAGTGCCTTTCCTTTTTTGCCCTTTCTTGTATTTTGTGTATACCCTTTTTACCCTTGGAAAATAGGATAACTGAAAAACTAAAACAGGGAAATGCCCTGTCATTCTATTATTCTATAAATAGGCTCTCATTCTTCTTTGTTAGACATGAAAAAATCAGAAGAAAGAAAAAAACACTCCTCTACACATACTCTAAATTACTTACTCTCTTGTATTCCTTCCTCCTCTGATCAATAAAGCTTTGAAGAATTTTGTAAGCCTTTGCCTTATTCTCTAGCTTTCTACCTTACTTTATTCTTACATTTCCTTAAGTACATTTCGGGACCCAGCGAAAGAAAAAATTATTGTGTTCATTTGCATGTCTTACATTGTCATGCTCTTTGTTTAACATCTTGTTCTATCTTGTTATCAATCGATCCTCTTATTGGTATCAACATGAGAAAAATGGATAAAATCTGAAATTGCCATTCCATTCTGATCTATTTTTATATTTCAAACAAAATTATGTTGTAAGTAGATTTATTTCTTACTATAATATATTTATTTTTTATATTTTAAATATATAGATTACCTTGAATATATGCAAACAGAGGAAAAATACTTTTATAAAATTAGGTAAATATTTAAAAATATATTAATTTCCAAGAAAACTTAAATTTTTTTTTTATTAACGTATACTCTTCCTCAAAACAAATGATTTATGGATTGCAATCTTTTCTCCGCAGATAAATCTACAAATGCGAAAAATCATTTATTAACTAGTCGTGATGATAATCAAATCAGCAAATGAGTTTTCATTTTAAATTACCATTTTTTGCATTGAAAAAAAAAAATTTTTCTCAACCTAATATATAAAAAAGAATTAAAAATTATATTTCCTGCAACACACAGACTGCTGAAACTGAAAGTAACCTTCTGGGAGAGCCATATCGGTTAGCAGCAGTGACCTCCATTAACGGCCACCACAGATGGCCTACTTTCCTTCGTCTTATTCATTCTCTCCATCCTCCTCCTGTAAGTATTCTTCCACTCCCAACACTTTGAAATTCCTTAATCCCACTACCATATTGCACTTTCACATTTATACAGAGAGAAGACACACACCTGTTATTGTTCTTAGGACATCCGCTAATGGAAGTTCTAAAAAGACAATAAATTTGAGAAACAGGAGGGAAAACAATTCTGGGTTTAGTTCTAGGGATGAGAAAGCTGAGTTCTTGGAAAACCTTGTTAGAACAGATAAAAAGATGGAGAATTTGAAAACTAGGAAGGAAAACAATCCTGGGTTTAGTTTTTTAAGTGGCAAGGATGAGAAAGTCGGGTCCTTGAAACAACTTGTAAGAAGGGACCGTGGAAGTTCTAAAAGGACTGTGAATTTGAAAACTAGGTGGGAAACTAATTCCACGGATCGATCTTTGAGTGATCGGGAGGAGAAAGCTGAGTCCTTGAAGAACCTGGTTAGTGCATTAGTAAAAGAGAGAATGAAAAAGAGTGATGGTGATGAGAGAAGTGTGAAATTGGACTCAAGAGATAAAAAAGAGGGGGTTGATAAAGAATTTAGTCAGAGAAGAGAAGTGGATGTTAGGAAATTTAATAACTTCTCTCAAGGTAAGAGTGTAGGAGTAGAGGTTTTGGATAATGTTGGCAAGTTGGGAGAGGATGATGATTATGACAATGCAGCGAAAAAAACAAGAGAAGCAGATGGTGGTAGAGGTAAGAGAACAAACAGGTGGGTTGGTGAAGTTAACCGAGATAAAAAGGAGGGGAATAATAAGGATTTTGTTAGGCAAAGGCGACAAATTGGTGTTGGGAAATTTAACAAGTTTTCTAAGAAGAGTAAGCGTGTAGAAATAGACGTTGTGGATAGCACTCACGGTATTATGAATGATGATAATTGTTATGACAATATAGTGAAAGAAACTAGTAAGGAAGATGATGATAGAGTTGAAATGCCAATTGGTGAAGATTTAATAAGTAAGAAGAGGTATAGGAAGAAGAAGGATGACTCTCTGGAAGTTCAATTGAGAGTTGCGCTGGATATGTGTTCAAAAAGAGGGGATTTTCTGGGAGCGGTTAAGCTGTATGATTTGGCTCGAGACGAAGGGATTAATTTGGTGCAATATCATTACACCGTGCTCTTGTATTTGTGTTCCTCTGCTGCTGCTGGTGTGGTCCAGCCTGCTAAAAGTGGTACTGGTTCTCGGACATTGAATAGTTTGGATGTGTCTAAGATTGATTCTTCTGAGCTTGATAGAGACAAGAATATGGACTCTGAGAATTCTGGACATGAAATGATCAATAACTCTCTTGAAAGAGGTTTATGTTCGATCCCTAGAAAGGATGAGGTTAACACTGTTGTAAATGAAGCAGGAAAGCAGATGTGCAATGGAATGCCCCTGCCAGAAGCTCAGGTATTGAGTAATATCAATGAGCAAAATGATTCTGCTGGTAGGGGAAAAGTGCAGAACAATGAGAAAGATCAACCAATTTTATTAGATGAAGATGTCAAGAATTATGCACTTCAGAGAGGGTTTGAGATTTATAAACAGATGTGTTTAGATGAAATCCCAATGAATGAAGCTGTATTGACATCTGTGGCCAGAATGGCAATGGCAATGGGGGATGGTGACATGGCTTTTGATATGGTGAAGCAAATGAAATCACATGGCATAAATCCTAGGTTGCGGTCTTATGGCCCTGCCCTAGCCACTTTCTCTAAAAGTGGAAACATTGAGAAAGCATTTGAAGTTGAAAAGCACATGTTGGAGCATGGTGTATATCCGGAGGAGCCTGAACTGCAGGCACTTTTGGAAGTGAGCATTGGAGCAGGAAACAGTGAAAAGGTCTATTATTTGCTCCACAAGCTAAGAACTAGTGCCAGAAAGGTCTCACCCTCTACTGCAGACTTGATTGAAAAATGGTTCAGAAGTAAAGTAGCTTCTAGAATAGGGAAAAGGAAATGGAATCAAGCATTGATAAGGGAAGCAGTGACAAATTGTGGTGGAGGTTGGCATGGCCAAGGTTGGTTGGGAAAAGGAAAATGGAATATTTCACACTCATATGTTGGATCTGATGGTATCTGCAGATGCTGTGGAGAAAAATTGGCCATGATTGACTTGGATCCTATTGAAACGGAAAACTTTGCCAAGTCAGTTGCATCAATTGCTATGAAGAAAGAAAAAGACTCAAGCTTTCAGAAATTCCAAGTATGAAGATTCATGTATATGTACAATTGTTTTAATTTTCTACTGGGTTAGTGTAACAAGAATACATGTTCTTTTTTGGCAGAAATGGCTTGAATATCATGGACCTTATGAAGCAGTGGTAGATGGAGCTAATGTGGGCCTGTTTAGCCAGCAGAGGTTCATGCCATCAAAGGCAAGTCAGTGGATATTTGAGTAATAGAAAAGTGTAGAAAAAGATCTTTTCTCTTTCAATACCTTCATTCACCTTATTGGCTATGGAACCTTCTCCATTGGTCCTTGTACCAGGTCAGCACGGTTGCTTATGGAATAAGAAAACAGCTTCCTTCGAACAGATTGCCGCTCATCATTTTGCATAACAAGCGCCTTACTGGTCGCAAAATGGATGAACTGGCAAATAGGGCGATGGTTGAAAAGTGGAAAAATGCAGATGCGCTTTATGCGACACCAACTGGATCCAATGATGATTGGTAAGAATGAATAATTTGGTGATACGTATACTTTCATACGTATACTTTCATATTTCCACATATGTCATCATGGCCATACAAGCAATAATTGTATATGTCTGTTCCACTGCCCAAGTTGTGCTTGCAAAATTCAACATGTAATTACATTTGCTTCAGGTACTGGTTATATGCAGCTATAAAATGTAAGTGCTTAATTGTGACCAATGATGAGATGAGGGATCACACATTTCAACTTTTGGGGAATGACTTTTTCCCTAGATGGAAAGAAAGGCATCAGGTGAAAGTTCTCATGCTTTTGTCTTCCCTTTTTGGTCTATCAAATATTGGACATTTATATTTTATGTTTAGCATTCCATTCTGAGTTAAATAATGTTATCCTTGCGAGTTGTTTGTGAAAGTTGCCATAACAAAGCATTTTAATTTCCAAATATCAGGTACGTTTTAGCCTTTCTGATGATGGTCCAATATTCCACATGCCTCCTCTGTGTTCTGTTGTAATCCAGGTGAATAAAGGTCATCTTAATTTCATTTATATTTAGAGTTTTCCAGAGCAGGAAAAAGAATGAGGTGAAATGATTTCTTTTGTATGGCCACAACAGGAAAAAAAAAAAAAAAAAAATCTTATGAGCCTGTGGCACCAAATGAATGTAGGTTGTAAATTCTAGTTGATGAAAATTGAAATTCAATGCATTTCAGGAATCTGAAAATGGTCACTGGCATTTCCCCATTGTGTCTGGAGATGAGTATGAGTCAGAACGAACTTGGTTATGCGTGAGGCGTGCTAATTCTAGATTGGCCACTAAATCTCAAGGTATAGGAATTAAAGCTTGATTGATTAAGATCTGACGATCTGAGTTACTTTTGTTTATTCTAGAATTTTGAATGATCACTCTTTGACCTTGAATTGACTGTTTGACGAGATCGATACCTAGTAATCTTCTTGACCACTTATAATGTTCTTCACCTTTTTCGCTAACGATTTGGATTCTGTTTCAAAGCTGTTGATGGAGTTATGGCGCATGTGAAATATCATCTATGCCCATTTAACTGATTAGTTAACAACAATGCTTTATCTTAATTAAAAAGCATCTAATTCTGCTCACTAGTGGCCAGTGTTTTTTTGGTCTGCCCAGATGTCATTTGCGTTAGGTCATCATGCCAAGATAATGTCATTTGATTGGTTGGACAGACAATGATTTATAATACAACATGTATATTTGATTGTAAATAGACTCATGTTCTGAAGGATCATGGTTCCTAGCACATCATCACATGTCTAGTTGCCACCTATTGACTTGGAAATCTGTTATATCCCAAAAGGAAACTGGTTACCATTTTCATGTGACGAAATCTCTTTGCTCAAGCCAAGGAGCTTTTGACTGGCTATCTGAGTTGTGAGCAATATTGACAGCCAAAATGCACCTTTTGACTTCTGATGACAATGTTCCAGCTCCCCAGATATTTTATCCTCTTATTGATTTTTCATTTCTGCTAGTAATTATTTCTCCAGCCACTAGCAATTAAAGTTGGGAAGTTAAATTTGATGCAACCTATTCTAAATGGAAGTTGTAGAGAAGTCTAATAACTACAGATATTTTTAAAGGAACTGGTAAAGCCCAGCTACCCCATCAAATGAATTATATTTATCATTGCGGTTGGAAACTGCATTAGCCTAGGGTCATTGTCTTACTCCCCATCCTCTCATGCATTTTGGCTTTGACCTTTGGATTTATGGCTAAGCTGGTGACAGACGGGAGAATTTTATACTTGATGTAATTGTTTATGTGGAGTATTTGTCAAAGGGTAATTTTGTAATTTTATATATACATCATATAATGAACTATCATGCTAGGATGTGATTAACTCGAACACATTATTCTAATCAAAACTAACATAGTGTCAAGTAAAAGATCATAAGTTGAATCTTTGTGCACTCATTTCAGCCTTATTTAATTAAATTGTTCACTTCATAAGCCAATTGAAGTGTTAATACACAAGTGAGAAGGAATGATATATAATAAATATATTAATCCACACTATATTTATAAATGTAAACTTTTTGATCAGAAAGTTGTGATGTTAAGCTGAAAAATTTAGTTAGTACTAAATTTGGCAAATAACTTTTGTATCCCCAGTATCACAATTGTGCAGATTCAGTTAGTTTCGGTTTGTGTCCACCTTCTTGTGCAGAATGGCTTCTCCTAATGATTGTAATGCCTTTGCTAATTATTCCTTTGTTGTTTCTCTAATATTCAGGTAGATACTTTATCTGTAAATAAATTACATTTTGTTTGTATGACATTAATTTTATCTGCACTGTGCAGATATTCAGACAAATCAAGATGAGGATACGCCGATGCAGCATGGCAGAAATGAAGTAGAAGTCAAGACAGAACCAATGCAACAGGATGATAGTGCCAGCAAGAAACACCATGAAATATACCAAAATCTCAGAGACATATTTTCTTCATCCATCTCATCGAGTCAGTGCACCCTCCTGGAAGAGCTCGAGGCTGCAGAAAACTTAAGTAATTGCGCTATTGACTTTCAAATATGAACCCCAATGGCTTCTTTACTTGAAAGATCGCATTTTTCCACCAAGGGCTCTGTGTATGGACCCTGCTTTTGTAAAAAGGAGCAAGCTGTTGCAATTTTTGGGCAGCTTTCTTTTTTCAAATTTGCCACCATATTTGATGTGCTTAATCCTAGGTATTGATACATAACCGAGTTTCTTGTTCTCTCCCCTTTTCGGGTATACTCTTGGCTAACATTGTTTCTTCACTTATCAGATCTTTTGAACCTAGCAGGATTGGATGGTGGACGACATTGTCTGCCACTCTGCCTTAGAGCATCCGCATTCATCGAGTCCTTCACAAGGTCCTTAAAGTGCCATATCAGCATCTAAAGAAACTTTCCATCCGAAGAACCTCACCACTTTATTTGTAAAGTCCTTCACATAAGTTCCTTTACTTCTTTTTACTTTTATGGATCACATTTATTTTTACATAATACATTACTTTTGTAAAATATTAATAAAATATTTCGAAAGAACTCACTTTTTGGATCCTCTAGTTAAAGGAACTCTCCACATCCGTAAGGATCTCAAAAAGCGAGGTCCTTCGCCTAGGTATCCATGCCAAGGATTTTCAATGTGGGTGCTCTTAGGGTTTGTTTGTTTAGCTTTTTTGAGTAGATACAAATACTTTTTTTTAAAACTTTTTTTTTTATAACAAATTGTTTATTAAGAAATAGATATAGATAAAAAAAAAAAATTGACAGTTCTCATAAAAAGATCAAATATAAATAAAAATATAAATATAAATCGGATATATTTATACATATTATTTCAATATAGATATATATATATATATATATAAAAACTATCCAAACAGAATTATCAGAAGTTAAGTTTTATTCCCTCTCGCATCCTAATCTGATTCTCGTAAATCTGCTGGGCAGGATACCTTGGTTCATTCTTATATTAGGTGGTAGCGGAGGCATTTGGCTAAATATCGTCTTCGACGTAAACCGACATTTCACGTGTAGCTCAAGGAGAGGGCCTAGCGATGAGTGCTCTCTTATAGTTTACTGTAATGACGTAGGATGAGTCTTTGTTGTGGTTTACTCACCGAAGAAGCATCGGACAGGTTCGAGTTCATACCTTCTTGGGAATCCACGGACCAAGATCTGGTTTCATTATATGGGCAATACCAATCCACTTAAAGAAATAAAGTTATAATAGAATTATTAATATCGAAAAATAAAATAAAGTTGTATTAAGATTTTCATTTGTTAATTTTTTTTATTTAACCTAAGGTTTTTTTAGGAAAAAAAATAATTTCAATATCGAATTATTATTTATAAAATTGAGTAGTGAATAACTATTCAATATTTTTATAATAGTGACTTCAATTACAATCAATTAAATGCCATAATAGATTTTTATGATGATTAAGATTGTAATAGAATTATTATTACAATAAAGCGCTGTCATTTTGCTTAGGATTTGATCTGCATAAACCTATGATGCATAGCTGATGAAAAATTATTTACACACTTTTATTTGCTTGTGCCTATCAAGTAGCATTTTGCATGGTGCATCACTCCATCAGTAAGGAGTTAATATCTATTAAGCATCTGAGAAAATGAAAACAATATCTATCAAGTGAAAACCGTTAATCCAAACATCCTTGAGATAGCAAATTGCAGAGGAGATGAGGGATGGACATGCCTAACCAGTTTAACAGATTATTAGATGTTCAATCTCAAATTAAAAATGCAGCATGCTGTTTCCCTGGTTTTATAATTTAATAAGGTCTTGAATAAAGTACAGAAGAGGATTGATTTGGTTGTTTCAAGAATGGAATAATCCTTTTAAACTTTGATTTTAGTGTAGATATACTTATCTTGTTATATACCATTTCCTATACTTTAATGAATTGGTAAATAATCTTTTAAAATTAAAAATAACCCCACTTAACTTTGATCTTGGCGTAAAAATACTATTTAAATTTATTAAAGTATGCTCTAACACCTAAACTTTATGATGATGTGTTTTTATTGAAATAAAAAAAAATTAAATGATCAATTTGTGGATGCATGAAGGTTAACCGTAACATTTGAAGATCTAGGGGTATATTTGTTTTTAGATAAAAGTTGGAGGGTATTTGTAATATCCCCTAAAGGAATATTGATAATTTTTTGCTCGTTTAGAACTTGCTTGGAATGGCTTTAAGTAGTGGGAACAAATATCAAGAATTACAACGAAGTAAAAAGAGTAGGGATGGGAAAAATTAAGGCATCCCATTATTATGGGGGTTTGGTGCATCAGTTCTCTATATGGCTCTGCCGACTCAATCCTCTGGAATCGACCATGTATTAAAGGAATCTTTATATGCAATTACAATTAGGATGGAAAAAAACCAATCCAACCTAATCAATTTGTAATCGAACTAAATCAAATAGAAAATATGATTTTTTAAAAATTTGGTTTAGAAAATTATCAATCCAAACCAATATGTAAATTTATGGTTTGTTAGAATGGGTAATCTGTACCAATTGTAAACCAAACCAAACCGTTTTAGACAAATATAAAAATATTTTATTTGTAATTATAAATTTTGTTATGATGATTGATTAAATGTTAAATATGTTATTATGATTTTATTTCGATATTTATTATATGATGGATATTGGTTAATAATAACTTATTCATTTTTTAAATTGTTTTTTGGCTCAAGATATATTTCTCCATTGATAACTTAACGTTGTCTTTTCTTAATCGTTTGAATTTGTGGGGTATGGATTTTGTTATTTAGTTATATATCTTATTATGTATTAATTTTTTATTATAAATTTTGTTAACATATCACTTTTATTCATAAATTACTTTTGTTGGTAGATGAATTTTTTTTTTTTTGCTAAATTTGTTAGTAGATAGTTGATCGATATTTTTTAACGGACTATAGATTATATTTTACAATGTATTGGTCAATACGTACATTGTATTAGTGACTAAATGATTTTATATAAATATTATGGATTATGAATGCGATGTATTTATAAAGTATTTTGTTGAGATTTATAATACGAACTTTGAGAGTAATTTTAATATTTGAATCCATACATGTAAAATATTAGAACTAAGTTTTTTTTTAATTATAATTTTGATTTATCTGTAATCTGAACCAAACCAAACCGTTATTTAATGGTTTGCAAAATTTCTAATCCTTATCAAACCACAAATTATTTAATGGTTTGGTTTAGAAATGGAAAAAACAAAACATAAATTATAGTTTGGTTTAGTTTTAGTGAAAACCAAACCAAACTGATCTGCACTTACCCCTAATTACAACTAAGACTACAAACGAGTCGAGTCAAGATGGTACAATAGTGAGCTTCATCTCGACTTGAAATTTCAAAGCTCAAGCTCACCAGGTTTAAGATTTTAGACTCGAATTTGGCTCAAAATAACACTATATAAACTCAAATTTGACTTTGACAAAAAAAAAATTGACTTGATTAAGTTCATTTAAACTTGATATATTAAAAAATAATTTTTTTAATTTAAGTTGAATAATATTAATATATAAACTCAACATAAATTTGATTAATATTTATACTTGATTTGAACTCGATAAAGCTCAATAGAGTCACAATCTAATCGAGTTAAACATACAAAACTCATGCTCACCTAAATAAACTGCTCGAGTAGCTCAAACTCAAGCTCGACTCGATTATTTTCAAATCAAACTCAAAAAACAATGCATTGAACTTGTGTAGTTTGTGAACCGACTTCAACACTCAAATTACAAAGATTAGACTCTTAACTAGAACGTCCTTGGTTCTTTTAGAGACCTTGTTTGGGTAGATTCCTTCATGGATTTTCGTATATCCAGATATACGACATGCTAAGTTGGTATCATGCAGTTGACGTTGCTAGACTTGGATGAACTATCAAAACGAGATATTTATTTGTTTACTAATTCATCCTAATTTATTAGCAAATATCAATTACATAAATACGATCATAATATCATAAGTGTAAAATCATATATTTAATATATGATTTTATTTTTTGTTCATAAGTTGCATGTTCAATATGCAACTTTACGACATAGTAAAATTTTTTAATCATATATGATATATAAGACATCTTTGATTTTAAGTAAATATCATAAACGATGACATTTATATAGTTATTTTTATATGATTTATATTAATATAATGTTATTTTGTAGGATTAGAACACATATGTTACATCAAACCCAATCCAAACACTTAGATATGCGTTGATTGATCAGCAGTTTTCGCTTGAAGAAGTTTTGTGGGCTGATAAATATGGTGGTTAACCACACCATGTGGTGATTGTATGAGCCCTTGAATGGTTTATTGAGCTCTCAGTTACTGCATTGTTTACTATCCTTTTTTTCATGACTTTTACTCATTATTGGCGAACTTTAATTTTTGACTTTTTTCCGAATTTTAACTTATATTGATTTTGTCTATGGGATATAAGTTGGCGCGACTACTCGTCAGTTACTTGAGTAATCATCAAGTTTGAGTTCGAGGTTTAAAATAATTGACTCGAGCAGCACGCAAGTCCATTTGAGCCTTTTATATTTTTTATTAAAATATTATAAAACTTGTGCTTTTTCTATTTTTAAATCCTAATTTTGTATTTTTTTTCTTTATATCAAATGGTTCATACTTATTATATTTATAACCAAGTCAACTAAAAACCTATTTTATTATGGAATTCAAATTTAATTTTCAGCTAATTAATTTTTATAGGAATAGTTGAGTTAATTGAGCATGGCTCGAGCTTTCAAGTATTAGCTTGAGTTAGATTCGAGCTTAATAAAAAAAGTTCGATTGAGTTCACGTTGAGCTCAAACTTTAAGTTTTTTCATTTAAGTCGAGTTTGAGTTTTGCACTATATTATCTTGATTTGGCTTATTTATGGCGTTGAGTCATTGAAAATCAAAGAAAAATTTTATAGAAGTCCTTTCAAAATTTATTGGTGTGGCTTACCAACTGAAGCTGGAAAAAATAACAGAGATTAGAATCATCTTAACTAATATTCACCACCGACTTCTTGCCTTTGCAATAGCATTTTAATATGTCGGATTTGTGAAAAACAATACAAAGAAAGCGTTATTTCGTCAAAATATTAATATATGAGATACATCTATACGGAAACTAGTTGAAGGTTACCCCGACTTTAGAGATTCTTTTGATCATTTGTGATGTTGTACTAAATATGATAAATGGATCTCGAGTTCTAATCCTTTTATTGTCATTTAATCCAATACAACAATTAATCATGATGTTTATTATGATTCTTAAGCAACCATCTACTTTAAAAGTTCAAACTTATAGATTTAATAAGAACTCTTTATATTATTACAATATTAGTTAACACATATGGAAAGCCTACTTTAATTTACACTTATAGAAATGTAAAGATCCGCCATGTCCAATTTCTTCTATTAGACACGTTGAGTCTTTCAACTGCGTATAATACCTAAGTATCACACGTAAGGCCGTCTGAAAAAGGAGGTGTTTATGTGGATTACTGTTTAACCTGTTTAGATACAAAGCTTTATCAAAAAACTACTCGTCAAGGAGTAGATATTTTAATACCAATAACTTGGTATTTAAAAGTTTATAAAACCATATATTACATACAATATAGGGAAAGTTAAAAACTTTATATTGCAAACTTAGGCTTATAAGCAAGCCATGTTTATACTATTACATTTTTAAACAAAACTTGGTTTGGTCTCTCTTGCAAGGAAAAACAACAAGGTTGGTCTAGGAGTCTTAATCGCCGCACTCATCCAAAAAGTCTTTAAGGTCCGTGCTATAGCCCAAACAATCATAAAACTCATCTTCTTCAGTACCTAAAAGAGATAAAGTGAGCTAGAGGCCCAATAGACAGTAACAAAAACAAATACGATATAACATACATTCCTAAACTAATGCAAGGTAAAAATCATAATTATTTCTCTTTATTTAAGTCAATTAAACAACACTGGAATATTCAAACTCGATTTCAATCCTAGGGAATTTGGGGGTTCGAGTAATCGTAGTTGCTAAAAGGTTGATATAAGCAGCCGAATACTTATATATATGATATAATGTCAAAAAAGTGATTTCATCTAGGGTTTACAGTTGTTACCTAACTTTACTTAACTTAATCCATAATATAACCTAGTTCAATCGTTCTCATAAAACGTGAACTAAGTCATATTATATTATTTAAGAGTAATCAAATGTTACACTAATACTATATTCTATTAATTACCACTGAACCATTAATGAAAGTCATCGCATCATGACTAAAGTGGCCTAAGCGCCTACACTACAATATTAACCTTATTAATAGGGTTACCGCTTCCCAGACTGGATTCATCAACAAAAAGCCCAATCAATATAAATAATTTTTAAACCTTCTTTAATGAAGAAAAATTTAGGATATGGCTATCTTTAGCAAACAACAACCATATTACTGCGTACCTTGATAAGAAATGTTGTGTGCTATATATTTTTGAATAAATTATACTAAAATGCATCAATATTTCGAGTGGTAAAAACAAAACTAACATTTTGCAAAAATTAAAGAAAAAAACTATCTAAACATTGATATAAATTTTATGAAATGTTGATTTTTTTTATCAATCAACATGTTAATATCTTAATAAATTTAAATGATGTAATACATCTTATTTATAATTTGGGAGAGTTAAATTTAATAATTTCAATTGTTTGAATGAGTTGTGCTTGCTAGGAGTTGATCCTTACTAATAAATAATTATTATGTTTGCATATGTGTATGAACCCTAAAAAAGATCGCTAAAAGAAAGAATAAAGAAAGAAATAGCTAGTCTATAAACAATTGATATAATTGTTAATTTATAGTGATATTTATTTTAATAAATATTTATTACATTAGTTATTTTGAATATTGAATAATCGTAAATTCTATTTATCATTAGTAGATTTTGTCAAGAAAAATATATTGCCTTGGGGCAATATTGCTCCGACACGCCTAAAATCGATGAGTGCACTACAACGATGCTGGGAGATTGTCCACTAAATAAAAAATATATAATAAATAAGTTTGCAATGTTGATGTTAGACTCTTATATCATGGTCTCTCAATAAACTAGTCTTTAGCCATGTGTGTGTGCTTGACAATGTGTAGCTGCTTTACAGAGAGTGCGTTGAACAACAATTTAGCTGTTCAAAGCGTGCATATATAAAATCTGTTCAAATAATTTTAGTTGGGAGGCAAAATATAAATGGCGAATTATACATAATAATATTGGATTAAGACTACTATTAGCTTGGATTGATTAGGCTAGTTAGTAAAGCCTAGGGAGTTCAGCTCGTAATTGGGTCAGGATATTTAATTGGATGTCCTCAAAATAGAAATCAATGAATTTGATCTGCTTACCTTACTTTCAATATTTTTTAAGTAGATTCATGCAATGCTGTAAAAAGCTACACATAGAGCCTATTCAAAGCTCATTGAAATAACAAAGGGATGAGTATTCTATTTCATCCATAAATCACTAGAATGATAGATATGTTTGATGCAATTGAGTCTAAAAGTATCTATACATATATATTTAGCTATGTCTCTCATTGATGCTTTTCTAAAGATTAAATAAACAATATGTTATTATGAAATCTCTATTCTCGAAAACCCAATGAGTAATTCAAGTAAAGAACAATCCTAATTGCTTGAAAATTGCAAGATCAATGCCCTAAACTTCCTTATTTGTCATTTGTGTTGTTGGCATTCAAAGATTGCTTGATTCTCCTCTTGTCAATCTCCCCAAAATATTACTTCAAGCTTTATTCTTATATTATTTCTTTAAAATCATGTACAACATGAGATTCGTGCAATATATAATGGACCACAACACTTAGATATCCTCATTTGTTGATCACTCATCCATGGTCCATAAACAAAGACAAATGCACTATACCAAAATATTTAAGGATAGAGCCAGAGATGCAATTGGACTAGGTTTTGAACGGATTATATGTACTTAGAACCCAAACTACTACCCTATAATTTGTTAAATCTAAACCTGTAACCCTATAGGATTTTCATACTATATCAA
This sequence comes from Combretum micranthum, assembly GCA_024138025.1. Lineage (NCBI taxonomy): Eukaryota > Viridiplantae > Streptophyta > Magnoliopsida > Myrtales > Combretaceae > Combretum > Combretum micranthum. The sequence continues at coordinate 439,633 of JAMXBD010000172.1, read as the reverse complement.
AATCTGTTATATAGAGTTTGTCGTAGAACTCAAAACCCATCCTATAACCTTATAAGGCTTTCTTTAAACACAACCACTGGTAATCATGTCATTTGAATTTGACCGAGATGCGCAGTGGAGCTGAAAAAGGAAAAGTAAAATGACACAATTTGGGGCACAACCTTGTTAATGTTGTGTTGTTCTTAGGAATTGAGAGTGCTCACATACAAAAAATTACATGAGAAGCATTACAGCTGTGTCTTATGTCATTCCAAGCATCCTATTATATCTAGAAGATGGTTGAACATTGAAAATAAAAACAAAATAAAAATCAAATGCAATTTTAGAATTGAACAACTTAACAATCGCAAGTAGTATTGAGAACACTTTATCAAGAGGATAATTAAAAGCACTAAGATTGATAAAACTGATCCCAATCCTTACCATATTTAAGCAAAATAATAGCAACACGAAGAGTATTAGCAACCATAGTAGGACCTCTATAAGTGATCAAATTAGCCTTAATAATCATCCTGACACTCTTAAATCTCCTAAAAACCTATATACTCTCCACAAATGCACAAAAAAAAAATCCTATAAAAAAAGGTAAAAAACAATGCCAAGTTGGAGAGAAACTTGATGGAGAGAAGTTTTTCGGGGTATGCAACTAACGGGGGAAAAAGAGAGAGCCGGTAGAGGGACCAAAGGAGGTCAGAGGAGGCGCGACGAGACACAAGAGAGGATAAGGTTTTACTTTTTAGTATGTATTGTGCGGTGTGTCTATGTAGAGTGGATCAAAGACTCGAGAGAAGAGGCTAGATTAGGGTTGGGTTATATTTTTTAGGAATGTTTTTATTTATTTTTATTTTTTATTTTTAATTTTAGTACTGAGTCGGCCATTCATTGGGCATTTTTTATGACTTAAACCTAACCCTAAAATCCTATAGAACTTTTATTTCGTATTTACGAACAATCTCAATTGGATAGATCGAGAATCTTGTAACAATCCACCTAGTTACACACATAGACAAAAATAAAAATTCCAATAAAATTTGTAACTTCGAATGGAGATTTATTTTGTAAACTACGTTAGGCATGAACGTGGCCGCGTGCAGTATCCTTGATCAGATGAAGTTGAGAAATGAGAGGTCAGTTTTCACGTTAAAACTGTTAGCTTGTCGCTATGGGAGGCAAATAAACGGCATTCTCTTGTATGTTTGTCCTTATGATGCTGTAATTTATTTAACCATTGTCCTTGTGCATAAGGTGGAGTCTTGTCAGAAACCTGATTGTGCCTTTACATGGGCAAATATTTTAAATATCTTAAAAGGAAGAAACATAGTATCACGGGACTACAAGCCTTTTTTTTGTCATCTTTTGGTCTATTAATTAGGCACTGCATGCTCTTTCTAATCACAGAATGTCCATTCCTTTTGAACTTTTTGGTTTGTCTCAGTAATGAATTCACGAGTCTCTAATCACCACCGACGGATCTATATGCTTGTCTTACTCTAGCGATTCTACTTCATTTTCTTTTCTCTATTTTCAATTAAGATAAAAGGATACAATTTTTGTCTTTTTTTTTTCGATTATTACAACTAAAAAGGGATTCGAATCTGGAACATTCTAATAATTCTACTGATTTGTAAAACTATTGATATATGATGATGCCGTTTCTACTCCAACTTTGAGCATTAATTCATATTTATACTTAATAATTGAAGTTGCCAAATGTTGTATTTAGTAAAAGTTTTACTTGCCAAATTTATTAACTTACTCTTCACCTTCCTTAAAACATATGCTATCTGATTAATGAGTATTTGCCATTTTTTACTTTAAAAATGATAGAAAGAATAATTTTGATAAACAAAAATCCACTTGAGTATGGTAGTTAACAATTTGAAGCATCTAACTGTAAAATTTAATTAATAAAACTTCATTATATCTATTAATTAATCCTTTTGAGACACTTGTTAAGGGTTAAAAAAAAAAGACTATTTTGCGCTTTACAAAATTAGTTGTATATAGTTATGTGAACAATTTTGGGAATATTTTATTTGATGTCTTAATGGGGATCATGTGGTATTAATTAACATTTTCGTTTAAATTATATTTAAACATGGTAGATGGACCTCGGCAATAGCCTCAAGGGAATTGATAGTCATTAAATTACTTGATTTACTCAGCTCAGCAATCAAAATTTGCACTGATAGAAAAAGAAGAAAGACGATATAATCCAAAATCCCAGGAAAATATATATATATATATATATATCATAATGAAAATTTATAAAAATGCCATCAAGTCGAATATAATTTTAAACATAAACAAGCTGAGCTAGTCTCTTTAAGACACAATTTAATTCAAATGCAAGAGACGAGTTTATTTTTCAAATCAAGACAATTCCTATAAACTCATTTCTTATTGAACTTATCTATTTTTTAGATTATCTTTTATCACCCATCATCTTCATAAGAAAAAGTATATTTTTTTCCCCTAACTCCATGTACCATGCATAGTTTTGCTTCAACGTCTTATCAAAAAAGTGTTATATGGGACCAGATGCTTTCTGAAAAATTTAAACTTATGCACAACTGCTTTGTAATATGTATTGGAAAAAAAAAAAATTGTACACTGTACGAAATATTTAATAAAAAATGTGACTCGAGAGAATGCACGACTACAACATACGATATAACCTTGTTTTGGCCCACAAATTATTTGAAGTTAACGTGCTAGTGTTACAACAAATTTTGTGATAATGTCTTGTGGTCTCTCGACCTTGTAATTCCATAACTGTCAGCTTTCAAACCAAACTCCAAAATAATGAGTCAAGGAGAGTGTGCTTATCTTTCTTGTTTCTTCACAACCCAACTTTCCCTTCCAATGGAGAAACATGTGAATACCAAAGAAGAGAAAATATTAGATTCTAAACCGGTCCAAGAAACTTTAGACTCCGAACTCAAGGATGTTCTTCGGTTCAAAAATTCTCTCCAGGTTTATGTTCCTGTCCATGTTGCTATTTTCTTTGTTTCTATGCAACTGCTTGTTGTTACGTCTGAAACTTTACACACTAAGGTAGACAGAGTGCTTCTTACTGAACATGCTTAACTGAAGGGTTCCGATGAACTCTTGGTAGTAATACTAATAGGCCCCTTATTCACTCTATTTGAAGTCATGGCAGTGACCAGCTTTTCATTCTTTACTGTTTTGGTTTTACAATTCAGGAACTGAAGGACTTGCGCTCTCAGCTACATTATGCTGCAGATTACTGCGAATCAACTTTCCTAAAGGCAGAAGAGAAGAAGGAGTGAGTAGCCGGCTGATTTTAAATTTCATTGCTGCTGCTTGGAATTGTGATTATATTGCATCATGCGCAAGCATATAATGGATTAGATACAATTAAAATATATAAAGAAAATCGTAGCAATTTACAAGTTTAAGCTTTTAGATAAGCCGAGCATATTACTGAAACAAAATTTTTTGAAAATCACGATTGTGTTTTCATCTGCAGGGTAGTTGACAACACGAAGGAGTACATATGCAGAGCTTTGGTCACCGTGGTCGATCATCTTGGCAATGTATCTGCCAATCTTGATTGTCAAATTTCAACTTCTTGCTCCTTTTCGGATGCCGAGCTTCGAATTAACTGCTTGAGCCAAGTCTGAATGCTGACCTATATCTCATATGTTTTTTCAAATGATTAGTATGACATGGTTTGTGACCCTTCTTTTGAATTTGGAGCAGAAATTTCTATTATGTGAACAATATGCAAATAGTCTTGCATTAGCAAGATTTAGATGGAACCCGGTTTGCCAAGGCACAATTCGCGCTACTTAATTACAGGTAACTAGGAGTCTGAGGACAGAGGACCATATTTATGATCAAAACTTAAAATAGGATTGTTCAATTTGTCTTTCTATTGTTTTTGGGTTTCATCTAGAATTTTCATTCATTTTTTTCTTGAACAGCCTGTGCAGGTAACAAAAAATCAAACCAACTGGTCAGGTATGTTCCCTATATCATAATAATCATCCCAAAACAGAAGGACTTGTAAATACCCAAAGCCCTTCAAGGGTGCGGTCTAATCATATAAAAAAGAGAAAAACATGTCAATATATCAATAAATTTTAGTTGAAGAATGTCTAAATGGGTTTGATTTGATTCACAAACCAAATTCAATAGGTAAGAGTTGGTTTTGCAACAAATTGTTTTCTAGACTTTTATTGTCAAATATCATTGTTCTAATCTAAAGATGTTGTGAACGTTGGTGGTTTTCAGCGGTTATTGATGTGTGAGAGACAGACGGGAATTTACTATCCCCTAAATGCTGTCACATTAGTATCTTGCTAATAAACATGTGCCATGTGTTATTGAAAAGTTGTATTTTGCTCTTCATTACTCTGCAAAATCTTGAAAATCTATCATAATGTATAATTTTTGAAACTTTTTCCTTTTCATACCTCATGGTTATTAACTTTTGCACGGTAACTTTTCAATTTATTTATTATTTTACATTACTACTTTTTCCCTATTATATTTCTGTGATGTTACTTTTCGTATGGATACATTTTCTTTATGTTACCTTCTCATTCATCTATATGCAGGAATCCTCAAAATTCATCTTTACAAAAATCAGATATACATGAATGTGTGACAGAGGAAGGTGTACCGCTTTTCTTGTACACTAACACAAAGAAAACACCACTAACTAAGCAGTTGATTTCAGAAACAACTACTGTGAGAGACGAGACTGCAAAAACTATAGGTATGAAGCTTCAAAGCCATGGATGAACTTTATCCAGCAATACTCAAATTGTTTCAGGATCATTTGCAGGGCTTTGCTCTTTTACTAAATGAAAAAGAAAAGAAGAAAAAAAGAAGAAAGAAATCCAAAATCATATTTCTGACAATCTATCTTTCTTGTTTGATTGTGCAAAAGTTCCTGTTCGCGATGGCCTGTGGATGATATCAAAAGGCAGTAATTCAACATTCCATTTCCAGGTGAGAAACTAGTTTATGCTTATCCCAAGCTAATTCTGGCAGACATTGCACATTCTACTCCTCATACATTGTCATGTTGCAGGCTTCTACAAAGAATGGCCGCACCATCCTAAATAGAAAATCAGCTTCAAGTTCCGACATCTTGCCTCATACGTCGTGTTACAAGAATATCATGAAATTTAAAATCCCCTCTAATTATCCTGATGCTGTTATTTCCACTAGACTAATTCTGTGATTCTTGTATGGGATGATTGATGCTCAGAAACTCTGTTTGTGAATCTGTGCAGTAACTTCATGGACTGTTTTTTTTTACCTTGTACATCTGTTAGTTTGGAGAAGCTAAGGGGGGAAAAAAATTGCAACTCATGCTCAATATGATGTCTAAAGATTTTTTTTCCTCCAAACTTTTTAGAAGATTCATAGACATAATTATCAACAGCTTCCCTTGTATCATCACTGTGTTGTGAAATAAAACATAACTCACGCTTTAAATTTTATTAACATCTTTCCAAAAAGGTCTTGTTAGACGCCTTAAGTTAGTGCAACTCCTAGCACAACTACTTTTGTCATCCACCAATTTCCTTTTTGCTCAAATCAGAGGAACATGAGCAAGTTTAATTTAAGATGTCAAATTGTCAGACCAAATGCAAGCTTCTCCCTCGTACCCCAAACAGTAAAGATAACATTATTCAATGGACAAGGAGTAAAAAGCAAATACCTCCTTCTACTTTGCAATTCAGAAGTAAGTTGCAGCCTGTAATGAAACAAAAGGACGCAATGCAAACTATTGTATCGTTTCAATACCAGAGATTTCTTCACTTTGACTTCGAAACCCAATAATTTTCCATTTCTGCAAATTTTGACAGACTTGTCCATAAATTCCTTAGTTTATACAGTGATGAACTACTAGGAAGAACAAGCAGTAAAATGAAAGATGCCATACTAGTGGTTACCATTGTCCATGGAAATTATCTGGGACAATGTAGAAAATGGCATTTGAACTTTGTGCAAATGTAAGACTAAAACAAAGTAAAAATAAACAGAAACTATCGTTCGTCTTCTTCTGCCAGCCCCTCAATGAAATCATCATCAACCAACCCGAAGTATATAACCTAAGTAATTGCCCATTGGAAGAGATACACAAACTGAGATGAAGATTGAAGCTGATGATACTCTAATGCCAAAGCCTAGCTCCCTAATAGACTTGCTCTATGCATCCATGGTGCCTTCTGTTTTTCAAATCTGTCCATGAGTACCATTTGAAGTCACAAAAAACTATTTTCAGCTTCAAGATTTGAACTTTATGGTGATTTTGTTGATGGGTTAAAAGTGTTTGATGATGATTTCAATAATAAGTTACGAGAACAAAATGAATAATAGCTTCGCATTGTTATTATCTTAGTTTTTGAGAACTTTAGTTAGTTTAAAAATAATTGCAATATATTGTTTTCTAATTTGTATAAATTAGAAAAGGAGGCATGCTAAGTAAGCATGTGGCATGCCACGTGGCATAAGTAATATTAGAATATGTTTGGAGTTCAAAAAAAATAAAAGAAAAGAAAAGAAAAGAGAGAAAGGAAAAAAGAATATTTGTAATTAGCATTTAGGTGTTATTTTGATTGTAAAATGCCACATGTCAATTACCCACTAGCTAAAAAATGCATCTGAATAAAGATTGATATATAGTCTATGTAAGTACTGACAATGAAACTTTTAAATTGAGTGTCATATTTAACAATTTAAAAGTCTACGTAATAAGTAGAAAGGCAGTAATTTTAAATAGGATGGATTACACCAGAAGATCCTAACGTTTGGGGGTGAGTTCATTTAAGATGCCAACATTTTAAGTAGTGAAAAAGAAGTTCCAACGTTTGAGGGTAGATTTATTTAAAGTTCCAACGTTTAAAGAAGTGGGTCAATTTGGATCCTCAAGGACACGTGTCAACAAGGAGAAAGAAAATATTTAAATAAAACTTAGAAGACTCTTCTCCTATTATCACATGTCCTTGGGACCCAAATTAACTCACTTCTTCAAACGTTAGAACCTTAAATGAATCTATCCCCAAACTTTGAAACCTCTTTTTAACTACTCGAAACGTTGGGACTTTAAATAAACTTACCCACAAAAGTAGGAATCTTTTGGTGTAATTTACCTATTTTAATAGTTATGCAATATAAAATTCTTCGACATGACTGTGAAATGTAAGTCTTCAATTTTCCAATAGTACTAGCAAAAGGGAAAAAAAATCAACATATTGTAGTAATAGATAAAAGGGTTATTTTCAATAGTTACTATTTAGAATATACATCATCTTAGAAAACTTATAATATAAGTAATTTGTTTCATCATAACTGCTGGAAATCTGTAAACGTTTATAAGTGTTTCATTAAGGAGATTAAAGTCTGTGATGAAGCAAATAATGCCGAGACATCGGCACTACCTGTGTTTAGTTAGTGCAAAGTGGAATTGTCAAAGGGTCATAAAATAAGAGAAAATGAGCAAACATGTGTGATCACCTAAATGATCTCATCACACGCAATCAATAAGTCAGACATTAATCACCTTCATTCCTCCTTTCACATGATCAACTAGTCTCAAGAATATACACAAATAAATAAATCAAAACATTTCGCCAACAAAAAAGTAATAATAAATCAAAACAAATTTACATCATGGTCATACCACATTTGCAAATGCACACGAACAAGGTGATGCTATGAAGATGACTAGATGATCTATCTGCAGCCTTTCATCAGGTAGGATGACTGATTTGACATACTGGTTCCACTGAACAACTTTGGTCTGTCCTTCAAAATTTCAGGTGTCTTACTTCCACCAAAACCGAGAGAACATCTGTCCTGGAAAAATTTCGAGAAAGTAAGCATAAATGAAGCTCCATCAATGAAATTATGACATTTAAAGTATCTGGGAAGTATTAGATGGATAACATAAGATTACCAGTTTGGCCAAAAAAAAAAAAAAAACACAAGATTAGCAGATACAGAATTTTCACAAAGCTGCAATATTTGTAACATATCTTTTTGCACCAGGTGTAATCAGAACAAAAAGTTCAAGGCTGTAATAGCCGTCATAAATAGAGTCCTAGATGTATTACTTACGATATAACCAGGAGGCAGATTCTCCTTCTCATCATGTAAAAAGTTGTTCCTGCTGGTTGGATTCTTCAACTTGGAGCTGCACTGTCTTTGCAGGAACTTTGGAGTTACTCATGGAAAACATTTCAGGATCACTCAACAAAACCTTTTCAGTGTTTATGGACTCCTCTCCGACACGCCTCTTCATCTCTGCTAGCCCAATTGCATTATAACTGCTTGTCAGGGCTTAAGAAGTAACCTGGATACTGTGACTGAGAGTTGCAATGTAACATACACACGTTGAAATTATTACATTAAATACCATAGACATTAAACATAAAATCTTAAGCTTGGTGGCGATTCCCACTGCATGCTTCACATATGTAACAGTTCTTTTGAACTGCATGATTTCATCAAGTTATGAATTGACTAAAATTCAAGAAACGTCAAGCAGCTCTTGCTGTAGGATTTCTTGCTCAATATTTCATAAATCGCTGGATCTGGAAATTCAGGTGAAAGTAACTTACAATCAAAACATCACACTTATTTAGGTAATTCTAATATTTCCAGTATTGTCCCCCCAATGCCACATTTGCTGATTAACGTTATTCTCAACAAGAGGAATGCTTTATAGAGAGGAGGCAAGAGCAATACGCAATCTCAACAAACACACGTATAGGTATAAATGAGGATGAAAATGAACAAAGAAATGATATCTCAAAATTATAATAAAGGTTCTTAAGCATGGGGAAGCCTCTCTCCAGAGTTAAGTCGATTGGGAAGTAAGAAATCTCTTAATAAAAAATATTAATAAGGTCTTTAAGGAGAATATCACAGGATAGTTGCCGGACATGATCAAGAGGATTTTGTGATAACAAACAGTTGGCTTAAAATATAGATGGAGCACAAGAACCCACAAGAAAACAAAAAGTTTGGAGGAAAAAATATTTTTCTATATTATTTTCATGAAATTACAGGCACTGATGTAAAATATTGAAAGAGAATTCTGTATATATTTTTAGGTTTACAATGAATCAAATATATACAAGTTGTCTAAAGGATAAAAAAGGCAACTAATAGCAAAATCTCCTAATTTAATGAGTCAAACATTTAATGGCTCATTAATGGCTCATTTAATGGGTCAAACAATTTAATGGATCAAAGACCCCTAATTTAGTATGATTCTATAATTACAATATCTAAAAATAAAATATATATATTTTTCCACACTCCCTCTCAAGCTAGTGAATAGGGACTTCCCATTCCCAGCTTGGACACAATCCTCTCAAAAGTTGAACTACTTAGCCCCTTGGTGAGAATGTCTGCAAGCTGTCCATGTGTTGATACATATGGAGTGCATATTAGGCCACTGTCCAATTTTTCCTTGATGAAATGCCTATCAATCTCGATATGTTTAGTTCGATCATGTTGAACTGGGTTGTGAGCTATGCTGATCGCGGACTTATTGTCACAATAGAGCTTCATTGGTCTAATCCAGTTAATTTTTAGGTCTTCAAGGATGATTTTCAACCATAGTAACTCACATATGCCTTGAGCCATTGCACGAAATTCAGCCTCAGCACTAGATCGTGCAACCACACTTTGTTTCTTGCTTCTCCATGTCACTAGATTTCCTCCAAGAAAAGTGCAGTACCCTGTTGTTGATCTCCTGTCAACAGTAGATCCTGCATAGTCTGCATCAGTATAGGCTTCAAGAGTTACATCCTTATTTCTTTCAAACAAAATCCCCCTTCCTGGTGTTCCTTTGAGGTACTGCAAATCCTATATGCAGCTCGCAAATGAGTCTCTCTTGGGCTATGCATGAATTGACTTATCAAGCTTACTGCATAAGCTATGTCAGGTCTGGTATGAGACAAGTAAATGAGCCGTCCAACAAGACGTTGGTACATTTCCCTATTCACCATGGCATCTTCCTCTGCATTCCCTAGTTTGTGATTCGGGTCTATAGGGGTACTTGCTGGTTTGCATGCAGCTTGACCTGTTTCCTTGAGCAAATCAGTCACATATTTCTGTTGAGATATAAAAATCCCCTTCTTTGAATGAGAAACTTCAATTCCTAAGAAATACTTCAATCTCCCCAAAGTCTTGATATCGAATTCTTTAGCTAGGCATTGACTCAAAAACTGTTGCTCTTTTTCATCATTTCCAGTCAAAATGATGTCATCTACATACACTAGTAAGGCTGTCACTCCCCCTGACGCTGAGTGTTTGATGAATAAGGTATGATCCCCTTGACTCTGTTTGTATCCTGTCTCAACATAACTCTAGCAAATCTCCCAAACCATGCCCGAGGAGATTGCTTCAAACCATATAAAGCCTTGTTCAGTTTACACACTGTGCCAGTATCCATGTTTTTTCCATAACCAGGTGGGACCTCCATATAGATCTCCTCCTCTAGTTCTCCATGTAGAAATGCATTTTTTACATCAAACTGTTGTAACTTCCACCCAAGGTTAGCAGCTAGGGACAAAATGACTCTTACAGTGTTCATCTTGGCAACTGGTGCAAACGTCTCCAAATAGTCAATTCCATAAGTTTGCGTATATCCCTTTGCTACCAACCTTGCCTTATATCTCTCAATTGACCCATCAGCCTTATATTTTTCTGTATAGACCCATTTACAACCTACTAACTTCTTCCCTGTTGGCAATCTGACCAATTCCCAAGTCTTGTTCTTTTCAAGTGCCTTCATTTCACTGTCCATGGCTTGCTTCCACTTTTCATTAGACAATGCCTCAGATAGGGTGGTGGGAATGGAGATAGTGTTAAGGTTGAGAAGGAAAGCTCTATAGGTAGGTGAGAATTTTTTAAAAGAAAGGTAGTGTGACAAGGGGTAAAGTGGCCTTTTTGTGCATTCTCTCTTTTCTTTCCTAAGGGTAATTGGAAGGTCTTGATCATCACAATCATTTTGGGATTCAGTTTCAATTTGCAAGGCTAGAAGTCAGAAATTGTTACCTCATTTAGAGAACTCGGATCAGACCCTTGAACTTGCACAGATCCTGGAATGCGAGTGTCCTTTTTTTGACTTGAGTACACCAAGTTTTTACCAAATCGCACGTCTTCAAAAACAGATTTTTCCAGGTCAGCAACATGTGGACTTGGAATTAGATTAGATAGGGACTCAGCAGGTGCTGGGGACTCAACATGTGTAGGCAATACAGAAAGATCAGCAGGTGCTGCTAGGGACTCAACATGTGTAGGCAATACAGAAAGATCACTCAATTCAAGAAGAAAACTGTTTGAACTCTTTGCCTTATCTTCCCTAAAGCTCTCCCCCTGAAGATAAGGTTGGGTAAAATATGCCTCTTGTTCACTAAAAGTGACATCTCTAGACACAAAAAATTTCTTGGATGGAGGATGATAGCACTTATACCCTTTCTGAGTGGGGGAATATCCCAAGAAGACACACTTTAATGCTCGAGGATCAAGTTTTCCTCTATCTTGATTGTGGACATGAACAAAGGATACACACCCAAAAATGCGAGGTGCAAGATTGTTGATGGTGGACAGATTTGGATAGAAGGAGGAAAGCGCTTCCATTGGGCTTTTGAATCCTAAGACTCTAGTAGGAAGTCTATTAATAAGGTATGTGGCTGTGAGAACCGCTTCCCCCTAAAACTGTTTTGGAACAAATTTTTGAAACAACAATGCTCGGGTTTGATCTAAAAGATGGCCATTTTTCCGCTCGGCCACTTCATTTTGTTGTGGTGTTTTGACACATGAAGACTCGTGAATTATTCCCTCTTTTTGACAGTAAGGAGTGAGGATTTGATTAAAATAATCTCGAGCATTATCAGATCTTAATCGCTTAATACTCACACCAAACTGATTTTTTATCATTGAAACAAATTTAGGGAACACAGAGCTAACATCGGATTTATGTTTGAGCAAGAAAACCCAAGTGACTCGAGTACAGTCATCAATGAAAGTCACAAACCATCGTGCCCCAGAAACATTGGGAATAATAGAAGGACCCCAAATGTCAGTATGGACAAGATAAAAAGGAAAAGTGCTTCTTTTATTACTGATTGGAAAAGGTATACGCTTGTGTTTAGCAAGCTCACACACCTCACAATGAAGACTCTCAACATCAAGTTTAGAAAATAATAAAGGGAATAGAACTTTAACAATTCTAAAAGATGGATGACCCAACCGACAATGATGAAGAAATGCTCTTTCTTTATTAGACAATATGGATTCAGACATTAATGAGTGAGGTAATCTGCTTTTGAAACCGTTCGATCCAGTTGACACCTTAAGACAATAGAGACCATCCTGTTCTTTAGCAAGTCCCATCGTCCTCCCCGAATTCTTTTCCTGAACTACACAATAATCATTGTAAAAAATCACTTTGCAAAGTAAATCTTGTGTAAGTTTCTGTATAGAGACAAGATTGGTGAATAATTTAGGAACATGAAGAACATTTTTTAAGGTTATGGACGGTTGATTTGGACATCTCCTATACCAGCTACTGTTGCTAGGGTGCCATCTGCAGTGGCGATTTTCTTATTGCTTGGGCACGGGGTGTATGTGCAGAAATGTTTGGAAGAGTGGGTCATGTGGTCGGTGGCTCCTGAATCCATAATCCAGGAGTGTTGCAAAGGTGTTTCTGAGACATTAAATCCAAATGAAAGAAGTTGCTCACCTGAATATGCCAAAGAACAAATTTCTGACATGTCGCTTAGCACAAATCAGAATAAAAAAATTAAAACAACACCAGCAATTAAGGCTGGCTCTATAGCACCTATGAAAACAAAAATAGAGGAGAAATACCAGCAATTAAGGCTAGCTAGTCGTAGTATAAGGATAAAAAGAAAACCACCAGCAATTAAGGCCGGTTGAAAAAGAAGGAACAAAGAAAAAGGTGGAAGCAGAAAATCAAAAGCACTCCAGGATGATTGCTCTGATACCATGATGTAAAATATTGAAAGAGAATTTGTATATATTTTTGGTTTACAATGAATCAAATATATACAAGTTGTCTAAAGGATAAAAAAGGCAACTAATAGCAAAATTCTAATTTAATGAGTCAAACATTTAATGGCTCATTAATAGCTCATTTAATGGGTCAAACAATTTAATGGGTCAAAGACCCCTAATTTAGTATGATTCTATAATTACAATATCTAAAAATAGAATACATGTATTTTTCCACAGGCACATATATAAAAGATGATACAAAAGTCAAGTCCCATGAAAAAGGAAAGACTTATATAAGGGAATTGACCATATCTACAAAAAAAGGAAAGAAAGAAAAAAACTTAAATAAGGGGATTGACCATATCTACAAATAAAAATCCTATCAAAATTAAAAATGAAATATATTAAAATAATTCTAGATTTCTAACACTCTCCCTCAAGCTGGTGTATATATGTTGATCATACCCAGCTTGCCATTCAATTCTTCAAAGGTTGACTTTGGAAAACTTTTGGTTAAAATATCAGCCGCTTGCTGTTTTGTAGGTAAGTCATGCAAACACTTTCATTATCTATCTTCTCTTGATAAAGTGACGATCAACCTTCACATGTTTTGTCTGGTCATGGTAGACAGGATTATGTGCTATACTCACTGTTGCCTTATTATCGTGGTATATCTTTGTAGGAGTCTCAATAGGCATTCGTAGTTCGTTCATCAAACATTCAATCGGATTCCTTCTGTTACGATAGCCTATCAGGTGGGAGAACTCTCTAGGCTTAAGTACCATTCATAATTTCTCATGAAACCGATGTAGGATCGTAACATTACCCACCCCTAAGAAGCCGACATCCTTAGTGGCCCATTCTAGATGGCCTACTTTGGATGGCTGCACTCTAGCCTTTTTTGAGGTAGTCTTTTCCAAGTACTCTTTTCCAGGTCGCCTCTTCTGCTAACGTCGGTCTCTCAACGAGAGCACCAAATGTTAGGTACTAAGTCCAAAGGAAGAGTCCAACCCAAAAAATTAGTCTATCAGGTGGGAGAACCCTCTAAACTTAAGTACTATTCCATAATTTCTCGTGGAACCGATGTGGGATCATAACACCTTCACACAAGTCATGAGCAACTGCATGAAATACTGCTTTTGCACTACTCTGAGCTACTACAAACTATTTCTTGCTTCTCCATGTTACTACATTCCCCCACATATAAGTACAATATCCACTAATTGATCGTCTATCATTGACTGAATCAACCCCCGCATCTGTAAATACTTCAATAAATTTGTTGTTTCCTTTTTGAAGTAAAATCCTTTACCTAGGGTCCCCTTCAAGTAACTCAAGACTCTGTATACTGCCTCTAAATGTCTCTTCTTAAGAGCATGCATAAATTGACTTATAACACCGACAAAAAATGCAATGTCTGGCCGTGTATGAAAGAGGTAGATCAGTTTACCAACTAACCTCTGGTATCTCTCCTTATCAACCTCATGACCATCATCCAAAGTTCACAACTTTTGATTAAGTTCCATAGGTGTTTCTACTGGTCTGCATCCCATCATACCCATTTCTTCCAGTATGTCTAGTATATGTTTCCTTTGTGAAATGAAAATACCAGTGTTAGTCCTTGCTATCTCCATAGCTAGAAAGTATTTGAGATTTCCTGAATCTTTGAACTCAAATTCTGAGTTGAGATAAGTCTTCAATTTATTGATTTCATCTTGATCATCCCCTGTTCTTATGATATATTCAACATATATAATGAGAATTGTGATCTTATAGGTATCTGAATGTTTGAAAAAAACAGTGTGGTCAGCTTGTCCCTGATTATATCCCTTGGTGGTTACAACCTTTGTGAATCGATTGAACCATGCCCTAGGAGACTACTTTAGTCCATAAAGGGACTTCCTTAATCTATAAACCTTCCCTTTCTAACCTTTAAACCCAGGAGGAAAGCCCATATAGACTTTACATCTAATTGTCTTAAGGGCCAATCTAAATCCACTACAAGGGAGATCAAAACTCTTATAGGATTGAGTTTTGCAACAGGGGCAAACGTTTCTTGCTAATTCAAGCTATAGGTTTGAGTATAACCCTTAGCAACTAATCTTGCCTTATGTCTGTTGATGCTAGCATTTGCATTATACTTAGTATTAAAAATCCATTTGCACCCAATTGTGTTTTTTCCTTTTGAAAGATTTGTTAGTTCCTAGGTTTTATTATCTTCAAGAGCCTTCATTTCTTCAAAGACTGCATGTTTCCATTCTCGCATCCTAAGAGCTTCTTGAATGTCTTTTAGAGGTTTTGTCTAATCTATATTGATAACAAAGGCCTAATATGAAGGAGATAATCTTTCATATAATACAAACCTAGAAATAGGATACTGAATACATGATCTAGTTCCTTTGCGAAGGGCAATAGGAAGGTCTTCCTCTTTAGAAGAATTTGGGATGGTTATTTGCAAATCAGACTTGGAACTAGAACAGTTGTCAGTTTTAGATTCTTAGCAACCTTTATCTACTATGGGAGGATTTTGCCTTCTTGAGTAAACAAGCAATTCAAGAGCCCAATGTGGTTGAGTGTTTCAGGATGTGTATCAAGAGGTGTTTCGTGATCAACTTTGTGAGACTTATCAATAGGAATGTCGATCCCACCTGTTTCAGAGGCTCCTGTTGGCTCATCTTCTATTCCAACGTCTCCACCTACTGAGGACCTACCGGAAAATGATCTTCCTCTTGCCATCAGAAAAGATAACCGTGCTACTCGTAATCCTCACCCACTTTATAATTGTCTTAGCTATCATCGGTTATCTCCATCTTATTGTACCGTTGTTTCATCTCTATCTTCCATTTATGTTCCTAAGAATGTGAGTGAGGCTCTTTCAGATCCATGGTGGACATAGGCAATGATAGATGAGATGACTGCTTTACATGCCAATGGTACTTGGAATTTAGTTCCTTTGCCTCTCGGTAAGTTTCTTGTTGGATGTCGATGGGTTTATGCTATTAAGGTCGGTCCTGGTGGTAAAGTTGATCGGCTCAAAGCTCGGTTGGTTGCCAAGGGTTATACTCAGGTGTATGGTTTAGACTATGTGACACAATCTCTCCGGTTGCTAAGATGTCCTCTGTTCGTTTGTTTATCTCCATTGCAGCTATGCGCCATTGGCCCTTGTACCAATTGGATATTAAGAATGCTTTTCTTCATGGTGAACTCCAGGAGGAGATTTATATGGAGCAACCGCCTGGCTTTGTTGCTCAGGGAGAGTCTAATCTGGTATGTAAACTTCGTTGTTCACTTTATGGTTTGAAATAATCTCCACGTGCCTGGTTTAGTTGGTTCAGTACTGTTGTAATGGAGTTTGAAATGATTCGTAGTACATCTGATCACTCAGTTTTCTATAAGCACACGTCTGAAGGAAAATGCATATACTTAATAGTGTATGTAGATGATATTGTCATAACTGGTAACGATCAGGATGGTATTACTCAATTGAAGGCACATCTTTTCAAACATTTTCAAACTAAGGATCTTGGCTTGTTGAGATACTTCCTTGGTATAGAAGTTGCTCAATCCAGTTCTGGTATAGTACTCTTTCAAAGAAAATATGTTTTAGATATACTGGAAGAAACAAGGATGCTTAATTGCAAGCCTGTGGATTCTCCTATGGATTCCAATGTGAAGTTGTTACCAGGACAGGGGGAGCCTTTTGAAGATCCAGGGAGATATTGTCGTTTGGTTGGAAGACTCAATTATCTTACTATTACTCGACCTGATATATCTTTTGCAGTTAGTGTTTTTAGTCAGTTTCTTCAGTCTCCTTGCACTAGTCATTGGAATGCAGTGATCAGAATTCTTAGATATGTGAAAAATACTCCTGGTAAAGGTTTACTATATGAGGATCATGGTCACTCTAAAGTGGTTGGATATTCTGATGCTGATTGGGCAAGTTCTCCATCTGATAGACGATCTACATCTGGGTATTGTATTCTTGTTGGAGGCAACCTGGTATCTTGGAAAAGTAAGAAACAAGATGTTGTTGCTAGATCAAGTGCAGAAGCAGAATATCACGCCATGGCTTTGGCAACTTGTGAATTGATTTGGTTGAAACAGTTGCTTGACAAGTTAAAATTTTGTGAAACTTCACAAATGGAGCTAATTTGTGATAACCAGGCTGCATTACATATAGCTTCCAATCCAGTCTTTCATGAGAGAACTAAGCACATAGAGATTGATTGTCACTTCATCCGAGAAAAGATCTTATCTGGTTGCATCTTCACTAGTTATGTTAATTCAAATAATCAGTTTGCAGATATATTGACTAAATCTTTAAGAGGTTCTTGTATTGAATATATTTGTAACAAGCTTGGTGCATATGATTTGTATGCTCAAGCTTGAGGGGGAGTGTAGAGTTGTATGTTAAGTAGGTAGAGTTGGTAGGTAGATTTGGTAGAGTTATACCTCTTATACGTATATAAATACATATGTATTGTGTAAATACATTATTAAGAATATATCAAAAATATACTTTTTATTCCTTTTTCGCAGTAGGGAAGGGATTTAGGTTGACTGGAATAGTGGGAACAGCAATAATACTGGATGAATCTAGTTCTTGCTCACGTTCAAGAAGATCATTCAAAGACTCATCTTCACCTAGATTCTCCCCTTGAAAATGATTTTAAGTAAAATCAGACTCAAGATTGAAAAAAGGTGACATCTTTGGACACAAAGAATCGTCTAAGAGTAGGAGAAAAACATTTGTAGCCTTTTGGAGTAGGTTAGTAACCAACAAAGATGCATTTATGTGCATGAGGATTAAGTTTAGATTAGCCTTGATGTCAGTGAACAAAAAGTTTGCACCCAAAGAGTTTCAAGGGAACTGATGTGACAAGGAACATAGGAAAAGCAACTTTTAGGATAGACAGAGGAGTCTGGAAGTTTAGGACCTTTGAAGGCATTCGGTTGATAAAAAAACAAGTACTCAATACTTCTTCACCCCAAAGATACTTGGGGACACTCATGGTGAACATAAGGGCCCAAGCCATCTCTAGATGTTGGTTTTTTCTTTCCAAGACCCCATTTTGTTGAGAAGTATCTGGGCATGAACTTTGGTGAATTATACCATGATTAGCTAGGTATTGTCCTAAGGTAGAATTGAAATATCCTTGGATCAGCTTTAAAAGTGTGTATGGTGGCTTGGAATTGATTTTTAACCATAGAATGAAAATTCTAGAAGGCCTATGATGCTTCTGGTTTATCTTTTAGGAGATATACCCAGCATATTCTAGTGTGATCATCTATAAAGGTAATGAACCACCGTGATCCTATTATGTATTTTACACGACAAGCCCCGTAAATATCACTATGTCTTAATGAAAAAGGTCTAGATTCTACATATGGTTTAGGAGCATATGGAATTCGAGTGTGTTTTGACAATTGACATATCTCACATTTGAAGAAACTCACATTTTTATTGCAAAATAGACTAGGAAACAAGTGTTTCAAATACAAGAAATTTGGGTGTCTTAATCTAAGATGCCACATCATAATTGCATCTTTATTTGAAACTGAAACAGCAGTGCTATCTATGACATGCTTATTTATTCTTGATTGCATAATTTTCCCATACATAGAGTCCATTCTCAACCTTAGCATTGTCAATCATCTTCCCCGGCTCCTGTTCCTAAATAAGACAACTAGTGGATGAAAATTTAGCAAGGCAATGATTATCATGAGTCAATTTACTAATAGACAACAAATTATATGATAATTTTGGAACATGTAGCATAGATGTAGGGATAAGCTAGTCTGATTATAGTAAGGAGTATCTGAGTGAAACAAGGAAGAATTACCTGTCATATGGTCTAATGCACCGGAGTCAAAAATCCAAGGAGAAGAGGTATTGGAATCACAAGTATCACTAAGGGCATTACCTTGTATAAGCTAAAGTACTGGTGGGTGTTTTGTTGAGGAGTTGATGAAGGGTTTCTAGTTGTGTTTTGGTTAGCCAGACATTCAGCATATCATATGTGGTGGATGGTGTTTCAGGGACTAGTGCAGTGGTGATATTGAGAGCCTTGCTTTCCTTTTAGTTTCTATTCTTCCATCCTGGAGGATGGCCATGAAGTAGGAAACAATTATCTTGGGTATGCCTTATCTTGTTGCGGTGATTGCACCAGGGGCAATTATCAAATCTACTCTGTCTAAAGTCTCCTTTTATTCGGTTTCTAGAGTTACATTGCCCTTTTGTGAATAAGGCAGTGGTCTCAATACAACGTTCTCCATTGTTAGTGACTGGTTTATTTTCTTTGGTCTCTCCTAGCATTACTCGATGTCTCCTTTTATTCGGTGTCTAGAGTTATATTGCCCTTTTGTGAATAAGGCAGTGGTCTCAATAGGACGTTCTCCATTGTTAGTGATGGGTTTATTTTCTTTGGTCTCTCTTAGCATTACTTGATGTCTCCTTTTATTCGGTTTCTTGAGTTATATTGCCCTTTTGTGAATAGGGCAGTGATCTCAATAGGACGCTCTCCATTGTTAGCGACTTGTTTATTTTCTTTGGTCTCTCCCAGCATTACTTGATGTCGATTCTCCTCACGTCTCACCTTAACAAAGGCTTCTCCAATGGAGGGCAAAGGTCTCCTACCTAGAATTCGTCTACAAACCTCATCCAAGTGTTGATTTAGGCCAACTAGAAAATCATATAGCCTTTCCTTTTCTAAACGAGCTTTGAATTTCGCATGATCCTCTATCTCTCCCTAATCAGCTTCATAAAACATGTCTAGCTCTTGCCATAAAATTTTCAAAGAATTATCATATCCAGTCACATCAAGGGAGCCTTGGCAGATATCCTTGAATTTTAACTTAATCTCAAACACTTGTGAGGCATTTTCCAGCTGAGTAGCTTTCTTCGACAGCATCCCATATGTTTTTGGCCGTTTTGAATAACAGGTAGGTTTAACTAATGTTGGCTTCCATAGAATTGATCAGCTACGCCATTATGATGGAATTGTTCAACTCCCATGCAGCAAATGCTGAATCAGTTGGATCAGGCCTTCGAATATCACCAGTGAAATATTCCAATTAACTTGGTCTCAAATATCACCGGTATATATCCTAATTTACCTCGGCCTCGAATAACCATGATAACCGATTGGGATGATTGCAAGAAAGTCTTGCCATCAAGTTTGTGATTTGTAATTACAAGAGGGGAATTATCATTATAATTTGTAAGAAGAAAGGGATTTTGAGGGATAGAAATTTGTAAATTAGCTTCTGACGCAGTGATTTCTGCCATCAGAAATTGGCTCTAATACCATAAAAGTTTGGAAGGAAAGATATTTTTCTACATTATTTCCATGAAATTACAAGTACATATATAGAAGATGATATAAAAGTCAAGTCCCACAAGAAAGGAAATTATTAAATAGGGGAATTGACCATATCTACAAAAAAAGGAAAGATAGAAAAAAACTTAAATAGGGGAATTGACCAAATCTTCAAAAGAAGGAAAGATAGAAAAAAACTTAAATTGGGGGATTGACCATATCTAAAAAAAAAATCCTATCAAAACTGAAAAAGAAATATGTTACAATAATTCTAAAAAAAATATGTTATAATAATTCTAACAAAATAATTTTGGATTTCTAACAAAAACATCACCCATTAAATAGATTAAACTTTGAAACTCATAAATGACTGTTGAAATATTATGTTTCCAATGTAATTATGTTTCTAATGTAACATAGTTAATATTGTAGTAGGTAGGATATACCAACAGTCACATGTTCAGTGTATATATAAGTGTATGTATGTACAATCAAATATGAAGATAATAGAATTATTTTTCACAAATATTTTCTGTTAACATGGTATCAGAGCCATTAGAGTCCTAGATTAATTTTTGCAATTATGAAATTCTATTGATAGTGAGATTATACCTTTGATTGATCATTGTGAGTATGTAAAGGAGTTAATGGATTATTTGGAGTTTATGTATTCAGGAAGAGTAAATATTTCCCGTATGTATGATGTATGTAAAGGTTTTTATCGTGCTGAACAACTTGATGAGTCTCTTACCAGTTATTTTATGAACTTTAAGAAGATATATGAGGAGTTAAATGTCTTACTACCTTTTAGTCCCGATGTAAGAGTTCAGCAAACTCAACGGGAACAGATGGCAGTAATGAGTTTTTTGGCTGGTCTTCGTCCTGAATTTGATGGTGTCAAAACCCAGATTCTCTCTAGTTCTGAGATTTCATCTCTTCAAGAGACTTTTACTAGGGTTCTTCGTACAGAGAAGCATATCCCTGTGGCATCATCACTCCACTAGTGCTCTTGTTGGTCAAAATAGTCGTTCCTTCACTAGTGGGAAATGGGAAGATAATGTTCGAAGTCAAAATTCAAGGGGAGTCGTGTGTTATTATTGTCACGAACCAGGACACACAAAACGTACTTGCAAGAAGTTGCAGAATCGTACTCAGAAGAGACCATCAGCACATATTGCTTCCACCAAGGTTGTTCCAAGTTCTGAGCAGACAATTACAGTTTCCGCTGATGAGTTTGCAAAATTTTCCCAGTATCAAGAAGCTTTGAAAGCTTCATCTCATCATTTGTCTGCTAGTGCTGAAACAGGTAAACCAACTCAGTGTCTTCTTTCCTCATCATCCAAGTGGGTCATCGATTCTGGTGCTACAGATCATATGACAGGTAACCCAAATCTCTTCTCCATGTACCAACCATATACATCTCCTATGAATGTTACTCTTGCAGATGGCTCCAAATCACATGTTCTTGGATCTGGCACAATTAATCCCACTTCTTTCATTTCCTTATCTTCAGTGTTAAGTTTACCTCAATTTTCGTTTAACTTACTATCAGTAAGTCAAATTACTCGAACAATGAATTGTTGTATCTCATTTTACCCTGATCATTGTCTATTTCAGGATCTCATGACGAAGAAGATTATTGGTAGAGGACATGAATCAGGGGGTCTCTATATATTGGATACACAAGTACCAAGATCTGTTGCATGCTCAAGCGTCTTAACACCTTTTGAAGCTCACTGTCGTCTTGGACACCCTTCTTTATCTTTGTTGAAGAAACTTTATCCTCACTTTTCTCAAATTTCTAATTTAGATTGTGAATCGTGTCATTTTGCTAAACATCATCGTTTGTCAAGTTTGTCTAGAATCAATAAAAGAGCTAGTCAACCCTTTGAATTAGTTCATTCAGATGTATGGGGACCATGTCCCGTTGTCTCTAAGACAGGTTTTCGTTATTTTGTTACTTTTGTGGATGATTATTCTCGCATGACTTGGCTTTATCTTATGAAAAATCGTTCAGAAGTGTTTTCTCATTTTTCTGCTTTTGTGCTGAAATCAAAACGCATTTTAATGTCTCTGTGCGTACATTAAGAAGTGATAATGCCAAGGAATATCTTTCTCATTCATTTCAGACATTCATGCTTCAAAATGGAATTCTTCATCAATCTTCTTGTGTCGATACTCCTTCTCAAAATGGAGTGGCTGAAAGAAAAAATAGACATCTTCTTGAGACTGCCAGAGCTCTTTTATTTCAAATGAAAGTACCTAAACAGTTTTGGGCTGATGCAGTCTCCACTGCCTGTTTTTTGATTAATCGTCTCCTTCATCTGTTCTCAAGGGAGAAATTCCTTATACAGTATTGTTTCCTACCAAGCCATTATTTCCTATTGAACCTAGGATATTTGGTAGTACATGTTTTGTTCGTGATATTCGTCCACAAGTCACAAAACTTGATCCTAAATCTCTTAAATGTGTTTTTTGGGATATTCACGGGTTCAAAAGGGGTACCGATGCTTCTGTCCTCAACTTGATAAGTATCTTGTGTCAATTGATGTTGCTTTTGCAGAAAACACTCCATTCTTTTCATCCCTTGAGCCCTCACAACAAGAGGAGGAGGACAATATATTACTATATGAGATTTCATATAGGTCTTCAGATACTACACCACCTCCACTACTGTCAACCTCACGGCCTCCAATTCACCATGTGTATTCTCGAAGACGAGCACCACCAACTTCATGTCCTGCACCAATCTCTTCTTCTTCAACAGATCCAACCTCAAGTGATCTTGATCTTCCAATAGCTCATCGTAAAGGTAAAAGACAATGTACTTACCCTATCTCTTCCTTTGTGTCATATGACCATCTATCATCTTCGTCATCTTACTTTGTTGCTTCTCTTGATAATGCATCCACTCCTCGTACTCTTCACGAGGCTTTATCCCATCCTGGTTGGTATACTGCAATGATAGATGAGATTAATGCTTTAGAAGCAAATGGTACATGGGATTTGGTAAGCTTGCCTGCAGGTAAAAAGGCTATTGGTTGCAAATGGGTATTTGCCATTAAGGTCAATCCAGATGGATCTATTGCTCGTCTTAAAGCTCGTCTTGTGGCTAAGGGTTATGCTCAAACCTATGGCATAGACTATTCTGACACTTTCTCTCCAGTAGCTAAATTAACATCTGTTCGACTATTTATCTCATTGGCTGCTACTAATGATTGGCCTTTACACCAATTGGATATTAAAAATGCCTTTTTACATGGCGATCTTCAGGAGGAAGTCTATATCGAGCAACCACCTGGGTTTGTTGCTCAGGGGAGAAAGGAAAAGTTGTCGCCTTCATAAATCGTTATACGGTTTAAAGCAAAGTCCTCGTGCATGGTTCGGGAAGTTTAGTCAAGCAATTGAAAAGTTCGGGATGATCAAAAGTAAGTTTGATCACTCGTGTTTTATAAAAATTCTTCATGTGGGATTATTCTTCTTGTTGTTTATGTAGATGATATAATTATTACTGGAGATGATGAAAAAGGAATACTCTTTGAAAGAATCTCTTCATAGCCAATTTCAGACAAAGGACTTGGGGTCATTGAAGTATTTCTGGGTATTGAAGTAATGAGGAATAAGAAAGGTATTTTCTTGTCTCAAAGAAAGTATGTACTTGACTGTTATCTGAAACAGGAAAGCTAGGAGCAAAACCATGTGACACACCAATGACACCTAATTACAGCTCACTAGAGATAGGGAATTATTTGAAGATCCTGGAAGATATAGGAGGTTAGTTGGGAAGCTAAATTATCTCACAGTAACTCGTCCTGATATTGCGTATTCTGTCAGTATTGTGAGTCAGTTCATGTCTTCTCCAACAATTCATCATTGGACTGCTGTAGAACAGATCTTGTGCTATTTGAAAAATGCTCCTGGACAAGGTATATTATATCAAAATCATGGTCATTCTTGTATAAATGTTTTTCTGATGCTGATTGGGGTGGTTCCAAGGAAGATAGAAAATCCATTACAGGCTACTGTGTTTCTTGGGAGGAAATTTGATTTCATGGAAGAGCAAGAAAGCAGAATGTTGTATCAAGATCTAGTGCAGAATCAGAATACAGAGCTATGGCTCAATCTACATGTGAGGTGACATGGATATATCAAATTTTGGCTGAAATTGGATTTAAGGTTCCTTTACCAGCAAAAACTTTGGTGTGATAACCAAGCTGCTCTTCATATTTCATCCAATCCGGTATTCCACGAAAGGACCAAACATATTGAAATTGATTGCCACTTTGTTCGTGAGAAGATACAACAAAACTTAATCTCTACAGGTTATGTGAAGACTGGAGAACAACTTGGAGATCTTTTCACAAAAGCATTAAATGGGAGTCGAGTTAGATATTTATGTAACAAGCTGGGCATGATAGATATCCATGCCTCAGCTTGAGGGGGAGTGTTGGAATATTATATTTCCAATGTAATTATGTTTCCAATGTAACATAGTTAATATTGTAGTAGGTAGGATATACCAACAGTCACATGTTCAGTGTATATATAAGTGTATGTATGTACAATCAAATATGAAGATAATAGAATTATTTTTCACAAATATTTTCTGTTAACAATGACATTTCTACTTTGAAGCAACTAATTAAAAACTCTTATCTTAAAGCACTTAAAGCAAGGTTAGTCAGCTGGACAATATCACTATTCCTCAATTAGACTTGGTTCATATAGAGCTTGATCAGCTAAATATAGCATGAACATCTACAAATATACAGAAAGATGTGAGCATTTAATTTCCATCTACCTCAAGTGGCAAATCATCATCATTCCTCTCATTGTCAATAAAAGAGCCCATAAACAATGTTGATCTCCATGTAGATGGAGATTCTAAAATTTCTTTCAGTTCCATGGAATCCTGGGATCTGTGTAAACAAACAAGAAACAGACAAACCATTCATCAAATGAAACCACAACGAGAAAAAGATATTGGCCAGAGAAACAAAGATTGATCAAGTAGATGGAAATTTCATTAAAGCTGCAGTAGAAAATTCAAGTGTAAAAGAAATGTCTGCTTCCCCTTCGGCAAAATGCTTTATTGACCTCAAACAACAGTGAGAACTATAAAGAGGAGCATATACATGATGGTGAGGATAGAAGAAATGAAATTCTAAGTTATAGTTGGTGTGCCTTATCCATCCGACAAACAAGCAATCGGGATTCAAATCCCTATAAATCTATTTTACATTTTAGTGCCTACAATACATATTGGCTGTCAAATGAGGAATTGGATCGAACTGTCAAAAGTCCAATAACACCCATAACACTAGCCTTATACTATGTCAACATGCTTTTGCTAATATTTTCCATATCCTAAAACAAGAACAGTAATAATTTGTCATTGTGAGATTAGGGATCAAGTCACTTACACAATGTAAAATAAACCTTTACTAACAAATGAAATATATTCAACACTTATAAGTTGGAGGGAGCTTAAGAAAAGCATTGCATATTTAACTAACCTATCACTTTTGTTTCCATAACAACTTGGGGAGTATACATTGCAAGAATTCTGATTAATCGACAAAGATTCCAAATCTCGGACAGTGAATTGCATGGTTGCCTCCTCTCCATCTCTAACAGCTACAGATGAAAGCTGTTTATTTGTCTCTAGGACATGTTGCTGAAGTGTAGAAAGGCAAAATGATTATTTCAGTCAAATTTATGTGATAGCAATAAAAAGTCAAGTAGCAGAGCTAGTTAGCAATGGTCCAATAAATTGTCTCCATGTGGCAAGTTATGTAGACGTATTAAGAGAGAGTATTATTCCTCTAAACTAGATTGTTAAGAAGCTCTAAGCTATGTTTCTGACGTGATAGTATTTTTGCTATAATGTGTGAGTTGTTTGACCTAGATTCCATCAAAGCAGGGCTTCTTAATCACTTTCTAACAAAAACAGTTCTTGAGTCCTTTCTGGTTTCGATCAGATAGAAAGAATCTATGAATCACACCATACTGCTTCTATATTATGGCTTGTGGAGATGGTTCATGCAGAGGCACGATGATTTTGAAAGAAGCCACAATGTCCCTTTTCAGAACATGCATTTCTGCAGAACATGAAGACTATTGTGCTCACATGTAAGCCATCAAAAACTTAAATATTCAATGAATTCCTGTTCACATATTCATGCTTTGGCAGTCAGGAGAGATGTACCTATACAATTACTGCAGAAAAATTTTTGACCTTACATAGTACATTAGGCATGAGTACATTGTAGTCAGGCCCTATCTTCTGATAAACAATATTATGATATTAATGGCACAAAAAAGCAAATGAAATTGAACAAGGAAAAACAATAGCAATATTAGCAATGCAGGAAATTGGAAGCTACAAGTTACCTTGGCTTTTCCATCAATGCTGGGAGTCACATCCTTTGTAGAGTCAGTTAGCGCTTCATTGCATTTGGAAATACTGCTATTTAGGACTTTAGTTTTCTCTTTCTCATCATAATTCATTGTTTCATCCACCATAGAGTCCTCCTTCCGGTGGCATGCAGTACAGTTGCTTTCCACCAAAGAGTCTAATTTATTCGTGCTGGGTCCATTCTCATCAAAAATTACATCCAGAGAAGAAAAACTACTGGACAAGCTTGAAATGGAAGACATCAGATTGGACTCTCTCTCAAGCCCTTTCTGTGCTTCAGCTACTTCTGAGTTCATCCTAAATTTCTGCATGCGCCTTTTGCTGACAGAGGATGCACATGCAAAGAGTTTATCAGTTCCTTTGTTGTATGAAGAGCCAACATAACTTGGGGAGTCACATAAGTTGCATGATGTTGAGTTCATTGAAGACATAATCAGTTGACGAATGCCAAGGGGACTGTAAGCTAGATCTGTATCATCACCATATCCTGTAAGAAGACAAGTACTAAAGGGAACATCTAGTCTGGGAAAGCAAGGAGCCTTTAGTAAAGGAGATCTCAGATTCTCTTCTTCATTTGAAGAAATATTTCCCATAGGGTCTGCACATAAACTGCTTCCTGTCTTCAAGTCATGGTGTTCTGGGGCAGGCTTGATGATTTCTGAGTCTAAGGAAGTGAAAATATCTACAGGAACCAGTTCAGGTTCATTCATTCTCTCATCAAATTCAAGAGGGCTGTCCATCTTCTCCCCAGTACAATCAGTGAAGTCAACATTAATGAATTCTCTGCATGAAACCGCATTCTCAAGTTCAAGAGTCTCTGATAAAACAAATTTGGGAGATGCACATGCTTTGGAGAGAGATTGCGAAGAAGATGAATTTTTGTTTCCGATGATATTATTCTCGTTTGACACTTGTGAATGGCATCCATTTGTAAGGGACCCTTCAGCTATTTCACACAAGAGTTGAGGCTTAGAGTTCTCTCCATCAATTGCAGCAAGATGCTCAGGTTTAGCATGACAACCAATAGGCTCATCTGATGTTGACAACAAGGCAGGGTACATATGCGCTTCTGATGAATTGCCAGATCTTGATTCACTTTCTTGGCACCTATTTATTCCGGACATTTCCAAACTACTACACATGGTTGAAAATTCCTGCAATGGATTAACTTATCTGTTAACCTTAAGAGATTGAAATTGATTATATATAACATTTCACCCCATTAGGGACCTTTCAGCAACTTCAAACATTATATGAATTATGAACTTACAGCTGCATATTCTGCTACAGGTTCAAGTTCAGAAAAATTAATGTTTTCTGGCACATGAGTTGACTCAGAAGTCTCATCCAATGGATCAACACTATCCTCGCATTTATGTTGCATAGTTGAACAGGATATATTCAACCTTTCAAGGGAAAGTAAACCCTCAAACTGCTCAAGTAAACCTGATTGCACATAATATTCCAGCTTCTTCTTCACAGAGCTGTTCCAGTGGTTCTTTATGGCATTGTCTGTCCTAAATAAAGCAAGAAGAACAGATCACAAGTCATCCTAGTGTGACCAAAGCTGTTACGCACATAACCAGACAAGCTTTACTCTTTAAAGAATTCAAGAAAAGATATGAAAAATTAATTGAGAAATGATGGCTACCTTCCAGGCAAGAAATTTGTCAACTTAGCCCATTTGTTGCCATATATTTTGTGTGCACATATCAAAGTCATCTCCTCTTCCTCTGTCCAGGCATCCCTCTTAATAGCAGGATCAAGATGATTATACCACCTGGAATAAAAGGACAGCTAAACCCAGTAAACAATGGTTACACTACTGCGGAACATACTGTGGGCACTAAAATGAAAAATTGATATTGGAAGTGAAAGTGTGTGATGCAAAGCTGAAGAAGGCTATTTGGCAAGCTTGTTCCATGCTAGTATTGCAGAAAAGGCAAATCTTCAACCCTCTTCACCTCACTAACTCAGCAAACAGTCAAAAGCTTGTATCATATTGACAATAAGAGAGACACGGATAAATAACATGTCAAGCTCAACACCCAAATATCAGTTTAAGTCCTTCCCTAGGACTGTCAATATGCTTTATTGAGGAACCTCTCTACATTTTTAAAATTGGCCAGACAAGAACCTCAGAATAATCAAGAAGATAAATAAAATTTCAAGCTCAATATTAAAGATTTCAGTACATACCTTTCCCTACATTGTTTTCCAATAGTCCAGTAAGGCTTGTGCAATAGCAGACCACTTCTTTGCCCCATATTTATTCACCAGCGAAATTATAGCTTCATCCTCCTGCTTATAAAACTATGTCAAGGCTAAAATTTTCCTCTGTTGTTATTGTCATGCCAGACCATCTCCCAGGCATATTCTTGTTTTATCAAAAAGGACTTCACCTGATAGAAAAATTCTAACCTCTTTAGACCATGGACCTTTAATTAGTTCAGGATTTAAGACTTTTCTCCATCTGTGCAGGCATTGGACGTCAGTTCGATTCTTAAAATATTCAGCTGCATAAATTCATCGTGTTAATCAGTCCCTTTATCACTGTATGATCTAACTAAATCTCAAAAAAAAAAAAAAAAAAAAAAAAAGGTTTGTGAATAAATAAAAGTTTTAATTACATCATTAAACTGACTTTTTTCCCTTCATCTAGTGAACATGAAGATCAGGTGTTTAGATGTTAAAACAACTTTACATAAATTCTGGTGAATCGGGTCCCATATAAGGTGTCCTCACAAGATAATGATGATATCACCTCTTGAAATCATCAATATGATACAATTTTATGAATGATTATACAGCAACAGACAATTGCAATAGTAAAAATTTAGGGGATAGTACCCTTGAAAGACAAAATATACATTATTTATAATTTCAACATCTAAATGCACTCCCAAAAGGCTGGAGAACTTCAATAAATATGATCAGCACTGAAATGTTTTGCTTCAAAGTAAGAAGGGATCTTCCGTACCCTTTTTCTGCACTTGATTACTTATGTATAGATCCAAATGAGGCATTGAAACAATATGTTATTTGATGTTAAGTTAAAACAAAAATCAGTTAATTCATCACATCTCCTTTCAATTTTATACAGGTAAGAGCTGGGAATCCATATGGCCATGGAACTAAGCAAGCCCAGTCGATACATAGCATATGTTATGCACACAGAGAATGTTGGAAGGAAAAAAGTTACTGGCATCAACATTCTTAAAGTGTGAACCGATAAATTTAACCATTCTTTTCCTCTTTTAGCACTGTAGCAAACAATAAATTTCTCAATGCAATGGTAATACCTATTTTCTTCCAGCACTTTCCCCCAAATCGTTGAACCAATCGGCATAGTAACTCATCCTGGAAGAAACTAAAATTTGTCAGCATTCAAAAATTTAATATTGGCCAAGTATTCCAGGATAAAAGAAAATATGGATCACTATTAGCAGATGAAATGATTCCATGTAAAGAATCTTTTCACGATTTCACACAATTCAGTAAACCACCATAAAATGGGTAAAAGTCTAGGTGAAGAAAAATTGAATATTAGTTTTCAGGTTTCATCATCAATGAAACATGTGATGGCATATTACGTCTAAGAGCTTGGTATAGAAGTCTAATGAGAGAAATAATCAAGAGAATGCGCATGGGTGTCTTCATTATCTAAAGCAGGATCTTTTAATAAAGCCACGCGATCCCACTTCAGCAGACATAGAAGTGAAGTCCACAGAAGAAAATCAAATTTGCATGCAGACAACAGAAGTGTCCTAGACTCTGTCTTAGACAGTATATGTACACAATAACAACCTCTTCCGCAGTCCATCGTCCCTTTGTTGAGCGCCTGGTCGGGCCGCTAGTCCTCCTAAAAGAATAAATAGGTAAAGCGACATTATCAAACCAAAAGAAAATGATAAAACCCCTAACTCATTAGGAATAAATGAAAAGGAGCTTTATAGAGGCTAAAGCAATGCTGTAGGTAGACCCAAAACTAGACAGCAAATTTTGATTCCCATGCCGATGTTGTTCTGAAAGTCACAGCTTTATGCTGACATGTTAAAGCATATGTTTCATGGATGCAAATAGATGCAACTGATATTCAACAATCAGAAGATTTTTTGGCAAGCTTTTGATCCCATGTTAACAAAACAATCCACACAAATATGACAGCTACTAGAGTGACAAAAGTTGTGGCATAATTATTCGTGCAGATGGGGGAAGCCAATCCCCAATCATCCAATTGACAAGTTCAACAGTGCTTTCAACTTGCAATGACACAACGTATGTCCTACTTGCAATAGAATGCACAAATGTGTTCCCTTCAAATATCACTACATCAACAACTTTAAACATCCTCAACAAAATAATTTATCAATGGGCATTGGCAAATTGCAGGAACCCTGAAATGATGGAAGAATTACCAGTAAGACCGACTCGGCTGCTGGAAACCATTGCTGCTTCCCTCAGGAAGAGTGATTGGAGCTCCAGCCTTTTTAGCACTTGTTGTTCTCAGTCTGGCCATTTTGAAGTGACGTGCAACTAAAGCTGTAATCTTTCACAACCATGTCACTATAATACTGATCTACCAGGTTTTCCCCGCAATTTGCTCCTCCTAACACAAAGCCAAAACTTATTGTGTCTTAACCTTATACAAAGATATCCATAAAAACAAACATTAACAAATCACAATGAAACGACACAGTGCATGAGCTAATTTTCAGTCAGTCTTTTGATTATTTGCAAGTCTATACCCAATTAAAATTTTCATTTCAATTCTTTTATATCCTAAATTGGACTAAAATCCATGGCAGACAACTCATCTTTTAAAATTGCTGATTCCAGAAATGAACTATTGTTTTGATCAATTTGACCAACAAAGAGACTAATAAGCTTGACAAAGTCATCACTCTAGTTAATTTGCAGCCAACAATCAACCATCAATTTCATGCTTCCTAACATCAATAGTAGAAACCTAGCAGAAATTTAGAATTTACTTAAGCAAACTACCATGGACTCAAAGGTGACTTATTTTTCGGAATTAGCTAATTCCGCTATTGAACTCTTTTGTTGATCAAATCACCTTCTCCAAGTTGTCCATAAACTTCACAATGTCATTACTCCAATCAGTTTCAAGCTAAAAACAAATTATAAATACAACTCCCACGAACACGATCACACAGAATTATTCCTCGCTACTCCCCAATGAACCAAATAAACATTATTTACAACCAGAAACGCACATGTCAATCTTGATCAAAGAAGAAACTTTAGATGGAAAAATGGGAGGATGAAGCAAAACACATAAAACCCGGAATTTATTTGGCAAAATTAAACAAGAAACAAAATTTACACATAAAGATGCAACTTTTTTTCCCTTTTTTAAGGTTGAACTTACCAAAAGTGGAACAATTGGTACGAGGAGTCAATCCAAGGATGATGATGGTTGTGCTATGAGCAGTAAATGGGGTTTAGGAGAAGGAGTTTTAACGGTCGATAAATTTGAAAAGGAGAGAAAAATGGAGTGAAACAGTTTGTGAATTTGAAAAAATGGAAAAAAACAAAACATAATGAGAAAATAAAATGCATTGAATGTGTGTTCCTCAGTTCCTCCAAAAAGGATGTCACTTTCCTAGGGCGTTATTGAGTTCGACTTTTGAAGTTCGCTCTGTGAATTTGAATCCCAAGTTCCCAACGGTTCCCCAACCGGCTTTTGCCCGTAAACTCCATTTTCTTTGATGGGTGGGGCATGGGGGTAATAATTCCAACAAGATAATGATATAATTAATGTTTTAATAAGTTTGTATTTAAAAGATTATGTCAACATAATTATTTAATTATATAAATATGATTTATCTCTCCGTTTAACTTTTCTCCATTTGTTAAAATTTTTACCCTCTTATGAATGATTAAGTTTTGATTAAGATTAGAGGAAAAGAAGAAAAACATTATGATGATATTAGCAAAGAAGGTACTCACGATACGTGTGCAAATATTGCTGAGCAGTATAAGAACATATTTAATATGAAATATTTTCTAAGTCAATTTATATACATAAGAAATGATTCAATAAAGGAAAAAATATGCAAAAAAATACCTTAAAATGAATTAAAAAAGATATAGAATGAAGGAAAAAAATTAATGTGTAGACAGGCAGGAAAAACAATTAAATAAAATAGAAAAGAAAAACAAACTGACATAAATTTTTGTTAATTTGCATAATATATTAATTGCAATTTGTTGTAATTCCATGCCATTTGCTTCCATTATAATGGAGTAATATTAGAGGAATTTCGTACAAAGTAAAATATCCGATACAATTCAATAAGAAAAGCTAACTGTCCCAATATACTGCACATAAAAAAAAGTATGTGGAAGGAGAAGAACCAAATATCTATAATTTCACAAATAGCCATTCTAAGTTATTTTTATTGCCTAATAAGATTGTTGGAAATTAAGTGGTTATAAAAAATTAATTTTTTATTTTTATGTTGAAACAATAAAGCAACTAATGATATTATTCTTATTTCGTAATATAGTACAAAACTATAATGGCAAGGTGATGAAAACCAAGTGTGAGACGATGTCGCACCATGTTTGTTAATCTAAAATTAACAATAGGATCCAAGAATTGAAAAACAAAAAACAAAAAATATCATGAAATAATGGTTATATAACCTATTAGGCTATTAGCTATATAATAAATGATATAAAGTCTATTTGCAAATGAAACAAATGACATATTTGCTAAACAAATAACATTTTCCATTAAAATAATGGAAAAACATGTTCATGTACCTATTAACATATTTTGTTAAAATTCAGATATTAACCCTTATTTTACATCTTAATATTTAAAGGTCTTGATTATTCTAACAAATTCTACCATATACACATAGATATGTCTCATAAGAAATGGAAAAGTACAGTAATAAAAACAATACAAAGTGTTATTATTGAAAATATATGAGTACTTAAAAATTTTTGAAAAATAATAATAAAATGTAAAAAGAAAATGGAAACGAAGAGTAGTTGTTGTAGACTTCTTGCTTTTCATCATTAATTTGGTAGTTTTACATTAAATATAAGGACATAAAAATTATTATTAAACAATGTACAATAAAAGAGAAAAAAAAAGTATCAAAAGTGATAAAGTATTATGATGAAAAGGATTAATGATGTAAATGGTACATCGGCTTTGGCAAAATATGCAATACCTACCTGAACTTAATAGTACTTAAAAAAACCTTTTTGTATGCAATAACACCTTCATTAAATTAGTTAACACGTCATTCGTATACTTTTAACCAATATGATGCAGAATTATTGGTGCGCACAAAAGTTTTTAGTGTTACTTAATTGATCAAGTTTAAAATTCAACTTTCTAATTACATATTTTGCCAAGATTTAATGAGAAAAGAAATACATTTTAAAAATGAAATAAAAATAAAGGGAAACAAAGTGAAGGTGCGATATTATAGGTTTATTTAAGGCTATAAAAGAATTAAGTATGAATCATTTATCCATCATATAAAGATTGGACAAGGTTTTTAATTTTTATTTAGGTTGATCTCACAAATGATACCTAAATTTTGCAAAATGTGCAACTTAGCATTTGAATTTTGAAATTGATAAGGACCCTTTGAGGATGCTAATGCCACCTCAGCTAGGTTTAACCTATAATAACATGCCATGTGTCAACTAATGTGGCAACTTATTATTTTTATTATTTTATCATTATAAATTATTATTTTCTTTTCTACATATTATTACACAATTAGTTTATTTTTTTTAATTAGTGTTGTTTTATTTATGAAAGAAGTTCGGCTTATAATACACTAGCCCATTAAACACAACACACAAAGCCTATAATTGCCTAATAAACTTTGCATCTTCAACTATGAATTTATCCAATTGTATATTATATATAAGTCTAGTTGATGAAAAATTTTCAATTTGAAGCAATTTTGTTGCATTGACAAAGTTTACGTAAGTTATCTATAGCCTCCTTCATTTATGTATATTAATTTATCAAAACGAAGATAGAAAATTAACGAAGAGTTTCACCATAAAAAATTTACAATATGAAATATTATCTTATATTTGAAGGTTAGTATGTATTCACTTTGTACTTTTGCCTTACAAAATGATCTTTCTTTGGAGTTATTTGATGAAAGAGTTGCATTTGAGTTTGAGGTTAATCCTAAAACTTAGGTTATGGCCAAGAAAGTTATTATCTCCAACATTTTCATTGAGTGTTTGCATGGATGAAATTTCTTGCCACTTCCTCACTTACACATATTTTAGTTTGCATCAATTCATGTATAATGTTTTGTAATTGCATTTGTGTTATAATGATAGGATTTTGGTCAACAGTGTTATTGCTGCCAGCTTCTTCTTGTAATGCTAAATTTTGTGTGGATAATTAAACAATAATATCATCCTTATAATGTCCTCTATTTCACTTTGTGAAAATAGGGAACGAATGATAGGAGCTACAAATCTCGCACAAGTCCTTATGTTGTTTAAGTCAGTCATAATGTTCCTTATGTAGTAGACTGGTTTTTTCTCTCTTTAGGATATTGTAGCACCTATGGAATCCATTACCTCTTCGCTTTTTATTCTAAAAATTGTACTTATATGCTTTTATGTTATGGCTAGTGATGGAATGATGCTTATTGTGCATGCAATCATAGTTCTTTTACTTTGTTTGGCCAAAAAATGTAGTGAGAGGTTGTTCCTTGGGTTTTAAAGAGAGTTGCCTCCTGCTATTAGCTTCAATCTGTATTTGGTTGCCATTGTTATTGTGAGTGTATAAGTGGCTTGATCTTTCTATCTCACGGTTGTCTCTTTTAAGTCTTCTACAAGGAGTTTCTTATGAATGATCGGTAAGTTAGTTGGTCTCCAATGATTCTTATAGCGCTTATTGTTAGGTGTTAGAAAATGGTTTCCTATTGATATTGATGCCCTTAAGCAATGCGAAATAGTACTTTAGGGTGAGAAAACCAAGACTATAAATGAGTCAAGACTATTCATAAGCTATTCGAGTTTGACTCGACTATAATCGGGTCAAGCTCAAGTTTGAGTTTTAAAATACTCGATTTGAGCGACTCACGATTGAGCTTTTTATAATTTTTTACAAAATGATTAAATTTTTTTTCTATTTTTAACGCTTATTATTGTACCTTATTTTTTCCCTTCATATCTAATGGTCCACATTAATTATATTTAAGGCCAAATCAACTAAAAACTCAATTATATTCTCAAATTCTAATTTATTTTCTAGTTTAATTAACTTTTATTAGAATAATTAAGCTTAATCAAGAAGAGCTCAAGCTTATTAAAAATCAATCGAGTCGAGTTTGAGTCGAGTTTCAAGCTTCAACTTTTACATTCAAGTTGAGTTTGAGCTTGATACTGTATCGTCTCAACTCAACTCGTTTATAGTCCTAGAGAAAAACTATGAGAGATGTTGATGATGTTGAGTTGGATTTACAATTGTCCTACATTTTATATATTATACAATTGGACAAGTGTAAAATTAAAGAGCTAAAGATTAAAAAACAATTATGGGCTTGCTTTTAGATACGGATTGATCAATTTGAAAATTCAGACGCTCAATTGTACATTTGTCAACTTTCGGGTAACATTTGCAACATTAGCACTTCTGATTTTGACCCCCCCTTTCTCTATTTAGAAAAATTACATGCTATAAATATGACTACAATGGCCTTCCCTTCTAATTTTTTATTATTATTAATTTTTTTTTATAGGATAGTATGTGATGGGTAATGAAGTATGTAGAGATATAAATAGGTAATAGAAGACTATTTCCAAATAAATCAGCAAGAAAACATATAGAAAATAACTTAAATAGAGCAATGGCACCACCTAGTAACACTTGCAATAACTATTCACCGAAAAGCTTATTCCATTACTAACATTGACATGTGATGATAAAATACAAGTCTTATATTTACTAAAGATAAAACACAAGTTATGAGTTTACAATGCTGGTTATATTTTTGTAATACTTCCTTTCTTATATCATTGAAGAAACTCGAGGCATGATATCTGCAATAACCATACAAATCAATACTTTTCTATCTATTCATGGAGAGAGGAAAAAAAAGGACAAAAGGAAGGATAAAACAAAATAAATGTTAAAGCTAACATACACATTCTTAAGAAGTCTTCACCTTTTTTTAATTCAAAAGTTTAATGTGGTCTTTGCATTAGTTCCTATCATGCTTAATGCTAACTCTTAGCATTACGTTTTTATGCTAAAAACACTAAAAAAACCAACTTCATATGATAAAGAACAATATTTGACATGTTAGCCATTTTCCACTATGAAAGAAAGAAGAATTATGATTTCTATATTGAAAATCTAGATTGTTCTTAGCAGAATTAAGGCAATTTTGCTTTTTAGGAACAACATACTCTAAATGCTCTTTTGTGCTCATAACACTTGAAATCATTAATTTCTACTATAAGAGAGGTATGCTTCAAGTAGCAACTTCAATGAAATTACAGATACAAAGAGTACTCTACACAATAAAAACATTTTTAACAATTGGAAATAACACTTCAATACATCTACAACAACCAAATAGGAGTGAAACCTTGAAAGCAGAACCAAGATTTGATAGGAAACTATTAATATTGGTATGAATAAAAAGTTAGATGAAATAAGAATAGTAACAAATCACATGAAACACATATCACTAGTAATAAGTTTACAATAATTTACACATACATCCAACCTCATTTTATGGCTGGCATATACTTATTTAACATCTAAATGTTTGCTTTTGACATGATGTAGATAAACCACAAAAATTTAAAAGAGTTTCCTACTTCATCAGTTGCTACAGAATAGTAAACTAGATCTATAAAGTATAACAAAGGGATAAGTCTCTAGCCATTAGATAACATTAGACTTAATTACACGTAGCAAAGGTTTTATTCATATATAATTAAGTGTAGCAGTATGAATGATTGATCCATTTATGTATGGTTGTCTTTCAAGTTGAAGACACTTAAATTCATCATATGACGAGTTACAAGAAAGTAACATTGCTTTTTCACAAGTTATGAACTCCAACATGACTAGGTTACCATCCATTCTAGACCCCAATACATTTGATTTCCTATAATCTAAATTTAAATTCCCACTTATGGAAGTATACATGTCAAGTTCCATTACCTAAGATGCTTTAATACTATATTTCTTCATGACCCAAGTCATTAGTTCTACTCCAATAAATGGTTAAATAAATGTTGGGCTAGGACTTTTGCACTTGTACACTAAGCCTATAAAACAAAATATGGTTAGTTGGTGTGTCAAGGGTTGTTCGGGGCAACTATTTTGATGCTTAAGTTAGATTGTATCGCAAATGTATAAAAGTTAACATATATTAGAGTTGTTAAAGTAACATACATGCATTCGCAATGAATAGATGAGGTATTTATAGGGCCAAAATCTTAGCGGTTACTTATGTCGTAAGATTATGGAGTAGTGAAGAGTTGAGGATAATTATCATGGACATAGGGGTTAGGTCAATAATCTACGTCTACTTGTGTCTCAAAAGTTGAACTAGTAGTGGTTGGGAGAAATGTGCCGAGTGATTCTAGCTTAGTGGTCACCTGACGCATGACTTAGTAAGTTGACGTCCTAAGCTAAGGGAGTTAGATTCCTTTTAGGGCTTGAGATAAGTTAAAATATGCTGGGTTTAGGCTTGAGGGTTGGCCCTGATGAGTAATGGATCAATCTGTGCCTAGTAAGCCCATAATTAATTGACCAATAACAATACAAATTTGTAATTTCAGTCTTACTTCACTTTCACTTTGAAAGATGCAAATACAACCTTAAAAAACAATAAGATAATCACAATTTCTTTTTAGATTAGCTCATGAGAAGGGTTGTCATAATTTCCATTTAGGATCAGCCAATGACTAGGTATTGGTGATAGTCTGAACTCATCATTCATTAAATCAAATGAGATTATACTAGGTAAATCTTCTTTCTAATAATTCCAATAAAGTCCTCCATTGAAAAAGCATGATAATCTTATAATCCTAGGAAAAGTTGCCACCACTATACTTCGAGAAATTATTGGGATAAGTTGTCATATGGCAACTTGAAATGAAGACTTGACTGAGTAAACCGTTTCATAGTACCTACACCACATATGGGTTAACTTACCACAAAAGTTATCACATTCATGCCATCTTACCATAATTAACAAACTTACCACATAATGCAAAGGTTGGTACTAAAGTAGTCAAGTGAACTTACTACCTTTGGACCAATTTACAACATTTGGATGAATTTACCACATAGTCTAAAAAGTTGGTACTCAACGAATTTACCACATTTGCATCAACCTACCAAATTTGGATAGACTTACCAGCCTTACCACATAGTACAAAAAGTTGGTACTCAAGGATTATTGCATATGGGCCAACTTATTACATTTAGATGAACTTACCATATTGGATAAGATAACTTAAACATAGGCTACCTCTAGATGACTTATTCCAATAAACCCCATCCCCCCCTTACCCTCCCTCCCCTCTCCCCCCATTACTCCTCTAATTTATGTTGCTAAAGCTACCTAAATCACATACCTAGAATTATACAACAGTATGGTCTAAAGTAGTCTTAAAAAGCACAACCACTTTATATAATTTAGTGATCTCATCAAATCAGAAAAATCTATGATTCAAGAAAACCTATGTGGTGTAACGCCTTCAATTTAATTAAGGCATTACCGCAACGTATAATACTTTATGTATTACATGCTCAGACTCTCTTAAATGATATATTTATCATGAACATAACTAACTAATTTTAGAATTCCAAAATCATATAATTATATTCTTTTAACAACTAGGTTTAATGATTTAAAAGTTAACTTTATAAAAACACTTTATACGGGCCGTTTCCAAAGCCGTTTGGACCTAGGGAAAACACGCAAAAATTCTCTAAAGAGAGCAACACCCTTTTCATATAGGCCGTTTCAAGGGGTGTATGGCTCATACACCCTTTCAACCCCCTCCCCCCCCCCCCAACCCCCCCCCCCACCCCCCCCCCCCCCCCCCCCCCCCCCCCCCCCCCCCCCCCCCCCCCCCCCCCCCCCCCCCCCCAAACAAACAAAATGGCCGTTTGATAGGGTGTTTGAACTTTTTGAAATTTCTCTTATTTCAAACTCTATTTTTACACATAATTCTCATACCCCACTTAAACTAAAACGCTACACAAGTATCATACAACATAGTACATGTACTTAAAACTCAAAACAAGTATAAACTTTATCAAAACATCATTAACTACTTTATCAAAACCCAACTCTATATACACAAAAACTACTTAGGTTTCCATTTTTCATGCTCAGATCCTCCTCCATCACAAATTTCATCACAAAGCAACTTTTCCTTAGCTCTAATTCATTATATACATGAATAAACAAGAATCAAAGAAATAAAAAGAAAACTTACTTGATTTAAGAAAAGCTCAAGCATCCACACTTCATTACTACTGCTACTTTTGGTTAATAAAGTTCCTCCAAGCATGGTTTACTCCTTCCATCTTGTTTATATCTTCAATTTCCCTTTTAATCTAATTTGACACTTGAAATTTTGAGGAGGAATTTGAGGATAGATGAGAATGAAGAGAGGAAGAAGGAGAGGAAGAAAGCATCGATGGAAAGAAGAAAGAAAGAGAGAAAGAAGAAAAAGAAGGAAGCCCCAAGGTCAACAAAAGGATAAAGAGAAATAAGGATTAGAATTAAGGGTAATTATTGGTAAAAAATTAGTGTTTAAACTTGTCAGATGATTTTCTTAAATATAAAAAATATCTGGAACATGATTTTAGAATTTATAATATAAAAATTATTAGTTAGCAATGGAAATCTAGTTTTAGAATTTAACTTTGTAAAAACTTGATGTTTAGTTTAGGTTTGGTATTAAAACTGATATTATTAAACAAGTAAATAAATTCAAAATTTTTAGGGATTTAGAAAATAGGATTTAGACTAAAGCTCAAAGGTTAAAACTTTGCAAAATACTCAAATCATATGTTTAGAATTTTCGAGAATTAAAATTGGGGTAAAAGAAGTCTAAATAAAGAGTTGAAAAAGATTGAATGGTTTGATTCGTTGAAAAACGTTATTATAACAAATATATAATTTATAAGAATATTTAAAGTCTTAAATTTCAATTTAAATCTATTTACTAATTTATATTAAATTATTTAGTCATGTTATATAATTTACTTTAATTAATGTGAGGTTATCTAAACCAAGCTAATTATTTAGTTTCGATTTGGAAATTTAGGTTATAAAGCTAAAAATTTTTAAATAAGAAATCAATTTCCAAAGTTTATAGATATTTAGAAAATAGTTTTTTTTTTTTCCAAATGGCTAAATAAAGTCTTTTATAAATTTTAAGTAATTGAGTTTTAGAAATTGGGTTTTAATTGGAAATTGAAAGGAAATGATTCAAGTTGAAAATTCATTAAGATAATGAGGAATTTTGATTTGTTGACAAAGATAGTTAAAGAATATAAACAAATAGAGAGGAGTAGAATTTCAAATTAAAGAATTTAATTCATAATATAGGTAATGGAAACAATTGGATGAATAGAAAAGAATATTTGTAATCTCAATTTCAAGGAATTCATTTATTAAATTGTTTATATTATCTATCTAATTATACTTTATTGTTTAATTTACTTAGTTTCCTTGAAATTATCTAAGTCCAATTTTCTAAATTAAATTCAAATTCAATAAAATAAATAATAAATTATTCAGATATTACACTTAATCAATTAAAACCAATTAATATTAGTTAAGCTAAAATTTTGGGTATTATAGGGGGTTTTTAGGAGCATGGGGAATAACACATGGTGTTAAGTGAATAGGTTGGTAACCAAAATTTAGAAGCATTTTCTATTGCCTAGACATAACAAGACATTGCAGGAACCTATGAACTCATAACCCAAGGAATTAGAAATTCATTGCAAGTCAATCGCCACCTATCGTGGACATGATTTTATTGGTTAAGTCCATCTAGTGAAGTTTGATTCTCCGTTCAATAAGAGTATGCAATTTTTACTAGGGTTAAACATTGAACAATTGTAATGAAGTCAATCGAATGGTGGGTTCAACTTGGACAAACCCTATCCTACTATTAACCATTAATTCTTCAGCACAAAATGGATAAGAAGAGAAAGAAAGGGTTTATATAAGAGAATGATCTAATGAAAAACGTGGCTAAAAGTAGCCTAATCTAAAAACTTTCTTTGGAATGAGAGAAGGAATAGGAAATGGATGAATACATGAAAAAAAAAAATTAGAGAAAGAAATTATGGGATCATTTCATTCCTTATAATGTGTATGGTTAAAGGAG
This sequence comes from Combretum micranthum, assembly GCA_024138025.1. NCBI lineage: Eukaryota > Viridiplantae > Streptophyta > Magnoliopsida > Myrtales > Combretaceae > Combretum > Combretum micranthum. Next base: position 397,468 of record JAMXBD010000172.1, on the reverse strand, counting down.
GGATGAAAATGAAAGTAATTAGTGTTAATGACAAAGTGATGGATAAACCTTTTCATCTTCCTTCCGTTCCTATTTTCGTCCTTAAACAAACAATTTCTTTTCTTCTTGTTTCTCTTATCCTAAAACACAGTGCAAGTGTACACGTAGATGCAAAGAAAACAAGGTTTGTTATTTTAAGAGAGAGAAGGAAAGAGGTGGATGGGGTAGGCGCAATGCGAGAGTAAGTGAGTTTAGAGTACAAAAAGCAACACCATTTTTTTTTTTTGGGAAAAAAATAATTTGAATTGGTCATGACACGAAATGTATCTAAATAGATAGTAAATATATATGATATTATTTCAGTAGTCATAATTATTAGTTGAAAGTATTTTTTTTCCCTTAAAAAGTTGAAACTTAGTTAGATGTGAAGTTCTTTTCTAGCAAATAACGTCATATAAAGTCACTTTCTTTTGTCCAATTCAAATCTTCCTAATATTTTTCCATCATTGTAGTTGAAACCTTAGGAAATCAAGTAGGGAAACAATTGGGACAGGTTTGGGGCAAGTTTTACAAAGCGAAATACCCTCAAGGGTTCTTGAAACCCATCTTAAACCTTATAGGGAATTTGTTTATAAGCTTAAAAGACCTATAGGGTACTCAAACTTGAACCTAGTAGACTCAACAATTTTTCAACTATAATTATTTATTTAAAGTTATCTAAAAAAAAAAATTCTTCTCATGCATACCTATAATCTTCTTCTTTTTTGCTTATGGAAATTTTTTTCAATTGATATTTAGTATAAAATAAATCCTTCCAAATTTATTTTCCATTAGCTTAACATTACAATAAGTCACTATAGTTAATTAAATAAAATATTACTAAAAATGAATGATCCATAGATAAAAAAAAAATGCAGATATCATTTATTAAATAAAATTTAAAATTTAAAAATACATATATTATTTATTAAATTGAACAAGTATCTAAAAGTATATTTAAACGTAAAATTAGTTTAACTTTTAATTTTATTAATTGAAATAAATTAATAATTTTTTTCTTTTTAGGGGTTATAGAGGGCTACTTTGGTAATTAGGCTTTTGACTCAATTTAATACCACAGACTGGTTTTTTTTTTTTTGCTAGTAACAAGGCTTAGAAGATCGAGTCTAATAAGGGATGTTGTAGGGTGATTTAACTTGGTAGACTTGGAAAAAAAATCATCAAACCATTTTATTCCACTCTAAACCTGATTCAGTTTTCTCGTGCATGAAGAGTGGACTCCATAAATATCTTCCCGAGTTAATTTGGGCTTTGTTTGAATAAATTATGGCTTATATAGATTAAAATAACCCTTTATCTTCTTTATATTAAAAATGAGCTTTTTTATATAATAAAAGCCATGAAGCCCAAATTTGCAGCCCAGCCTAGCCCGACCCACCACTATAAGAAAATGAGGCTTCAATATCAACCATCAGATCATTATAAAATGATCTAATGGTCACTAACAACACTTCATCTCGACCGTTTGTTTAAGTGTTATTCAATGGCAGGCATCAATCCCTACAATCTATAAATATGATGTTCCTTCCCTCATTTGGGAGAGATTTGTGTATGCTAAGTTTGAGAGCAATGTGGAAACTCTGATGGAACATCTCTAAAAAAGATCAAGACATTCACTTCACTAAAAATGAGTAAAGAATGACCAAATCTATCTAATTTGATCTTCTTCATACTCATGCATTTTAGAAATCGGGTTTGCTCGTTCCTCCTCCCATGCCTTTCTCTGTGACATCTATACATATGTGATCAGTTCAGGATTTCTCTTAGGTCAATGCTATGCTTATTACACATGATCGGCCAGTTGCAACAATCCCACTATACATTATTAATTTTTTTCGCTTGGGCCAAAATCTCCTTTGGGAAAGTCATAAAGGGAGTTTTGGGCATTTATTGAGTGGATGTTGTCTTCCAATTTTTTGTCGGGCACTAGTAAGAAGTTACACTTAAGATGAAGTTATGTAATTGATTGATATAGGCAATACTTCTTATATTTGTCGATGAACTAAAGTAAATTGAAATAGTCTTCTTCAAACTAAATATAAACTATCCGATGAAGTAAGCTTATTGTCGCATAAGCACTTAGGATGCTGAGTAGACTAATATATCTTATGCTTTCCTTTTATGATTTGAAGTAACATGAAATAGTGTATCTTCTTAACTACTGCTAAGAGATTCATTTCCTTACATTTTTCCATATTGCATCTTATAGTGATCATCTTGTATTCTTCTTCTTCTTTTTTTTTATAAGTTTAATAATTGAATAAAAGCATTAAATTAAGCTCAAAAGCACAATTATAAAAGGGGCAGATGCTATCATGTAAGTGATGCGAATCTTTAGGGCAAAGCCTAGGAACGAATGATAACGCGACCACATACTATTGCCTTATAAGGGGAAAAAAATTATGTTGAGGTACAATGAGGTGGCATGGGTGCTAGGACTTTGGCCCTGCAATATGGATTAGGTGTGATTTTATAACATCTTCTTCACTTTATTAGTGCACATATACATGCAATTTTCTCAACACTTTCTTTCCTTTTTTTTTTCATTTTTTCTTTTAATTGACCCAAATCCTCCTTTTTTTTTGGAAACTCAAATAATAGAAATCGTTCTACATAAATTCCATTACTATCCCATATCTTATTACTTATTATATTAGTTTCTTTTTGTTCTTTGTTTTCCTTTTTTAGGAAAATCAATATTTTAGTTTCCATCTTACATTGCCATTCTTGTAAAAAACTTACTCTATCCCCAATAGAGTCCCCAAATAATGTATGGTAGGATTACTGCCACTGGCCAATCACGTGCGATAACCATAGCATCAACCTGAGAGAAGTCTTGAACTGATGATATGTGCATAGATATCGCAAAGAGAGATGTGGGAGAAGAAATGGGTAAACTCTATTTCTCAAGTACATGAGTGTCCTAGAAGATCAAATTAGATAGATGTAGTCGTTCTTCGTAAAGTAGATGTCTTGATTTTTTCTAGAGATGTTCTGGTAAAGTTTTTATGTTGCTTTCAAACTTAGCAATATGTGAAATCTCCCTCATGGAGGAACCTTTTATTTATAGATGGTGGAGATTGATGTCAGCCATTGGATAACACTCGAATGAATAGTTAAGATCAAGCATTACTACTGACCATTAGATTATTTTATAATGATTCAATGGCTTATATTGAAGCTTCCTTTTCTTATAGTAGTTGCTGGATTGAAAATGGGCTTGATGGCTTTTATTATATAAAAAAAGCTCCTTTTTGAATTTTTAATACAAAAAGGATGAAGGCTTATTTTAATTCACATAAGCCCTATTTTATTCAAATAAAGTTCAAATTAACCTGAAAAGATATTTTTGGAGTCTACTTGTCACGCACGAGAAAATTGAATTAGGCCAAGAGCGAAATGAATCGATTTAACAATCCTTGCTTCGAGCCTACTAAGTCAAATCTCCTTATGACGTCTCTTATTGGACTTGCTCTTCTAAGCTCTGTCACTAGTCCAAAAGAACGACCGATGGATTAAATTGGACCAAAAGCTTAATTACTAAAATGACCTTTTATAAGGGTATGGTTCCTAACGATTTTATATGTGTCGCAAAATCTAATCCAAAACCTTATAGTGTTTCATACAAGGTTTCACAACCCGTCATAAATCTTATATGGTTTTTATTAGGTTAAACAAGTTGGGTACCTAAGAGCTTGGACTTTTGTTCCATCCATAATCTCAACAATTTAAAAGTATTCTCACATATAGATATCACCATAGTCTTATTCAATCCTGGAATTGAATTAAAGCTAGTGGGTTGCGGTTCTGAAGGAATCAGAACAATAAATATTTTTTCATTAAACTTGACCATAAAAAATTAGTTTTAAATATAACTAACAATCCATAAGTATTTTCTCCTTTTTTTTAATTTGAAAATAAATAAAAATAATATTAAATATGACTATCTATAGTTGAAAAGTTCATGTTTTCTTAAATATTAAAAAATTTTGGAATCTTTACTTGCACTTAAAATAGTGCATAACTTAAATTGTGAAGAAGGCAAGAGAAATCATCCTCATCCACAAATTCTAAAGATGACAGAGGGACATAACTCTGGCTTAATGTTATGTGCCCAAGCCTCTTTTATTGTAATATGGTAGCTAGGGTTGTTTATTGAACTGTTAAGTTCTCTAATAATGTTTTCATGATAACAAAAGGATGTTAAATTAGTTAATGTATTTATTCATTAAGTACAGGATGATTGACAATACAAAGATGCTTTAAGTCTAATCAGAAGTTGTTTCAGAATCTTGTTTAAGTGATTTCTTAATAAGCTTTACTTGTTAGAAGTTTGTATAGAACCTTTGAAAGATCGTCTAAATAAAGTTGAACATAGTCAGAAGTTCTTTTAGAAGTTTTAAGCAAAGGATCGATGTGTTTGACGCCTAACTAAAGGATAGATAGAAGTTGTTTCAGAACCATCAGCAATAGAAAAATAAGTTTGATAGAAGTTGTTTTAGAACCTTCAGTGATAGAAAAATAATTCTGACAGAAGTTGTTTCAGAACCTTCAAGTCTGACACAATTTTTTCAGATTCGCATGAAATTATTTATAAACTTGGTTTTTAATATTTTTCAAGACCTAACTTCACTTATCAAGTCTTTGTAAAATTTACTTGATGTGATTGGATCCATGATATGAAATCCAACTTAAGTGAAACACGTCAAGTATATTACCCATAATATACTTGACGTGTTTCACTTAAGTTGGATTTCATATCATGGGGATTCAATCACATCAAGTAAATTTTATAAAGACTTCTATTGAAAATTTTGTTTTGGTATCCTCAAATATGTTTTACTAAGATGTATGAAAGTTTTACAAAGTTCTTATAGATCACGAATATGATAAGATATAATATGTTTGTTACAAGAAAAGATATGGAAGATAAGGTTTGTTACAAGGAAAGATATGCTTGTTACAAGAAAAGATATGATTTTTACAAGGAAAGATATGCTTGTTACAAAAGAAGATATGGTTGTTATAAGGAAAGATATGGGAGGATATAATTTCGGAACAACTGAATCAGAATCTTTCATGGATTTTCATCATGAAGATAGAGTTTTATCTTATTAATTTTTCAATCAAAATTAGATAAAGATCACGTCAACTACAAAGGATGTCTCATCATATTTTCCAAAGGAGAAAATTACGGATATAATAAGATTTGAAGTTATTCAAATATGAGAAAATCACGGACAATAATTTTGATGATCGGCAATAACGAAAAGAAGATAAGAATCAAGGAATTTTTTTTTTTCGGTCATAAGCTTATCCAGATTTCAAATTTGAAACAATAAATATCTAGAGGATATTTTGGTCAAAGAAGAGAAATTTGTGGATCACTTTTCAGTCTCAATAATCAAATAACATCAAGTTTTTAAATCTAGCAAAATTCAAGGGAGAAAATCGGGACGTGCTTATCCTTTTCTCAAAACCAAAAGAAATGGTCAAAACTTATATATGTTAGGTGAAGTTTTAAAAAAGCAAGAAGCGAAAAAATTCAAGGAAGAACAAGCAATAATATTCGAATAGAAAAGCATCTTACTCTTATTTTTTCTTATCTTAACTTGTAGAGGAAATTTAAATTCTACTCCTCATTGCTTTGCTACTTCTAGAGAAGTTGTTGAGAGTTATAAATCACTGTAGTTAAGTTTTAACTTAGTTTTGAATCTAGGGACTCAACAGTGAGACTTTACCAAGTTGTTGGCTCGGTTGTACTCTCAGTTTGATTTTGATATAGTAAAACACAACTGGTATAGACAACCGAGACCCCGGCATGGAACTGGAAGAGTGGACTGACGCACAAAGTGGAACCACTATACATCGCTGCCTACTTTTCTTTCTCTACTCTATTTTAATTCCTGCAATTTATTGTTATAATTGTTTAATTGCTTGAACTTATTCTACAAAGCTTGCAAAGGGGATTTCAATTATAAAAGGCCAAATATTTGAATTTTTTATAATAATCAATTCGACTTCCCACCCTTCTTGATTATCTAAGTGGGACCAACATGAACCGAACCAAACTAAACCGAAAGCAGAATAAAATCAAATCGAGCCACAAAATGTGATTTTTTTTATATTTCGGTTTGGTTCAGAAAAGAGCATAAATGGTTACAATTTGGTTCGAGGGGTTGAACCGAATCAAACCGTTTGAATTCGAACAAACCGCTTCACATTAAAATAAATAAAAATAAATAAGATTCATTTTATTTAATTATAACTCTTAAGCATTACATATTATGACTTGTATCACTCCAAGATTAATTCAATAAAATACAAAATTCTTATCATGGAATACATTTACAGGAGTAAGTTTTATACTAGATTGCAACATGTACAATCAACAATACTAAGATAATAGAAAACTTTAAACTAATTAGTACAATAAAATTTAAATATATTATAAAGAAAGAATATTATAAATGTAGAATTAATGCAAAAGAATAATTTTTTTAGTTAGTATTATAGATTTATTAAAAATATATTTTATTTTAAATTTGCATTAAAAAATATTTTTAAAATGGGATAATATATGTCTTTGAAAATTTTAAATATATGACTTGATATAATGATAAGTAACTTTAATTTTTATGCGACATTTCTCAATCTAAATATCTTTTTTTTTCTCTTGCGAACTCAAATTACTATTAATATTATTTATTATAACTAAATCTTTTAAAAACAGCTTGAAATGAGGAACTAAACCGAACCGCATGTGAAGCGTTCATTCAAAACCTCAAATCATTAAAAGCGGTTCAGTTTATTAAGGATTTGAATTGAACCATTTTGATTGTGGTTCGTTCAGTTCGGTTCAACCCCTAAACCGAACCGAACCAAACTATTAACACCTCTAATCGCAACAAAAAGAGCCAGTCATTTTCGTGTATCTTTTTCTATTTTTTGTTTTTTCTTTCCTTTTTACTCGTTGATTCTGAATGGAATGTTTAGAATTAGTAAAATTGTATAAAATCATAAAAAAACTAATAAAATTATAAACATGTAAAATCATATACTTAAATTTATAATTCTATTTATAATATGTATTTAAATGATTTTATATAGATTTTAATTAAGAAAATAAATATAAAATTTTACTCGTAGAACCTTATAATTAACTCATGATTTTAACAACTATACATAAGATATTTCCATGAATTTGGACTGAGTTTTATAAAATTCAAATCCAGCCTAATGGCCGTAGGATTTCTCAAAATCTGTATTAAAGTACTTATACCTAAAACCGACTATTAAAAGTAATAAGGTTTTCTACTCATATATAATTAAAGCCCCCGTTAAGAGCAATAAGGAACCGAGACGCAAGTCGATTGATTTGAGTAATTTTCATACATTATTTGAATGAAATGCCTATATTTCTACTGCAAAGTTGTGAAGTAAAATAATAAATATTACAACTAAAAATGACTAGTAAGATGAGAATATGCTGTGACTAATTTGACAATATAACTAATGTTTTAAAATCTATATTTTAACTCCTAATGTACTAGGCCAAAAAACCAAGTTTATTGTACAAAATATATGATCTCCCACTACCTTACTCCTTATGGTCTATGATGCACATGGCACTAGGATACAAATGAACCAAACCGGTCCATACACTACTCAAGTTCAACTCGATATTTACTTGAGTTTGATTTTAAAAAAGTAGAATCAAACTCGAACTCAAGCTATTCAAATAGTTTATCTAGTCGAACTCAAACTTTATATATTTAGTTCGATTATTAGCTTCCAAGCCTAATCAAGCTCGAGTCAAATATAAATGTGAATTGATTTTGAATCAAGTTTAGGTATTAATATTATTTTAATTAATCGAGTTTAAACGAATTTAATCAAGTGAAACTTGAGATTGCATAGTGTTACTTCAAGCTGAACTCAAACTTATAATTTTAAGCTTGATGGAAATCGAAACGAGCTTGAACTTTGAAATTTCGAGTCGAATTTGAATTCAATGTCGGCATTGCACTGTTTTTATATAACTCTTTGTAGCCCTATATGGCATAATGTTGCATGAACTGTTCATCCCACTTAACTGCGTATGATTTAAGGCCATACAAAACAAATTTGATTAACCAATTATCTCTATTTGATATCATATTCAAGTGGTTGTATTTTTTAACAAACAGATGCTAGGAAAATGCACACGAAAGTGCATATGTACCTTTCTCATTTAAAATTATATACTTAATAATCACTATAAAGTTGTAATTATTGAACCTTTACTTTATTTATTTTTATAAAAGAACTAAACAAAAATTTTTTCCCAAAGCATACAATACATTTTCTGAACCTTTTCTCTAAAAAATATGAAAATATTTGAATTCCAATTTCTGGAATCCCAATTACCACATCTTATCATAATTATGAAATAAAACAATAAAATAAAGGTTGAATAGTTTTCCAAACACCAAACTTCATACATATACAGATTAGATGTATATACAATAAAAAAATTCGTATTTATCCAAATAGAAAAAAAATAGCTAGTTTACAGCACCTTGTAACATATAGCTGCTGTTCCATATTAAAAAGGGGGAAAAAAATCCTTTTCTTTTGTCAACCACTTGTCGACTCATCAATAACTCAACCAGCACAACACCAAATCCGTTATTTTCATTTGAAAAGGGATTCTAAGTCATTTAGAGCTAAACTATCGAGATTATCCTATCTAATTTATCCTCTGTTTTTATCCCCACACCATGCCTTATTGTCTCTAGCTCCTCATTCCCTATCATCCATATGTATTCTTTCAATTATTCTATTTTGTTGAATGTATATGGTACTAAATTTTGGTGGTACACACACACACTATAGCATTCCATTACTATTTCATTCCATATAACTCTTAGTATTCCATAACATGAATTTTATGTTAAAATTTCTGTCACTGTTAGATCATGAATATTTATCTTAAATTTTTTGTTATTATTAGGAATCATTAAGCCACTAAATCATCTAAATTTTCTTTTTTTAACTTAAGGTCTATTTGAATTGTCTAATTTTTATATATATCCTATCCGTATCTGATCTGTATTTACATGTGTTTAATTTGTGTCTTATCAGTTTGATCGGTTTATAAATAAAAATGTCTAAATGTCACTCGTATCTATTTTTGATAAATAGTTTATCTGAAAATGATAAAAATAAGATGTCAAAACAATTAGATATGACGGACCAAACACAACCTTAGTTTTTTACACTTTCATGAACTGCATTTCTCTCTTACTTTTTCACTCTCTGGTTAGCCATAGAATTTATCTTTTCCTTAGTTAGGTAAGGTGAGATTTCTTTGGGCCACTAAATAAATCAATAAAAGAAGACATGCATGGAACTTTACAAAAGGCAAAATAGAATAGTTCTTGAAATAGAATTTACCTATCGGTTACTCTTCGCCTTTGTTTAGACAATAACGAAATATATTACGATGTGGTATGGTGTTATGAGAACTGACAAATGTTGATTGTCGGCTCTAAAGAGATTATTAGCCATTTTAAAGATAATGCTATCTCATTTTAATTCATGCCTGTCTCAGTATTTTTCCAATCTAAGAGAGCTGGATTTGGGAAATCATGGGCTTCTAGTAAGTTTTTGGCTTTTGGTTTTTACACATTCATACACTAGAATTCAGTCTTCTTTTCTAAAATAAAGAGCACAACACATTAACAATGGCAATTGTTGATAGAACACGACCTGACACGATTAAAATCACGATAATGGAGAGAAAATATGAGATAATATACAACATATGACATGAAGGCACAATTGTTACATGATCAAAAACTGCCATGAACTGAGGGAAAGAAAAAGAGTAAAAAGTCTAAGCCAGCAAAAATTGAACAAAATGTAAATACCAGCATTCAAGATGGAGTTCAGAAGCTCTTATGATGTGATTCTATAGCATTTTTGACAATAAAAGTAAGTGATTTCATTAACATCTGTTATCGGGATGATATCATACTAACGTCAATACAAATTTAGACTTAAAATGCCATGAAGCTCATCCTATGATGCATTCGGAGCATAAGAATAAAACACATCAGCATGAAATGTGTGATTGGTTTCGTATAAGTAGGCATATATTACATGCTTAAATATAAGGAACATGTCAAGCGCTCTAAATTACCAGGAAGAGCTTTGCAACAGCTTCCACTACTTTAGAAAAGAATTCAAACCCAGTAGAAAAGCAGTGAATACATATGTCCAAAATAAACAAAAGTAATGTATACATTCAAACTGATGCTTTGAAACATCTCAGTACTAATACCAAATAAACCATGCAGCATTAGGAAAGGTATGGGGTCCTAGAATTGCAGAGAAGACGGCAATGCAACAATGGAAACAGACCTCCCTGAAACATTAGGCGACATTGGTTTCCCAATTAGATCCTCTCAGGGTTCTTAAAACCAAAAGTTTGAACAGAATGAGTCATAGTTAGCACAAAAAGGATAGCCATCATACAATGTTCTTAAATTTAGATCTTATTGGGAACTCGCTACTCAAACTTAAGTACAAGAGTTGGATACACTGCAAGACCACATAGGAAAGCCAGTAAGATGCAATAATCCATCCCAAAATCTTTGAAGTTTATTATAATAAAGAACAATCTTGGATACGTTTTACAATTTTTCACTTTGAAAGGGGGAAGAAATACAATTTCTACACTGAAAATCTAGATTGTCCTCAACAAACTTAAGGCAGGTTTCCTTCTTTGCAACAACATACTCTAAATGCTTGTTTGCGCTCACAACACTTGAAATCATTAATTTCTGCTAGAATCACAAGTAGCAAATTCAATGAAATTACAAATATAAATAATACCTTATACAATAAAAACACTTTTTTGACAACTAGAAATGACAATGCAGAATGTCTACAGCAACCAAATAGGAGTAGAACCTTATAAGCAGCATCAGGATTTCACAGGAAACTTTGAGCATTGGTAGAAATACAAAACTAGAGGGAACAAGAACATTAACAAACCACACAAAACGCATACCATGTAGTAATAAGTTTACAGCAATTTACACACATACAGCCAACAGCATTGTATGGCCGGGATATAGTTATGAAGTATCCAGATGTTTGCTTTTACATGAGGTGGAAAACTTTAAAAGAGTTTCCTACTTCTTTAGTTTCTACAGAGTATTAAACTATATATATGGAGCAGAACAAAAGATAAAATCTCTATGTATTTTATAACATTAGTCCCAACTACACAAAGCAAGGTTTGTGTTCATATCCAATTGAGAGTAGCAGTATGAATGATCCATCCATTTACATATGGTCCAAATCGAAGACGCTTGAATCGAAGACGCTTGAATCCATTACCTGTCGAGTTGGTAGAAAGCAAAATGGCTATTCCACCGGCTATGATTTTAGTCTCCAACATGACTAGTTCACCATCCTTTCCAGACCCCAATACGTTTACTCTCCTAAGTCTCCCAAAAATGGAAGGGTAGACGGATTCCATCACCCAAGATGATTTAATGCCATATTCCTTCATGACCCAAATTTGTCGATAACCAAAGTGAATGCAAAGACACCCTCCTAACACAAGAACATGACTTATTTGGATCCACTGATGAACAGGATCGTCATGATTTCCATTTAGGAACAGCTCATAACCAGGTATTCGTATCGGTCTAAACTCCTCATGATCTGGTGTTGGTATCGATCTAAACTCCTCATCTGTTAAGTCAAATGAGATTATACCAAGGGAATCTTCCTGCCAATAAGTCCAATGAAGTCTTCCATTGAAAAAGCACGAGGAGCTCGTAACACTAGGAAATGTTGAAGTTGCCACCCCAACCATCCTCCAATTTATGCTGTTGGCGCTACCAACATCACATACCCAGATCTCCATACAAGTATCGACTCTCAAAGTAGTCCGCAAAACCACGAACACTTTGAATAATTTAGTGATCTCGTCGAGCCCGAAACCCCACGAATGGAAATCGAACCCACAGTTTTTTCTGGGCACCTGGAATAACACATGGCGCCGAGTGACTGGGTTCCCGACAAAAATTGAGAAGCAATTTCTGCTGCCAAAACATATTAAGCCATTGCAAGAACCTATTAACTCATAATCCGAGAAATTAGGAATGCGTTGCCAGTCAACTGCTACCAGCCGTGGAACTGTTTTATCGGTTAAGTCCACCAAGTACAACTTTGATTCTTCTTTCAGCAAGAGTACCCGGTTTTCATTAGGGTTGGACATGGAACGAGTGCAATGCAGTCGACCGAATAGTGGTTCGTAGAGGATGATGTTTCTCCATCTTCTGCAGACGGAGGTTAGTCTTAACAGATCTCGGGTTGAAAGCCTAGAGAAGATCTCCGTGATCAGATCGGGTTGGAGAGACTCCATCCTACTGCCGATCATCTATTCTTCAGCACGAAATGGGTAGTAAGAGAAAGAAAGGGTTTTGGAAAAAAGCAGAGAAAGAAAAGGGTCATTGCTGTTGTGAAGAAATAAATATTAACTTTTAGAAACACATTAGGAAAATATGTTGAAAATAATCCAAAATTTAGACAAGCTAAAGTGATTTCTTGAAGAAGTCGGTACATTAGTTGTTGACCTAGTCTACCTATATTTGAAAAAAAAAATTTAATTATTAAGATAAAAATATAAAAAATGAAAGTATTGAAAAGTTCATATTTCTCTTATTAAAAAAAAATTAGATAAATGTTATTATAACAAAAATAATCTCACTTTTAGATAAGTTGAACTCATCTCTAGAAGAGACGGAATCATAAGTGGTTGACCCTGTCTCTTCAAGAGATGAGTTCATGTGTGATATGTCGACCTCGTCGTTAGTAGAGATAGAACTAAATGTCCGCTTTCTTCTTCTTCTTCTTCTTCCCATTCAGTCGTCGAAAATACGACATTCCATGGTTTCCCTTTTTCTCTCTCCCATTTTTCCAACTTCTCCCTCTACTTCTCCAACTTCCTCTCTCTCTCACATCGCCACCCCATCTCTCTCTCTCTCTCAGCTTCTTATCTTTATCTCTCTACATACATCATGACTGCTAGCCCTAAACACAAAAAAACTGCCATTAACACTCCACCAACTACAACTTACAAATCCATATTTAGTAAGAAAGACAATGTGAATTGCGTGATTTTTCATCCTCTTTAATGGTATTGGATGTATCTTCGCCTTCAAATGAAATTAATAAACCATCATAACCGCAGCGGTATTCAATATGTGATGCATAATCAAAATCAGGAAAAAGCTTTCCATCTTCTTCCATGTAAGTTCCAAAGTAATAAACTCTATTGCTGCTATTACATATCAAAGCGTCAAAATCATTCACTTGAATATTCCCCAATTTTAGGATTTCAATAATTTCTGCATAGGCATGGCTATTCACAAAGTAAAGCCACAAGGTCAAGCAATAATTTGAGTGGATGGCATTAAAAACATTCTAGATTATTTGGATCATCCTAGTTTCAAGAACCCACTGTTGTTATAACAGTCAATTGTTATAACTATCAATTTACGCCTCCCCCTCAATTAGGGATACTTGCTAGCTCAGTTCTCTATATTCTTCTCTCCATCTCCATCTATTGTATTATATTAATGTCTGTTAATTTTTCTCAGCGTATTACATCCAACCTTGTCTCTTTCATGTATTAGCTTACCTCCTCTCTTCAGAGACGATGTCAACTTACTTAAACATGGATTATTTTCATCTAGTGATATTTTTATGATTTAAAAAAAATAAAAATGTTAATTTCCTTTTCCCTTTTTATCTTAATAAATCTTTTTTTTAATACTTAGCCATCAAACTCGTCTCTTGAAAAGGCCAGTTCAGCCACTAATGAACTCGTCTCTTCAATAGACGAGTTTAACTTATCCGGAATGTTCCAATGATTTTTATAAATTTTTTAAATGGTTATTATTTATTCCCTTTTCCAAAAGCATTTGATCATATTTCAGTAAAGGATGGAAATAAGACCAAGATTTGATGAAAACTTTTACTAGAATTGGATAAAATTAAGGATATTTTGTGGCAAAAAAGACAGTTGATTGAAAAAAGAAATCAATCCTCAAACTAGGTGTGTTTAAATAGGTAGAAAATAAATATAATATTATTTTAGGGATGAAACACAAAGAAAAGGAAATTAATATTATTAATTTTTAAAAATTATAAAATGCCACTAGAACAAAAATAATCCTAATTTTAGGCAAGTTAAACTCGTCTTTTGAACAAACGAGGTCATAAAGTGGTTGACCCCTATCTGTTTAAGAGACAAATTAAATATTTTTTTTTTTTTGTGAACCTCATCTGTTAATAGACAAGGTTGTTATTGGCAGCAAGAACTTACCAGAAGAGTGTGTGTGTGTGTGTGTGTGTGTAATAGAGAGAGAGAGATTATAAGGTATCTTGAGAAAACTTGAACTTAAAAGCAACGTAGTGACGACGGGCTCTTCTACATGAAAGATGGAAAGATAGAAACAATAAAATACAAGTGAGGAACTTAGTTTGAGACGAAATGGGAGGTATCTTGAGAAAACTTATCATAACTTGAAGGTAAAGGGTTCGAATCTAACTTCAGAAGCTACTCATTCCAGTGTTTTTGAGCTTTTCGAAATCTTTGGATTCTTCGATGAAAATGAGATGGAGAATAAGATGATGGATCGAATGAGATAACGGAGGTGGTGTTATTGTTTTGTTTTTGGTAAAGAGGTACTCACTTGCAATATAGACAACATATGACAAAGTATGAAACACGCAAAGTTCGATGACTTTGGTTGCAAGTAACAACATCGCCTATTTAATAAAAGAGGTTCATAAAAAAATTATATTAAAACTTGTTTCCAAAACAAAGTCATCTATTGAAGAAACGAGTTCAACTTGCCTAAAATTGAGATTTTTTCAAGCCAGTGGTATTTTTGTAATTTTTTTAAAAATTGACAATATTAATTTCCTTTTCCCATGAATCACATGTGTATCTACCCTAAAAAGATACTATTGAGTAATAAATTGTAAAACTTTAACTAAGGAAATATCTAAGACATTCGATTTTTCTTTTTATAAAGAAATTTGATACGGATAGGATCTGCGTCAAAATTACACAGCAAAATTATCAAGATTTAATATGTGTTTTTAGGTTTTTGATTTATACAAAACAAGAAAGTAAAAGGATATGAACGATCTATCATTGGATATGACGCACCAAAAAAAGAATCGAACTAGTTTTTCACTCAATCGAATTGATGCATGATCAAAAGAAACATCAAAGAATAATCTTGACAAAAAACTCAATATTACTCAACGAGTTTTGGAAACAATTCCAAGAAAGCCAACAAGGCAATTGATTTCAATTAATGACTATTGCACAAGCTGATTTGGATCGGTAGAGTTGGCTCCTGCAAACACAGAAAAAGCGGGTTGAGGGGGGCCGAGGGGTTGCCTAGCATAGCCATGATAATAACCCAAAATAGTACAACTCAAATATAAAATCAATAAGTAAATAATGTAATTTTTGGAAATGTTTTAAGAAAAGTCGCAAGAACTACTCCTATTTTCACAATTTAAGAATATTAAAAACATGAATATTTTAATTGTTGTTTAAAAGTTAAAAATGTTAATAACAAAATTTCAAAATACAATTTTCCATAGTTTTTTGTAATCGATAATTGATAATAGCTCAATAATACAATAAGACGACATAATTTCAATTTTGATAAGATAATGATAATTTGGACAAATATGTAAAGAGCAAAAATTGGACATCTTGATTTCGATCTTGTTAAGATGATCATGTTAATGAAAAATTATAAAACATAATATTTGTAATGATTAAAAGAATATGAGTACTGTATATTTTATATGCACACTGTGATATATATTCAAATAAGAATGGAAAAGCGAGTCTAGAACCTTCCATTGTTGAGTTTGTCGTGTCATGTAAGTTGGTATTGTGTTGTTATGCGTCGTCTTAGGTCTAGAGTTAAGTCATCAATCGGTTGTTATTGTTATCGAGTTTGAGTCTTCTTAAAAAATCAAGTAGTGAAGGTTGAAATCACTAAACTAATTCTTATTGCTTATGTATGCTATATTGCATATAATATCGGTTATGTAAAGATAAAGAAACATTTAAATCTCTGAAAGTATGAAATTAAAGAAATAATTTATGAGTAAATAGATAATTATAAAGAAATGATATTAAACCTAAACAACAATAAGTTTTAATACTTTTCATGAAAATGAAAATAGCAAGATATATCAAATAAATGTGATAAAAGATCAAAACAATGTAAATATAATAGATTTCAAATGTTCTGTTCATTTAGCCAATTTGTTTTAACAATCCTTTTTAACAAATCAAATTTTAATTTTCTTTTACAAATTTCAAACTAAACTTCTTTTCTTTTATTTAATCTTTTAAAAGATTTCAATTTCAATGTTTGATAAATTTGCAAACTCCAAATTTTAGTTTATTTCATAAATTGATTTATCCAATTCATTACAATCATCAATTTGGACCCTTTTTTTTTAATTTACAAATGACCCAATTTTCTCAAGTTCATTTACCTAAATTTACACAATGTTCTAAATTAGCTATTTTTAACTTAAAATTCTATTTTCTTGATTTCCATAAATTTGGAGTTCAACTGCTTGTTTAAAAATATCAGTTTTAAACCCGAACTCAAATTAAATATCAAGTTTTTTTTGCAAATTGAATTCCTAAACTAGATTTTCAATTCAAACTATTGTTTTCTATGTTATAAATTCTAAAATCATTTTCTAATTACTTTTGATACTCGAGAAACTCATCTGAAAGGTTGAAACCGAACCCTTTACCCATAAATATCCTTACTTATTTTTGTTCTTATCTCTTTTATTGCTTTTTCCTCTTTCTCTTGGCTACCTTCCCATTCCTTCCTTTCTTCTTCTTCTTCTTCCCTTTTTTTTTTTTTTCTCTCATTCCTTCTTTTGTTTCTTGCTTGTTCATCTTCAAAACCCCAAAAACTTTGAATCTCAAATGCCACAAGAATTTGGAAGAAAATGAAGATAGAAAACAAGATAGGAGTTGGAGATCATGCATGTAAAAGCTTCAAGAACTTAGGAAGAGTAGTGATAAAGAAAATCAAGAAGTTTGAATTTCTACAAAGATAAGTTTTGTTATTTTTCCATTGTTTTAGTTGTTGTTTATGTATGTATATGATGTATTGGTGCTAGATAGGAGTTGGGATTGCAATAAATCTTGTAATCAAAGGACATTTGAGCATGAAACTAAAAACCTAGTTGTTTATGCATTAATGGAAGAAGGGTTTGATGATGTGAGTTTGATGAAGTGATTGGAGGTGTTTGATAAAATAAAATGAGTATAAAAGTGTTAAAAGATGTGACAATGAGTTATATGTTGCTTTTATGATGTTATCATGGAAGTAAGATGTGTAAAAGTTGATAAATTATGTAAAGAAAACATGGGAATCACATTTTTGCTACTGTCAATTTTTTTTTTTTTTTTTACAGTGAGCACGGGCTCTAACATGGGTATGCACGTGCCTGTGCTGACAAATGAAGTAATATGGGCAAAATTTTTTATTGTGCATAGGCGTACATATGCCTATGCAAGCCAACACGGCTTTTAGCACGACGGTGCAACAGCCTATGTAGAGAAGAATTTTGGTCATGTTCGCTTCTGATCAAGATTTTTCATCCAACACAACTGTGCAGTAGGCCTTACGGCTCCCCTGTTTTGCTTTTATAAAAAATAATAATAATAATAATTAAATGAATTATAGATAATATATTTGATATATTAATAGTGTATAATTAAGAATATGTTAAGTAAATTAATAGGTTTAGTAATTGATTTCGATTAACTTAGAACTTAAGCTCATAAAATAAACTTAGTTAACAAATCTAAGTTTTACTTGACTTAGTCTAATTTAGTAACTAAATTAGACTTGATATGGCTTATGAATAATAAGTGGACTAGTTAATAGACACATGAAAAGGAATTAGTAAGATAATTGAATA
Organism: Combretum micranthum; assembly: GCA_024138025.1. Classification (NCBI taxonomy): domain Eukaryota; kingdom Viridiplantae; phylum Streptophyta; class Magnoliopsida; order Myrtales; family Combretaceae; genus Combretum; species Combretum micranthum. Next base: position 379,369 of record JAMXBD010000172.1, on the reverse strand, counting down.
GGATTTAGTAACTTGATTAAATGACTAATTCTAATTAACTTAGCTAAGATTAAGTTAACATAAACTTAAGTTTACATGAATCTTAGATATAAAATGAATTAGCAATATAACTAAGCTCAAATTGACCTAATGAACTTAACTAATTTAAACTGAATTAAATGGTTAACTTAGGTCAATACAGATCTAATGAATAAATGGCTTAGATGTAATGGTAATATGTTAGAATTAAAATGATAAGGAGAATAAGTTGTTTCAAAAAGTGTGCTTTCTAAAGTGAGTTTTTCACGTAAGTTAATAACTTATTAAAATACTATATGAATGTTTTGATGATGTTTTTTTTGTAATAAATTATTATAAACAAAGAAAAAAGAAATACTTTAATAGATAATGGAGAACTGTTCGTATCTTGGCGATGTGATCTTCATTGCCATGGCGAGGTTCCTACTTAGTGTCTGATCAAATATAATCTTAAAATAAGTTTAGTTTCATGAACAGATGTTTGTTTTTGGTATATTCTCCAAAATATCCCTAGCCAACCTTCTATTTCTATTTGGATTTCAAAATGAAGGATGATGATGATATTAATGATGATTGGATATTGATGGTGGGGATGATTTGGATTTCCTAGAGGGTTATTAAGACTTAACTTAGATAACAGGTAGATAACATTGACCCTATCACTTTGTTTGTGCTTATAATGTAGTGGCATCGAAACCAGAAAAAACATAACTGACTCTATGTGGGGATTGAGTATTTGATTGTTGTTCGGTGATTGCTTGACTCATAAATTACTAACATAAAAGTGATCACTCATTGTTTGTAATAATTGAGTGGTTTTTGTTGATGAGTCTTTGTTAATTGATTAGTCAACTTAATTAATGAACTTAGTACTAATTGACCATGTAACTAAATGGACATGCATTGCATGAAACCATAGTTACACTAGCATGGTATTTACGTCACATATTAATATTCCAATATTATAGCAGTTCTTTTGAGAGCCTAGTGACTCTAGTTAAGGCTACTATAGGGTTGTCAACTTCACGAGAACTAAGCAGACACCAAAGAATGTTACTTATGTTCGAGTCGACGTTAGGGATTAATATTTAGGGAGTCTCTGAGGTTCTAAGGTGAAGTGGTGGTTATGTTGATGATGATGATGATATATATGATATATATATATATATAAATATAACACAAATGAGTTTCAAAATGAAATCCTTCCTCCTTAGTTCTTTCTAACGAGAAGTTTAAGGTTATGTTAGTAATATGTGTGTGTGTGTGTGTGTGTGTGTAAGTGGCAATAAGTTAAGAAAGTAGTGAGGTGAAAAAGCTATGAATTGAGAAAGCACCCCTTTCCTTAGTTATCAGTTTCTCCCGGGCATGAATGACTTGAGCTAATCCTTCAACTCCTAAGAGACGGAGTAAATCTCCATTAATTTAGATTCCGATCATCTAAACTTTGCATATTATATGGTTGAGTGTTGTATTACATATGTTTGTTAATAACACTTGCTTGACATTTGTTTGTTCTGTAATCTAGCCAAGTTATTCACTGAGCTATGGTTGAGCTCACACCCCTATAGTTTTTGTGCAAGAATAGCTCAAATTAGGAACGGGCTAAGAAATGTGAAGAAAGAGTTGTTTTCTTCAATGGAGCTTTTGAAGATAAGAGGATGGGCTTAAAAAGTAGTTTATCTGTGTACTGTTTAAGTTTGAAGTTGTGTAATGTGTGATATAAGCTTAGAATGAAATAGAGTAGTCGTATTATGGTATGAAATTTTGTAATATGAAGTATACATCTTACTTTATTATTTAGAAGGGGATATTGATTCTTTGCAGTTCTGGTGGACTATGAGAATCTGTATTTCCTCGGTTTTTAAAATGTTTTTATCAATTAAAACTTATACAGCACATATTAAGTAGAGTTTTGTAATCTCTAACTTGCAAAACGGTTCTCATATCTTTGATACATACTTGATATGAGAACTATAGGTTGATCCTTCTAGACTCCCTTTTGGAGCGTAACAGCTACTCCAATGCTTAAGTCAGTCTATGGGCAGGCATAGTACGTATGTGAAAATGTAAGATAAACTCTCCTTTTTTTTTCCTCTTCGAGCCCTCCCTCATTTACTTGAGTAGAAAATGGGGTATTTATAGTGTTTAAGGTCATATCAGGGCGGACTTCTTCTTGGCAGCTGACCTGGTATCCGAGGTGATGGGGATACCTGAGCTAAGGTGTTGTGGCTTTATTGAGTATGGCCAAGTTGATCATGTTCCCCCCTCCCCCACCCAACCTTTGATCATGGGGTGTGACTAGAGCACTTATTTTGACTAGATATCCTAAAGTCATTAGGTTAAGCTCGCTGGTTAGTTGAGTTATGAGCTCGACGAGCTTTTTTCGGGGTAAGGATTCATGGGGAGACCTTACGTTATAACCCCAGGTGGAGCCATGGGTCTCGTTACCCATCTAGGAGATTGGGACGTCGCAACTAATGGGCCCTTTTTGGGCCCATTGACATTATGGGGTTTTGAGGCCCTAGAGACTAAGTGGGCTGATAGCTATATTCTACTATCAACAATGAAAAAGAAAGGTTCAAGCTTAGTTAACATAACTCTAAAGACCCTTATATATTGCCACATGTTAGGCAAGGGCAAACATGTAAAAATAAAAGACTACCAATTAAAATAGGAAAAGCATTGTAAAAACATATAAAATAAGGCAAGTGATTCCCCTATTGATGATGGCCATGACATGGGCCGTAATCCTCTTTGGATCAAACTCTTCTTCTTCATCTTCAAGCATCACATGCATTATATAAGTCATCATGGATAATACAACAGGCATGATGAGGTCGGTGATCCTCTCTGTACATAAATTCATACTTAGACATCATGATCACTATCTGTGAAACGAGGGTGATGGAGGCGGTGATCATTGTCACCACCTTTGATACAGGCATGGCAATGGTGGGGATCTCCTCTGCAACTTAATTTTCATGATTTGCTTCAATCATTGCCTTTATCATGGACGTGATATACAACTTTGATGATTTTCCCTGGACGTGATATGCAACTTTGATGATTTTCCCTTGAAATTGAGCACTTTCTCTACACTTAAACATACCATAGCATGCCCATCACCAATGTGCATCATATATCCACTAAAATATTCCAACTCATCCCCATTCGAATCATTAATAACGATCTATGGAGCTAAGTTCTCCAATCCTCTTGCCTTAGATCGAGTTATCGGTCTAAGCGAGCCATGATTCCTATCATTTCCTCGAAGCTCTTAAAGATTTGTCCTCAAATCTTGATCAACCTCATCCTAATCCCTATCAATACCCCTAGACTTAAGAAGATTTGTCCTCAGATCTTTGATATTGCATATGCCTAGATCAAAGACAACATGATGATCAGCTCATGAACTTTCTCCAAGGCTTGATTTGCAAACCCTCTCTTGACTAACAATTCTTATAGAATTATAACATCAACTCTAAGCACCGTCAACCATATCATACAATAATCAATGCCCATAATCAAAGGCCTTCCAAATAAGTCAAACCACTCATCATAAACTCGATCGATCGAAGTCTTATGAACAATTTGACAAGTATCTAACAAACATAACTCCTATTGTATTAATAACATTTGCTTCAAACAGTTGCTATCTCAGAAGTAACCAACATCAAACACCTTATCTTCATCTATAGACCTTCCACAGATAATTCAACAATCATAGAACCCAACAACATTGGTTTGGAACCATTGAAACAATAAGGAACACAACTATCCTATGAATCAACAACATCTCTTTCCCCAATAGCCAAATCACAAATAGGCTATGCATAAAATATTATTTGCACTACTATGCTACCACACCAAAATCAAATACTTTGCCAATATTTACAACCATCTATAAGACTCAAATGGACATTACAATCAACTCATCTGATTTCATAGGGACAATAAAATTACACCAATATTCAACTCTTAGTAGACCATCAAAGCATCAAAATACAATGGATGATCGTAGGGAGATTAACATAGAAATGCCTGTAATGTTCATTAATTCCTAGTGTAAGTAGAAATAACTCCAAATCGGGTATAGAAATAGAGAAATCCTCCTCACTACTATCCTCTTACCTTTACCATCAACATCACAATATACACCACTGAAAATATTCATCTGCATCTCTTGATTATCCTCTGAACTCTCTTCATGAACATCATCACTATCTTCCTTAACCAAACAATCATGTCCAACACAATCTTCCAATAAGTCGATTACCTTTTAGGGTTCTAACAGTTTTGTCTTCTCCATTATATTAGACATTAAAATCGAGAATTCTTCTAACATAGCATTTGGATAGCATCCTCTAATGACACAAAACTTTGACAATCAACAGATTTAACGATGTCATAGTTCAAGCTATTCACAAACCTATCGATGGTGTGCTTAAGAAGTACAAGTAACTCACTACGCCTCACGATAGTCTTACATAATTGGGTATATTCTCTAACCTTCATTAGCCTTTGTTTTAGCATCAATAAAGACCCATACTACTTATCTTGATAACTAGGAGAAACAAATCTTTTCCTCATCAAACTCTTCACAAGACCCCATGTAATAACATCGCAAAACCCATTCAAAGTTCGCTCTAATATGGTATTTTGCCACCACAACCATGCAATTCGAGTTAATTTCTTTATGATAATCTCCTCCAATCGATAATTAGAGCGTGGAAAGTCTCCAATAATTTGATCTACTTGAAACTCCCAATCTAAATAATTTCCTGGAGATCCATGACCATCAAACTGAGGCAATTTCATCCTAATTTCACTTAGTATTTCAGTTGAAAAAATCAATTCTACAATGGTATTTGCTATACATAGCTGCTATTCAAACTTGATCACACCTTTACCAAACACTAGTAACCCTAACCTTTAATCATATCTCATAAACCCTAAGTAATAATCACCACACACAACAATCATAATAAAAGCAATAAAAACAGGTCACAATTCAAGATCTGTTTCTTCTTCCATAAGCAATTTAATATAGACAATAACTTGTCTATCAAGAAACAAACCCTAACTTGCCTCCTTCTCCAAGTTATCTCTACCAACCATACCCTTCATAAATTTACAAGATATGAGAATTAGATCTTACCGATTTATTGTGTAGTGAACCAAAGCTCGAATACCAAGATGATATGGATAGGATCCGTGTCAGAATTACACAGCGGAATCATCAAGATTTAATATGTATTTTTGGGTTTTTGATTTATGTAAAATAGGAAAGTAAAAGGATATGAGTGACCTATCGTTGGATATGATGTATCAAGGAAAGAATCAAACTCGTTGTTTCACTCAATCGATATAACACGATAAAAAGAAACAAGAAAGAATAATCCTAAGGAAAAACTCAATATTACTCAACGAGTTTTAGAAACAATTCTAAGAAAGCTAACAAGGCAATTGATCTCAATCAATGACAAAGAAATGTTCAAGCTTAGTTAACATAACCCTAAAGACCCTTTATATGTTCCCACATGTCGGATAAGGATAAACATGTAAAAATAAAAGACTAACAATTAAAATAGGAAACTATCATTTTTAAAAATGAGTAAAATAGGGCAGGTGATCCCCCTATTGATCACAGCCGTGACATGTGCCGTTATCCTCTTTGGATCAAACTCTTCTTCTTCTTCATCTTCAAGCATCACGGACATGATGAGGTCGGTGATCCTCTTTGTATCCAAATTCATACGTAGACATCATGATCACCATTTGTGATATAGGGGTGACGGAGGTGGTGATCATTGTCACCACCTGTGATACGAGCATGATGAGGGTAGGGATCTCCTCTACAACTTGATTTTTATGATTTGCTTCAATCATTGCCTTTGTTATGGGTGTGATATGCAACTTTGATGATTATCTCTTGAAATTGAGTACTTTCTCTACACTTAAACATACCATATCATGCCTACAAGCCCCTAGATTTTTTTATACTCTTTGATGAGAACTTAGAGCTAATATCAAAACCAGAATCATATAACCAACCCAAGTTAAAACCAAACTCTAGAAACCTTAGGGAGAATCAGATAAAGACTTAATAACCTTAGGATATTAGATGATTTAAGCAAAGCCCGAAACCTTAAAGATAAGGATTTAACAAAAACGTATCACTATCAAAACGATTACATGTACCATACCTAAATCGATCCTATTCAACCCGAACCCTAGAAACTCTAGAATCGATCAAACTAATCACAAGTCTTGGAAACCTTAAATAATGTTAGATGAGTCTAATAACCCTAAATGTCTAATGAGTATGAGGAATAGAAAACCCTAAATACCAAACTCTAAGAAAACGAGTACCTTTGAAAACGGAATGAAAATTTGATAATAGTTCGACTCGGGAATCGTATGCAAAATAATTCATCTATCTGATCTCTAAACATAAATCGAGGTAATATATCCAAATAATATTTAATAAAAAAATAGTATAAAATAATTTCTTGTAATATAGTATTAATTTGTCAAGTTAAAAATTTCGTCAGTTAAAATCAAATCATTTTCATACCTAATCGCTAGTGCATATCAAGATAACATCACGGGACAACAATTAATAATAAAATAATAGTAAAATATCTTTATAATACCATATAATAATTTATTGTAAAATAAAAATGTCAGTTGAACCAAATTTTTTGTGTATCTTACTTTCTACTGGTAAACAATGTGTCATTTCAATTATTATTTACTATTATTCATCACTATTCATTATTACATACTTACACACTATTCTTACACCTACATCTTATAATTTACTTTTCCTATACATACTTTATCTAATTTATATATAACTTCCACCTTACTTTTCTCTCTCTCTTCCCCTTCCCCCTTCCCCCTTGGAATCAATTATCTCCCCTACCTCCACAACCCCCAACTCACCTAAAATCCTCTCTCATTTTTTTTCACATTTTCTCTCCTCCTCTCATTCTATCTATACCCTTTTTTCCTCCCATTTTTCACACTTTACACTACATCACAATCTCTCAAAATCTTTTGTTTTTCTCTCATGAGAACCCCCTCTCATTCCCTTACAAACCACCTCCCCCTTCCCTTCTTCCCTTCATCACTCTTGGCTCTCTCTCTCTCTCTCTCTCTAGCACTCCATACACACATCTCTTGCTTCATTCTTTAGGTAAACCCCTTAAACGCCATCCCTATAATATGTTATGATCATGCATGTGTGTCCTTATGCATGATTCCATAAAAACTCCCCATGATGCATGCTAGGGAATGGAAATGCAAGACATCATACTCATCGTCATGTTGCTTTTATGTTTATTTACTTTTATGCACTCTAATCTAAATTTTATAAATGTAACTTTGCATATATATATATATATATATAATCTTTAGAGCATAAAAGCTTATTAATCTAACATTTTTATTTCATGTTCTTTTATTTCAAACACTTTATTTCCATGCAATTTATTTTATGCAAGACTTGTCAATTTCAATTCATAATAAGACTAGTCATTTTCTAGTCTTATACTAGTTTAAAGATTGAGTCTAAAGGAGATTAGATTATTTCAAGTCTCGAAGAGCATTATCTACAGTCTAAGATTCCCACTTTAAATTATTTCATCTCATTTTATTGTATTTAGTTTCTCGGTGACTGAATATTTCGAGTCTTAGAAGCCTTGAATATAAGCTAAGGCTCTCATGTTTTGATTTGTTATCTTTATATTTTATTATTGTCAACTTTCTATTTAAGTTCATTTTGTACTTGTAATATTTTTAAGTTTTAGTTTTATGTTCATGTACATAAAGTGCTCATAGTGATGTTGTTATAATGCCAAAATAAATTTTTAATTTAAAATGCAATGATGGCTAAAAGTCTATAAGTTCAAAACTAAAACAAGATGATGATCTTGAGTTTGTCATTATGATCGCTTAGTAAATTAGAAATTCTAGCATATTATGGGAGAATTCATAAAGTTATGAAATTCCACACATTGACAATTCTTTATTATGCAAAATATTTCTAAAACTCATTTTAACACATGAGAAATCTTGTGTCAAAAGAAAAATTTGGAAACAAAAACCATCCCTCCATTTTCTTGAAAATACCACCCTATGCAAGCATAAAAAGATGATGTGAAGACTTTGATTTTTCTTTCTTAAACCAACATATTTTTAATGATTATGAATAAATAAAATTAAGAAACAAAACTTACACTTAATTTTTTGAGATCAAGTTTTTGTAACTTAAGGTTCTTTTCTTGAAAACACATAGAAATCAAGGTTTTACCAAATAAACTTCCAAATAAAGATTTGAAACAAAATTTTCAAAGAATAAAATAAAGTATAGCACCCCATTTTTTCAAAGATTGAATCACCTATTTGAAAGTACTAAGAGATAAAAATTTCACTACAAGTGTTCAAGTTTTATTTTCCATGAGCTTAAGTGAACTAAAATTTTTGCAATGGCTATTTAATAAAAGTTATATATAGAGCAACATCACTAGATCATATATGTACTATGAGCTATTAAGTTTCTATTATGTTTACATATAGAAATAATATAGATATACACATGCCTTAGAGAGTCTATATAAGATAAAACTTGCGAAAAGTGTCTAAATAAACTAGATTATAAGTATGGACGCAATCTAAACCTGATGATTTTAAGACCTAAATGACCTTAAATTTTTTAATAACCTTAGAAATAGATAGAGCATTTGAAGTAGATAAAGATCAACTACTCATATGTGAAATTCAGAGTTAAAACGAGAAAGTTATAGCTGTTTTAAGGTCTAACCTACGTAACCAAGAATTATAGCGAGAATAGAATCCTTAGAAGTAGAAGTCGAGATGAAGTTGATCTAAAACATTTATTTCAAGTTTCTCCTTATTTAGGTAACGAGAACCGTGAAGCTAAGAATCCCGAGAATCATTTCGACTAACTGCACTATGGACGAGTGAGTTATTTCTTATAATTTATTACCTTGCTTGTGCTTATAAATAGTTGTACTAAATTTATAAGTGTAAGATATGTGGTTCTATGAATGAGTGACAAGGGATACTTACCGATGAATGGTTGTTTAAGTACATCATTAATATTGCATGTTACCTACGTATGTATGATACTTGTTTGATCACCCTTAAGCATACCTTAATTTTCTTTAGCTTTGATATAAATGAAATGGGTATGCATTGCATCCATTAAGTCTAATGTCGAAGGATGCTACTCCTATGCGAGGAATCGGAAGGCTTAAAGTGGCTCAACTCACTCTTAAGAGAACTAAACCGTACGAGGAACATGGCCTCAAGGATGAGCTGTGCCGATCAATCGCTATAAACGGGTGCTCAAGGAATAGCAGTGAAGATCATGGAGACCTTCAAATCAAATTCTCTAACCCTTGGTACGAGGAGCATAAATCTATTCCATTTATGGTTTCCATATACCCATACATACTTGTTTGCAACATGTGTTTGTTGTATAGTGTAACGGCCTAACCTGAAAACATTACAACCTGCCACGTGTTCTTCTCTTCATAAGAACACGCCAATGCTATGAAATACTAATCCACAAATATATCAAAAGATAATCAACAAAACTCATACATTGTTACTTTAAAAATCGCATAAAATAATCTCTTTGAAAAAGACAAAAACATGAACTATTAGAATCAAAAACTACATATTATCAAAACTAAATAAAACCTAATAAACTAGTCTCATAAAGTCTTCAATAAAACTTCATAAAGTCTTTAATATCTCTCTCCTATTTCCAATATCCAAGGTCTACTAGTTCTCAATTGGGCAGCCAAGTCCATTATCGTCATTCCCATGATTAACATATATATCATACATAGATAAGTCATAAACAATATCGTCTTCACTTGTATCTGAAAAATAGAGAAATGAGTGAAAACGCTCAGTACGCCATATTACAAGCAAATACGCATGAACATGCATTATACAAATATCACAAATAGTCCTAAAACTAATACAACAAACACAGGTTATTATCTTTGATTAGTCAAGCAAACAGCACAGTTTAAAATGATTTGCAACTAGCCCTACACCCGTAGTAACTCATGACTCCATAAAAACAAGTTTTATACAAAATACTTTTATATATATTTTGGTGTTAGATGCGATCCACCCATTGTTGGGTACTACAATTGAGCCGGCATGACTCATAATCTACCGAAATCATCTCCAAGTACAACTCTACTAGGGACAACGACACACAAGAATCATCAAGGCGTCTCGTTAGTATCACACTCTGCGTGGTCTTTACTAATCAAAGCCAAACACAAGCAGCACAACTTCAATTATAGACCGGATAAAATTAGGTTAATTTATATTTCTAATCCTACAAGCACAAATAACAAAAAAGGTAAGGTCGTACCTGATTCGCTTCCAAAACTCCAAATCAATAAATCCTCTTTAAAAAATTATAAATCCTAATTTCACCAGAATCCTGATCATCAACATATATCAAATCAAAATTTGATTTAACATTCACAATTAAACCGTAACCCTAAAATCCACAATCTAATACAACATTAGATCTACACACCTGTCTTCCAGGATCATCAGAGAACGAAACCTCAAAAACACAAATTTCTCTAAAATTCCTCCAAACCCTAAAATTCTCGATCAATAATAATTCAACCATCAGAAAAGATTTCTTCTTTAAAATAACAAGAATTGTACGAATTCATACTTACTCAAAGCTTTGGATCTCATGCCTTCTAGATTGTAGGATCAAATCAACAATCACAACTTAGGGTTTTGATCTCCAACGAAGTCGTCTCCACCAACTTGATTCCTCAAATCAAAGAAACAACCTTTACTAGAGAGATCATACTAAAGGATTAATGAAAAAACTAGAAAGGAACCCACTTACCTAGGGTTTACGCTTAGGAGGAGATGGGAGGAATGAACAAAAGATCTAGGGCTATATATTATAGAGGTTGGGAAACCCTAGCACAAAAGTAAAGGATGTTATTTTTGTGAAATATAGGTTGGAGTCAAAGCTAGCGGCTCAGGGCAGCTTAACACGAAAGGATAAAAATTTACATTGTAAGCCAACATAAAGCCGGTGGCGTTCACCACCAAGGTCAGCGGCTTAGAGCAAGCCTTTCCCCTTCTCCCGGTTCTGCATGAAAACTTCCCTCGAGTCCAATTGTGTTTGTTACATGACAAATTAACCTCTTAAACAATTATATATGACAATACTACCCTTCACTATTATTTATTTATTTATTTTTATATTACACATAGCATATGCTTGAAACTAATAAACCTATTTATGGTTGTATGGTATATCTAAAGGGGTTAATTCATTAAGTATGTTGTAAGCTTATAACCCCATAAATCTTTGTTGAAATAGGAATACTTGAGGCTTTACTCAATGGACATGACCCTTAAGGAAATCACTAGTAAATTTGGAGCTTCAAGAAAAGATTTGAGATAATAGAATGAAGATATGCTCTTGGAAGCACTTTTTTGTTGGAAATGAAATATATTATTAATTTTGAGACTGTTATAAATGACTATAATATCTTAACCATTTAAGGATATTAGTGGGGGTATGCCCTAAGAAATGTAATCGACTTTGTTTAATTTTAATGATATATAGTTCTTATGCATTGCTATCAAATTGCTACATCATAAATTATATACTCCAATATGTTCCATTTGTTATGAAGTATACCTTGTGCATAATATAGAAATTTTTGCGTGATTAAGGTAGTCGTTCCTAGGCTTCAGTATTGTGTACGACAGATTGTCACGTTTATGGTACCCCTCGAAGTGTGACAATACCCATCACTAATGTGCATCATATATCCCCTAAAATATTCCAACTCATCCTTGTTCGACTCATTAACAATGATCCATGGAGTTAAGTTCTTTAATCCTCTTGTCTTAGATCGAGTTGCCGATCGAATTGAGCCATGATTCCTATCAAAATCACATTCAATAAATGTGATTATGAAACTTGACTAAGTCTCTATGTGATGCCTGTTACATTTGATCTTTGTCTACATACAGAAATCACATGTGACAGCTGGCATTTAGATCAATAAATATTTAAGCTAATATTGTAGTTAGCACACGCGATTTATATATAAACACATAATTTTACATTGGCTTTTTAATAATTATTTTTATATAATTGATATTTATATAAATATTTTTCTGACGTATTGATAAAATTATAAACATATATTTTTCTTATTGTTTTAGTGGTCATAACAGAAAGTATTTGAAAGTAAATATTACCCACAAAGTCCACTAGATTCAATATAGTTAGGAATAGGTAATAAACTAATAATTATTTTGGTGTCATTCTGTTTTACCATGAGGGTGCTTTTTGACTAAAAGTCATCATTTTTAAGAAATATTTGTTAATGAAAAGTCTATATTTAATAATATGTTTTTATATGATCTCATTGACTAACATATTGGATATATCAAAGAAAGATATGCAGTAAGCTTGAGTGGAAAATAAAAATATTATTATCATATATAGCTTTTTATTTGTATCTATTTTATGACAAATAATCCATTATAAAAATAAGATATCAAAACTATCATAATAAAACGAACAAAAACTCTTGTAGCCAGTCATAAACGAATCTAAACGTAGAAAATGCACTTTCATGAACAGCATTTTGCCTCCTACTTTATTCACTCTCTAGTTAGTCATAGAATTTATCTTGTTCATTTAAAGGTAAGGTCGGATTCTTTGAGCCACTAAATAAACAAAAGACATGTATAGAACTTTACAAAAGGCAAACTAGAATAGTTCTTGAAATATAATTTACCTATCGATTACTCTTCCCTTTGTTTAGACAATCACGGAATCTATCACGATGTGTTATGGTGTCATGAGAACTGAGAAATGTTGATTGTTGGGTCTAAAGAGATTATTAGCCACTTTAAAAGATTATGCTATCTCGTTTTATTTCATGCCTGTCTCAATATTTTTCCAATTTAAGAGAGTTGAATTAGGGAAATCATGGGCTTCTAGTAAGTTTTTTGGTTTTTTGATTTTACACATTCATAGGCTAGAATTTAGTCTTCTTTTTCAAATAAAGAGCACAAAACATCAAAAGTGGCAATTGTTGATACAACTCGAATATACAATATATGATATGAAGGCACAATTATTACATGATTAAAAACTGCCATGACCTAAAAAACAAGAGTAAAACGCCTGAGCCAGCAAAACTGCGAACAAAATGTAAATATCAGCATTCAGGATGGAGTTCAGAAGCTCTTGTGACTCTATAGCATTTTTCACAATAAAAGAAAGAGCGATTTCATTAACATCTGTTATCGGGATAGCGTGATGATATTATACTAACGTCAATACGAATTTAGACTTAAAATGCCATGAAGCTCATCCTATGATAATTTTACGAACAGAGGAATAAAACACATCAGCATGAAACGTGTGACTGGTTTCATATAAGCAGGAACATAGTACATGCTTAAATATAAGGAAGATGTCTAGCACTCTAAATTACAAGGAAGAGCTTTGCAAAAGCTTCCACCACTTTAGAAAAGAATGCAAATCCAGTAGAAAAGTAATTAATACATATGTCCAAAATAAACAAAAGTAATGTATACATTCAAGTTGATGCTTGGAAACATCTCAGTACTAATACTAAATAAACTATGCAGCATTAAGATAGGTAAGGGGTCCTATAATTGCAGAGAAGACGGCAATGCAACAATGGAAACAGACCTCCCTGAAACATTAGGCTACATTCGTTCCCCAATCAGACCCTCTCAGGGTTCTAAAAACCAAAAGTTTGAACTGAATAAGTATAGTTAGCACAAAAAGGATGGCCAATGTTCTTAAATTTAAGATCTTATTGGGAACTTGCTACTCAAACTTAAGTACAAGAGTTGGATGCACCACAAGACCACATAGAAAAGCCAGTAAGATACAATAATCCATCCCAAAATCTTTCAAGTTTATTATAATAAAGAACAATCTTGCATACGTTTTACCATTTTTCACTTTGAAAGGGGGAAGAATGCAATTTCGACACTGGAAATCTAGATCGTCCTCAACAAACTTAAGGCAGGTTTCCTTCTTTGAGACAACATACTCTATATGCTTGTTTGTGCTCATAACACTTGAAATCATTAATTTCTGCTAGAAGCAAGGTATGCATCAAGTAGCAAATTCAATGAAATTACAAATATAAAGAATACCTTCTACAATAAAAACACTTTTTTGACAGCTAGAAAGAAATGACAATGCAGCATGTCTACAGCAACCAAATAGTAGTGGAACCTTACAAGCAACATCAGGATTGCACAGGAAACTTTTAGCATTGGTGGGAATACAAAATTAGAGGGAACAATAACATTAACAAACCACGCGAAACACACACCCTGTAGTAATAAGTTTATGGCAATTTACACATACACCCAACAGCACTGTATGGGCGGGATATACATATGAAGTATCCAGATGTTTGCTTTTACATGAGGTGGATAAACAACAAAACTTTAGAAGAGTTTCCTACTTCTTTAGTTTCTACGGAGTAGTAAAGTAGATATATGGAGCAGAACAAAAGACAAAATCTCTATGTATTTGATAACATTAGTCCCAACCACACAAAGCAAGGTTTGTGTTCATATCCAATTGAGAGTAGCAGTATGAATGATCCATCCATTTACATATGGTCCAAGTTGAACACGCTTAAATTCACTACCTGTCGAGTTAGAAGAAAGCAAAATGGTTTTTTCACCAGTTGTGACATCAGTCCCCAACATGACTAGCTCACCATCCTTTCCAGAACCCAATACGTTTAATTTCCTATATCTCCCAAAAATGGAAGAGTAAGTGACGGACTCCATCACCCAAGATGAATCAATACCATATTCCTTCATGACCCAAATTTGTGGATAGCCAAAGTGAATGCAAAGACACCCTCCTAACACAATAACATGATTTCCCGTTTGGATCCGTTGATGAAAAGGATAGTCATGATTTCCAATTAGAAGCAGCCCATGATCAGGTGTAGGTATCGGTCTAAACTCCTCATCTGTTAAGTCAAATGAAATTATACCAAGCGAATCTTCTTGCCAACAAGTCCAATGAAGTCTTCCATTGAAAAAGCAAGAGGAACTCGTAACCCTAGGAAAAGTTGAAGTTGTCACCCCAATAGTCCTCCAATTTATGCTGTTGGCACTACCGAAATCACATACCCAGACCTCCACACAAGCATCGACTCTCAAAGTAGTCCGAAAAACCACGACCACTTTGAACAATTTAGTGACCTCGTCGAACCCGAAACCCCACGATTGGAAATCGTACCCACGGGTTTTTTCGGGCACCCGGAATAACACATGGCGCCGAGTGGCTGGGTTCCCGAGAGAAATTGAGAAGCAATCTCTACTGCCAAAACATATTAAGCCATTGCAAGAACCTATTAGCTCATAACCCGAGAAATTGGGAATGCATGGCAAGTCAATTGCTACCTGCCGTGGAACTTTTTTATCGGTTAAGTCCACCAAGTACAACTTTGTTTTTCCTTTCAGCAAGAGTACCCTGTTTTCATTAGGGTTGGACAGGGAACGAGTGTGATGGAGTCGACCGAATAGTGGTTCGTTGAGGATTATATTTCTCCATCTTCTGCAGACGGAGCTTAGTCTTAACAAATCTCGGGTTGGGAGCCTAGAGAAGATCTCCATGATCAGTTCGGGTTGGAGAGACTCCATCCTACTGCCGATCATCGAGTCTTCGGCACGCAATGGGTAGGAAGACAGAGAAAGGGTTTTAGAACAAAGTGTGTGTGCAGATTTTGGCAGAGAAAGAAGAGGGCCACAGAAGAAAGTACTTGGGGCCTTGGAGGAGAAGGAAATAAATAATAACTTTTTTATAAAAAAAATACCCAATAGATGGGAAATAGGGAAAAAGAAAAAAATATTAACATTTTTAAAAATAATTACGAAAATATCATTGGGATGAAATTAATCCCAGAAATAGGCAACATGGCCTCGTCTCTTAAAGAGACGAGATCGTAAGTGCCTGAAGAGACGAGGTCAGGCCAAGGAGTGGCTCGTCTCTTCAAGAGACGAGGCCAGGCTAAAATCAGCCTAATCCTATTATATTTCTTGAAAAAGCAAAAATTTACATCAAAAACTTGTAAAAACCTGTCAAATACAAATATAAACAGCCATAGAAGCCATTAACCATCCTCCACCATGGCAAAAAAACTAACAAACTACAGTGTTTCCAAGCCCAATCGAAACTCACATTCCCGATCCCAATCATACACAGTGCAATGAAAATATGAGTATTCGTAGAGTCATAATACATAATAGGAAATGAAATAGAATGAAATGTAGAGTGATTGTTCTAATAAAAAGTATAGGAGAAAATGAGTACGATCTATACATACAAGAATAATACAAGGAAATAAGAAGCTACATACAAAAAAAATAAAATAAAAAGAAGAAAATCTATCTATCGTCCACTACTCCTGCTGCTGTTGTGTGTCCCTGCTCCCTCGTCCTCGGCCTCTACCCCGCCTCACGTATGTCCTCGGGAATGGGGTACGTGATGATGAGGATGCGGTGAATATAGGCCAGTCTCTGTAACTGGAGCGGGCTCCTCTCCTATAGCAGCACTATACTGATGGAATGGGACAGGGTCTGGCTCGACCTGTGTAAGGCCTTCCCCCATATCATGAGATGGCGATGGTCGCCTCTTCTGTGGAGCCAGGGGAGTGTGGAAGTCACTAGATGACGGGTCTGGTATGGGGGTGTCCACCATATCGTAGAAGTGGATGACGGGCTAGCCCGTCATGAATGACCAAGGAAGGACCAGACTCATCGAATGGAGGTAGGTCGGGCTCAGGCTCATCTCTTATCTGTATACCTGGAGCCCGAGCTCGCCCCCAATCCCGTCCCCGCCTACGCCTCTCTCTAGGAGGATGTTCGTCTCTGTAGGGTATGAGGTTGTAGGTCACCCTGTGCTACTGCTGCTAGTGGAGCTGGTGGTACTGGATCATTGAAATTCAACCCCATAAACTCATCCACTACACGACAAACATCTCGTGCAGTGGATGCAGTAAGCTCTGGGGGCATGTCTGGGATGCTAGAAATGAAATCAGCCTGCGAGTAATAGCAAATATTTATATCAGTGAATAGCTTATAAGTCAGTACAAGTAGATATAAAGCTTACAGAGACAGTGATCTTACCATGTATCGCATGATAGCTCCCATGCGACCGATCCAGCGTCAGGTGATCGCATGATACCACTGGAAGTAATCGTCAGATGTCCAGCCGGCAAATCTGGCATCTGTACAATGCAATCACGCCGAGCATCCCACTCAGCAATCCACCTGGCGTGCTTGGACTGCCAGTTCCACTCGGAACGTCCCCTCATGTCAATCTTATGGAGGGGTCTCATATCAGCGGGAGGGGAGGGGGGTGGGGGGGAGGGGGCTGGTATCTCCTGGAAGCCACTAAACTGTCTGAGCACTCTGTCCGGATAGTAGTGCTCGACAAGGTAGAAGCATACCAATGGCCCGGGCACGCCATACATCATTGCCTACCAGACAGTACGGTGGCAGAGCGGGCAGGATGGAGCTGTATGGGTCTCCACCTAATGAAGTAGCAAAAGTGATCTACTGCATTAGAAAATGATCGTACAATAGCAATTTAAGAGTAGATGACAATGGAAATCAAAAGTGATCTATGGCATACCTGATGCGCCATCTGTCGATCAAAGGAGGCGCGGTACTCAATCAATAGGATTCACTTGCCGATGAGTCTTGCCCAGCATCCATATCATCACCACCTATTGGTGTAGGTACAGAAAATTCAAAGTGACCTAATTCTACTTGTGCACTGCCCATTGTCTGAACTGGAGTAGAGTTGGAGTCTACAAACCCTTGGCTTCCAATATTTCTATCATTGCCCATTTCCCCTGCATGTGCCTGTGATAATTCAATTTCAATAATCTGCACATAAACAGCCACTGAGCCTTCTGTGTATAGCAACATCTCTTGTGCCGCATCATCATCGGTCACTGGAATAATATCATAACGTAGCGTCCTATCTCCAATTGCTACCCTATGATATAGCTCCACCTAATGTGTATACCTATTTACTTTCAGTCTATTGCAAATAATCTCCACTATTTGCTCATATGTTGAATTCCTGCTAACACTGACCATAGCAACAGGCCTCTTATCATAACCAAAACCATCATCGCCTTGCATAATATTCCCATGAGCGTACAGTATGAACTTCGCTTTATCCATTTCCTCACAATCCTGCCGTCTCATCAAAATTAGCTTCCACGTATCAATTAAAAAAATCACACTCATCAATTGCATTCCTCGTAACATTTAACATAACTCCTAGACCTGCACCTCCACTTTCAAAGTCGAAATTTAATTTTATAATCTCTTTTGCTTCTTACAAATATTTGCTTTTTCCATCGCATTTTTCCATGCCATATTAAATCGCCATACCAATGCTAAGGTCCTAAGTACACCCCGTTAACGACAATTGAAATTATTTTCAACTTTTTTCCGCACACTCAATTTTCTAAAATAATTACCCAACAATAACTACTTATGACTTAATTTTTTCCAAATCAAATATTATACATACACATCTCTATACAACATATGACAAGCATTGATACAAGTTGATGACTTATTAAATAACATGTCAGCATCATCACATTTTCATATATCTAAGTATGAATGACGCATTTTAGTATTTATTTCATTTAAATCTTATTATATAGAATATCTATTCTTATGTATACTTCGGTTTATTAATTATGATATTAAACTAAGATTGTAATTGAAAATTCCATTATGTCTACTTCATTTCTCCTTTATTATGCACCATAATAGTAAAGTAGCAACATACAGTCGGCGTACGAATCATGCTATAAAATTATTCTAACAACACATACAATCTTAATTCAACAATGCAGCATGAATGATTCAAAAAAAATACGAAAACACGCGAAAATCCAACCTCAATGTTCGCCGTTCGCCGTCGGTGGTCTCGCTTCAAATCTCCTCTTTTTGACCCTCCTACACAACCAAACGCTACACAATCAACTTTGGATAACTCGGGGATGAGCGATTACACTCGATTCGTGGATTTGGTGCGCCAAAATTCGAAGGGAATTCGCGAATTGCGATTTGAGAATTTGGGATTTAGGGTTTGGCTGCGGGAATGAAAGGGGGGAAATGGGGAAGAAGAGATGCGCGCGGGAATTTGAAGTCGATGACCTCATCTCTTCAACAGACGAGGTCAGTCACTAATGGCCTCGTCTCTTTAAGAGACGAGGTCATGTGCGGCTTGTCTCTTTAAGAGACGAGGTCATGTGCGCTGCAGCCTCGTCTCTTCAAAAGACGAGGTCACTATATATTAAGGCCTCGTCTCTTGAAGAGACGAGGTCAGGCACTTACGACCTCATCTCTTCAAGAGACGAGGCCGTGTTGCCTATTTCTGGGATTAATTTCATCCAGTGGTATTTTTGTAATTATTTTTAAAAATATTAATATTTTTTTCCTTTTCCCTCGGAAATAATCTTAAATTTAAGCCAGTTAAGATTATTAACGTCTAAAATTTTCCTTCAAGAAATGAGATTAATAGATTTATATTAAAAATTTAAAATAAATAAATAAATTTATAAAGATAGAAAATTATAATAAAAACTATTAAAAATTTTCAAAGAAAAATAGTATTAAATGTTTAAACATTTTTTTCCTATGTCTTATGACTTTATAGTCTAGACATCTCACTTAAACTCTCATATAAAAGGTCATGAGTTTAAATCCCCTTCAACTATTGTAGTTGACAAAAGAAGAAACACTATATTTTGTTAATAGAAATTAATTATTATCTATTTATTTCATTTAATGTGTTCTTATTAATATTAATACACTAAACAAATATAATTAAAAACCACATCTATTTGCTTTATATAAAGAATAATAAAAAAGAAAAATCTCACTTCTAAATAATATGGTATTTCTTTTTATTTTGAACAATCTCAATACTAAATAAAAGAAGTCTTACATCGTTTATTTTTTAAATTTTTAAATACTTTGTTTTTATATATTTTAGAAAAATTGTTTTACTCATAGTGTTCATCAAAATGTTTTATTCATAGTGTTCATTGAAATGTTGGCGTACGCCTTATAAATAAGTTTTTAAGAACAACTTGTATAACAAGGATTATCAACATTAGAAATTTATGATAAATTTATTTCAATATTTTGAAAAGAGTGTAGTTGAACAATTATCCTAAGTTTTAATGAAAATTCTTTCTAGGTGTTGAAAATTATTTTTCTTGAGGGTTTAGCCCCATTTTTATATAAAGGAAAATAATTCATATTATTATTTGGAAAATTTTATTAAGACAACAATATTATGATATGGCTATGCATGAACATGAACTTAGTAGTTATATTATGAGGTAAATTATAAACTCATGTAGAAAATAAAAGAATAGAAAATCAAATGAGCAAAAATAAGAACAAAAATATGAAAGTCTTAACTTCTTATCAAGACTTCCTAGAACTTGGAAATGGACAAGTTCCATGAAAACAAGAAAAGGAAAATCAAAGAAAATCATGGAAGTCTTAGATTTATTTTAAGGCTTCATGAAACTTAAAGATGGATAAATCCCATAAAAAATAAGAATAGCAAGAAATAATTTTGAGAGTTTTAGGCTTCATGAAGACCTCCCGAGACTTGAATATCTCCAATCTCATGAATAAAGCAAAACAAATAAATAAGAAAACAATTAAAGTCTTATATTAATTTTCAAGGCTCCCCATTTGTTTTGACTTAATTTAGGACAAGCCCAAGACTAGAAATTGACTAGTCTTATATATTAACATGAAATAGATAACGAAAGCATGGAATAAAGCATTAAATAAAGTTTAGATTAGTGAGCTTTAGGCTGTAAAACATATACACGTATACTTATACATAATAACATATAGAGGGTTATGTTAGAATTAGGAACATAACATGAGATAATTTCAACATGGAGTTAACAAGACATGAACAAGATGTTGTTTCTATGATTTCATTCCCTAGCACAAGTGTAATCACTCTAATTTTATATAACCCGATTATAATAATTATTAAAAATATTATATAAAATCATGAAGAACTATACTAAAAAGTCACAGAAATCACTCTTAATTTTTTCGCAAATTATAAATTTATTAAAGCATAAACAAATGATGATCGATGATAAATCGACTGTTACTTTGAACTCTAAAATTAGTTTCCTTAAGTTCGATATTTAGAAAAATATGATTCTAATAATGATAAATGATTTTCAAATTATCTTTAACTATAAAATAACACTAGAACATTTAGTGTTATTAATAATTAGGATAAATAATTCCTAAACAGTAAAAGATAATGTTCTATGTCAAGAATCAATAATTCAACCAATAATCACAGTTAACCTTTAATTTCAAAATATAATAAAAGGCAATTAAATTTTTAGTTACATTGGTTATAAAAAAAAATAGTTTATAGATAAATCAATAGAATTATAAAATATGCAAAAAGATAAAAAATTGATTAATACTAAAGAATCTAAATCTTAATTAAATAATTGAATTATACTAATGTTTTAGTTAGAAAATTTTGAGTCTAAAGAGACTAAAATCCTAATTTAACCATTATAACTCGAGAATCTTTATAATTAGTGAAATAAACAGAGTAATAAATGTAAAATATATATTAAACATATAACCAAATAAAAACTCTAGAATAAACATATGAGTAATAATAAACTCATTTATAATTTAAAAAGCCAAATAGAAAATTCTTTAATCCTAATAGATACCAAATACAAAATTTCGTGTCTTGAGTAAATAACTCAATATAATTAAAAATAGCCTTACATTTCAAAACCAATTAAAGCCAACTCTTTTACAGGATCCATTAATTATAAAAGTGATAACTAAAAGATGAACCGTTAGGATTATAAATACGTAATGGGAATGAAAACATATTCATAAATAATAAAATAGACTTCAGATAAATATTTGGATTGCACCATTGATATAGTTAGAAAATTTGGAGTCCATAGGTACTGAAATTCTAATTTGACCTATAAGGCTCAGAAAACCTTAATTATGTGAGATAAAACTTTAAAACTATTTAATCTCGTAAACTTTAAATTCAAAAATTGAACTCATAGATAATCTAGATATTTTGTAGAGATTATAGGTAGACTTTTAGAGATAAAACTCCTATATATCAAGGATACAAATACGCATATAACTTAGAATTTGATAGATTGACTTAGAAAATTAGTTAATTAAGTAATAAACTAAAGTATACATATGATATACGTTGGAAATGGAGATGAAATATCAGCTGCCCTTCCTTGGAGATCAAACTTGTTATTTTCTCTACAAATTGAGCAAAATCGCACCCCAAAAGTCAAGTGAAAATGACTAGTCAGCAAATTACAAATCTCCAAATATTCATAACATTTAATGAAAGATAAGGCAACAAAACAACTTGCAAAATTAGTTTGTATTTCTTTGCTAACTTCCCGTGAACAACAGCTGCTGTAGAGGAGACAGTAAGCATAAGTTGCAGCACCTATACTACCGAATATAGCTTAGAAGGAGTAGGAAAAACACCAGCCCACAAAGTCTGACATGTTGACTCCACAAGCTCCAATAGAAACTCCTCAAATAGACACATAAGTAAATGAATGTTGGCTTCAAAATCTATTGTCCCAAAAATTCAATGGGAATTACAACTATTGCACATGGAGAGGAAGACGCTAGACACCTCAAGAAAACTTGCACCAAGTTATTCTTAAAGTAAATTTGATGAAGACTTGTAAACTAGTGAATAATCTCTAACTAAGCTAAGCATCAAATACATTAGATACAAGCCTTCATCAACTTGTAAAATTAGCTCAAAACTTCACCTCAAATCCCATGATTTGTAGTTGCAACAAGGGACACAACATAGCAAAAGAAAATTGCAACACCCCAAAAAATTCGTAGCTCCATCTCCACCAAATACAGCTCATCATAATAGTTGAAATCTTGACCAAATGATCTCCAATGAAAGCTCATTAAATGGACACATGGATAGTTGAAAATTGACTCATGAAATTTGCAGATTTTGGACTCTAACATCTGACTTTAGAGCTGTAACGAAGAAAAAAATAACACCAAATAGCCCCAATTCAGTTCACAAAAACAGCCCATTTGTGTCACATTTCAATCCATGTTTGGTCCATATGAATAGGTAGTAATTAGTTAACAAACAAACACATTTACTCCCTTCAACTTGATCTGAAAAATCAGATCCAAAAACAACATGAACAGCCCCGTTTCTCTTCTCCAAAAACATACAGCTTGAAAAGGAAAAGAAAAACAGAGCAACAATAGCCCCCATTTGCCTTACTTTGATCCATGTTATAAGCCTTACTCCTTAGTAACATAAAACACCGTAACTAGATCATCTTTCACCCTATAAACAACAGCAACAAACCAAAGGAAAATAGCTTCTAATTTTCCTTAACTTCACCAAGGTTTTTGGAAACAAGAACTAAAGGTAAAGATGATGTTGGTTTAGCTAATTCATTTCAAAATTTATCACTACTCATTATACTATCTTCTAAATGCTAGGATTGAATCTTGTCAAGAAGTGTTTACTACCCTCTTCCATATCCAATTGAGGTGATCTCTATCCTAACTTTGATGTCCTATTACATTCACATATAGATATTATGAAGGAATTGAGTTATTTTAGAATGCATTAAAAAGAATGAATAAACTATATTGATACGTTTATCTTAAGCCAAAAATGACCCCACCAATGGAAAGAACACAAAAAATCCTATGAAATCGACTACTCATTTGTTAAAAACGGATTACATATCGCAAAAACAAAGTTTCACACTTAGCTGTCAAATTTCCCTGAAAATTGCAGACTAATCTTATATTTTTCGCAACCTTAGAGACCTTATTTAGTGAAACAACATCATCAATGGATTGTGCTAAAAAAATCCTATGAAAACGACTATTATTCATAAAAAACAGACAAGAAATAAATTAAATATCACAAAAATGAATTTAAGTTAGAGTTGTTATATTTCATCCGAAAATTGCACTTGTTTTACAAATTTGAAAATCTTACAAATTTTTTTTCTTGAAAATAACACCACAAATAGAAAGTAGTCGAAGAATACTATCAAATTGACCATTAATACATCGAAATTAGATTAAAAACGAGTCAGATATCGCAAAAAACAAAAACTCAATAAGACTTGTCACAAACCATATTTAGATTATAAACAAACTAACTTAAACTTTGTGCAATGTCTCTAGGACTTAGTATAGAAGAAGAAACTTAACAAAAGAGATCTTAGAGACTTAACAAGGAGTCCAACAATACAAATACAGTATGAAACATCTCTTAAAAATTCTAATGTTTGATGAATAATCCATCCCTCCCTTCAACACTGCCCATGCAAAAGGAGGGGTAGAGAAATCACGCCATCCCTCCCTCGAACACTACTAGGGCAGAAAGCGGGGAAGAATTCCTCCCTTCAGCACGACCCCTATAGATGCCATGCAGAACTTAAAATTCCATCTTCCTTTTCATTTTAACATGAAAATTAAATTAGATTTATAAGGATATATTCTACATATCACGGTTATATGTTTACATAAAAATAAAATAAAATAAAATAAAATAATTTTTTATTTAAAATTAATAAATCTTAAATTTACATTAATATATGTATATATTTAATACCATTAACCTGCAATTAAGTTAAAAGGATTTTTAAAAGGACTAGATACTAGAATATAACCTTAAATATAAAATATTGACTTGAAAAGATAGACAAGGTTGACAAATAATGAAAATACTAAAATTCACTACCAACATAAACACTAACGAAATATGAATTTAAGTAAATTTAGAATAAAGAAAATACTCTAAATAAAATATAGATGTCAAACAAGATCAAGAAAAGCAAAATGAAAATAAATAATAGTTAGTAAATATCAACTATCTTAAGATGGACATACTAAAAAGACCACATAAATAATAAAAGCTTAATAATAAATTTACTCAGCAAAATAGGACTTAAAATATTCTATAAGTCAAATTAGGTCAGAAATGAGAAAATAAGACTAAAAATAGTACAAATCAATTTTAGGACTCATTACAAAACTATAAATACTATAATAAACAATTGTTATTTTATTTCATAGGAGATATTAGCCATGTTCTCAAACCTCAAGTACTTTCCAAGGACATATCAATTAGACAAGAAAGCTTAGGTAAGGGATTTATGATGATTTGCTATTTGCCTGTGTTTACTAGTGTTTGTTGTTATGATTGATTATATTGCTTGTCTAATGAATGAATGAATGTTATCATCTACATGATCATCTGAATAAATGAATAAGTTTAATCACTCGATTAAGTAAATCGGATATACTCATCGCATGTGCTTGAAACCTCCTATAGGTAATGTCCCGTATTTGCAATTGAATGTAATTTTGAAATATATTTTCAAAAGAACATAACTTGGAAAATCTTAGGTCACTCTTTTATTCCTTAAATGATTTTTTTCCAAAATAGTTTATGAAATATATGTGGGATATTTCTGAGTATTGTTTTGACAGTGGACGTTGCCTGATTGGGGGTCCACTTATCAAGTGGCGGTAGATGTTGCCTGATTAGGGGTCTACTTGCCTGATTCACCATAGATTGGTGATAGATAGTTTGATTCACCATTATTTGATGATGGACGGATTTGAATATTAATCAATATTAACTAGTGTAAATCACGTGAATACGTTGGAAAATATTACCTTTTTCCGATGACATATAATCATTGGTAAGTCTGGATAGACGCTACCATCAAGCAATCTCGATAAAAACGAAACGAGGTGTCCCATGTAAAGTAAATATGGGAGACAACTGATATGTAGATAGCGTAAATCTACATCATTTATGGCTTCGGACTCCCATAGGTGTGTTGTTGCATTTATTACGTATGCATTCATATCGCGTATTGATATATTTGCATGAGTGATTAATTAATGCTTGATAACTTGCGTGACTAGTAGAGGAATGAACTCACTGAGCTGTAGTTTCGCTCACCCCCTAATAGTTTTTGTGCAGGAACAACGATAACTGGGATTAGGCTAAGAATATGTGAAGAGTGATTCTTTATCAGACCTTCAGGAAGTTAAAAAGCTAAGCCACTATGAACTTAGAATATAATTCTAAATAATTTATACAAATAGAGATTTTACATTTTGTAAGATGGAAATCACATTTTCACTATTTGGTTAGGGATACCAATTCTTTGCAATCTTGGTAGAAGATGAAAAATCGAAATTCCATAGTTAAGCATCCGTAATATTATATGTATATGTAACATTTAAGTAGAAGATATCAACGAATAAATAGAGTCTTGTGATCTCTGACTTGCAACACGGTTATCATATTACGGGTGCACATGTGGTATGATAACGTTAGATTAATTCTACTATGCCCCCTTTTGGGGTGTAACAACAAGCTCATGAGGATTTTGCTGAAATCATAACATACATGATGTTTATGTTATGTTAGCATAAACTAAAAAAGGGGTTTTAGGGTTTTACCTAAAATGGATGAAAGAAAATTTGTGAAAATCACTAAGAGGGGGGCCGGGGGAGGGATGGGGGGTTGGGTATGGGTTAGGAAGGAGCTCATGGTTTTAGGGGAGAAGAGAGAAAAGTTGTGGAGAAAATTTGTACGAAATTTCGTATGGTTTAAGAAGTCTGTGTAAGAAATGAAGGAGGGAGAGGGTATTTATAAGGTTTTCATGTGGAATTTTGGAGTTAATTAAATGAATGAAAAATAAAAAGAAAAAGAAATAGGGTATAGAGAGAGCTTATGGCTGGCCATGGAAGAGAGAGGAGAAAATGTGTTTAAAAATTAATTTTAGTAAAGAAAAATAAGTAAGTGTAAGAGAAGTTTAGTAAAAAATAATATTAAAAAAGTAAATGTAAGAAACATGTATATAGGTTATAAGAAGTAGGTAGTAAGAAAAAGTAAAGATAAATGAATAGTAAATTAGTAATTAAATAGTAGACAAGACAAATAAATTATTGGTAGGAACAAAAATACGCGTAAATAAGCTATATCTGACGTTTTTAGGAGTCGTAAAAATTGTATATGATACTTTTATGATTCCTTAATACATTACGGGTCTAAATTGATTTTCAAATATTTTTATTATTTCTCGTGCTTGGAACTTGATTTCGAAAACTGATCCTGTCGGATTCAAAACGAGCGAATTTTTTGTGAATATGATATTTTTAAGTTATATGACATTTTTTTGGGTTATAATCTAAGGTTAACTCATTTTTATTGTTTTAGGATTGCTAGTGCGGTCTTGTGAAGTCTAAATCCTCTAGATCTTAACGTTGATCTAGGGTGGCTTTAGGGATCTAGTTTCAATTCCGACTTTTACTTGTAAGATTATAAAATCTAAGGGTTTATGTTTATATTGTATATTTGGTTCATATTTTAAATTTACTATTTTTATGGTTTATATAATATTATACAATTCTTAGGATTAACTAATCAGGTTTATGACTTTGAAGATTAAAAGTTGACTTAGTTTGATTTTTAGTATTAATTTTATATTTTTTTATTCTAAAATTCACCAAAGGGTCTAAGATTTTATAATTTTTTCATTAGTTATTATTTAGACATACTGTCTCGATTTACATGTTAGCGGTCATATAGATGAATTGTTCAGCGTAGAGATTTTGAGTCGAACGGTTGTTGGATTTTTATTTTGTTTTTAAATGTGCTCTTTTTCTTAAGGTTACGAAATTTCGTATTTGATCTTGTTTAGGTTTTAAGAGTTCAATTTTAACTTGCATCGATTTTAGGATTTCGTTTTTGGTATTTAGCTCTAGGATTATTTTCTGAGAGCTTCAAAAAATTCAAGGGTTTACAACCTACTCCCCTTAAATAAAGTTTTGTTCTCAAAACTTGTTACGCATACATGGTTTGTTGAACCAGTAAGAACACTTGCATCGTATCTGGTTAGCGTTCTTTTTTTTGTGAGATTCATTATGCTTTCATTTGCTCAATATTGAGTTTATCTCTTTTAGTGTTATGATTATATTGTTTCGTTCCTTTATCTCATTTTTTGATGTTATTTTCATATTCATGAAAAGGTATTATGATTTATTGTTGTTTTAGTATCACTTCTTTCATGAAAAGTTAATATTCATCCTTTATTTCTTAATTTGATAATTTTGAGAATTTTCAATATTTCATTAACTCTATATGACTTATATTCCAAGCCATATAGCATATACAAATCAATAAGATTTGGTTTAGCGATTTCAACCTTCATTTGCTCGACTTTTGGAGAAAACTCAAACTTAACCAAAATAACCAACAACTAACAAGTCGACTTGACTCCTCTCTACCTCAAGATGACACATTATGACACAACACTACGTGACATGATGGCTTAATAAAAAAAGGTTCTAATTCACTTTCCCATTCTTATATAAGTATATATAACGTTGTGCATATAAAATATGCAGTTTTCATATTCTTTGAATTATTAAAGGTATCAATGTTCTATTTTTTATTGATGTAGTCATCTTGATAAGGTTGAAATCAAGATATCTCATATGTTATTGATTGCAAAAAACGATGGGAAATTGTATTTTCAACTTATGTTATTAACAGTTCTATCGTTTAGACAATAATTTAAATATTCATATTTTTTTATTGTTTTCAAATTAAGTGTTATGGTATCAATAAGGTGGATAGGGTTTGATTTGGTTTCCATAGTTAACTCATACTAAATTTTAGATGTTCTTATATGTATCCATTCTATGCTAGGTTACAACGGTTATTTGTTCTACTGGCGTTATTAACAAACAAGCCATTCTCTTAGTTTTATAGGTGTGAAAGGATATTTGAACATCTAAATGTATGAGGCTAACCTAACACGGAATCGCATCCACAGCTATCATCCTCTTCTATAGCAGTAAGTTATATTTCCTCGTCACTGACTTCATAAACCCATTGTTCTTGTAGGTTGTATACATGTACTCCTTGTAGAGATGTTATTGAGCCATTCTCATTCTCATTCCTATTGTTGTTTTTATTCTTGTTAGAACTCTTTCCATTTTTAGTTGAGTATAATGACTCATTGCGCGAGTTTTTCCTTCCGAGGCACTTATTAGCAAGATGTCCTTTCTCTGTGCAAATATAGCAGACGGTGGTAGCTTCTTAGGACAGTCCCAAATTTTGTGTCTAGGGTTTTTGTAGAGGTAACACTTAAATTGTAGACTTGGGCATTGCTTAGGGTAGTGCTTTCCTTTACACTTCCAGCATTGAATATCTATCATTGTTGCGCCCTTCCTTTCACTAGAACCATTAGTGGGACTGAGTACTTTACACTTAGTACTTGAACTTGTTCTATCAAAAGGTCTCTTCTTGAGCACTATAATCTACTTTTCCACTGCCTTACGCTTTTTTTTCCAGCATTTTCCATTATTCTAGCTCTTTTTACTAGCTCCTTAAAATTTCTAATATCAAATTCCTCCAAGCTGACTCGAAGGTCCTCATTCAAACCATTCAGAAATACTTGTCTCTTGAGTTCCTCACTATGCTTATATGACTTGGGGCATATTACAACAACCTACTAAACTTAGTTTCATAATGTTCAAGGCTACGACCTCCTTATGAGATGTGGAGAAAATCCACACAATATTGAACTCTTAAACTTCTAGGGAAGAAATTCTCCATAAATTCATATCTAAATGCCTCCCATTTGATAGGTGGTAGCAGTTCTCTACTCTTGGATTCCCACCATACTCTAGCATTGAATGTTAACACATATGTGCCGTATGCGAGCATAAGGTGGTGTGGTACTTCAAAAGCATGAAACTTGAAAGGACCAATCGCTTTGTGCTAACTAGTCTTTAGCCTCGACAAGTTTTCCAAAAGCTCCATCAAAGTATCAATTGCACATTATAAAGTCAGGTAAGATACTTTGATAGGGTATAGGTGATAATGGTATAGCTGGTGCTGATGAAATAGGTGATGTTAGTACTTCTGATGCCACTTCTTGTGCGTGTATAGCCGGTACAGGTGTTGATACAGTACGAGCTTGTTGATGTAATTTCTCATCAAGCTAGCGAGTTCCCCAATAGCAGCTGAAACTTTTCCTTGTTGGTTTGGTTGTTGCAGTATTTCTTGGTTTTTAGGTTCCATAAGGGGTGTTATAGGTTTGCATCATGTACGGTTGCGTCTTCTACACGGCCTATGGTTTTATTAATTTCATGTGAGACTTTAGATTTTTATTAAATCCCAAGCATTTGAGAAAATTTAAAGAATGGAAATTATGATAAAAGCATCAAATAAGGAAACATATAAAAGAAGCATTGAAACTTGTCGAAATTGTAACGATGAAAAAAGAAATTCATTTCATTAAGGCAAATACATGATGATAGACAGAATGTTTGTTAAATCTTCCATTACAAAAGTTCAAAGAAATGATGCAAAAGCATGATTACAATTTTATCCTAATTACATCGAATCATTAACTAGACAGTCCAATGAAGCATCATTTAAATATTCTTAAGGCGTCCTTAACTTCTTAACAAAAGGGCTAGCCATAACAATAATTACTAATACTTTGTAAGGGCCCTACTTTTTCATCCTTGTTTCGAGTGACTCTTCCTGGTAGAGAGGTATTTCTTTGTCGAGTTGATTTTGCTGATCCTTAACTTCATTATCAACATCTTTTGTTAACCATTCTCTTTCCAAATTGTGAGGTATGGATGTGGCGGTTTCCAATAGCTTTCCCTTTTCATTAACTTTCTTTAGAGGGTAATCGTCTCTAGATTGGTGTACTGATCCGACAATCAATTTTTGCTTTTTAGCGCATTATTAGCAAAGTGCCCCAATTGTTTGCAAACGTAGGTAACAGTGGTCTTCTTCTTTAGACAGTCGGAAATCTTGTGTCATGATGTCCACAGAAGGAGCATTTGTGCTGTAGTTGCGGGCATTGTCTTGGATAGTGTGCTCCTGTGCATTTCCAGCATTAGATCTCATACTTTGTGGGAGTCTTCTTCTTGATGGAAGAGTTGAGCGGCTTTAGTCTCTTGGCTTTGTAATTTGAACTAGCCATGGCAAAGGGAGTTTGAGCTTTTTGTGTTGGCTATAGTTGGGCTTCCATAACTTGAATAGATGTGAGTAAAGTAGGTGTTAGTTGTATAAACACCTCTGGCACATCCTTTGGGCATCTTATAGCGGCTAGAACCTCTTGAGTTCGATCTTTCTGGTGGGGGGGTGATCCTTGTTCTTTCATTCCTTGGGAGGGATGATTGATCGTTGCATGATTTCTTTGAGTGGCCTCCTGGAAACAAAGCTATGGGGTTGTATAAGACATCTTTTCATCTTAATCATATTATATGCATATGTTACTTAAGGTCATGGTGTTTGAGAAGAAGAGTGCAGCAAAACTCTTTATTAGTCGTTTTCATCTTGTTTCTTAGAAAGGTTGGCGAAGGCATGTGAATGATATTATTCACCTAGTGGTTTCATGGATAGAAAGGTTGGTACACTGTTTTCTTTCTAATTAGTTAGGGAGAATAGTCAAGTACGGTCACTATTCATTAAATCTTATGAGTGTTAAGATAGTTTTAATCTATCCATCTAACATCTTAAATTCTTGTTTCCTTCATTTTTCCTCCCACTTGTCTACTTAAGGTTATTTTCCATTTTGTATTACTTTCTTCCAAGTTTGGGGTTGACATTCCAAGGTAAACTTTTCTACATAGCATTTTCATCCATTGTTCATAACCTCTTAAATATTGTTCATAGCCTCTTAAAGAGCCTGTAAGTCTCGTATAAATATTCTCCACCTTTTCCAAAAATATCCAAGGCAGTATTCCATTCTTTAAACATTAGGAGTCAAATCTTATGGGCATGGAAGTTAAGGTTGGCACTCATGCTAACTTAAAGGTCACCTAATATCCTCTTTTTTACTTCTAAGGTCAATTTCCATCATTCTAACCTTCTAGTATCTTTTTACCTAATTCCTAAAACCTTACTGCTTTGGTACCAACTTAAACTGTCATGCCCCAAGGGATACGCTCAATTTAACAATCCGTCATACATAATATTAAAGCCTATGAATGATTATCTTAGTTATACAAAGGCTTCCATATTATACATAAGGCGTATGACACAATAAGGGAACGCATTGGAGCAGTACAATTTACTTTGATAATAATTAAGTAGCAAAGTAAGAGTATACTTAGCATTAGATATAAATAAGATTAATTACAATTCCTAGGGGCATACTCTCACTAATGTCATCGAATGGATTAAAAAAAACATACATATACATTTCCTGGAAATCTCCAAAAGAGTAACATATTATATATTGCTCATAAAGAAATTATCAAAATGAAACTTTATTCTAAGCTCCAAACTCTTCTATGTGGGCTCAATAATCCACCGATGATTTCCTTAATAACCCGTTCCTTGCATGAAGTCTTAAGTATACCTATTTCAATCAAAGATCTATAGGGGTGTAAGCTACAACATGTTTAATGAGACACTTCTCATCATTCACACCCACAATCATAAACAAACAAGTTTGTTATTCAAGTATATGTTATGCAACAACCATATGAAATATGTAAGGTCATCGGGAAATCGTACGTATGATGGATTTACCCCTACATGACAAAGGTTAGGGAATTCAGATTGAGGCTTTGCTTCCTCTACTGCTAGTCCCCAAGCTCCTTCTCAAAGTGTTCTGTCAACATAGCTCCTTCTTAAGGATGCATTACCCAAGCACCTGTAATTCCCTTAGGAAGGAACAAATCTATGCCCGCGGTAAGATTTATAGGTCTTACAGCTTCACGTGTAGGAGTAGCAACCTTCCGAATGTGACTCAACGATATGCAATGCGTGATTATTTCTTGTCCTTAAGCCAAACCTTGTTAAGGTTCTTTAGGGGGCAATAAAACAATTTAACACTCATAAACAACCATACATATAAGTAATCAAGCAATTAAAAAACAATTTAAGATTTCGATATGCTTAACATTCTTTTGATCGCATAAACATAGGATCACATACATAACCTATGAATTCCTCACACATACTGATTTTTATCTTTTCTTAGCATACTAGTGCAATCATTTCTACAAACACAAACAAGATAATGAAATTAGGAGAAGAACTCACTTGTTCATGGGAACAATTCCTAGTCGTAATAATCTTCCGGAAGCAGTTCGTCAAGTCCTTCGCCACCTAATACTTGGAATGAGTATTTCAAAGAGGTTCCACGTAAATCTCTAACTTTATTTTATCTATTCACGTCATCTTTCCTGGTTGTGGAAATTTCAACTTAAAACAACCATAACTTACTTATTTTAACTCGGAATTTCGCATATTAGTAGTCATTTTCTATCTACTCAAAAAGATCTATCTATTTCTAAGGTTATTTTTAATTTTTGAGGTCATTTAGGGATCGGACTAGATTAGTACATATTGCATCTTTTATGTTCCAGCCCTTGTTTTTCTTATTTTTCAAATTTTTACTCCACTTAAACATTTTATAGTAAGCATAAATCTTACTACCTTAAAAAAAATTTAATATTAACATTAAATCATATTATATGTATGATCCTAGTATTGTTTTTCAACAATAAAAATTTTATAGTAAATCTTTTGTAGAAAGTAGTAACGTTGAGTTTTTATGAAAAACCATCATTTGACTTATGATTAAATTCATTATTTTGTAAACATGTGACTTAACAAAAAAAAAATCATAATTCAATATATATATTTTGAAATCTCAAAAATCTTATATTTTCTCAAAAGATTTTATTTAACAATTTATTTTATAGGTCATGGTTTTACTAATTTGTGATATAAAACTCTAACAGCGCATTCACTTCACTGAAATGGAATAAGGGGGAATGGAATTCCAATTCAAATGGAATGTAATAAAGTTGGAATAGCTATTTCAATGTTTACTTAGTGTAAAAAGTAAAATTAGCAATCATGAGAGTAAAAAGTAAAATATCTATAATACCCTTTATATTTATTACAAAAAGAGAATAATTGTATATGTGTTATTTTCATGACGAAGGTATTTATGATAATGTTGAAAAATAAACTATTGAATGACAATTCTTGGGCCAGAGACATGAATTGCTATTCATCATTTTACGTCATAGTAATTCATTATGAATTACTATAAATTTCAAATGAATACTATAATATTAGTTTTATGTCGAATGAGA
Source organism: Combretum micranthum (assembly GCA_024138025.1). Lineage (NCBI taxonomy): Eukaryota > Viridiplantae > Streptophyta > Magnoliopsida > Myrtales > Combretaceae > Combretum > Combretum micranthum. The sequence continues at coordinate 344,947 of JAMXBD010000172.1, read as the reverse complement.
AAAGAATGAATAACCATTCATGTCAAGTGAACGGACCGTAAGTATTTTTCCCCTTTAAATTTTTCTAAGTTTAGTTTTTAAATAAAATTTTGAATTCTTAGAATGTGAAACTTAATTAAAGAAAATCATGATTTTTATTTATTTTGAGTCCATAAATATTCCATTTTCATATTAAACTTTTTTTAACTAATTATTTTCTAAAGCATAAATCTTATGTGGTTGTGAAGAAAAATCATTCTAAATCATATCATCTTTAAAATGTTTTAAGTTTTAGCATATGAGAAAAAATTAAGTCAATGGCTTGTTCAAAATTTTTATTCCCATAATAGCTATTTTTCAATTCATAATTTTTAAACACACGGACCTTTGGGGAGTTGTTGGAAGAAAACTATAATTTTTAGTTTGTTACAAGTAGGTGCCTAATTATTATAACTATGATTTTTATATTTTCCTAACTTTATGAAAATGAATTTACTTCTTAAAACTTGATTCCTTAAGTTGTATATTAATTTTAATTCTATGTGGATTTTAACTAGTGAGTTGATTTTCAAGTTTATTTAAAAAAAAAAAATTGTTTTATTCATAGTTGTTGGCATACGTCTTACAAATAAGTATTTAAGAACAACTTGCATAACAAAAGATTATCAACATTAGAAATTTATGATAAATTTATTTTAATATTTTGAAAAGAGTGTAGTTGAACAATTATCTTAAGTTTTAATGAAAATTCTTTCTAGATGTTGAAAATCATTTTTCTTGAGGGTTTAGCCCAATTTTTATATAAAGGAAAATAATTCATATTATTATTTTGTAAATTTTATTAAGACAACAGCATCATGATATGGCCAGGCATGAACATGAACTTAGTAGTTATATTATGAGATAAATTATAAACTCTTGTAGAAAATAAAAGAATAGAAAATCAAATGAGCAAAAATAGGAACAAAAATATAAAAGTCTTAGCTTGTTATCGAGACTTTCTGAACTTAGAAATGGACAAGTTCCATGAAAATAAGAAAAGGAAAATAAAAAAAAATCATGGAAGTTTTAGATTTATTTCAAGGCCTTCTAGGACTTTGTTGGTCCCAAATAATAATTAAGATGAGGGGTTGAATTGATTATGTTAAAAAAATTTGCCTTTAAAAAATTCTTTATGTTTTAAACACGAGAACAATACATCAATTAAACAAATTAACAATAAAAAATTGCTAAAAAATAAAATATGAGGGAAAAAAAGATCAGACAGCTGTTTATAGTGGTTCCGCCTTATGCGTTAGTTCACTCTTCTAGCTTCGAGCCGGAGACCCCGTATCTTACGGGTTTTGTTCCACTATATCCAATAAGTTCAAATTACAAGCTTGCGTAATTCTCTTTGCTCTATTTTTACAGCTATCCTCTAGCTACAACCGATCTACAAAGTCTAAACTTGTAACTTAACTATCAAAAGAGAAGGTAACTACAAATTCCTTCTATACAAAATAAGATATATAAATCAAAGAGCTAACAGAATGAAAGCTAAGAGATCAGCTCGTTATATAAGATGTTTATGAAAAATCTCGATGAAATGAAACTTCTGGATTTTGTTTTGTTTGATTTTATATCTTTTTGTAAAGGAGAGCACTTTTTTGTTTGTTGTGTGTAGATGATATATTTGATACCGGTACTTTTCTTTGTCTTCCTCATTATACTACTCTTTGTCTAACATTTAGAAGATATATATCAAATCCCAACAAATCATGGTATAGATAATCCGTTATGCTTTATCTTGATTTGAATTTGAAGACTATCCTTTCCTTCCAATGGTTAGTTGATAATAATATCCAGCTTCTGTTTGTCTTCGTGAATCAAATTCTGAACATGATATGATCATAACAGTTTGATAAGCTTAGCTTGATCTTCATAAATTTTCAAATCTGATTGCATATCTTTCATTAAGTCAAATTAGTTGTGGATAAGCTTGGAAAATAACTAACCACATATATTTCTCTTTCAACGTGATTTGCTTCAAATATCCAACTAATTTCTTATCTTTATCTTTCAACGTGATCTGATCTTCTTCATATATCTCTTATTGATATTTCTTCATTGAACGTGATCTCATTTTCTATCAACATAACATTTATCCTTCTTCTTTTTATTTTCGTAAAAAGTCCATATAATATGAAAGATTCTTGTCTTGGTCGTGATACTTATAGACATGAATAAGCATCTTGTCTTGAACTGAATAAACAATTGATTTTGGATCTTAAAACAAATTGTAGAGAGAGAAACAAAAAATCAATATAAATCCCCTTGGATATAATCCTTCTTTAGTGGAATCAAATAAGTATATTACCTAAATATACTTATTATCTCGGAGCTAGGTCTTAAAAAAATCTTTATATTTTTCTGAAAAAAGTAGATATTCTTATTTGAGAAGATGAACAGTAACTTCTGGTTAAAAAAACTTGTTCTTCAAAAGTTCCAGTGAAGATTCTGGAAAAAAGTTCTGGTTTCTGGAAAAATACTTCATCCTTAATTTAATCTTCTGAGAACATTCTGTATACTCTCTATTCCTTGAAAAAATCTTTGATAAAGTTGTTGCTTCTCTCAACTCTTATGTATTCTTTCTTTATGATAAGTAAAGCATGTAAATCATCGATATACAACATCATTTACCCATTTATCTTGAACCCATCATGGTTCTCTAAAGTTCTGTGAAATGTTCTGTCTAACACACACACACACACACATATAAATTCTGCACACTAAATAACATCATTAGTTTCTTGATTATTTTGTTATCATCAAAATTTTGGTTAATAGAGAATCAACGGACTTAGAGATGGACAAGTCCTAAAAAGAAATAAGAATAGCAAGAAATAATTTTGGGAGTCTTAGGCTTTATAAAGGCTCTCGAGACATGAATATCTCTAGTCTCATGAATAAAGAAAAGCAAATAAATAAGAAAATCATGAAAGTCTTAGATTAATTTTCAAAGCTTTTTGGGATTTAGATTATGGACAAGTCTCCTTTGTTTTGACATGATTTAGGACAAGTGTAAGACTAGAGATTGACTGGTCTTATTTATTAACATGAAATAGATAACGAAAACACGGAACAAAACATTAAATAAAAGTTAGATTAGTGAGCTTTAGGCTCTAAAACATATATATATATATATATATATATATACTTATACATAATAACATATAGAGGGTTATATTACAATCAAGAACATAACATGGCATAATTTCAATATGGAGTTAACAAGACACGAACAAGATGTTGTTTCTATGATTTTAGTCCCTAGCACAAACTCATGGGGATTTTGTTGAAATCATAACATACATGGTGTTCATGTTATGTTAGCAAAAACTAAAAGGGGGATTTTAGTGTTTTGCCTAAAATAGATGAAGATGATGAAAGAAAATTTGTGAAAATCACAAAGAGAAGCGGGAAGGGAGGGAGGGAGGGAAAGGAGCTCACGGTTTTAGGGGAAGAAGAGAAAAGTTGTGAAGAAAATTTGCAAGAGTTTTGGTATAGTTTAAAAAGTGTGTGTAAGAAAGGAATGAGTGATGGAGTATTTATAAACTTTTGAGTTGGAATTTTGGAGTTAATTAAACAAATGAAAAAGAAAAGGAAATAAGATGTAGAGAGAGAGCTTGTGGTAGGCCATGGAAGAGAGAGAGGAGAAAATGTGTTTAAAAATTAATTTTAGTAAGGAAAAGCAAGTAACATGTAAGAGAAGTTTAGTAAAAAGTAATATTGAAAAATAAATGTAAGAAATAGGTATATATGTTGTAAGAAGTAGATGGTAAGAAAAAGTATAAATAAATGAATAGTAGTAAACAATAATTGAATAGTAGACAAGACAAATAAATTACCGGTAGTAATAAAATATGCACAAATAAGCTATATCTGATATTTTTATGAGCTATAAAAATTTAATCTAATATTTTATGATTCCTTACCACATTACGAGTCTATATTGATTTTCAGAATATTTTATTATTTTGCATGCTGGGATCTTGATTTCGAAAAACGATCCGTTCGGGTTCAAAACGATTTTTGGCGAAGATGATTTTTTTATATTATATGACATTTTTCCGGATTATAATCTAGGGTTAACTCATTTTTATTATTTTAAGGATTCTAGTACGGTCTTTCGGATCTAAATCCTCTAGATCTTAACGTTGATCTAGGGTGGCTTTAAGGATCTAGTTTCAATTTCGGCTTCTACTCGTAAGATTATAAAATCTAGGGGTTTATGTTTGTATTTTATTTTTGGTTCATATTTTAAGTTTACTCTATTTTTATGATTTATTTAATATTGTACAGTTGTTGGGATTCACTAATCGGGTCTGTGACTTTGAAGGTTAAACGTTAACTTGGTTTGACTTTTGATATTGATTTTAAATTTTTTTATTCTAAAATTCACCAAAAGGTCTAAGGTTTTATAGTTTTTTCATTAGTTATTATTTTGAAATACTATCTCGATTTACGTGTTAGACATAAGATAGATGACTTGTTAAGCATAAGGATTTTGAGTGGAATAAGATAGATGAATTGTTAAGCATAAGGATTTTAAGTGGAACGATTGTTGGATTTTTATTTTTGTTATTTGATGGTGCTCTTTTACTTAAGATTATGAAATTTCATATTTGATCTTGTTTAGGGTTTCTAGAGTTCGATTATAACTTGAGTCAGTTTTAAGGTTTTGTTTTCGATATTTAGGCCTAGGATTATTTTTCAAGAGTTCCGAAAAATTCAAGGGCTTACAACCTACCTCCCTTAAATAAAGTTTTGTCCTCAAAACTTATTGCGCGGACATGGTTTGTTGAACCAGTAAGAACACTTGCGTCATATTTGGTTAGCATTCTTTTTGTGTGAGATTCATCATGCTTTCATTTGTTCAATATTGAGTTGATCTCTTTTAGGTGTTATGATTACATTGTTTTGTTCCTTTATCCCATTTATTAGATATTTCTTGTTATTTTCATTTTCATGAAAAGCTATTGTAATTTATAGTTGCTTTAGTATCACTTCTTTCATGAAAATTTATTATTCATCATTTATTTCTTAATTTAATAATTTTGAGAATTTTACATATTTCATTAACTCTATGTGACTGATATTACAAGCCATATAGCATATATGAATCAATAATATTTGGTTTAGCTATTTCAACCTTCACTTACTCGACTTTTGGAGAAGACTCAGACTTAACCAAGATAACCAACAACGACAACTCGACTTGACTTCTCTCTGTTTTAAGACGACACATTACAACACAACACTCATGTGACACAATGACTCAACAAAAGAAGGTTATAGATTCACTTTCCCATTCTTAATTGGGCCCATTCAACAAGGTTATGTTGATGCCTTTCCTACCTTGGGGGTGTGGGGTTTATAGATCCGAAAAACAAATTTTTGTAGCTGAATTTATAATTTTTTTAAATCTCTAAAACACTAATGGGTTCCATGCGATTAATTAATGGATAAGGGTAATTGATTATACCTTTTTGGATCTAAATCTCGTCGGATCTAAAGGTGCTATAATTACGCAAGCTCCCTCTACAGTATCCACATGAATGAAGGCTCCAAAAGGATTTTGCGTGTACCAGCACTTTGAAACGTTTCTAACTCACATGGGAATTTTTCGCAAAAGACTTTTGTTTTTTTCCTTTTGGATAGTGTAGATTTTCTCTACGGTTCTAATGTAACGGTGAGTGTTTTTAACCCTTGTCAAGAGCTATATCGTCTTATTTATATTGATAGTAATATTCTCATGAAAATAGGATATTAGCATTAATTTGGATCCTTAATCCAATTAAGGTTTTCTAATAACATACACATGCCCTTTTTAATCATCATATTCAAATAGAAACAATTATTATTATTTTTTATTCTTAACAAATTAAGATTAATAAATAATTAAATAATTCCTGCTTGGCTTATATAGATTAAACTTATGATCCATTTGATTCATCCTTTGTGTGTGACCCTGTAGATTTACTTAATGTTGGTAGTAGGCCCAAAAACCCCTTTCTACACTACAAGACATAAGTAGCCTCTAACAAGATGTTATATTTACCCAAATTAAGTGAAGAACTAAAGATCAATGATCCGAGTTTACTGAGTAAATAGTTAATTATTTAGTCCTTTTGTCACACGATATTTAATGATTAAACATGAGGCTGGATCATATTTCTCATATATCATTTAATCATAAATTTTCTTAATTCTAGAGTTTGACTAAATAAACCAAATGTTATTGAAAACTCCTTATCAATTCATTTGGGTACGACCATGTAATTTTTTTCAATCTTACTCTTCTAGAGGGCTCAAAAGATATCTCTCTTAAATTAGTGAGATGAGCAAATCCCTTCACAAACACTCATATCCCTCAACACATTTTGTTCTCATGTCCAGTCTCAGCCTTGCGGTCATTCGATTAAAGACAATGACAAACTGAGTCAAAACATGGAGATTACTGTGTAGGCATCCATAGTGTCATCACGTCAACAAACTAAAATAACCACGTCGAGAATAAAAGTATTCATAACAAAGATCCATATGATACTCTCATGGTAGGTTAATCCAATACAATTTACTCCTATATGTATTTATGTGCCAACTTGATATATTATATCCACGATCAGTAAAACGTGATCATTGATCAGCCCATATATTAGTCTTAATTCATTATTCTTCCATTTAATAAGCGACTAATGATTATTTATAATAGCATTCTTATCACTTTATAGTTTTACTATTGCAGTCACATACTTTAATGATATAAGGAATAATGAACTATTCAAGGAAACCTTTTATCATGTTAAAAAACTAATAATAACAACATGATAAATCAAATGGTTTATCAAATAAAGACAAAGTACAAATGACATTAAAACCTAATGGCCTAAGGCACATCACTAGTAGGGGGTTTTGTGATGCTCCTTATTGATGGTGCGTTAGGGAAGATACTCTACAAATATTTCTCAATCCATTGGATTAGAATTCGATAGGCTAACAACTACAAACCTGGATAGTCAGTCAACTTCTACATTGCTTACTAAAGGGATTTTGTGGATGCTCCAATTATTGAAGTTCAAAGTTAAGGATCGAACAATCTCTAGATACTTAAACCATGGTGTCCCCTTTTGTTTCATGCTCACCTTTGAACTATTGGATGACCAAGTGCTAGTCGAAAAAGACCTTCAAGTTATCCACTCCGACTTAAGTAGCAAGTTTGAGGCTTGCAATTAGTGCTTCACATTTTACCTCATTGTTGTTGGCTTTGAAACCAATTTTAAGGGTAAAGCAAATCTTCACATTATATAGGCCTTACAAAATTAAGCTAACTCCTCACCCTTGATTAAAAGACCTATCTATGTGAAGGGTAATGTATTTAGAAACAAAGTCGGTCAAGACTTGAGCTTTGATGGCATTTCGGGCCTTGAACTGTACCCCACACACACTAAGTTCTAGTGTATACTTCAACATTCATCCTAAAGTGTTGGGTTTATGGAGGGTATTGCAGTGTGGCTGATCGATAAGAATAGTGACCTAATGAGCTTCGAAGTATGGCCTAACTCGTTTGGCTAAAATGACTACAACTAGGGAAAACTTCTCTACTTTGGAGTTTGGAGTACCTTTCCTCTAGACCTTGAAGGATATGGATAGTGTAGTATATTGACTTATGTTCTCAGCCTTTCGTCTGGACAAGGACAAAGGATATGCCTCCACTGCTTACTGTCAAGTAGAGGAATAGCTTTTTCTCCTAGTATAGGCTTAGTTAGGAATGGTGAGTGGCTTTTTTAAACTTGTGAAGGCTATCTCATACTCATCAATTCATTAGAACTTGGTAAGGGTTTTTCAAAATTTAAAAAAACGTGGTACATCAGTCAGTGCTCTTGGACACAAACCTATCCAGATGATCACTTTGCTCGTGAGTCTTTAAACGTCCTTGACAAACTTAGAGGATTGCATGTCTAACACGGCTTTGATTTTTTCAAGGTTCACTTCGATTCCTCACTGCGCAACCATGCATCCTAGAAATTTCCTAGATGATGCCCCAAATATGCACTTTTGAGGGTTGAGCTTCATTCAATATATCCTTAGATGATTGTGCATACTTCTAGATTTTCAAGATGATCTTTGTGTTGTTTGCTTTTTGCAATCATGTCATTGACGTAAACTTCCATGTTTTGTCTGATGTGTTCTTTAAACACTATGGTTACAAAGTCTTTGGTATGTGGCTCTAGTGTTTTTGAAGTAGAATGACATCTCTTTATAGCAATAGGTACCGAAGCCGGTTATGAAGGATTTGTGCATCTAGTCCTTTAATTCCATCATGATCTAGTTGTAGCCAGAGAAGGCATCCATGAAACTAAATAAGGGGTGTCTAGACGTATAATTGACCAACTAGTGTATTCTTGGCAGGGTGAAGTAGTCTTTAGGGTAAGCTTTATTGAAATCGGTATAATCAATACACATTCACTAATTCCCATTGGCCATTTTTACCATAACTATGCTGGTGAGCTAAGTCGGTTATTTTTCTTCCTGAATGAAACTAGCTTTAAGTAGTTTTCAGACTTGTTCTTCTAGGGTAGCTTGATGAGTGGCAGTAAAGTGCTAGCACTTCTATTGCATCGACGTGACCTTTGAATCGATGTTAAGCTTATGAATGATCATCTGCGGGAAAATCCTGAGCATGTTGGCGGGGGACCAAGCATATACTTCATTATTGCTCTTGATGAAGTTAACTATCTTGGTTTTGAGCTTAGGGGCAATAGAGAACCTATCCTTGTGACTCAAGTAAGGTTCTCAATTAGTTAGACTTCTTTAGTCGATTCGGTCGGCTCTCCATTCTGCTTGGCAGAGTTTTCCTCTTATGATTTGATTGCTCGAGGGAGAAGTCTATCTTACACACTTCATCCTTTATGAGGGCTTTGGCATACAGCTTTTGTGATAGTTACTAATTTCCCTTACATATGCTAATCCCAGTCAAAGTAGGGAACTTAGCCTTCAAGTGAATAAAAGGGACCATTTAGAAGAGAAAGAGATAAGGTCAACCTAGAATCATATTATAGGGTGACCAATAGTTAACTATTAGGAATCTACATCATTATAAGCTTAGTCTTCTTGCCATTGAGTCTCATTGGGAGGATGACAATTCCTTTAACTTTAACTAGTTGATTGTGGAAGCTAAATATCCCTTGCTTATAAGGCTTCAATTTCTTTTGGATGCTATCATTGCGAAGTTAGTCGAAAGCATCGAACTATGATCTATACTGCCTCTTGTGTCAGTTAGGACCTTCATCATGTCGAAACTAGACGTCCAGGCTTTTTTTTATTATTCTAATGCATCTTGGTGCGGGACTTTTACATTTTCAAGCTTAGCATCGGTGAACTTAACAGCTATATTGAGCTTTTCCCTCTTGACCAGGAGCATGACTTCTTTTCCTTTGTTTCTTGGAGCGACTTATGAGGACGATTGGGTAGAGTCCACCGATAATGGTGTTTACTGTCCCTCTAGCAGCATCATTAAAGCATTAGTTCATATGATCGACCGTTTCCCTAGGGTAGTCTGGTTGTCTTTTCTAGGTTGGCCCTTCAATGTTATTGCTCGGGTTAGCAATATACTATCTTAGGAATCCTTCTTAATGGCTTTTTAGAAGGCAACTTTCAACTGGAAACATTTGTTGGTGTTATGACCAATGTCTTAGTGGTAGTCACAGAACTTATTGAAATCCTTATCGAGGTTTCCATGCATTTTGGTAGGCTCGGGCAAGATGCTTGAGTTTCCAATTTCAAGGAATGCTTCTTTTTTAGATTTGTTGAGCGGGAGGAAATTGGATTAAAAAAATCTTCATTTCCTATAACCTTTCTTGTTTTGTCCAATTGATCCCTCTTTGTCTACTAGAGGTCTGAGAGGATCTTTCATGGACCCCTTATCTTTCTAATCCTTCTACCAATCTCTCTTGGATCTCTCAATTTTGTTTTAAGTGGTGATGAAATATTCACGTCGGGAATTGCTTTAAGGTTTTTAATTTGGTTTTGGAGAGGAAATCTTGGATTGTAGCTTAGACGGTTATGCCAAGGTCCAAGCCATCCACTTTGGTGATGGCTTAGTTGAACCAAGTGACATAGTCTCGAGGATTTATCCTTTTTCTTATTCACAAAGAAGAGGGATGATTTGTCCTTCTAAGGTGGCGCTAATCGTCAAGTGTTTTTAGATGTGCTCGTTAGCTCGTCGAAGGTCGCACCTGAGCCGATAGGTAGCTAGTGACTAGGAATGCAACCAGGACGGATTTAAGACGGATATACTAAAACTCGAACCCGAACCCAATACCCACTAGGATTCCCAAAACCCGTCCCAAACCTTATAGGATTTTTGTTCATAAATCCAAAACCCGATAGACAAACCCTATAGGATACCCGAAAACCTGATATAAAATGAGAATCATTACATAATAAAATATTTAAAAACGTCATTATAAATGTTCTTTTTTCTTTTTCTATTTCCGATCCGTTCCTACTTTATAAGCTAAGAAAAAAACTCTTATCATTACTCATGCAATCCTCTTTTAAAATCCCAATCATTTTCATGAGAGAAAATCATTAAATGAAACAGTGCGGCAACGGAAGTGAGAGGCTTGAATTTGACAAGAGTAAGCCAAGACCAAGACTGAAAGTGGAGACCATAGAGTATTAGTCTACTGTCCTAGGGTTTTTTTACTTTTTAAATGATTTAATAAAAAAAAAAATAGCTTTACAATTAATGGAGCACAGCTGGTTAATTTCAAAGATTGAGACTAAACATAATATATATATTTATATATTTAAACGGGTTCGGGTTTCCGAACAGGTTTTATACTTGTCCCAAAACCCATCCCAAAACCCTATAGGGTTTTATTATTGATCTCAAAACCCATCCCAAACCCTATAGTGTATTACCCTATAGGGTATTTATCGGGTTGGGCGGGCTGAGTACCCTATAAAATCCTGCCCGTTTATATCCCTACTGGTGATACTAGATATGGGCAGCATTCTCTAGTGTTCCTGGTAACTCCTTGCTAAAAATGGCATTGTTGAAGCTGAAGATCAACATTTGGTCTTTATACCACCTTAGGTGCTCTTCTAGGTCGGTGATTCCATCATATATCTTTAATGTGAGTAACTTCATGCCTTGGGGGAAGGGTTCTTTGATCATCAACTAAGTAAGAGGGGTTTTTATTGACGACTGCACTGCTTTAGGTGTGTGAGTGTTTTTCTTACTTTCCTTAATTTTAAACATTCTTTTGATTTCCTTTTTCATATCTTTAGGTGTCAGATCCTTGAAATGTCTACTGTGATAAACATGAAGGTCAACAAGGGAAGGATCATTAATGCAAGTTTTAGAAGTCACTGGTGCAAATGAGTGATTTTTGACCTTAAGAGATCCTTAGACATTATAATCTCAAAGGGTTGCCTGTGCTTGATAGCATTCTCGAGCTTAACAATGGCTACTTCAATATGGCTCATGTAGTGGCTATTGGGAAGTTGAAACAGGCCACTACAAGGAATTGCAGCGATTGAGTTTTGCTATTGCTAGCTTGGAATTCTAATTCCTTAAGGCGTTGCTCAACCTCTCTGTTATGGTTCATCATCTTAGTATTTTGCTCCATAATTTTTTGGAGTGTCTTTTCTTGGTTGCTCAAGCAACCTTAGTGTTGAGAATTGTCTAAAGTATGGAGGATTCTAGGATATGCATGTGAGTCCTTTCACGCCTATGAATTAGGCAATCTCATCGCTGACTTGGAATCATCCCTAAGATTTTGACCCTATTTTCTTACTCTTAGAATGAAGTAGTATGACTAAGTTAAAGTGCTCATGTTTTCAAGTCTAGTATTTTTAGAAGTTGAAATGATGGTAGGGAAACCTCTGCAAAGAGGCAAGCTTCTCATAGATGTTACCAAATGTCCCTAGTTCTAATTTGGTAGAGCTTGAATATAGAGTATCTAGACTAGACTCCTATGGATGATGCGCCTACAAAGTAGAACACAGTTAGTGGCACGTCGGGGTTAGGCCCGTTGTAGCTATCTTGATGCTTAAGTTAGCAAGCAATTTGTTCATGAGTATGAGAGATAGTATAAGCAACATTACCATTCTTGCAAAGGGGAGAAGGATACTTATATTTGCATGATTCCTAATGGTTAGGTGTGCCTTAAGGATCATAGACAAGTGGGTAGTTAATGATGATTACGGTAGAAATAGGTAGACCTACTAATCCATGCTCATACGTGCTACGCTTGATTGATAAGAGTATGTTGAGAGAGATTGGGTGAATATCAACCGAGTGCTGTTGGAGCCAATTGATACATCAAGCTAGGGTGAAAGGTATCCTAACGAGGATTTAAGTTGTTACTAATACGAACTGGACATTAACCTCTTGGGTTGGCCTATGAGGCTAATGGGCTAAAATTGGCCTAGGCGGTCTATGGTCCATATTAGATGATTAACAACTATCGTTTAGCATTAGTAAAAAAAAATTTGAATTACAAACTTAACCAAGATAGTGTTGGACCTTATTATTTGGTGCTTTCATTTTGCAAATGGTGGAAACAAGAAGCTCAACCATGGATTGGACATGGATACAGTCAAGAACATTTTATTGCACTTCAACAACAACAATATCCATATGAGCAATAATCAAAATCTATTTTACAAAATTTTTCAATGAGGATGGAGTAATTAGAGTTGCAGATGAATTAGCCTCAACAGTCCAATTCATAAATGGATAATAATCAAGAGTCATCATTTTCTAGATGCTTTGACAATCTTGTAAGGGGCATTAAACTTGAATTAATTGAGTTTTTAGGAAAATGAGTTAGAACATGGATTTATTAGGCTTATCAATTCTTCAATTTTTATAAAGTTGAAGAAAAAAAATGTATTATCATGTCATCATTTGCCATGGTTGGTGATGCTTCGGAATAGTTCAAATGGATGCATTTGAATAATCATCTGATCAATTGGTCTAAATTCTTGAAAGCTTTGAAGATTCATTTCAATCCTTTTTGCATATGATGGTCTTCAAGGGGATTTATTCAATTTGTGCTAAGAAAATAAATTAGGTAACTAGCCTTTTCGAATCTTTCTTGATTAGTTGCTATATTTTTAGCCTGAAACCTACATTGAGGAGGGAGCCACAAATCGTAAAGCTACAAAAGTTAGTACAGGGTATGGCTTTAGCTAAATTACATGAGGCAAAATGAAATAATAGATTTTCTTATAAAAGACCCTTGTGTCTTCTTCATCACCATTTACATCATCAAAATCTATTTAGATTAGGACTCCACTGGTTGGTTTCTATAGTTTCCAACTCTAATAATAATACATAGAATAATATTCAGTCTTCTAAGTCAACTTTACCTATTAAAAGACTAACACGAGAAGAAGTAAATATTAGAAGAGAAAGTGCCTTTGTTTTAATTGTGATGAGAGAGACAATAGAAATCATAAATGCAAGGTCAAGTTTCTTTATTGATTACAAGCAAAGAGAGCCATGATTGGTGGAAAAAATGATGTTATAGACAAATTTCATAAGAAACATGTTGATTTTGATATTGCTACAATCAGTTTTAATGCTTTGTCAGATACTAAATTGCTTAAAACTATTAGATTTTATATGTTTTTACCCAACTTTTTATTACACTAATGTGTATATATTTATATTTTTAATAGGTAAATTGTGCGAATTCATATAATATGCACATAAGTGATTATAGAGCAAGATTTATGCGTGCGTGCGTGTGTGATTTCTGGGAATTACAGAAGGAATTCCATGAATTAAGATTGCAAGCATCAAATTCAATGTTTATGCGAAGCAATGCCATTAAAAAAAAGACTTATTGACGTTTCAAATTTGCAATTTCACGTCCAAGGCCTAGAGAAATACAACATTCCCACATGTGAACATTAAAAGTCAAGTGCCATTATACCATTCAATTTCCATTGACAAAGATGCAAACACATGCCAACTAAAACAAAAAATTAAAAAAAATCTTTGAACTAATTAACAGTCACCAAACTAACACACAAAGACTTAAGCAACAAGTCTTGGGAGAAGAGAATTAAAATGCCTAAGAAGCTGCCTTTTAGCAGACTTGAGGGACAAGTATTGAAGGAGAAAAACAATATATAGAAAAACCGATCATTTATGAAGAAAATGAATGATAGACTCAGAGCTTATGGAACAAAGACACATAGAAGGACATTGAGACGGACAAAGTTGAAGGCACATCCACGGAGCCACACGACATTTCAAGAACATGTGCAAATTTATCGAGACAAAACGGTGCCACATTGACGAGGTCCCTAAGAGGCAACTTACATTGTGGAATCCAATTCTTTAATCCCTATTAAGTGATTTCTTATGCACCACATTAGAAACATTAGATGTTTAATGTTCTTGATATTAATAGATTATTATTTGCATTATTTCTATGTGTTGGTATATTTTTAATTCAATCATGTTCTAATTACTTTGTGTAGGGAAATTGATAAAACCTAATTGCTAATTTATTGTTGTCACTTTATCATAATATATTTCGATAATTGGATTATTTTTATTTGAATCTAGATACTATGATTTCTTGTTTAGGTTGATACCATGATTTCTCATTGAGGGCTCAAAACATAATATTATAGGATATCTTAATGAGCAAGAAGGGGATTTAGGATCCTTGAAGATTCATGTTTAATTGCGCTGGTAAAATTGGAAGATTTGCTACTCTTGATTGAGTTGAATTTGCCTACAGAACTTGATGTCGTGTTCTTATTAACTTTTTACTAAAGGAATTTAAGAAAAATTAATTAATGCACTAGGCAATCATAAATCAGAAGATTGGTTGTTGTAATTTTGAATCCATATTAATTTGATTAAAGAAATTTAGAAAATTAATTAGTTTGTTAAAAAGGCTTTAGAAATCAGAAGAGAAATAAATGTTTTAGCAAATTCACAAAAATAGCCAGTTAGCTAATTATAATTGTAACTTACTTAGCAAGACAATTAGTAACGTATAGAGGATGCAGTTTTTTGACATCTCATTTGATTGAATTGGAAAAGTTTTCTCCATGGTTGATTGATAATGCTTGTTAGTTTATTTAGTTTTAGTATAGTTTTATTTTAATATCAATTGCTTGGATTATATTAGAATTGATATCAGTCTAACACTTAGTTTAATCTTTGTAGGAGTGACAACCCCATTCACTCTATGTTACTTGATCGACAAGTACACTTACTGGAAATCTATTCATTGAAAAAATTTTAGATCATTTATCATAATTCAATTTCAATTTTGGTTGATTCTAGAAGTACTCATAACTTCCTACATTCTTGACTTGTAAAATATCTGCGTTTATCTATATTACTAGCTCTAAAATTTCAAGTTTTGACTGAAAATAAAGCCAAGCTGGAGTGTGAAGGAAAATTTGTAAACCCCCTAGTTTTTATTTAGTGAGTGAATTTTTTTTGAAGCATTTTATATACTACCCATCCATGAAGCTAATGTAGTTATGAGGGTTCAGTGGCTTCAAAATTTAGGTCCTATTCCTATTGATTATGGAAAATCTACCATGCATTTTGTGAAAGAGGGCCTACAAGTCATATGCATGATTGAAACTAATTACATTACTTTTCATTAGTTTTGGAGATTGGCGTCTCTACATGCTATTGAATTCTGTATATAATTAATGGTTCAGATGGAAAATTGTAACACATGTGAGATTACTACTAATAGTACTGCTTTAGAAAGAGTACTAAGTAGATTTTCTCAGGTTTTTAAGACACCATCATCATTTCCACCATTGAGAGCCATACAACATCAAATTCATTTGATTGAGGGAATAGTCCCTGCCAACGTTAAACCTTATAGGCATCCTCACTTCTAGAAAAGTTATATTGAAAAATAAGTTAAAGATACATTGGAACAAGCTATTATTAAACATAGTACCAGTCCATTTTCTTCACTACTTTTATTTGTGAAGAAAAAAGATGGGTGTTGGAGATTTTGAATTGACTATAAAATCTTGAATCAAGTACCGATTTAAGATGAGTTCCCCATACCAATGATAGATGAATTACGTGATGAGTTACATGGAGCGACTATTTCTTCAAAATTCGATATGTGGCCAGGTTATCACCAGATCATAATACATGAGCAGGACATAGAGAAGATTATTTCTTGCACATATGATGGTCATTACCAATTGTTGGTAATGCCCTTTGGGTTAAGTAATGCTCCAACAACATTTTAGTATATCATGAGTAATATATCCTCGCCATTTTTACAAAAATTCATCATTGTATTTTTTTTTACGATATCTTAGTTTATAGTTGGACTACGAAACTACATTTAGAACATCTCTCTAAAGTACTATAGGTATAAATTAACAATACTTTTTATTTAAAGGATAGCAAATGTTCATTCGGGGTCTCTCAATATAGGGTATCTCTTGATGCATCAAAAGTAGAGGTAGTAAAGAATTGGAAATTGCTTGTCAACATTAAGTAACTAAAAGCTTTTTTGGGACTTTTGAGATGTTATTGAAGACTTTGTTAAAGGTTATGATTCAATTACTTTACCTTCAACGAACATATTGTAGAAGGATTGATTTGAGTAGACTTATGAAAGTTTGGAGGCAAGGCAGCATTGATTAATGTGCCTATTTTTGCCTTGCCGAATTATATTAAAGGTTTTATTGTGGAAATTGATGCACTAGGTACATGTGTAAGGTATCTTTCTTTGCCTAAATTTCAATAGATTATAAATGATTTGGAGAATGGCAAATAGCTTCCTTGGCCATTACAATGGCATAATGGTTTTTTATATTATCACACTTGCTTATTTTTTGTTCCACAATCCTAACTTATTCCTACTCTTTTATAGGAGTATCATGCATCTCCTAGTGTTGGTCATTTTGGAGTACAAAGGACTTATAAGAAGGTTTTTACTGGAAGAACATGAGATTTATATTTGACAAATTTGTGAAATAATGTGTCACTTGTCAACATATTAAATATGCAACTAGATCTCTGGCTAGTTTGTTAAGCCCTTTGCCAATACCAAAGTGAATATAGGATGATATTTCTATGGATTTTATTACTTGTTTGTCAACATCTCATGGCAACACAGTCATTTTAGTTGTTGTTAATAGGCTCCCTAAGTGCTATCATTTGGGTTCATTGCCTACTCATTTCACTGTGAGTAAAGTGGCTCATTTATTTTTACATATGCTTGTCAAGTTGTATGGCTTCCCCAAGAGTATCATTTTAGATAGGGATTCGATATTCATTAGTAATTTTTGGATGATTCTTTTTCATCTGAGTGGCGCTCAGATGGCCAAATCGAAGTTTTAAATAAAATTATTTGGTAATACTTAATGTGCTTTGTAATGGATATCCCTAAGTCATGAGTACATTATCTACCTTGGGTTATATTTTCTTATGACACATAAGTTCACAATGGAACTCAAATGTCTCCATTTGAGGTTGTTTATGGTAAACCTTTACCTTCTTTGCCTACGTATATTAGAGGATCATCTCAAATAGATGTAATTGAGCTTGAATTAATTGAAAGGGATAAGTTTATGGAGCAACTTAAATAGAATCTAATAAAAGCTCGACAGAAGATGAAGTATTTTGTTGATAAACATAAGGTGCATATGGAGTTCGAGCCAAGTGATATGTTTTATATTAAACTCCAACCTATAAGTAGATTTTTGTTTCTAAGGAATACACTACTAAGCTTTCAAAGAGGTATTACAGACTCTTTCCTATTATAAAAAGGGTTGGTGTCTCGACTTATCAAGTTCAATTGCCTGAAGGGTCTCAGATTGATAACGTGTTCCATGTGTTAGTTTTGAAGAAGGCATTGGTGATTCTATTTCCTCATTGGATTTACCAGTAGAAGCTGTTGATTGACAAATGGAGTTTCGGTGAAACGAATCCTAGTATAGTGGGTTGGACTTCCTCCTGAAATGACATCATGAGAAGAGTGAGACTCCTTTCAACATATTTATTCAGATTATCACCTTAACGATAAGGCGCAATTTCGTGCAGAGGCACATGCTACAAGAAGAAATAGATAAAGTTTGACATGGCACAAAAATTATGACACAGACTAGTAACTTTGAACAAATACTTATAGTTTCAATAAAAGTAGTTACTGCAGCTGATAGTATGACAAACTCGTACAACTATTAAATAATGTATATTGTATAAATATGAAAGGAAAAAAATAGAAAAGGGATATTAGAAATTTCATTTTTGAAATACTCATCTTCAAATATCCTAATTTTTCTTAATTAATAATAATAATAATAATAATAATAATAATAATAATAATAATAATAATAATAATAATATGTATTGTTAATTTAACTTAGTTTTGAACATCAAAGTATTTATAAGTAATGAAAAGTTACTAAGGAAAAAAAAAATTAAATACTTGAGATTAAATTAATTATGAGAACAATTAATTGAATTAGAAGTGTTATCAAATAATCATAGTATATGTCATATGAATAATTAACCAATTACCTTATCCAAACGTATATCTTACGTTTGTGAACCCTCCTAATCATACATATATAAGGCTAATTTTCTCTCTCTCCTCTCAATTTCCATTTTCAAGGAAAAAAATCAAAACCCTCTCTCTCTCAAGTTTCTCTCATAAGTTACTTTACCCAAATCTTCTTCCACAAACTATCTTTCTCTCTCTAAAAACTCAAAACTAAAACCTACATATCTCTAGAATTCTACAACAATCCAACAATAAAACAATGCAATATCTATTTCAAATCCTTTTATTCCTTTTACTAACCGAAACTTCTAATTGATAGGAAAAACAAGAATTAAAGAACAAAAGAGATTGGAAATGATAGAAACTTCCATAACTTGCATGGCAAGAGTGGAAGTAATAGTAATTAAAGTTCAACAATATGTTGTGATGATTTGATTTTGTGGTTTTATGATTGTGAGTGTAGATCAATGAGCTGAAGTTGGAAGTAAGTTAATATAATAATCCATGTATGAAGAAACAAGGTTGGAATTTGAAGAAACCAATGAATAATCGATGTTTTGATCAATTTATTGATGTTATAATCACATCATATTTAGTTTAAACAATAATTAGATGAATATCTATGATTAATACATGTTTTCAATGTCAAATGAGTGTTGGAAATGGATTAAAATTGGATTCAAACATGAAATATCAAAATAAGGCAAAACTAGAATTTTGGGGCGACGGGTGGCAGGAATTTAAGGGACTGAATTGGTCCAATTTTCTTCTCCTTTTATGTTGGCCTGGATTAGGCCCAATTTCGGCAAAACTGGTCGAGTGTTAGGCTGGATTCCCTATTCTGATCGGACTTGATGTTTTTAGGTATTAAAACCATATTAAATTGATCCAAATGGGTTGAACCAACCTAAAAACATATAAAGCAATAAAAGATAGAGATAGTATAAAATTTGGTGTTGAAAATTAGTTTAGAAGTAGGTGAGTCGGTCAAATCTTTAGGGGTAGTGAGCTCAACCAAACTTGTAATAAATTGTTTAAAATAAATAAAAATATGAATTTTAGGTTTAATAATTACATAATATGATATTAGAAGTTGCTTTTTACTAAATAGGTACAAATAATGAAAGTTTTGACTTGATTAGAAGTGAGATAATAACTGGCTTATTTATAATATAACTAGACTAATTTAACCTAATATGAGCTTTCTTAATCAATTAAGGCCTATTAGCTTAACAAATCATTTACTTAAAGTATTGTTTTAATATACTTAGTTACTGTATAATAAGCTTAGTGACTAGACTAAGCTTACCTTGTACATTAGTGTATAATAATAGACTTAATACCTAAATTTATTTCTTTGAACTTGATATAAAATTTTGAGTTAATACTTTATAGGAATTAAGCTAAATTTTAAATAAGAACATATGTTATATATAACTTCAATTTGGCTAATTAATTAATCTATTGTTAGTGGGTGAATGAATTGTTATCTTAAATCTTAGACCAGTAATTTCTTTGAAACAAATTCCTATACTTGATCGTACTATCTTCTTATTTGTTGTAGGTTACCTCTATGGTCTTATTAATTGCTTGAGTTTGATTTTCATCATTTAATCTAGCTTGGAGAGTGACAACCTTGCATGGCGGTGCTAGCATAGTAGTTAGGCGTTTAAGCCACCGATAGTGTAGCTGATAAGGCGGATAATATCGAGGTAATCTCTATCTAGATTGAAGTAAAGTACTATAATATAACTCACATTAATCAGACCAACTGAGCTGCATTATATTATGGGCTATGATAAGTAGAGATGAGTAACAACTTTAACCCCTAGATGAGGTTGTTTAGAATTTCTTCTATGGGATATAGGTATTAAGCTGTTTATAACAACTCCTTGAGCAATTACAGCTACTCAAGACCTTCAGATTCTCATAACGTGTTGCCGAAATATGAATGCTCCACTATTGTTTTGCTACACTTAAAATTAAAGATTTAGTTTGTTGTTGTTTCATTGCATTAAATAAGTCCGCCTGATCATATCATCTGTACTTGTGTTACTGTTATACTAGGCTTTATATCATCCATTGTTTTTCAGGCTATGAAGATGATTTGATTTGGATACTATGATTACATAGACCGTAGGTTGGATATTGGTGAGAGACTAAAAGCTGAATGTTTAGATATGTTGGGTATTGTAATGAGAATATGTATTGTGAGGTTTCCTTATATCGTTGAGAGACAATTTTACCTTTATTTTTCATTGCAATTCCATTGTTTAATAAACTTAAAAAATGATTTCTTAATCTAAAATTTGTTAGAAGCTCACTTAGTTGAAGTTAGTATTTGTGTAGAACACTTAAGTGTTATATGTAACAGGACTTTTAGGCTCTATATATTTAGAGTGTGACACATCTTGTGAGTATGGAGAGTGGCATCTCGAATTGTCATTACTTTATCACTTTTACACTTGCACAAACACAAACACGAGTGTGGAATTGAATCCCCAGAAATTAAGGTTTGAAATGAGAAAGTACGAAGCTGAGGGACTTATTTGATAAGGGAGACAAGTGAGGAGAGAGAGAGCATCCAGAATATATAGTAAGTCTTTAGTAGAAAATTTAAATTACAAATTGGGCTAGAATAGTGTTGGGCCCTATTATTCAGTTATCCTAAATTTGCAATAGTGTAACTCTTGAAAAGTTGGCAAATCCTACGTGTTAACATGTGTTAATCATAGGTCTCCAACTTCTTTGATGAGAATAAACCTACACAAATAGTAAAGACATCGACTTAAGATAGTCCAGTTGTATACACTAGACCCTCAACTAATGAAGGATCTTAGACAGTGAAAAGTATAAACTAACTAAAGAGAAGAACGGGTATGTGAAGATAGAGTTATTTTAATTATCATTACGTATGGATTATCAAAGCTTAGGTCCTCTAAAAGGTAAAAAGGTCTCTCAACTTGACCCCTACATTGGTGGCTATATGAGGAAGCTTGTCAATTCGAAGGCACGTTTCTTCAATTTGCTATACTTTCATCGAGTGAAGGATGATAAATGTCAACTATGGAGGAAAAGATGTTGTTGTGTGAGAAATTAGTTCCTTTTTCCCTCCTTGCACAGATTCAAATGAGTCGACCATAAACTTAGTAATCCATTTACTTTAAGGTAATAGAAGAAGGACAGATAACAATTCCCGAAGTATGTTCTATTACTTCATTTATTTGCAAAATGGAATAGGAGTATTTATTCTCAGTAATTTTTTTATTCTTTATGCAAAGGGTTAAAACCACTTGACAGGTGGTTTTATTATTCCTTCTCTATTCTCCCTCTAGAGGGAATAAAAAATAAAAAAACTATACTATTTTACCCCCCACAAATAACTTTTTGTTTATTCAAAATAACCAAATAGGTTATAATAGTATTTTTATTCTATTCCCAATTTAATACTGCAATTATAAATTTAAGTAAATACTGAAATATGTATTAGATAAAGTAAGTGCCAAAGTACATTAATTCCTTGGTTTATTATTGGTAATACTATTCCTAAGATAATTTTTTATAAACTTTATCTATTCTCCATATCTAAGTAAACGAGCCATAAGTGTAGACATGGGAGTCTCCACTGTGGGGGTTATGACTTGCCAAATGACCTGGTGGGTTGCTGGTTCATGCACAAGTTGACTCCCCAAACCATTAACTCAACGGGTCAACTCGGGTAGGCCAATTTAAAAAAAAGTTAAGAAAAAATAAATGTAAGTAAAGAAAATTTTAAACTATTTTTATGTGAATAGTAAAAAAGTATTGCTTTTCACAACATTAAATAAGTTGTTATTATTAACAACATTAAATAAGTTGTTATTATTAACAACATATGCAGTAAATATGGTGAGAAGTATGTGTGGTTGTATTTATATAAACTTTTAACCAAGTGTTTCTTTGTTTCTTAACAATGTGGGACTTATTTTTGTCTTCATGGGATTTTTTTTGTATCTTGAGTGTTTTCTAGTCTCACATTGCTAAATCTACATGTAAAAGTGGATGTGCTTGTGTATAGATAAATGCACATCTTTAATTATACTCTCATCAAATGGGCTAAAGATTATTGTATTTGGACTCAATTTTATTTTAAGTTAAAATTTTATTTTAATAATTTTTTAAAAGTTTATCTTTATTTTATTTTTTTTTTCAAATTTATATTTTATCTTTTAAAAAGAATATTTTTATAATCTTTTTTCTTAATTTTTTTTTATAAAAATTATTCTCTGTTCAATAGGCCATGAACTGACTTGTGAATCGATTTGCTTACCTCATGCTAGGCCAATTTTGGGTCACTCTTAATAGACTCGTGACCTGGTAGAGTTTGCTTAAAAATATGACCTCGTAAGGATAATACAGTAAAACCTCTATTTAATAACGTTGGGACTATGAAATTTGATTAATTTAGAGAGTTATTAATTAATCGATAAATTAGTAAATTAATTAATTTAAAGAGTGTTTTTAAGACTTAGTGAATATAAATTTAGTTACATAAAAAATCATTATGTATCACTAATATATGTATCACTCTCTGAGTCAGTCTTCGAATTATATTTTGAGTATGACATATTTGTTGCTCATTTCCAGAAACCTTCTGAGTTTTCATCTGACCTTAATTTTTCTTACTTTAAACTTTGAAAACTTAACTTTGCTTGACTTGTTATGATATAAAAACACAACATACTTAACAAATTCATTAATAAATCTTGATCTTTTTGTTATCATCAAAGCATCTTAAAGAGAGATTCTAACAATTACTAATGAAATGAATGAGGTGTTGTGTGCTCTAATAAAGGTAAAGGAAGTTCGAGCTGCTGTTTTTTAGTTAGGTGGTTTGAAAGCACCGAGTCCTAATGGCTATCTAGGAATTTTTTATTAGACTTATTAGGACTTTACTGGCTCTTCTGTGAAGGTAGCGGTCCAAAATTTCTTCATATCAAGTAAATTTTCTCTAAATTTAATAACACTAATCTTGTGTTGATTCCTAAGACTCAAAATCCCACTTTAGTGTCTCATTTTTGACCTATTAGTCTTTGCCATAACTTTTACAAAATCATGTCCAAAATTCTAACTAATAAATTAAAACCCTTTCTTAATGAACTTATATTTGGAAAACAAAGTGCTTTTATATTAGGTAGGATGACGCATGACAACATTATCATTGCACATGAAGTTTTTCACTATCTAAAAAATAGGAAATCTAGTAGGAAAGCCTCATGTGCCATTAAAATAGATATGAGCAAAGCATATGATCGACTTGAGTAGTCTTTTCTATAGGTTGTGATTTTAAGATGGGTTTTGATGAACAATGGACCCACTAGATAATGGAATGCATGGCTAGTGTTAGTTTGATATCAATATTAATGGCAAACTATAGGTCCTATTTTTCCTTCCAAAGGACTTAGAGAAGGGATCCTTTATCCCTTTCTTTGTTTATCTTAGTTATTGATGTATTGTCTAAAGGTCTGCTTAAGATAGTTGGGGAAGGAAGACTTAAAGGTTTAACTATGAAAGCTAGTGTCCTATTCTAACCCACATTTTGTTTGCTAATGGTTCCTTGCTTTTTTGTTGAGGTAGATGAAAGCAATGTTACAATCCCTAAGAACCTTTTGATGGAGTTTTGTGCAGCTTTAAGAAAAGAAATTAATTTTGATAAATCAATTGTGTTTTATAGCAAAATGATTTTGATTAGTGTAGAAATCTCTTTGGCTCTATCTTAAAGATACCTAAGATGGAGGATCTAGGCTACTATTTGGAGAAGATCAAAATGTGATGCTACGGGTTTTTCGAAGTAGTAGATTGTGAAAAAGCTTCAAGGATGGAAACGAAGTTTGCTCGATGAAGCAAGAAGGGAAATCCTCATTAAGGTAGCGGTGGATGCAATACCAACTCATTTTATAAGTATCTTAAGATTCCCTTTGAAATGGTGTCATCAAGTGCATACTTTTATTGCTAAATTTTGTTGTGGCCAACAGAAGGATGAACTTAAAGTGCATTGGCTCGAATGGAGGAAATTGACTATGGCCAAGGAGTAAGGGGGTATTAGGTTCAACGATTTGCATGAATTCAATATGGCTCTCCTTACTAAGTTAGCTTGGCAATTACATAACTTGCCAAATGCTCTATGGGCTAAAGTACTAAAGGGTATCTATTATCCTAATATGAGATTGAGTGATGCTAGGAAAGGTAGCTGAGCTTCTTAGGTTTGAAGCAGCATCCTAGAAGGTAGAGATAGTCTTTTTAAAGAGGCTTTGCAGCAGATTGGAGATGGTGAGTCAATGTTGGTGGGGAAAGACAAATGGGTTCCTCACATTAATGGACATCTTATCTAAAAAAGCACTGTCATTGACCCAAACATCAGGGTAAGGAATTTGATAGACAGAGAAATTTGAACTTGGAAATTTCAACATCTTAACCATGTTTTTTTAGAAGAAGAGCAGAATGCTATTAGAAGTATACCTATATTTGAGACTTTAAAATCAAGCATTTTGTTTGGTTAGCCTTGTCGAACATTATTCCTACTATGCTTAATCTGTTGAATAGAAGAGTAAAGGTTAGTCCTTTATGTTATTTCTGTAGAGAAATATAATCCATTAAACGTACCTTGCTTTGTTTCCTATGGGCAGTATGTGTTTGGTTTGGATTTCTAAACCTTAAATATGAGAAAAACAGTGTTTCTTTTATTGTTGATTGGTTCCTTCGATTGGGTGAAGAGGAGAGTTTGTTGAAGCAGGAAAGTATGGAGCTTGTGACTAGTTTAGGGGAGGTCATGTGGTATATATAGAAGAAGCAATGTGATACTTTGTTTAATGATCATTTCCCTAATCCCCATTCTATGATTTGTCATCTTCATGCATAGAAAAAAGAGAAGGTGTGTTATGGGGGTTTGAAAACAAAGTTTCAATAGGTAGTGATACCACCGTTAAACAAGTTTGATTGGGGTGATAAAGATGAGTTTTTTATGCCGTTGAAGCTAGTTGTGTTTGAAAAGATCTATAGGGTTTAAGCGGATGGAACAAAGCACTGAGAGATAGTGATTTACAGTTGGCTAATCTTTTGTTATTTTTTGTGGATGTTTCTTGGGCTGGGCCAAGTCTCCTTGCTAGTATTGGTGTAGTTATGAGGAATGCATAGGGCTAGTTGGTAAAAGGTGATGTGAGTTTTAGGTTTTTTCCATCGGTTGAAGCTAATGAATGTGCAGCTTTGAGCTCGGCCTTAAAGATAGCAAATATTTTCTAAGTCAAATATGCAGTTTTCTTATTGGATTGTAGCAATTTGTTCCAAGCTTGTGAAGGTGATGTGAGCATGTTACGTTAACTCTCTGCACCTTTCTTTGATGAATATTAGTTTTCCTTGTCTTCTATCATTTTTTTGTAATTTAGAGTTTTGGCTCATTAATTGTTTATCTAAATAGGTTGCAGATTGGGTAGCTTCTTTTTTAAGAGGAGAATGTGTCCTTTTGATTGGTGGTTAAAAACCTCATTCTCCCTCCAGAAGCTATTCACTTTAGACTTTGCTTTCTTTGCTTCTTATTGGGCCAGTTTAGGCTTTTGTATGGTTGATGATCTTGGTTAAATGTTCAATAAAGTTACATATTTTTATCTGCTAAAAAAGAAAAAAAAAAAAAAGGCAGGTTGCCCATTGTTTTAGACTAGTAGTATATGGTCTCCATGAGTATGAAGTAAATCAAAAGTTTAATCATTTCACGTCATCTTTGTTGTTCTGAAATGAAAAATGGTAGCTACTTTCGTAGCACCTTGAAATAGATATTAAGCCTTTAAATTTAAGTTCACTATAGCTATGAGAGGAACAAAACTAGGGTAGCCTAAGGGGAAATACTGTGATGTTTTAGAAACGAAAAAAAAAAAAAACATTTGTCATTTGTTTGGTAATTGGTTACTAGTGTTGCAAATAAGCCAAGCTACTCCGCAATTACTTCAGCTTGATTAGTAAATGAGCTGAGTTTGAAGTTAAAGTAAAGCTCGTTTATTTAAATAGTTTTGAGCTTCGGTTGAGTCTTGCAAGCTGACTTGTGAACAAGTTATTGAAGAGGTTTGCAAGATTTGATAGTAAGCTCGTTAACTCGTTAGCAATGTGTGTTTTATATTTATCACATATTATATAAACATATACAATTAAAACAACAAAAAATAATTGCTATTTAAAATTTATGTATTTATATTTATAGCAGCACTTATATATTATTTTTTGAAAAATAAAGAGAAAAAAAACAAAAGCAAAAGACGATATATCATTGGAAAAATACAAATGAAACTTGGAGATAGAGAGATTGTGTGATGTACATGGTCATGCTCCACTAGTTAAGTTCAAGTCGGCAAGCATGGTTCATGTGGGTCACAGAAACGGGCAATTCAAATTTAGGCATAGGTCGCAAATAAGAGTGTCTATCTTTAGCAGCCACACATGTGAGACTATGATTATCATGCCTTAAATAGGGTTAAGGCCTGTTCATATTTGCCATGTATAACATTTAACTGCTATATGTTAAGGTTACCCTAAACTTTTTGTTTATTGGGATTGTTTGCTAACCAATTTTAGATTCTAAAATTGTTTAATTAGATTTTGAAAACATTTGATTAAGCGAGGAAAAATAACGAAAGTATCAAGCGAGGTAATAATCAATATAAGTTACTTGATAAAGGATTTTACACTCACATGCACAAATTAGTCTCTCAAAAGAAATACAAGTTTGAAAAGGAGAATTACAACTTTCAATTAAGTAAAACACAAAATCCAGCGTTCCTACGACTCCACTCGTCAATAAGCTCGTACAGATCCGTCCCAAAATCAATTTTATCTAATTTAGCTTATTTGTAGTTAGCTAGTTAATTTAGATCTTATTTTAGTATTTAGGTCCAAAACCAATTATTAAAGCAAAAATTATTAATATTAGCCAAGTTGAACCTAATTTCATTTCTATGTCCATTGTAGGTTATTTTGGTCAAACTAGACCTATTCTTACCATCTTAGCCCATTTTAGATCATTTAAGTCATATTGAACCTATTTTTACTACTTAGACCCATTCAAGTTATTTTAGCTCATTTGACCCTAAAATAATCCATAATCCGATTTTTAAGTCTTTTAAGCGCATCTTAATAATAAAGTCCATTTCAACATTGAACCTCACTTTAAGTCTATTTATCTAATTACAAACATATATTAGCTCAGTTTGACACATTTGGCTCGTTTGAGTCCATTTAACTAATTTGAGCCCTAAATCATTATTTTAAGTCCATTCACTATCTTAAGGTCCATATTAATTCATTTTATTAATTTAAGCCCATAATATGTTAGAATTCCATTTTTTACTTCCATAAGCCTAATTATGCCTAAATTAGTCTAATTAGCTCGTTAACTTATATCATCCATTTTTAATTTAATGAATACCTAAATTAACATATTACAGCTAATTTTATGCTAATCAAGTTCGTTTAGCAATTTAATAAATTATTTAATCTAAACTAGTGATTTTTCATTTAGAAACAAGACTAAAAATAGGGGGATATACTGCATGCGTGATCACTTCAAAGTCGGTTCGATTCAGTTTGATGAGATTTTCAGTTTGGTTCACTTGTCACACTTAAAAATAACTTTCTAATGGTGGCTGCCGACAAGGGGTGGTGGTCAAAAAGTGGCAGATTTAGCCATTTGAAACAGACAAGCTATAGTACGTTTTTCACGATGCAATTTGAAATAAAATATTTTTTTAAAAATAGTAAATGACCTTAAAAATTTACAAAAATTTTCAATTTACTACTAGATATGTATAAAAATTTCATGCAAAATAAATTTTTTTATATTTTATTTATTTTTCCTAAGAAATATACCTTTTAGGCCTTTAAAAATAGTAAAAAAATTTGAAAAATTACCAAACTTTCTAGTTTACATCCCAAAGCATTAAACTATCATTTCCATGAATTTCATCCAAAAATAAATTCATTTGATACCTTAACTAATATCACAAAACATGCATTTCTATATGCATATTTTCAATCCAAATTTATTATATTCATATTTATTCAATTTCATCATGAAAAAAAATGAGAAAAACTATATAAAAATATTAAAACAACATATATCTCACTTAATTCCATATTAAACACATTTATATCATACGCTCATTAAATCATACAAGAAAAATGTCAAAATCAATATATTTCACTTATGCTAAATAATTTATAATATTTTATTGATATCGTATATTTTATTACCTGTTTTTTTACCATTATATCAGATTATTTACTAATACATTTAATTCCTATGCAAATTAATCAATATATAATACTTATCTGTAGTAGCAATGCAATGCAATCCAAGATTATAGCCTTCACTACTCTACTCCTAGGATTTTGATGAAGTTTTTTTTTTTCCTCCTTAATTTTTAAAAAGAAAAAATAGAGATTAATGGGGTTTTTAGTTGGTTTAAAAGATAATTAAAATATAGAGGCGTTAGTACCTATTAAGGTTTTAATAGGAGGAATGAGTTTGTAATGTTTTAGGGTTTGTTTTGATAGAAAAAATGACTAGAAATTTTTTGGTAGATGGGAGGTAAAGTGGTGCCTACTGTATGATGCATTAAGGTTTTATTTTGCAAAAAAAAAGTAGGACGAAGACAAGGCATTAGCTAGTAATATTAGGAATGTTTTAGAGTGTATGGGTTGACAAAAGGATAATGTTAGTTAAAATTCTATTGAAAATTGAAATGGATAAGAATAGTGACGTGTTTAGTTTCTATAAGATTTTTAGGCGGGTTTAGGAGTAGGATGGTTAATGAGTTGGATTGATTATTTGGTTATGGCCTTAATAGTAATTTGAGGTTGAATGAGCTGAGGAAACAACTAGATTAATTTTGGAATTTAATTTAGCGCATTTGAAGATGATAAAAATAAATTTAGTTTATTAGGTTGGGGGAAGGGTGGGGTAGGGATGCCGCCTAAATGTATAAGGCTGATGGAGCAATTTGGTTCCATGATCATGAATGCCAAGCTAAACAACTTGGGTTTTCAAGGGCCATGCTTTACACGGTCTAACAAGAGAAAAGAAGACAAGATAGTATTTGAGAGAATTTATGGGGCTTTTTTGTCATAGGAATGGCTACATATCTTCCTAAGGACTCAAGTACTACATAGTGAGACGGCGGGTTTCCGATCATGTAACTCTTGTCACTAAGTCTTGTTACTCAAATAAGAGGAGCAAGAAAAGATTCAAGTTTGAACATATGTGGACTACATCATAAAATTGCAGGGATGTTATTGGAGAAGCTTAGGCAAACCTATTACCTTTACTGCACCCTTATCCTGTTGGTTTTAAACCGAGGAGATATAAACTAAACTTAATGGAGTGGAGCAAAAAGTCCTTCCAAACAATATCTGAGAGATTTGGAGAATCATAAAAGAGCTAATTGGAATTCAAAAAGAGAAGCCAAAGAGACCACAATCAGGAAAAAAAAAATACTCATCAACCAACTAAACTACTGAAAAAGAGGAGTTGTATTGAAAGCAAAGGTTTAGGGTTAAGTGGCTAAAAGAAGGAGATCGTAACAAAATTCTCTCATCAATCCACTCATGCAACAATAAGCAACGAAACCCTAACCCTAATGAACGAAAATGGTAATTAGATAGATGATGAGAAGATCATATGGGAACCTTCAACGGTTCTATGCAAGCCTTTTCAAATTAGATGCCCCCTAATGCGCCTGTGCCCCCCCAACCACTCCTAAAAAAAATCACTTAAATGATTTGTTGGACAAACCTCCCAAGCCTAATCAAGTTAAGAATGTAACCTTTCAACATGGGGCTTTAAAAGGTGCCAATTCCTGATGGTTACTAGCAGTACTAACATAT
Source organism: Combretum micranthum (assembly GCA_024138025.1). Classification (NCBI taxonomy): domain Eukaryota; kingdom Viridiplantae; phylum Streptophyta; class Magnoliopsida; order Myrtales; family Combretaceae; genus Combretum; species Combretum micranthum. Next base: position 314,486 of record JAMXBD010000172.1, on the reverse strand, counting down.
CGTGGGTAAAAGTGTTGAAGAAGTGGTCATCTGATTATTCAATTAAGCTATCCTTCTTTTTGCAGTCAATTTCACTAAAGTTGTTCTTATTCCTAAAATCACATCCCCACATGAGGTTGGGCACTTTGGCTCCATAAGTCTTTGTAACTTCACTTATAAAATCATATCTAGAGTGATAATCAATAGGTTGAAATCCAACCTAAGTGGTCTCATCTTAGAACCCTAAAGTACCTTCGTGTTTGGTTGTGTTATTCATGATAACATTATCATTGCCTACAAAGCAGAAGCAAGACTTATTATGGCCTAAAACTAGACATGAATAAAGCCTATGATTGAAGGGAATGAGATTTCCTTAAAAGTGTTCTAATTAAATTAGGCTTTTTTGACACATGAACCAAATGAATGATGGAATGTGTGGCAATAACGTCTTATAAGATCCTTGTCAACAACAATGTCTAGTTATGTAAGGCCTTACAGAGGCAAAGGGAAGGAGGTACCCTATCACCTTACTCTCCACACCCACCATCTTCTTCAACCTAGATTGACCCTTGGTAACACTACAACTTGAACAAACCCACATGCGAACAACAACAGCCACACCTTACATGAATCACCACAACCATAGCAGATATAATCAAAACTACTCCTCCTTGCTGCACTAAAACAACTGACATGGATTGCAAACTGTCAAATTTCACAACATCAATAGACTTTGATCTTTGAACAACAACCAAATTCCACATCCATCATGTCACATTTAGACACATAAATTCACCATCATCAAAATTATCAAAAGAAAACATTCACTGCATGTGTTAATTATAAGCTTAAATCGCATCTTGAAGATGCAACTTTAATATAAACTAAAATAGATGCAATTTTTTAGTAAGCACCACAAATTGACAAATAAATTTCCTATTGAGGTTCAACTTTGACATTTAGGGGATGTTTTGTCTTTTACCAAGAATATGGTGCATTTTCAAACAACATGCAAGAGTCCATTCGTGGATGTCCGTTATTATTGATGAAAAAATGAGAGCAAATTCATTAGAAAAAGAAAAAGGAAAAATGGAAAAAAAAAAAAGAATCTTGGGCATATATAGGAAGTATGTGTCTTACGTGATACATGCGGGGAAAAGCTAGAGAGTAACAATAATGATACAGAAATATAGGTATTGCTCACGTAACACTATCAGTATGATGAGGGTTGAGGACTATAAGTCTACAACTACAACAACCATGATTGTATATTTTTTGGCCAACCATAACTGTATATGAGTAAAGAAAAGGAAAAGATAAGGATAATAAAGAGGGAAAAAAACTATTATGACCTTTATTACCTGTTTACATTTCTTGAAGTAAATGCCCTTTCAAGTGCCAATGACATTGTAGCCTTATGTCATCTTCTGGTCTTTCAAGTGAGAGGTTTTAGGTTCAAATCCCTCTCTTCTATTGTAGTGGCCCAAAAAAAAATGCCCTTCCAAGTTCCACTAACATCTATATTTATGTTCATGTAAATTAAGTGTGACATACCTGTAATATAAGTACCTTAAAATAGAAAATAACTATATAATTATCTTTATTCTAAAATTCCAAAAAATCAAATTGTATAATTATTGCATAAAAACTTCAAAAACTTCATTGTATATTTTTTCTAGATTATATTGAAAATTGCAACTCAATAATTACTTTATGCAAATCTTTTGCACCATATTTGATACATAGGAATGAACTGGAATGTAATTGTGATTTTAAGTTCCATTTTTCTATATTTGGAATCATTTCTAGAAGGCACTTGGAATAAGCCATTTCAACTTTAAAGGTGAATTTGATTATGCATTCTCAAAAACAAAATCACAATTTTCATTCCATCTTATTAATGCAGTCATATCTTTATCTTATCATATATTTAATATTTATATATTATGCCTTTGGACAATTTTAACAAACACACTATATGCACTTTATATTCCATAACATTTCTATATATATATATATATATATAATTTTTTATTTTACTCCAATTCATTTTGTTCTATTTATGAGGTTTTTGTGTACTAAGGTTGCGTTTGGTTGTAAAAATTTTATGGGTTAAGATAGGACAAACCCTCTAGTCCTTTGTTTGATTTCTTTTATTAGTTATTGGACTAGACAAAAAAATCATAAAGCAGGATAAGCTTTAAACAAGTTGTCTCATATATTTCATAGTACAAAAATCAAATGGACAGGACAAACAACTTTAATTTTGAAAATTCCAAAATTATCTCCACTTTCGGTCATCTCTTTCTTCTTTCTTAAATAGTATAATGAATTAATATGTTACAATATATGGCCATAATGGTCAAAATATGATGTCTTGTCCTTTACTTGCCTATACCAAACAATGAACGTTATAAAAATCCTTGTTCAGCACTATACATATTAAACGTGGTACAAGGGAATTGTTCTATCAAAAACTCTTTGTACTATATTGTCTAGCTCCTCTTATCCTATTCAGTCTTTACAAATAAACGCAACATAAATATAACATTAAAATAAAAAGTCAGTAACATAAAGTAACTTGTACTTCTAGCCTATGAGTCTTGAAACTGTCTGTTATTATTCTTTTAGGTTTTATTGGAAGTTTCGATTCCTTTCTTATAAGTTAAACTTTCCTTTTTATTATGTTAAATTTTGTTTTTATTATGATGCGTATTTGATACTATTGAAGAGTTATTGTTACTATTAATTATTTGATAAAGTTTAGTCTTTGGGGTGCTTGCCAGTTCATCCCAATAATACATTCGTAGACTCCTCAAACGGTGTTTTAGGATGGTTGCAAACTCATTACCATGCTAAATGCTGAATGCTTATACCCGGGAGCCAGCCTATGCAGCTACGGGAGTTTGATAATAGTTTAAAAATGGACAACTTAGCTAACAATTTCAAAGTTAAAAGGTGAACATGAAGATGTAATGGAGTTTGATATGGTCGGCATTGCTCTGGCAATTACAAATGCTTTTCGAAGGCTTCATTTATTCATTTTATTTTTACCGATTTATTTTACTTAATTAATTTATTTGCAATCATAATATTTTAATATTATTATTATTAATGATTATTTGAAGACGACACGGCTATGCCACTTTACCATCAGTGTCACGTAAAAATTTATGTAAGCAAAAACAGGTTTAAGAGTTATATTTTCAAAAAGTAGTGTGTGTCCGTATGATCTATAAAATTTATAAAAGTGGTGGATATAATTTACCCATCAATAATTTATTTTGGACTTGGGTTAGTGATAGAACCGAAGGGTCAATTCCATAAATTAAAATGTAATAGAAAAAATTGGTTTAGTGGAATTGGAACGAAGATCTGCGACTATTCTATTTGCTCTTAGTCTTTTTCAGTAAGCTTGTGTGAATCGAAGATTAATTCATGGGCTTGGGTTATGCGATGCCTACCAAGAAGGTTCTTATATCTAGGCTTATGAGAATAGAATTACTTTTATTAATCACTATAACGATCCAACACGTCCTAAAAGGTTTATCTCATCTATCAATCTTTGAAGTCATCCAATAGTAAAAAATAGGTTCCAAAATGTATATACAAATGTTCATTCCTTTTCATTTAAAACATTTATAACTCAATAAAAACATCATGAATCTTGCTCAAAGTTGCTAAATGCATTGTTGCATGTAGACTTAGGATCTCGTCTAGAACTAGCGACTCGACACCTTACCCTATAGGTCAAAATTAAGAAATGGAGACCTAAGGCTCGAACCAACACTAAGGCATGTTGGTGCTGAATCTTAGACTCATTAGGTCCTAGACTCGAGTCTTGGCTCTGTGACCCAAATAGTAGGGTTTCTATAAAATAAATAAAATAACTTAAAACAAAAACAAAAAATATAAAGAATGAATTATAAAATGTTAAAAATAGAGTAAAAATAAGTCGGAAAAACCTTTTTTATATACAACCCCATCCAACTTAGTCTCATATTATTTGCATGAGATTTTTCTTTTATAGAAGTCTATATAAACTAAACTAACAAAACATGCTTTAAATACACACACATTGTTATTCATAATACATTAAATGATGGAAATAATTTAAACTTTATATATCATTTAATTATATAATATTCATTTGCTATGTTTTTTGTTTGATTCTTTCCTTGCTTTTCTTTCTTTCTTCTTTTTCCCTAAAGTTTTGGTGTAGAACTACATAAAATAGTTGGGTCCACAGGTACTATGCTTCTAAACAAGCGCCTAGTTTGGTTTCGAATTAAGAACCAAATCGAATTAGTTGGTCGTTTCTTAATCGGCTAGGAACTGCTAGTTTTATGATACTTAGTAGTTCTTTAGCCCAAAACTGGATGAACCAAAGGTTCCAGCTAATTACATTAAAAAAAAAAGAAGAAAAAAATTAGAGAAAAAATTTAAATATAACATTAAATATATATTTATTAATATTTAAAACTATTTTATGCTAATAGCAAAATTTATTACATAATCAATAACACAACAAATAAATATAACCTAAAAGCATTTATAATTTAATTTACATAAACTTTTTCTAAAAGCAAAATCCTTTTTTTTTAACAATATAAGACTTTTTATATTTAATTTTCTTGTTAGCCTTTAGAGTATTTTATAATCTCACATTACATTACTGCAATTAATTTTGGATGTGTTTGTATATAAATAAATGCGCACACTAAATAAATTAAAAAAAAAAGAAAATTGGTTAAATACTTAACACTCTTATATCTAATATTATTTTGAGTTTAAAATTTATCTTACTAAAATTGAAATCCATTTATTTATCATTTTAAATTTTAACTTGAAAAATATAAAAGATGTCGCTTCATGGTTCTAGATCCAAACTAGAACCATAAAAGACGGTTTCGATCTTAGTTTCTCAATTTTAATGCTCAAAATGGGTGATTCTGATTCTGATTTGATTTGGTTTGAAACTATGGAGAAGTCTACGTGCCTCCAACCCAGTCGGTTAGATAAGAATTTGCTATCCCAAATTTGCTGTTTCTATTGTGTTTCTCGAATAAACATGTAATATGAGTTATAAGTGCTTCATTTATTTTAGAATTTTTTTATTTTTTAATTTACTTAATACATGTGAAATATTTATTTAAGAGACAAAAAAAACAGCAAATTTGGACAGCAAACTCCTTTTCCAATTGGGTTTAAACCCAAGTGAGGATCCTGTTGTTACATGTCTGAAACGGGTCTTGACTTATCCTGGCCAAGCTGTAGTGGATCCTGGTTTTATGGTCAGTCACTTCTTAATAGTCTAGTCACTCTTGCTTAATTAAGAATTGCTTATATTTACTTCCTCGGCCCTTTTCAACATTCCTCCTTATGTTATTGGATATGAAATATTTCACAAGAATTGCAATAGTTTCTCTCAGTCTTTCCCTCCACGTGTAAGATGATAATTTATCATGTTTTAAATCAAACAAACGAATTAGTGAAAATGGTTTTTGGGCATATTTTCACTCGTAATCACGAAAAGACACGTGCAAGGCAGCAATCAACTGACAGACATTTAAGACTATTTACCTACTAAGGATATGGAGATTTATTTTTTTTTTTTTTTCCGTGCATAAATAAGAAGATTCAAGTCAAAGCAAATGAATAGCCAAAAACCAACAATTGGTCAAAATTAATTGATTTTGTTATGAGTTGGTGGTCGCGAAAGAAACATGGTATTAACGCAATTAATGAAATTTGGACCTACTAGATTTGGTAAAGATTATTAAGTCTCCAAGCTCAAATTTTGCAACGATCAAGTGTGACCTGAAATGTATAGGATCCAGTGTTGTCAATTGGAAGTCCTTATATAATGATGACCTTAGTACCTTATAAACTTCCCACACAAATATATATGTGTATTTGATGAAATATGACATATCAAGATAACGTATAAAAAATAAGAGAGAGTGGGCTATGAGATTTCATTTTTCAATCCATAATATTTTTTTTTCTTTTCATTTCAATCCACTGCATTTCATAGGTACACAAGACATTAATCCTTAGAAGTATTATTTTCTATGTATAAGTATCATTTCATTGATACATATGACATTAATCCTTAAGCATCATTACATTTCATAGGTACATATTAGTCATTATCTGTCAATTAAATTAAGCTAAAATATAATATCTTGCGATCACCATTAAAAGTTCTATGTATCAATTTTATAAAGAATTACATTTTGAAGTTGAATACACACACACACAATGATTAATCTATGATGCTTATCTTTTTTTTTTTTTAATCCATTTTGTATATGATATTCAAACACACACCAAATATTTAAAATTTGATGATTAGAGAGAGAGGAAAAAATATTTGATGGGTAATACACATAACATGTATTGTATATGTGATGTGTAATTACCAATAATACGTTAACTGATAATTAAGTTATATATGTATATTTACATATATCTTACTCTAATTATGGTGAAAATGATGATGGGAGAATAAAAGTTGGGAAATGAATATTCATTTATTTTAAAGAATTAATTTAGGGTAGGAAAGTTAATTTAATAGAAAAAGAAAACATTAATACTTCTTTAGTTTTCAATGTATACCTAAAAAATAAAAATAAAAATAAGAAAACAAAATAAAGGAAAAATAAATTTATTTTCATAGAGATATATTATGTATTTTGCTTATAAGATAAATATAGACGTAATTATATTTTCCCTTTTTATATTGTATTCCAAAAACCTATTTGAAACCGGTTCAGAAAAAACTTAAAAAATAAATGAATAAATGAACTACACCAACCAAACAGGGCTATTCAAGACGAACTCATCCACAATATTCATATACAAAAAGGCCCAACAATTTATTTCCACATTCACAACTTTTTTTTTTTTCGATTGGCCACAAAAGTTATCAACCACATAGATCATCAAAATACATAACAAAAAAAATCAAACTCGATACCTTAATAATAAGGATTTAAACTGAATGCTATAAGATTATAAAATCATTTGCCATAAATTTTATTAATACCTAAAATCAACAATCATGGAAAAATAATATTCTTAAATAAAGTACTATAATTTATTTTATTTGTACCATAAATAGCATATAATGTCACGTAAGCATCCTAATCAGTCCAAACCACAACTGGACATGTTCTTTCACGAAAAGGTGCGCTCACTGCGATTTTAGAGGAATCAAAGTGGTAAGTATACTTTTTTTCTTCCTGTTTTATATGATGGATTCGTGAAACTTTGCATATAATAATGTTCTGTTCTCTTTTTTTACATTATTTCATGTCGTACACGTACATGTGGACCTAACTCACCTTATAAATTTAAATATATATATACCAACACGTTATATAATTGAACCTAAAATCTCATTATTATATATCTACTTGATATGATTGTACGAATATAATGGTTGTGAAATTATTTCATGTAGTATTTGGAATAATTAAATCAGAAGGACACTGGTCATTACCTGCACTAACAACCAAAAAGAAAAGGAGGGAGTGGAGATGACACCAAGGAGGATTCAGTTTCATTAATTAATAGGGTGCTTATGATTTGTTGAATTCATTTTGATATTATATTTTATTATTTTTAAATAGATGTTTATTAAAAATATATATATTTAATTTTACTTATAAAATGAATAAATAGATATGATACATATATGTTTGAAATAAATTACAAATATAAATAAAATATAGATAAAATTCTGACCACCTGAAGAGAAACTAGATGCACTAAAAATAACAAGACAACGTTAATATTGCAACAATTTTAAGAATGCGTGCTAAATTATAAATAAAAGGGTATTTGTATATATAGTTTGCCATTTTTATCACATAAAAATGGATTAGCAATTTTCTAACCTAATATTCTTAAATTACTATGGACATAAGTTTTAAGAAAAGGGAAAAATATTTGAACATGCGCAATTTTTTAACCTAATCTTCTTAATATACAATTTTACATCCTAATTCAAGCATATATGTAAACACATTTTAAATTGTTGTTAAAACCTAAAAAATTTAATGTTTGATGCGTCTATTCATATTATTTATAAGTATTTGCATTTTTGTTTTGCAAAAAAAGAAATTTTTATTAAATCACAATTGAGGTCTAATACAAAATATATAGATGTTGTCCCAAGTAGATATATGGGATTCGATTCCTTTCTCTTCGGTTTATAATGATTGATAAAAGATATTTATCTATATTAAAAACTGAAAGGCCACATTTGATATTTTATAGCAAATTTTTATGTTATTATGAATTATTACACTACCCTTTTCTTAGTTATTTTAAAATTTCGAACAAGTACTTACATTACTTCAATAACCAATTGCATCCTACTTTTCACCTCTCCAAGTTTTTCTCTGACCTATCTTCTCTCACTTTCCTCATTTTTGCTTTCTCATTTTTTGCATCCACTTCTTGCTTTTCTTAAGAATCACCATTGAGATTTTATTTTCCCATTAATAAAAATTGATAATTTAATTATAAAATTTTATAATTATTCCATATTATTAGGTACATACAAGTTTACTCTTTGCAATTTTTGTTGATAATTTTTTATTTAATTATTTCTAGTTTTACAACACTTTTCACCCGTAATGCAGGTGATCCATCTGTTATAAATATATATATATATGGAGAGAGAGAGAATGCATAAATGACCAATTTTTTTCAAAAAAGACGAAGAGAGTATTCAATTTCATTAATTATACGCACCAAAAGTAACAATCCAGCGACAGTAGATGAGCAGGACTCATGTGACCCTATTTATAGGAACTCAAGGACCGGGCATAACTCATCACCTCCGATAATTAATTATTGCTTCTATATAGGGTAAAGATTTAAATTTTCCTAATTTTTTTTTCTTTGGGACCACAAATTTTCCTCAATAAATCATCCTCTACTTCGTATCAAATGCTATTTGTGTATTGTTTATATATATATAAATATTAATAAAAGTTTAATATAGCCGTTGCAAGTCACAAAATTATTGTGTCCATTTTTAGTTCAGCAAGCTGATATTGATCGCTACCAAACGCCTAAAACTTTATAGAGATTATTTATTACTTTGATTTCATAACTCTTAATGGAAGCTATTTTACAAATTCAATGTTAGATGTTAAAATATACAGAAACCGGCAATTTTTTGGTGTTCATTATATTAAGATTTGCTTATTCAATATAGCATTCAAAATTTCCAAAAGGTTCATTATATATTTGATAAAAATAAAAATTATCAATATATTTAAATCAGTAAATTAATTTTGTATGTTCTTTACAAGAGATCATTAGCATGTGAAAATATTAAAAACTAAAAATAACGCAACATCATTATTCTTTTTTTTTCTTTTTTTTAATCAATTGCAATGTACTATCACCTTATGGAGATAGGAAATTAAAATTATATCAATTTATATCGTATTTATATCTGATTTGTCTATAACTTATCTATTTTGTTAATTTATGAAACTATTTATTAAAAACAATAAAAATGATAAGAATATGTGAAACAAAAAGCCCCATTGCACTTTTTATACTGAACTTATCATATTTCGGAAAATAACAAGGTATTCAAAACAATTTTTATAAAGATAGAAAATTTTATTCATTTTTATAGTATTGTTTTTCTTTAAAATTGTCCCGACTAACTTTATCAAACCTATATTATATTCCATAGGCTAAAGATCTTGTACATGAGATTTTGTTTACTAGGACCCTGCAGGATCATGCGTAGGACAGGAACCAAAAACACACGTAATTAACGATCTTTTCTTCGATCATGTTGTCATAATGCACATAAACAAAAGTTAAACATCACCAAATCTGTCCTTTATGTTTTCCTTGAAAAATCTCATGTGATGTTCCCTCCATAAAAGTCAATGCCACCGACTCTTTAGTCCTCTTTTTCCACCTCCTACTGTTCTTCTTCTGTATGGATCTAGTAGCTAAGCACATTTACATGTTCTCAACAACTCCATGAAAAAAATGAAACTGTTCATGGGGTTTTAAATTTTTTAAGCTTTGAAGTGATAGGAAATAAAAGCATTGTGTTGACATAAGTGTATAAAAACTGCCCAAGATTAAACTTCAGGTACTCGTACTTGTACATAAATATTCATGTTCTACTTCAATTTTTTATTTTTTTCCTCCAATTTTGTGACATAACTCTGTTTATGCATGTAAATTCTCTTCTGGCTAATATTTTCTCACTTCTTTTTTTTTTTTTTTCTGGAGCAATATGCATTTGGTCTAGGATATATTTACTATTTCTTTTCCATAATTTATATATAGTCCATTTTTTGTTAATTGTTAAAAGCAGTGGTTTTGAGTAATTTTTCCAGATGTGGGAATATAAATTTCTTGAATATTTTGATTTAAATGCTTATTTCTTGTTATTTTGTGAAGACGGCAAGTGATGTAGCAAAGAAATATTCATATTTGTCCTACATACCTTAGATTTTGTCATATTTGATTAGATTATCTAAGGATTGATTTTGTGAGAGTATTTTTCAGAAATTGATTATATTGTTGCACTGACTTAGTCAAGTTTAAGGTTTTTAAAATTTTTCTTGTTGGAAACAGAATATGCCTCAAGACAGTAGAAGATCAATTGGGTATAGACCCTTTGTCACATGCAGTGATCCAAAAGGTGTAGTAGAATGTGGGACAATAAGAAATCCAAGACTACTTTCCATGAGATGGAGCCTAAATATGTAAGCCATACTAGAACAAGGAACTCGAACGAATCTAAACCCGAAAAGGGGCCAGTGGTGTTTAAGAAGAGCTCAGAAGGGTTTGGTCATGGTCCCCAGTCCTTTCAAGTGTTGGAGGTTTCTAAAGGGGCTCAGAAATTGAACAATGTGATCGAGAAATGGTCGAACGGGCTTAGCACGGATAATCAGTCTAAAGACATAGCAAAGGACTTGTTAAAGGGTGCTCTTGATCTGCAGGAATCACTGATGGTGTTGGAGAAGTTGCAAGCCGCGTCTAAGTATGTTGCCCGGTTGAAGCAAAAGCGGGAGTGTTACCAGATTGGGGAGCAAGAAGAAGGGGAGATCAAACCGAGGAAATCCGGTCTAGTTGAGGAGCATCAATGCACCATGCGCCTAAAGCAGAAAGTTTTGGCTGATGATTCTTCTAGGGGTGATTTTGAGGAGCTCAAAAAAGTCATTAGAGAGAGCTTTATAAGGCAAAATCTTCTGCCAAATGAGCCCAAGCCTACGAGAAGGAAGGATGATTATTATAATGACCAAAGGTTTGATTCTGTAGCTGATATTCCGTCGACAAGCTCAAGCCAATCAAGTAACTACTTTGATAGTATTGATGATAATTCATCATGCTTCTCAACAGCTCCACAGAAAGCAAGCAAGACATCGAACGTAATCGCCAAGCTTATGGCTTGGAAGAAATTCCTTCTAAATCGTTGCAAAATTCTCCTCAGAAGAAATTCGAGCATGAGAGGGCTGTCTTTAAGATAGATATGCCAATGACAAAGAAATTACAGAGGGGAATCGATCAAAAGGATGATAAGGAACAGAAGACGCTTAAGGATATTCTCGATACCCTTCAGATTAAAGGGCTCTTGAAGGGTAATTCTGCCAGGAAGGTGAAACCATATGGCTATTTTGATGAGTCCCAAAGCGATGTCAAGTCTTATGATTATGTTCCTCCAATTGTTGTAGTGAAACCCATGCATTCACCCTTGCCAGAGAGGAAGAAATCCATAGAACATGCTGATGGTGCCAACAATTCAGACACAATGCGCGGGAAGCTGAAATCTGATCATTCTGTTGTTCGGAGTTCCAACAAGTTTGGGACGTCAGAGAAAGTTAAAGAGATGGCAGTGACTAAGTCCAGCCAAGGAGGACGATCCAAAAGCCTGAAGGAAGAAGTTGGCAAAGTGGAGAAGGAAAAGGCAAAGGACAGAGTTCCTAACCAAATCAAGACTCAGGTTTCTGCAGCTAACCAACCACTTAAGAAAGAAACTTCTGACAAGAAAGTCCATGAGGTTCAAAAAACGGTGAAGGCTAATACAAGATCAACAGAGAAAGGTACTTTGAAATCCAAATCTGTGTTACCTTCTGAGGATCAAGAGACGACCTCTACCAGAACAGGGAAGCATGATAGTCAATCAAATGGTATAAGGAGAGATATATCACCAAAGAGAAGTAACTCAAAAGCTGTCTCTAATTCTAGAACTCAGGGTTCTAGTCACATTGCTAGTGATCAGAAAGTTAACAAAGGAAAGAAACATAAGCCAGTGAATCATTCAGATAGGCATGTAGCATCAAAGTTGATGGTGAGTATCCTTAATCAATTATGCCTATCTCAATTTATGTTATGGTCAAATTTAGATATTTAGCCATCTGAACTAGAAGCCTAGGTTTGTAAGAATGGTGCAGTAGCATCAAAGTCGATGTTTGGACCACATGATTAAATGGTGATATAATGACTGGACAGAGATTTGAACTCTTGATTTCCTTTCCTAATAGTTTAAATATGATGAGGTTCTTACTACTTAGGGTAAACTACAGATGCATCCCTTATTTTTTTCATATGCACTTCACCTCCTTATTTTTTAAATCGCCTGTTTAATACCTACAAATCTTCAAAAGAAGTGCCTTTGGACTCTTGTTTTATACATCCTTTTCAATTTTAGTATTCTTGTTATCATTTTATTCAAGTGCAAAAGAGTGGAAACAGGGTTTAAAAGTACACTTTTCAAAGATTAGGGATCCATACAGTCAATTTCCAAGATAATAGACCATGTGTGGATGGATTAACTATAAGTGGGTGTATTTGCAAATTACCCTATCACTTAACATTTATTTATATATTTTTTTTTCCCGTTTAAATGTGGCCCTGCTCTGGAATGCAGTTGCTGTAAATCGTGAATTCCTGGATGATCTCATAGAATAGGCGCATTGTCTTTTTTGCAGATGGATAATGCAGCAAGCAAGGATACAGAAAGAAAAAGTGTCGTCAAATGTGAACCTGATCTGACAATTCCTGATGTCAACAGTAAACCTGTGGATAAACATCCAATGCAAGAGAACCTTGTTTCCAGCCGTCCTGAAGGTAATTCCATTTCCTCATACCGTATTTTTTTCCTTATGTCAAGATTCCTCTTACCAGTTAAGTAATGTGCAAAATGTTCTAATTGATGTGTGGTATGAGAGTTCACAATTATGAATTAGCTTGTTGTTCACTGTAGGTTGTGCCGGCATCAGCCCAGTTTCTCCTGATTTTGTTACACTATCAATGCCTGACAATGGCTTGAATGCTGCTGCTGTAAATCCTGATGATAAAACCAGTCAAAATGAACCTTCTGGTCGTGAAAACGGTGTGAATGCTACTATTGCAAATCCAATTGATGACAATGATGCTAGAGAAGTGACTGATCAAAGCTACAAAAAGGACATGGTACAAAGCTCTGCTATTGAGAAGCCAATCATTTCTTACTCATGCTGAAGAACTCTTTGACATTGTTTTGAGTCCTCCATCAGTATGCCAGAGTCCTGAAAAGAATCATCCCGAATTGGTAAACAAGAGACTCTATCTAGATTGTGCAAGAGAACTGATGGACCGCAGAAGCCTTAACCCAACAGAACTACCCTATCCTCTTACACTAAATGTCACTTGGAAATACAGAGGACCTTGCATTTCTTTGGAAAAATTGATCCAGGAAATCTGTGATGGCATTGAGGATTTAAGCAGCTATTGCAATCTTAGAAGTGACAAGTTACCTGTTGATGGAATCTACACATTGATGGAGAAAGATTTGCATGGGAAAGGAATGGTGAATGCAATTTGGGATTCGGGGTGGAGGAATGGATTCTCAACCTATGATGCAGAACAGGTTGCAAAAGACATTGAAAAGATGCTATTAAGTTGGTTGATTGAGGAAACCTTTCTTGAATTTGCATGGTAACTTCTTCAAATTGTTAGTACTTTGTAATTTCTGTGTATATAACAATACGCATACGCTGTTTATAGAAAAAAGATGAATCATTGATCTTTTTTCTGACTTGTTGAGTGAATAATTGCAGCATTTTCATAGTTCAGGAATAGAAAGCATTTGAATGTGAACTCTGGAAAAAATTGCTTGGAGAAAAATTGTTATAAGATATCGTTTCATGAGAAAATGTCAATGAGCGCCTAACCGTTTATCTAAATATCAAACAAAGAACCTTTTCTCTTACCATATACCTGTTTGTTCTTTATGATATAATCAATATGAGCAAAATACTTCAGTTAGTCTTGAAATCTCATTTGTAAATCTGTTTAGCTAAAATGAATTTAGAAAAATAATTCCATGAAAAGCAATTTACAGGAATAAAATATGCTTGAAAACAAAAACTACAGCTATTACATTATCTGTAGACAAGGTTTAGGCATATGCCTTATGTTGCTTCCTCAGACCCTGAAACTCTTACTTGCATAGAAAAAGACATATGACCATGAAGATACATCCATCTTTACTTACAATCTCAGGAAGTGTCGGCTTTAAAAATAAGAAAATTGAGCTTCTCAACAGAAAAGTAAATAAATGTCCCTTGCTTGTGAGTGAAATAACACCCAAAATTTGAGCCCACCACACATTGCCATCCACACCCATATTCCTTATCAAACTCCTGCCCAAATGAACAACTATAAATCAATTCAACATATTATATATATATATACACACCAATCACCCTACAAAGTTTTTAAATTTATACCTTTACTATTTAAATTGTACATTTATACCTCTCAAGGGACGTTTGTACAATTATGAAACTCATGTAGAGGTGTCTATTTACATTTAAATATACTAAAAGGATTCCATAATTAAAGAATCTGGACGGTATATGCAATTTCAGAAGTTTAGATGCTGGACATAATTTATCCTAATTTGTATTTAACAAATTCACCTTTTTTTTTTTTTTTTTTGCTGAGAATAAAATATTAAATTACCTTTTTGATGTGTGTTGCAATTAAAATGCAATCATTGACATCATAAATATCAAGTGCCTGAGAAGCTATATCCATGGCTTGTTTCTTCATCTTCTCTGCCATGTCTGTTTCCTTCACTATAGCTTTGCCTTCCAGCATCTTTCTCTGTGTGTGTGTGTGTTTTTTTTCTTTTTTTTCTTATTCTTTTTTTTTTATGTATCTCTTCTAATCTGAAATCCCAGAACAAGAACTATCCTTAACAAGCAGATAGATCAATGATTGTCCACACAATCAAGAAACCAGAAGCTTCCCTTTTGTTCAATTTTGGAAGGTTACTATTATGATTTATACAACATGGAAGGGAAGAGCTTTCCTACATTGTCACGTAGGTTCAACTTTTAGTACACTTTTTTTTGTCAGGACATGGATGTTTCAATTTCTTTTGTGCCCACACGCATTTTTCCTTCTGTCACCTCCTTTTTAGAGTATGTTGCATTTCAAATTTGATTGAATTTTCTACCAAAATTAGCTGAGATTACTGACACGAGAATTGTGCTAGGAAAAGAGAGTAACTTATTAATTAATTATATGGGCTTAACGGTTATCAAAAAATTCATTTGTCTATTTTAAAATATATTTTTTAGGACTATTGCCCGTGTGTCCTATCTTAAGAAAATAGGGTGAAAAGGGCTAATAATTATCCATGTTTAAAGCCAATGAATGGTCTAATGACATTTTTTTTAGTCTCTTATATGAGAGGTCTTAGTTGGAATCCTTCTCTTATTGTAACTGAAAAAAGAAAAAATCTTCATATTTAAAACTAGGCCCAAAACATTTTTTGTGGTAAATAGTGTGGGTCTATATTTACCTGGCTTTTGTGCTTAAATCTTAATTTCTTATAAAGTCTAATATAAGTTGTAGTTTTTTCTTTACTAAAAATAACAGAAAAATAGAAGTATCCTTAAATATAAAAAAGTAGTCAAAAGCTAAAAGTAAAATAAAAATAAAAATAAAAATAAAAATGAAAGAGTAGTCTTTCTTTTCTAATTTTATGTTTTTTTTTAATTTCAATAAAACTTTAGTCTTTCATTAATAAAAATAATTATATGGGGTAAAAAACGGATGAGAATTTGCAGTCCCTAAGACATTGTTCCTTCCATATTCCTCAAATAAATTAGAAAAATAAAAGAAATCTCTAAAATAAAGTAAGCAATAACTATCATTTCACAACATATAGGGTTTATTCATGGAAATAAAAATGGGACAACATCATCTTAGGAGCATCAAATTTTCATCCGTAAAAAACATACCTTTGAACACCAATTTCAATAAAGGAACTAAGCTTTAAGAGTATACACACACATATATATACACTTTCAAATTATCTTAATTTATATTATGAAAGTTTGTGGGATGTTAATGAGGCATATTGATTATAATGTCTAAGGATTAGTTGGAAGATGCAAGGAAAAAAAGATAGGTAGTCCTTAATTATTTATCTTTCGCAGCATGAGGATGTGCCATTTAAGAATGCAGTACCATTGTTGTTCCATATGTAGTACCATATGTGATCCTCTTTTTCTAATGTGCTAGATCCTCAATTGAGAGTTATCAAAAATATAAAGGCCAAAGGACTACTTATTTTTTATTGGTCCAATACATTGTTGAATCATGATACCATATACTTTTAAGTGGGATTTTGATTTGGCTTAACTTATTCATTGCTCGATTTTCTCCATAAGCTTGCCACTAGAAAATCTATGATATCTTTTAAGATATTTTATTTTTAAGTCGTTCTTTTTTATTCGAGTGATTTTTCCTTAATTTCTAAAATAGCCAATGTGTGTGCTGGAACTCTTATCCTCCTGACTTTTCTTGACTATGAAATATTTGTATATTAT
Source organism: Combretum micranthum (assembly GCA_024138025.1). Taxonomy (NCBI): domain Eukaryota; kingdom Viridiplantae; phylum Streptophyta; class Magnoliopsida; order Myrtales; family Combretaceae; genus Combretum; species Combretum micranthum. Next base: position 297,621 of record JAMXBD010000172.1, on the reverse strand, counting down.
AAATATTTCGTTTTCACATTGTCCGTCCATGTTTAGTCCACGGATCTCGATCCGGATCCAGATCCAGATCCAGTTACTATATTTGGTTGGTATGCTAGCCTTTGGTTGTTTGTAATTTTTATTACATTTTTTTTTAATTATTTGAACTATGATGAGCATGATAGCATTGTTGTTATAGTGGATAATAGATTTTAGTTAAAAATAATATGATATTTCTTAAATATAAGATAGGGGAATTTTAATTATCAAGGATATCTTTTGGTATAATGATTTGAAATTTATCAAAATTCTAAAATTGAGTGTACATGTTGAAGAACACTTTCAACGTGAGTGACCTCTTGAAAAGCAATTGGCATTGCAACAGGAGTTTTGGATCTTTACAATGGTATCAGAAGAGTTAACAAGCTAAAAGCGAGAAAGTTAAATATTATACAAGGTAAAGAAGCCTTCCAATTATAGAAAATAAAGATGCAATTAGGTCTACTTCTAAATAAGTTATCAAGCATCATTAAACTGAGATAGAAACTAAATAAGATGATTTTCTAGTCTTTAGAACAAATTTTCCGGTTTAACTTCTAATATCCCATAAATCTAAGTTGAGTTTTGAAAAAATAATGTAAGTACCTATATCTCAAACACAATATTACATTATAAATATAAAGTTATCTTTAACATTAACCTAAACCATTCATTTTTTAAGTTGTGTTTATGCATTTCCTATGTATATTTTAATTAAATTAGATTGACTAATCAATCATCTTTCGGCTTCGATACTAACAGGTCATTTGAAGAAAGAATTGCATTTATATGCTAGCCCATTTCAATATTGAATAGGAAACAGCAAGTTAAAAGATAAATTAATAAATAAACCTGATCGAAGTTAGGAGTTTCCTAGTCCCGCCATTTGTTTATCAAACATACATGATATTTTCAATTTATGTGGTTTTCACACCAAATTATTACCCATTTGCTTGAGAGAAATATTTATTCATTCTCTTCTTATTTTATATAAAACTGCTATTACTATGTTTAATTGAGAGAAATGATAATTTATAATGAATTGTTATTATGGAAAATGATGAATAGTAATTCATATTCTCGTATATATGAATTTTATTTTCAATTTTTGTCATAAATACCCTTTTTTTAAAAATATCACATATATAATTATTATCTCTTTGTAATAAAAATACGATACATTATGAATGTTTTACTTATACTCTAATAATTAATTGATTTATTTTTTATATCAAGTGATCATTGAATAGATATATAATATTTATTACACTTTATCACATTCCTATTATATTGGAATTCAATTCTCTGGCAAATACTATGGTCCCGTCATTAATTTTAACGAGATCGGTCCCATAACTCTTCTATTATTGTATAGCATGTCTTATTGCATAGAATGAAATGAAGTAGGTATTAGGGATGGGAAAAAAAAAAAAAGGAGCCAACTCGTCAATAAGGGCTTAATTAAGACGATCAATATGTAAGTAATTAGCCCATAAACAGCTAGGGGCTATATGATAATGTGTTTTTTTCTTCCATTTTAAATGTCAAATTTGTTATGTGAACTTTTTATAAAATTTCAATTTGATATCTTAAATTTAAGGTAGTAAATATAATACTCAATTAAACTTTTTTTTAACTATTTTTATCACATTTTTAACACCATCTATTCTATATGCAAACGTGAAAACGACATTCTATTAGTACTAAACGGAATTAAATGAGATAATAAAAATTTAATGATAAGTTGTTCTTCTATCTTAGCAAATAAAGAAAAGTAGTAAAAATAGTCATGGAGTTTGATTGAATATTAAATTGACCATTTTAAAGTTCGAGTATTAAATTGAAAGTCAAAGTTTGGAGACTAAATTTAACATTTATTTATACTTTTTTGAGTTGGTAGATAATGTATAGTTTGATACAAATAAAACATAGTGGCGGGAAATTTCCAACCATGCATCATGTCCTGTCTAAGAAATAAGGAATTTGAGATTTGCCACATTTCGTTTGCTTTTTTTGAAATTCCAAATGCACACATTTTTTGTTTATATAAATTAAAATCTCGATAAGGTTACTTTTAAGTTTTATAATATTATTTTGTTTATAAATAAAATAATTAAAAAACTAAATAACGTTTGGTTGTAAGAAATGTAAATAAGAAAACTGGACAATACTATATAAGAAATATTATACAACATAATCTACTTGTACTATATTTGGTATACATAATACTGATAAAATTTTTGTACTAAAAAATGTTATAAAATGTTTGAGTTATTCAATAAATTTGTTGTTGTCATGTAAAAAGAGGATTTGTTTTTTCTCGCATTATACTTTTTTTTTAAATTTGTCTAATACTTTCAAAGTTTGTTATTTAATATCAAAGGTCAAAATAACAATCAACTAAAGAATTAGAGCTTTTGTCTAGTTCAGTTCTATAAATTTATGGAAAGCAAATCCTCTTAAAGTTGAAAAATGATATAGAAAACTAAGGACAATGTATTGTATAAAGGTAATTAAAATGATCTTGTTCTTATTTTTAAGATTTGAGGATTTAAACACTTAATTTCGAAGATAAAATAAGATTTTGGTGGCATGTGGACATTGGACGCTCCAGACTTGATCGTGTGTGAGAGGGAGACCATCAAAAGATTCGAATTTATACGAAACGTGTCTCATCTGGAATCTATTACTAATGGCCAGAATGAAAAGATTCGAGTATCATTTGAATTACTATTGATATAGATTGGGGAATTATTGATCCAATTTGACTCTGCAAATGGACCACAACTAAGTGACAATCTACTATCATATTTAGAATCAAGCGAGTTAAACATGTCCATCTAGTTTAATATGAGTGGACCTGCAGGTTAAATGAGTTAAAAAAATTTATATATTTTAAAAATAAATCAAAATTTTTTAATCCTAATCCAATTCACTTTAACCAGTAGGTGAAACCAATCAACCCACTTATTGACCATTTAACCTATCAATGCTAATTGAACAAAATATAGATAATAAAAATATGAAATTTTATAGTGTTTTATATATATTTAATGATTAATTTTATTATCATTTTAATTACTTATGCAAGAATAAGTTTTTTAAATAATTTATTAAATATTATATTTTTTTAAACAATAAATATATATTTAAAATAATGTTATGATGGACATGCATCAATTTATCATTCTATATTATAATTAATATAAAAATTTAAACCCAAGTATAAAAATCCTTGTAACAATGCTACATTATAGCTACTTCTCCAACAATTTTTATTTTATTTTTTTATACAATTGAGCTAGTGAGTCAATCCAGTTAACTTGCGGGCCAGCTCACTTTGACCCGAGAGTTAAACGAGTTAAGGAAAATTGGCCCACTTTTAAATAGTCTGAAAAATGTTGATCCTAACCTATTTTAAAAACTAGTTAAACGGGCCGACCTTAGGCCAAAGCCCATAGGCACGGCTTTAATCACACTAGTTTTGTGTTCACTTCATTTTATCAATAAAAAGGTAAGAAAATTCTCACCGGAAGGAATCTAGAACATGCATTGTATTTTAACACCGTTTGTTTAATAATATGATATCATATTCGATACACGAACTATACATAACAATTCAATTTGATACTTAAACTTTGAATTGATCAATTTAATAATATAGCAATTTTTACTAGCTTTTTAACACCTTTTTTTTTTTAATTTTATGTCGTGGAAGAGGCAATATATTATCAAATTTTTACCACTTCTCCTAACACATCCAACACTAATAGGTTGGTTTTTTCTCATCTTAAAATAGAGCAAAGAGTATTAGTGATGTAATACAAATAGTCAAGAAAAGTTTGATTAATACCATTTCAAAGTTCACATATTAAATTAAATTCTTGTGAAAGCTCAAGTAGTAAATTTGGCATCGTGCACCTTCCAACCCCTCCCTCTCTCCCCTCTCCCTCCCTGCCCCGAGGAAATATTAAATTGACCACACACACATAAAAACTAGTACAAGTAGTTCAAAACAAAGAATTTAATACACGATCATAAAGGCCAAAACACATCATCCAAAATTTGATCCTCACGTTAGATCATCAAAGTACTACCAAGTTCTTTAATAGAATATTCCAAAAGAAAACACAAGATTTTTTGAAAAATTGGAGAAATAATAGTCCTTAGCTCTCTTCAAAACTGCAACAGCAAGATCCTAAGCTAGACCACTCGCTTCCTAATTATCCACTTCACTTTGCCATCAAATGAGTCAAAATAAACTCCATACAAAACATAATTTCCTCCATAGTAAGATCATCACGACGTTAGCGATCCATTTATATGAATTTTAGGAGTTTCAAGAATAAAGTTACAAAAGTTAAGCTAAAAGACTAATTTAAGTCCATAATAGATTGCTTTAATCTCCACCTCCTAAAAACACACGAGAAAATACTCAAGAGGGGAGGGGGTATGAATTGAGTATTTGACCTAAAATGCTCAAACAATAAATTTTTGTGCAAAAGATTAAATCAGGCCTCAAAAACAGCGGATATGGCAATAATAGAGTATAGAAAATAATATTAAAGAAATAAAGAAAGAAGAATTAAACCCAGATTTTACATAGAGTTTGGCCTACTTTCTACTCTCAACAATCCCACAATCGCCTCCAATCAAAAGACTTCACACACTTTATTAATTTCAATCACACACACCCAAATAGAGTAGAACACCGGTTTACAACACTTAAGAAATAAAAAATTTCCTTCTCTCTCGAGATGATCTCTTATAGATAATAAATACAAGAACATATCACTAAATTGATTTTCTCTCTCTTTGCAAATTTTGCAAATTTATAAACAAGAGTACAAAAACAATAAGAGAATTTTCTTATTTGTTTGTTCACAAATAAAGGCTTTTAATTGTTGAACTTTATGTTCATGAATGATTTTGATGAGAATAATTATTACACATTTAATTATTTAAATATCATTAATTGTTCAATACTTAAAATATTTATATATATATGCTTTGTATTTGTTCTATTGTTGTTTAAATTTTAACAGAGTAAAAAGTTGAAGAAAAATCAAGATAAAGCTATCGAGCCCAGTAGAAGAAAGGTGGATGACTATTCATCAAATGAAGACAAAAGACTGGAGTTTTGGGCAAAAATCGTGAAGTCAAGAGCTAAAGCTTTGGGCAAAATCGTAAAGTCAAGAGCTGAAATTTTGGGCAAAATCATGAAGTCAAGGGTTGGAATTTTGGGCAAAATTTATAAAGTTAAGGGTTGAAGTTTTTAGCCTCAACCTCAGGTCTCGACTTCATAATTTTACCCTCGAATTTAAAAAGTTTGCCTTTGGGTAAAGTTTATAAAGTCGAGGACTGAAGTTTAAGCCTCGACCTCAGACCTCAACTTTAGAAATTTAGCCCTCAACTTTAGAAAGAAAAGAGCTGTTGGAATGCATTTAATACATGTGTCAGACACATTTAATGCTTTTTTCTCTTTTCTGCTTTTGACTTTTAAACGTTTTTAAAACGTTAAGTTCATTAAACGCAAGAATGGATTATCATAAACTTTTTGATAACGGGTAAATTTTTTTCGAGAGCTATAAATAGAATTTTCCTCATCTCTTTAAAAAAAATAAGAAATTCTAGAATTTTTAAAACGCAAAGTAAAAACAAAAACAACGTTCTGTAAAATTTTTTTTATTTGTGTTTTTGTTCTCGTTCTCTTTGATTTGAAATTTTTTTTAATAGAACAATTAGTGCTCTATTTCAAAATTTGCTGATACATTCTAAACAAGAGTTTTTTTAGCACTGTTTAAAATTTATAAAAGTTGATTATCTACTCATTTAAGGAGCTTAGTTTGTAAAAGGAATTTGTAAAATTCCTAAAGTTTTTTTCTGTTGTAAATCTGCTCAAGTATAGAAGCTATTTGTAAAAAGTCCTCAAAGGAGGCATTTGTAAAAAAAGTCTTCGTGTGAGGCATTGAGAAAAGTCCTCGTAGAGGCAAAGAGAAGTCCTTCATTAAACGCAAATAGAAGTTCTCAATGGGAGGCATTTGAAGTATAGTCGTGTGTTACCAGCACAACACTTGATTTATTAAGTAGAGGTCTTTTGTGAAAGGCAATTGTAAAAGTCCTATTGTGATAGACATTGTTGTAATTCCTCATTTAAGAGGTGTATCGATTTTGGAATAATCAATATAGTGATAAAAGTCCTATTTGAGGCATTTACACCGTGGAGGGTAGGCAGTGGGTCAAACTCCACATTAAATGCTTGTCTTTCTCTCTCTATGAGTTTCGTTATCTCTGCTTATTTATTAAACAGTTTTAATTAGCTTATTCTGCTGCATTTGTTTGTTTTAATTAACTCTTGTCTTATCTTAGTTAAGTAATATGGTTTGAAAAAACAGAAAAAATTGTAATACTTAATTTAACCCTCCTCTTAAGTATTCCTTTGTGTATTATTTCTAACACTAATCACTTCTTTTTCAGCTCAGCACTGCCCTTAAATCTCTCAAGAAAAGAGTATTTGTATATTTCAAACATTTAAATGTCCTCAGAGATAACATTTTAATCATCAAGTATTAAATGTACGTAATGGCTCTTTCATGCCACATCGGCTCGTTTTTTTAAAACTTTCATGCTTTAAACTTGTCGCACCTTAAATTTGACGCTCGATCAAGTTTGTGTGTATTTGAATTCTTCGAGCTTGAGATTTGAACTTGTCGCACCTTGCAATTATCCCTCGACCAAGGCTATGCTTCTTTAAACCTGTCAAGCCTAAGATTTGAGCTTATCGTGCCCTAATGAATGGACTTGTTAAGCCTTCAATGAAACCCGTTACCAAGGTTGTGCTCAAGAATTTGTATCTACTAGTCTTGCACAATCTCTAGAGAACAACACATACACATACACAAAACACACACACACACACATATATATTATAGCATGTTGTTCATCCAAGTTGTTTGATTAATTAAGTATAGTTTAACACAATTGAATAGTTAATTGTATAACTAATTATCTCATTAAAATTCACATTAAACACATAAGTTCAATACCTCTAAGAGCGATGCTGCTGGAATCTTCTTTATAATGCCACGTAAGCATCTTCCTCTCTAATCCCTAATACTCATTGCTACACCAACCATCCTATGTTGCAACGTAAAAGCTCCTCACAATTGATTTTAACATGTATGTCCTTCCTCCAATGCAAACCAACCAATAGAAGCATTCAATCCTCTAATTCTTTTTTTTTTAAAATTGGGAAAGTGTTTTATCTAGATTTGTTTTCCTAAAAATAATATGTTTTCATGCATTTGGGTGCTTTTACAAATGTATGTTACGAAAATATTTTGGCATTTAACCTACTAATATTATGTAGAACATTATCATATATAAATAATTTATTATTAGCAAGTTACGATATAAATGCATCATGCCAAACATGTTATTTATAAATAAAAGTATAAAATTTAAATCATTTTATAATATTTATTTACAAACTATTAGTAGATATTTATAATATTTTTAATCAGCTTTCATTTTTTTATCCATTAAATTATTTTCATGTTTAAAATATAATTTATTAGTTAATTATGATAAAAAATCAAATAAATATCATATTCCTAGAGTTAGCATATTTGCAGAGACTAATTTAGATGGTGACTTTCCTTTTTGAAGAGTAGATCTTCTATTTAGTGAAACTTATGTTCTCTATAAAAAAATCATATATATATATATATATATATATATTCTACTCAAAGTGTTATTTCAATGTAAGAAAAGCATTTGACTTGAAACAAATAAGACTTTATCCACTTATCAAATTAAAAATACCATACATCCTCATGAATGAGTTCTATTCCCCTTGTGCCACTGGGTATTATTACTCTTTAAAGTAATCTTGCAATTTCTTCTTTTATTTTTAATTTTCTACTTCTTATCATCATCATTTTTTTTTTTTGTTAATAATGAAAATAGTACTTGAACTCTCGCAAAAAGAATAATTAGGTACCTATAGTTTGGTTTTGAATAACTTAGTACTTGAATAAAGTTTTTGTTGACTTTTTTTCACACGTAAAGTTTGGTTTTGACAATTTTAGTATCTAAATAAAGTTTTCGTTGACTTCTTTCATACCTAAAGGAAGTGAAAATAAGGTATGAAAAAAGTACATAAAAAGTTTGTTCATGTATCAAAATTATCAAATCAAACTTCAGGTATGAAAAAAGTTAAACTAATGTAGGCCATGATGGAGCCATATAAACTAAAGGTCATTTCACTAGAAGCAACTTGAGATTTTGGTGGATTTGTTTATCGTGGTTTGTATTTGTTCATAGTATATTATGCTTTTATTAGTCCATGGTAGTCATTCATGATCTAATATATAGGTATATACTGAATTGAGGTTAAGGCTATAAATAGTAGTTTAGGGGGCATGGTATGCTAGGGCTTATAAGGGTTATGTGGGAAAGATGAAAGGATTTATCAAGAAATAGTGATTTTAGATTCTTTTATCTATCTTTGGTTATAAAAAGAATTAAGTATCTCATTGAATACCTTTAAGATTGTATAGTGAGGTTACTACATATGATTGATTACTTACAAGTCACATGTGTCACATATGGGCTTCTTAAGCAACCCTATTGAGAGGTTCAGTCGGCCTTTGTGCTAAGCACTTAAATACCACACTAATTAGAGATTAAAAAAAAGTAAGGAGAAATTCTATAAGAAATAAATATAAATTCAAATGTATAAGATGATTACAAATGAAGGAAGAACCTCTGTATCTATAAGAGGCCTCTATAAATGGATAACGTAAACTATGTCTTTTTAATGGTCATGGTACAAGCCTTCTTAACCTAGCTTAATTACTCATACCTACTAAGGTTAATGTATCCATATCATTCCAAAATTTTATTAGAATTGAATTAGGCTTTAGTTATAGGCTTCACACACGATTGACCTCTATGCACAAGTACAAAAGAGGAAAGTAGGCTCAGAGAAAGAACTCTATCCAGTATTTCTTCATTTAACTTTGTTGCTTCAATACAAACTAGTCGTGTGGATTTTGGGCTAAGCTTCTTTTTTTTTATCATCTTTAGTTTTTCTTCAAGATTTAACTCCTCTACTCCTTGGTATGAAATACTAGCTTCCCCCTTAGATTCTTCATCTTCATTGACCACCTCTTCTATAAGCGAATTAAGTTAGGAAATCTCCTCGGTCCCCTCTACTTAACCTTTTTCTTCGCCTTGGGTACCTTGCTTGCATATTGGTTTGCTTTCTTCGATGTTTGGGTTGTAGATTTCTTCAACTTCATCCCTTCAGCAACCTATATTAAACACAAAAACTTGCAATCTTATCCATAATTATGGCTATATGGAATGATCATAATACAATTTGCTAATAAGAAAATATAGGAACTCACACAATCAAAGAAGTCCATGCTAGTTACAAACTAGTTCGTAGTCATCAAAGGGAATTACTTTCAATATTACCTTTCTTCCTCACCGATGCACCTAAAAGTTAACATCTTGAATTACCTCAACATGGGGACTTCATCTATAATAAGATTTTTTATTTTCCCTTTGTCCTTATGAACCTTGAGACTTAACTTTTCGATCAATTCCTTAGACATAAAAAGATCGATCACCTTAGCATCCATTAATGCATTCATTTATCAGCCAACAACAATCATTGTAACATACATTTGGTTTAGGACTTCTAGTGAGGTTACCATGCATTGAGCCCAATAGCTTCAAAACTCTAAGCTTGTGGTTGACTTGGGTATATTTTTTGTCTTCTTTTGTTGCAACTAAGGTTGTTAATCAATCTTGAGTTGTACAATTTTTAACCATATATGCTCCAACATAAATAAAGTAAGATGACTCTCTTAAGTAACTCATTCTCATCCATGAGAGTTTGGGTTTCTATTATTCATGTTAGGGTTTGAATTTAAATCTTTTTGGGCTTTCCTACCATTTTTTTGGGTATCCTTCATCGCTCTATCAAAGCCTCTATAATTGCTATGACTTAGGCTAAGGTTTGCACTCCATACCTCTCCAGCTTTATTTAGGCACATCCTTATAAACCATCACAAAAGGAAAAATTAGTATCTTTATCATGCATGTTGGAAATATTTACCGATTGTCACACCTCCACAAGATACCTTAGTAGTAATGATAAGTCATGTAACCAACTAAGGCCTCTAGGAAGTTACATAAGTACTGTACAACTAACATGCGCATGTGGCGTGGACAAATATAACAAGATCTTGAGCTTGTCAAGATAAGAAATTTCACATACATAAAAGATCTTTACAACAACAACTTCTTTACAGATAACTTAGGATCAACTCCTAACAAACTTACAACTTACAAGATACAAACATCAAGGATTCTATATAAAAGATCTATCTCCAACTTTCGCTTGAGCCTTAGACTTTCCTCTCGAGATTTACTACAGTCGCTTACCATAAGCTTGGATCCACTCTAGAGATCCTGAAAGCATATGAAATATATAGGAGTGTGAGCACACATAGCTTAGTGAGATAACAAAATCAAACACCATTTCAAACAAATTCCAAATAGGTTTTATTTATAATCATTTGCAATGCCACACATAACCATATATAATGCACATTTTGGATGATTAGAATTCAAACCAATGGGATTTACGCCCTTCCTTATGGGTTGAAGAGACCAATGTTAAGTAGATGCCCAGGAAAGATTGAGAACTAAGGAAGAATAAGCTTTTCCAAAACTTACTTAGTATAAATATATATATATATAAACTTAATATAAGTATATATTAAGTAATATATATTACATACATATATTCAACATAATCTTAGTTCCACCTTAGAACCATCAAAAACTCCCAAAGTGTTAATATCTTAAAAGTCGACTCTAACACGGGCATTGCCTTTCAATGCTTGCATAGTTCCCGTAGGGCCGACCATCCTATGATAACCTCATTTAGACGCTCCTAGAGTGAGAAGGCATTACCATAGAATTGGAATATCAACACGTGACATGGGTGCTATGCAAATGTAGCATGCTGTCGTGCAATGCATGTTAATTTTAGATTAAGGGTCAAATAAGTATTAGACCAATTATTAGCAATCATACAATATTTAGACAATGGATAGTAATTTATTACACATCAATGTCAAGAAGTTTGTTATCGCTTTGATATTAAAGCTTGTCGCACATCCAAGCACCACATAGCGTACATTATCCCCATCTCCATATAATCAGTTATGTTCATACATAGATGGGTGCAACTACTTTACAAGCATAACATCGTGATAAAATTTAAGTCACTCACTTGTGCATTCTACATAGAGACCGTAGTCATCTTCGGGAAACTCGGGGTCTTGATTAAAAGCTCCTATAGAACAACAAACATACATCACTAACACATAATAGAAAATATAGAACTCTTATCAGATCTCAAGCATCATATATTCTCGTTAAAGACTTCTTAACTTATGTTCTTCTCTATTGCTTACTACTTAGGTTGGGTCGAGGGTCACATTACTATATAAAGTTAAGCTCAAGCCTAAGCAAATAGAGAGTTGATGGCAACTTAGGAAGAGTCGCAGGGTACATTGCTTCAAGAAAACCATGTAGCACCTTAACAAATAAGGGGTCGTGTGTGTGTTGTTAAAAACATTCATAGCATCATCACAGGACAAATCAAGGGCTCGGCCTTAGGCTTCGATTGGTACCGTGCTTCAAAACTTAAACTTATTTTAAGTCGCAACAAGCTTTAGTATCTATCGAGGGCTCAATTTAGGCCGCAATAGCTACTATGCATCTTGTACTTTGCTTCAATTTAGGCGTGACAACTCTTAGTGTTTTTCGCAGGCATTTGAAGGCTTAAACTTTTAGGCCCGATAGATATTGTGTGCAAAACTCACCTCTCAACACTTACATAAGGCTTCCTTAATTCACCTCGAGGGAAAATTGGGCCGCGACACTAACAACAAATAAAATAACATCAAAACTTACTCCAAAACACTAATAACTCCTCCATGACAGATCCTAGCATCAAAATGAGCAAAAAAAAAAAAAAGAAAAAACCTAAAACACAACAACAACACGTTAATCTAAATAGGAACTCTATATTCTAAACCTTAACTTAGATCCAACACAGGATCTTAGAGGGTAGGTCTACTATTATATTGCATGTTTAGTTATTCTTTGCTTAGATGAGATAAAATAGTTTTTGTTGATAAACATATAGAAAATATTTTTCACATTAAGCCTAAACAAACTCGCAAAACAAGCTTTTATTAGTTTTTAATGTTTCTTAACAAACCAGGTTCATTTTTTAGTTTTCTAAAATATGATATCTGCTAAAAACGATATTTCACACATGTATGGTGAAATTTGCATATGCACTGGTGTATTTAATAAAGATACTTTCTGAAATCTTTAAAAATAAGGCAAACAAAGATACCTATGATACTTTTTGAAATCACTTCACTTTCTTCTTTCTAAAACGCTGGGGTTGAAACTTGCAAACACGGTCTTAGGGTTTTTCAAGCTAAAATGCAAAGGTTTGGAAGAAAGATTTTGTGCAGTTAAGAGAGAGTATGTAGTAAAGTAGATTTCGATAATATCTTGTTGGTTTTCTGAGTGCAACAACAACGTCTAATTTTGTGTAAACTTTCAAATCTTTGATTACCTTTTTTTTTTGTAAAAAAATAAGTATGGTTTAACTGGAAATTTTCATACCAGCATTTAATGAAAGAAGATTTATTTAAGAAAAAAGACGGTATGTCCATGCTTTAAAACTCATTATGGAGGCTTACTATAAATCTCTAGTGCTTTTGGAAAATGTTTAATTATAAAATATGAAAAATAACAACTTTTATAATGTATACAAAACAACACATATATGACTAAAAAATATTAATTAATATATTGCCAAAACATTTATTATTTTTCAAGATACAAAATTAGATTTAGATTTTATTTATTTTTTAAATCTTTTAACTCATGATATGGCCAAAACCTGAGGATTACACTAGCAAATCTAAGAATTCTTTTATGTAGTCTTTAATGGACTCTCTGTGCACCAAATGCCTTAACTTCACCTATGTTCTCTCTCCATATTACTCAAGTAGAAATGAGCCTCGAATTTAAACCTAAAACTCTCCTATGATTGATTGTCCTAGATCTTTGCTTGGCTCCATCAAGCCGCCTTTTCCACCATTGGGTGGCCACATCATCAGAGAACATTAGAGTTGCCCTCAATCCTAAGGCATCAACTAATACCTTCGATTACATCAAAGTAGTGTTTAAAGCTCTAAAAAGATTGTCAATTTCCTTCACATTCTTAGATCCATTAAATCTCTTCGGTTTAAGAACTTCCACTCATACCATTACTCTATAAAGATGGTCTATAAGAGGTCTCAAAATGCTACTAAACCCAGACCCTTAACTCTTTTAGCTCATCTTCAAGGACCACATCATCTCTTCTAAGATAGCATTTTATGTTTATAAATTTCTAGTGGCTTGATTGAAGGCAATTAACATCTTTGTTAAAAGATCCTTCTCCAGCTTTTCTAAGTTTTCCTTTAACCATTCAACTCAATCCAACACATTATTCGTAGTTAGTTAAACCTAATAACCTTATCATCAAATGAGGCTCTGCCCCATGAGATCTTTCTTAAAGGGTGGACTTGCAAGCTATGGAAACAGTCACTAGGATGCAACACACTTGGATATGACATAGGAAACACCATTTTCTTTCATCTCTATTGAGAAACTCACTTCGATATTGCTTACTTAGTCACATACGAACACTTAGGCTCTTTAGCAATTGGTTGAGAAGTTAAATCAACCAGTTGTCGGACACTCAAATAAAACACTATTTAGAGAGAAATTTTACAAAAAATAGACATGAACTTAAATGCATCTAATGATTACAAATGAGGGAAAAACTCGTTTATATATTAGAGGTCTCCACAAATGGATAGCTTAAATTATTTAGATCTAATTACTATGTTACAAAACTACCCTACTCACTAAGATACAATATATAGCATGTAATATCTATCTCTATATTTTCCTTTTTTTTTGTTCTAGAAAATGTCATATATCATTGATAGGAAAAAAAAAGAAAGTAAATAATCATTGGAAGCTTCTATATATAGTTAACACTGTATTTATATTGTATTTCTGTTAAATAATGTCATTTAAGTATGGTAGTTTTCTAATAATAATTCAATTTTTCCTTCATTTTATCGCTCTTTTATATTTTAATAAACATTAAAACGGAATATTAAATAATGTGACTAAAGTAATTGATTACTCATCGGTTAATATAAAGTTGAATTTCAAATAAAATATAAATAAAAAATTAAATATTCTTTTTTTTTTCCTTTAGTAGTAGGAGCTAACCTAAATTTGGTCTAAGTAGTCTCCTTTAACACTCATGTTAAAGTAGTCCAAGTAGCCTGCTTTTTAAATAGATTGAAATTCTCAACTCCAATATTTTTTTTCCTGATTAAATAGGCTAGTTCACATAACTCACTCCACTTGCATAGCTTTAAAGTGTACACGTGCAAGTCACTCCACTTACACAACTTTAAAGAGTATCCATGTAATGATTGAAGATTTTGATCATTCTTGGTCAGCCTTCACTCATTCTTATTTGATTTGCTATTTTGACCTTTCCTATAGTGATTTCATTATTGATATTTCCTAAATTATTTACAATGATTTGAAAATTCCCATAATGAGGAGGAAATGACTTTATTTATATGATTTAGCTCTAGATCTTTATTACTGGATGTCTCAAGAGATCACAAATGAGATAAGCTATTGATGAGATTTATTAGAGACAACTAATGATGAGATTGGATATCTTTAATCCTTTGTAACTCCGCATAGGCTTTCATTATAAATAAGCACATCTAAACCTAATCCTTTACAAAGTTTTGAAAGACTTATTAAAATAAAAGGCCTATTATCATTTCTAAAAAAGGTTGCTAGGATGAATGTTAGAATTGGAATGAAAAGTTTAGATGATATTAAGTAAAGCATAAATTTATGTGTGTGTGTGCGCACGCGTGTGTGTGCGCGTGTGTTAGGTTATAAAATTAATGCTTTACAAAGTCTTGAAAGCTTACCGAAATAAAAGCCTAGTATCATTTTCATAAAAGAATGTAGGATGAATGTTAGAATTGGAACGAAAAGTTTAGATGATATTAAGTAAAGCATAAATACACACACACACACACATATATATATATACATGTTAGGTCATAAAACTAACGCTTTACAAAGTTTTGAAAGACTTATTAAAATAAAAGGCCTATTATCATTTTCAAAAAAGGTTGCTAGATGAATGTTGGAATCAGAAAGAAAAGTTTAGACAATATTAAGTAAAGCATAAATTTATATGTGTGTGTGTGTGTGGAAAATTCTATAGTCTCGCCATTAATTTTGACGGATCGGTTCCATCACCATCTAATGGCTTACACCATACCCAGTTGTGATTAAATTACTAAAATAGTTAATATTCTATTTACTATATTTATTTTAACGATTAAATTAATGGGGGACAATCCTATTAATGGGACCGTAGAAGCTCCCCTATATACATATACATATACATGTGTGTTTACGTCATAAAATTATTAAAAGGCCTTAAAGAAACAAATTGCAAGTAAGTTTTGATTAGATACATCAATGATATCGTTTTCTTAGAGAATTTATGCCTTTGTATAAAGTTTGCTATGAGATATATTACATAACTCCCAGGATACAACCAAGTCTTGATACTTGAATAGCAAATATTAAGTATCAAACCAAACTTGAAAGAATTTGAGATGTATTGTATAGTTATTTTCTAAGAAAACAGATACAAAGAGAAATTTTTTTAATTGTAATAAATATTTTCGTTACCAGATGCAACACATTTTACATCAAGATGGATATTCTAACCACCATAACTTTCCCCAAGAGTAATATTATTTGACATGGGTTGTCCTTTGGATTTCATGTTAATTGTTATTAATTAACTTGAAATTATCACGAATGGATGCAACCCAAACACATAAGACTCTTTAAGGAATTGATAAAAATTACAATCTTTCAAAAATTATTTTCTAAAATAAAATTGGAGACACAACAATGGAGGTCACACATGACCAAGCCTATGAAATACAGTATGCTGGATAGATCCATTATCATGGTTGTGATATGACCCTTATCTCCACAGTTGCCTTGATCACAATAGTGATCAGGCCAATTGTCTCTATGGACTTTCAAGAAATTTATCATGAACCTTGATCACGGTCGTGTTTGTCACAAACTCCATAATTTTATTTTATTCTTCTCCTATATTTTAAGTATAACATCTACATTATGGATTATATAATTGACAATCTATTTCTACAATCCCCTACTAGATTGTTGGTTATGTACACATACATACACAAATACCTCCATGATTATGCTTAAGGAATAATATCATTAGATTTGAATTATTCTTTAATATAAATCCTCAAAGTTGTAACAGGGTGATAAGTAGCTTATTGCTTTGACTTTCCATGCTATGTGTCACAACCGGAGATTTCATACACATAGACATCTTCATATTCAAATAGTGGATTTATGATAGCACTTTTAAGGCCATGTGCTCATCCTAGTTTCATGAACATTTACAAAAGCAAACTCCTTAAGGTTTTATTAGGAGCAACACCACTTTTATGTCAAATAGGTGGAATACATCAAACAAATTGATTTAGTATGATATCTATCCATTAAGAGATTTTTACTACATCTCATCCTTTTTAACTTATGGTATTATAGTACCCAGTTAGTAATAATTTTTTTATCCTTTGAATCTTAAAACTAGTGATGTGTAGAATAAGGTAGGGTTCCCATCATTGCTAACTATAA
The DNA here is from genome assembly GCA_024138025.1 of Combretum micranthum. NCBI lineage: Eukaryota > Viridiplantae > Streptophyta > Magnoliopsida > Myrtales > Combretaceae > Combretum > Combretum micranthum. The sequence goes on along the minus strand of JAMXBD010000172.1, from coordinate 280,695 downwards.
GAGTTTAAGACTCATCTTAATAGTACTCCTTTTTACAAGATCTCTAATCTCTTTATCAAAGGATTTTCCAAGTTATCATTAGTCTTAACATAGGTAATGGTTATAACTCTACCCTTATTAATTCTTAAATATTCATGTCTCAATCGTATCTGTCTAAACTTTGATTGCAAATTTTATTGTAGTCATGAGACAGAGTTGCTTCACTATCACAAAAGATTAAAATGGTGATAATGTAATGGTTGTGGCCACAACTTTATCTCAATAAGTAAATTTTCAAGCCATTTCGTCTCTTTGCCTATTGCAGCAAGCATTATAAACTCATCTCCCATTGTTGAGTAAGATATACATGTTTGTTCCTTTGCAGTCCAACTTATGGCTCCACCTCTTAAGGTAAATATCCATCCAAAAGTTGGACTTTTATCAATAGCATTTTTATCCAACTTGCGTCTAAACAACCTTTTGTACAGTCGGAAAGTTACCGTAGATTAATCCAAGATTTGCAGTTTTCTTCAAATGACCAAACACTCTGGATATAGCTTCATTGTTCAGTACTAGGATTACTTGCAAATGTTGACATCTTGTAAATAGCATTTGCAATATCAAGTCTAGTACAATGCATCACATATAATACTAGTAATTTAATGTGAATCATAAGGAGTTGTGTATTCTTTCTTTACTGAGTATTTAAACTTTTCAAGAACCTTTTCAATGTAGTGTGATTGAGTTAACATAATGTTATCATTTTGTTTCAATATTTTAATTGTCAATATTGTATCTACTTCATTTAAATCTTTCATTTTAAATTGTGAAGTAAGATATTTCTTGATCTCATTTATACTAATCATATTTATCCTAAACAACATCAAATCATCAACATATAAACAAATAATAACACCAAATTTATTTGCAAACTTCAAATAAATACTTTTATCAAACTCTTATGTACAAAAATTTGTCAAGACTATACTATCAAACTTCTCATGCCATTGTTTTGGAACTTGTTTAAGTCCATACAAAGATTTAATTAATTTGCAAACTTTTCTTTCATTTATAGGAAGCACAAATCCTTTCAGTTGTTCCATATATATTTCTTCTTCAAGATCACCATTTAGAAAAGCCATTCTGTCATCCATTTGATGCACATATAATTTGCAAATAGAAGCAATAGCCAACAACACTCTTATAGATGTCATTCTTGCATGCTTGAATCCTTTGCCACTAATCTTGTTTTAACAGTTGCAAAGAACCATCTAATTATATTTTCATCTAAATACACGATGACAACTAATTGCCTTAGATCATGAGGCAAACCAACCAAAATTCAAGTATCATTAGATAATAGAAATCCATTTTATTATTTATTGCCTCTTTCCAAAAAGCGTCATCATGAGAAGTCATAGCTTCATTACATATTGGGATCACTATCTACACTAAGTATAACGAATTTTACAAATACAAAATTTATATTACCTTCTATTAAACATCTAAAGCTTGAGAATCAATAAATCCAGGATCTAAACTTTTACTTTTCCTTATCCTTGTACTTCTTCTAAACTCTTCAATAGATTCTTTATTGGTTCTACACTATTCTTTTCAATAGAGTTTCTTATATTAGCATCTTGTTATAGATTTCATTGTCAACTTGATCACCTTGAAATTTGCTTTCTAAGAATTCTACATCTCTGTTCACTTATAATGTTGGATTCCACATATAATATTCTATATCCTTTATAATTTTGTGCATATCCCACAAATATTCCTTTTAAAGCTCTAGCACCTAACTTTGTCTTTTTTTGATAAAAAACTCTATAGTAGGCTATACACCTCCACACTTTAAAATATTCAACATTTGGTTTTCTTTCCTTCCACTTTTCATATGTAGCAAATCTAAAGTTCGGATGGAATTCTATTCAAAACATGACATGAAGTAAACAAGGCATCTCCTATAAATTAAAAGGCAATTTGGCATTAATGATTGGCAAATTAATTATGCCTACTAATGTTTGATTTTTACATTCCATTAATCCATTCTATTAAGGTGTATAAGGACTGGTACGTTGATGCAAAATTTCATTCTTTTCACAAAATTTATGAAATTCAATTGGAAAGTATTCGCCTCCTTATCAATATGCAAATATTTGATTCTTTTATTATGCATATTTTTTACTTCTACTTTATAATGTTTGAAAGATTCAAATGTTTCATCTTTATGTCTTAATAAGTACAAATAAGTAAATCTTGAACCATCATCAATGAATGTTATAAATTATCTTTTTCCTCCTCTAATTAAATGTCCATTTAATTCACATATATCACTATGAATTAATCAAGAACAGACTGTTTCTTTCTATGTAGAGAAGCGGTTTCTTGGTGATTTTGGCTTGAATACAAATTTTACACTTATTCATGTTATCCATGCATTTAATTTTACATATCCATTTCTATTCATATATTTCATGGTTTGCAAGTTGATATGTCTTAATCTAGTATGCCATAAATTACAAGAGTCACCAAAGTAAATAAAATTATTCACTTTATTCATTTCAATACTTAATTTTAACATTCCATTATAGCATATCCATTCCCTACGTAAAGATCCCCTTTCATGAGTACAAACTTGTCTGACTTGATTACAACTTTGAATCCCTTCTTACATAGCAAACCTATAGAGACTAGACTCTTTTTCATTTTCAGTACATATAATATATTTACTAGACTAAACTTCTTTCTAAATGTGAAATAGAGATTGACATTCCAATTCCTTACACGCTTGTCGAGTTGCCATTTCCCATTAGAATTTCACGATCTTCTACAATTTTGAAATCTTTGAATTGATTTCACTCATTGTACACATGAACTGTTGCTCCTGAATCAAGCCACTATTCTCTAGATTTGATTGTCATAGCTATGTTCAATTCAGTGATCATCCCGACATGTAAGACTTTGAATTCATTTGTCACAATGGCAATAAACTCTTGATCGTTAACTAAGTTTGCAGCAAATGACGTAACTTCTTTCTTGGCTTTCTTTGGGAATCGACATTCTTTAGCATAACACCCTTTCTAGTTGCAATTATATCATTTGCGAACCTTTTTCTTTTCATTTGGTTTCCTCATTTCCTTTTCCTTTTGGAATTCTTATTTTCTCCACCTTTTACATAGTTCATTTTAGAACTATTTGAAAATTCACTATGTCACGCTTTCAAGTTTATTCCTCTGCAAATATACCTAAGAATTTTCTCAATGGTGAAATCCTAAGCCATGTGAAACAGTTTCTTCCTGTAATCATTCCAACTATAAGGTAATTTTGATAAAATTACCTCCACTTGAAGAGATTTAGGAATAACTACATACAAGTCACGTAGTCAATTGACAAGAACTTGCAACTTATGAACTTGATCTAATATAGGGATTTTATCAATCATATTAAACTCAAAATACTTCAACATAGAAATTTATCTATATCTTGTTTTTCAATATTATATTTTTCTTCCAGCGCTTTCCAATTTCCACTAGAGATTGATTGTCATGTAAATGTCATATAAATTGCCTAACAATGTATTAAGGATATGACCTCTTCATTCAAATTCATCATCCCCTATTTTCTTCTTGGCCTCTCTAACTTTGCCTTCTCTTCTAAACTTGCATCTTCCTTAAAATCTTGAATGAGTTGTATGTTCGGATCAAGCACATAGGCTATGTTCAACACAGACAACAAAAATGACATTTTATCCTTCCAAAGATTGAAATTTGTTCCACCAAATCAATCCAATTTGACAAAGTCTTAGTTCATGACTCAGAGAACAACATTTGTTCCACTAGCCACAATCAATTCTCTAAGATTTTTAGGTCATAAAACTATTAAAGGGCTTAAAGAAATAAATACAAGTAAGATCGACTTAAAAGCATAAACGATATTGCTTTCCTTAGAGAATTTACACCTCTCACAAAAAATTTCCTATGAGAGATATATTATGGAATTCCTCATGATACAACTAAGTCTTGATACTTAAATAACAAATATTAAAGTATCAAACCACACTTAAAGAATTTAAAATGTATGTGTATAGTTATTTGCTAAGAAATGAAATACAAAGAGAAGATTTTTTTTTAATTGTAATACATATTTTCACTACCAGATGCAACACATTTTATATCATGAATAGATATTCTAACCACCGTAACTTTCCCTAAGAGTCGCATTGTTTGGATGTGAATTACATCATTTGGATTTCATGTTATTAGTTATTAATTAACTTGAAACATTATCACAGATGGATGCAGCCAAACACATAAAACTCTTTAAGAAGTTGATCAAAAGTTTCAATTTTCAAAAATTAACCATTGAAATAAAATTGAGACACAATAGTGGAGATTAAGGGCATGATCAAGCCCATGAAATTCACTGTGCTAGATAAATCCATGACCACGATCATGACATGACCCATGATCTCTGCGGTTGCCCTAATCATAGCCATGATCGAGCCAGTGATCTCCTAAACTTTCATGAAATTTACCACGGACTTGATCACAATCATGCTTGCCATGAACTTCATAATTTTATTTCATTGTTCTTCTTTATTTTAGGTACAAGATCTACATTATAAATGGCATAATTGACAATCTATTTCTACAATATATATGTATATCCCATTGGCATTTTTTGTCCCTCAAAATCCGCCCCTTTTGGCATCTTTTTTGCCATGTTCTTATGTATTCTTTTTTTCCTTTTCCTATGTTGTTTATTCTAACCATGGATTGAAATACTCAACAACTTAATATGGTTTATTATGCTTTTGATGATGGTTGTAGTCGATCCTTTTCTCATTGTTATAACTTACAAATTTTTTATTTGTTTTAATTTCACGTTCCTAACTATATATGTTAGAAGGAAGTAATAACACTCTTAAGTAGGTTATGTAACTAAATAGAAGATGATAGCTTTTCTTTCTCTAAACTTAGTACATTACTGTACAGACTCATCCCTATTACATGTGCCTTCCCATATTCAACATAAATTTGATCTATAAGTGGTTAATGTATTTGCAATGCAAATGTAAATACTAAGTATTCATACTAGTAGTAACTACATATATATATATAATATATAGAGAGAGAGAGAGAGAGAGAGAGAATGTAGAAATCATAGTGAATGGAGCAGTTAGTATTTGTCATGGAGATGGAGAAGAAATATGACAAAAGAACATGGTATAAAAGATAGTAGTTACTTATCGAAAGTAGTGCTTATATAAGTTATATCAATTTAATTTAAGTATCAAAATGTTTGGATAGTCTAATTGTAATTGCATGTTTAGTTAATTAATAAGGCATTGAATAAAATAAATATTTATTCTTTGCATACCTATGTCTACCTTTGGGTGACAAAATTGTTTTTCACTACAAAATAAATATTAGTATGCCTTAATAGAACTATGGGAATAGTTATTCTTTGATTTCATCCAACATTTAATGGTTTCAATCCAAAAGTCTTACAATCACTTTTTTCACAAGGAATTAAAATTAAAAGAAAATCTATGTTAAAGGAATTAATAATGTGTCAAAAGAAATTGGTGCAAAAGATGTAAATACATTTCTTGAAAATGGAATCTGAAAACAATCAATGAGGGATGGTCATAATAAGGTTTATAAGTTGTTTTTCCATGTAATTAAAGGCAAAAACGGAAGGTTGAAGGTTTTGTAAGACTCTACTTGGCAAATGAGTTGATTATTTAAAAAATTGTCTTAGTTATATATGTTCTATATATATGATAGATAAAAGAAATGAAAAAATAGAAATGAAGAACCACACACTGTACCTATGAAGATAAAATCAAGCAATAAAACGAATGTTTGAAAGAAATGCAAAATTAAACTCTCTTTTATTTCAAATTTTTTCCTTGTCTTTTTACTTCAAATAGATAGATAAGTGGCTAATATTCATTAATTTATTTCTTAAACATGCCAATTAGTGATAGAAAGTAGAAAAATATAAATTGAAATGATTGGACTGAGTCCTTCAGCCGATAATATCCATAATGAATATGATTTTAGCCAATTTAGTACTCTCGATTATGTAAAGCGTTGAGTCTGGGAAGAACCATCGATTGACTTGCCAACAAGATCAAGATTATTATGTCCTAATGATGAGTCGTTTTCACTTTGTGATTGTTGGATGTTTGATTCTTGTACTTGAGAGTGGATCATGGCAATTTCAGCACTGGTTTTTGCTAATTCACACTTTATGTTGTCAATTTCTTGAAGAAGTGAAGAAATTATGCCAGCGCATCCATGGATAGGGTCTTCGATCCGACATTTTGCCTCAAAATACAATGAGTCTGCTGCTTGTGCAGGCATGTTCTCCGGAAGTTGCTGAATAATTATAAACTAAACAAATTTCAATATATTAATTATCTAATTTGTATAGTTTTTTAACTTTCAAAACAATGATATGACTATAATGAATTATATCCAATTTTGTATAATGTCTTCTTTATAAAAATAGAAAATAAAAATGAAAAAATAAATAATTTCAATACAAATGAATTTTTCATTATTGATATATATAATTAATACACACTACACTCATGTTAATATAAGTAAGCAAATGACCTATCGATTGTTTAAAAATGTATTTTTTTACTTTTAATTTTATTTGGCTATCATTTATCAATAAAGTATAGACAAATATCTTTACAAAACTACTCAAATAACTTCCATATTCTTTATTTGCTATAACGTCCATTCCGCTATCCAAAAGGAATTTTCATATCATTTTATTTTTCCTAATTATATATATGATTTCAAGAAAATATGTAAGATAGTAAAGCTGATTTCTTTTTAAATGGTATAGACAGAGGAAGAGTAAGGATACTTAAGATAACAAAGTGATAAAAGAATAATAGAGAAAATGAATACCACTAATGACACTATTAAATAGATGCATGTCTTATTTAAGTTTTTATATATATGAACATGAGACATATATGTAAATAAACTAACCTATATAAGAACTTATTTGTTACCTGGAGCATTTTAGCCACATTACTAGCTCCAAACATTCTATGAACAAAAGCAAATCTTGTAGGATCAGTTGGTGGGAAATAAGGAGGAAAAATGCAATCTATAGGACATCTTCTCCTCAAATATTGGCAAGCTGCATCGAGATACCATGGATGATACCTTGTCAAGGATTTTTTTCAGTATTTAGATCCTAGAAACTTTTGGAAGTGAAATCTTTATTGTTTAACAAATCTTTTGTCGATTTACAACCTTGAATTTTGAATAAATCAAATGTTCTTATATAGAGTATCATTTTATTATTGTGGATTTTATAACGGCTAGTTTTTTGAATTAGAAATTTAGAAGGAAAGTGCTATTTGCCATTTTTAAAAATCCTAAAAAGTTGTGGTTCTTACAAGGCTATAATGAATAATTCTAATAATAGACCCTCATACTAAGGAATTTTTATAAGTAGAAGTTCTAAAAATATGAAGACATTCCATACTGACTAATAATGGAGCCTTTGTGAAAAATACATTTATTGATTAAAGATTAAATCATGAAGGAAACACTTGTGGAAAAGAAATCTTAATCTATTATATTCATTTTCACAACAGTCACAATACATTAAGAAATTCTAATAAACTAGATTTTAGTATAAAAATTATTTTGATTGGTCATATCCAAGTATTTTTTTTCCATTAATTAAGATATTGTTTACAAAAATTATGCCTTTTGCTTTATGAACCCATGCAGATCCTTTGTTTAGTCAAAATTTTATACTAATAACGAAGTTATGAAAGGTTTTTCCTTTTGGAAAAAAACAACAAGAAGTTATAAAGACGTAGTCAGACAACCCTAGATCTTATGGAGATGGAGAATATTGCATGTAGATTGTATCTAAAAAAAAAAAGAATTACACAAAACCAAATTGTAGAAAAAAATTATAGGAATAGTATCGTTGTGCTATACCTTGGAGGTGCGATATAATTTTTTCTTTTTAAATTATATGAATATTGCATGTTGGACATGGGAAACTTCGTCAAACTTGTATCGCACATCCAATGAGCAATACACTCATAATTATACATGTATGGCTAGTTGAAGGTACGATACACCCCAAAAACTATATTACATACCCAATATACAACAATTTTTAAAAGTTTTCATACAATAGATCACTGTATCTCGCTTCTAAGATGTGATACACATATAAAACTTTATATCTACTCTCCAACATGTGATATAAAGATGCTATTTTGATAATTTTTTTAATATGCAATTTGTATTTGTGTATTTTTTTTTTTTTTTTTACAAAGTTGGTAGACATATGTTACACCTTATTGAGATAAGTCATCTATAGTATATCTTTATTAAGTGGATAAGAATATTTAAAAATTACTTATAAATGTTTCAAGGATAATCCATTATATATAGTTAGTGTAATGGTCTAAAGTATTACAACCTTAAAGTCCTCTCAGCTGAATTATTGCATACCATAATATGAATTTTCAATTGTAATCTTAAACACTTCAACCTTACTTATAATCTTTATCACTTGAATTATGCGCTCTCCTCCTATTTGTACATTATATATAAGGAAAGTGTTGAAGACTCAACCATGTAGGACAATATGCTTTCAAAACAAAAATTAATCAATTATTAAATTCCGTCCATATCTCATGATAACAGCCACATCTTGAAGTTCACTTGTATGATTATCAACTCTAAGACCACTTTTAGCATTCCCATCCATCTTTTCAAGATGTAGTGTGATGGAAGTGTGAGAATATTTGTTATGGTAAAAACTGTTAAAATATGTCAATAAAGTGTTCTTAAATACTTAAACATTGGACAACTACAATTCACCCTCATTTTGAAGTATTTTAATGTGACAATATATGCTTTGGTGTCATCCCCAAATTTTACAACTTTGAATATGCTTGTACCTCCATCATTTTAGTTTTATCAACAGTATCTACAAATCTCTCCAACAGGTCTTCTTGAAACTTCACAAATATCTTCCTTATATAGAAATTTGCTATCTATTTCTAATAGGAGATGGGTCTACAAAATAGGTGTAGTGCATATTGTGTCAAAATCTACTTCTATCTCCTTCCCAAAGGAATTTTCCAATGCTCTTTCACACTGCCTAAAGAATGATGGCAATGTTGTGTTATAATTTACATAATTATTAAAAAAAAATTCTTAGTGTTGATTAGAAGATATTGCTACAAAAAAAAAAAAAAGGAATCCTGAAAGTACACTTGACTCATAATGCATGAGATTTATATAAGGATGGAAGCCAATGGTAGCTCATATTTATCTATCATTACTATCCATAATGACTAAAGCTTCTCACTATTTCACTCATATTAATACAACTATACAAGTCAATCTGAAAATTAGGATGCGCACCATCACTCCCTAGTGAGTACCTTAAACATGACAACTCACCGTACACAATATTAAAACTTGAGAATGATTACTTTAGTTACTCAAAGCTTTTATATTGGTATAAGGCGTATGTTCACAATGAAGAGATGCCGTGGAGTTATGCATTTTAAGATAGTAGAAATGAAACATGCAAGAACATACTACTATATTTCATCAAAATATAGGGTTTTACAATTTCTACAGGGCATTTTCCTCATGAATCTCCAAAATTATAATTCCAACATAAACTTACTTAAATAAATAACTGTAACTTGAAATATTTTAAAGGAAATCTATCAAAAGTCTTTGAATAAATTTCTCCCAAAAGCATATGTTCTATGACAAAAATGACCTCAAGTCCAAAAGCAGTTAACTTGCAATATCAAAAGTCTGTTGGAGATTAAGCACTGCTAGCTTAGTGAGATAATTCTTTACACAAATGTACATATAACAAATCAATTAAACAAGTCCAATAGCAAGCTGTGGTGGAGTGGATCCGGTTATAGTGATCATGTGCGTGCAGCGTTTGGCTCGCGCTACACGTGACTTCAGAAGAGATACTTGGCAATGACACGTAAGGATGACTTATGAAGAGATGACATAGAGGAAGAGTAAGCAATCTCAGATAGCTCGAACGCATACGTGATAGGTGGAGGAGCTATGCAACATTAACCCCACAATTCTTGGAGAGAGGCAATGAGTTCTTCATTTTGATTTCTATTTCATCTCTGTGATTACTTTGACAACACGATGACGTTTCTTTGGATCTCTCTGATCTTGTCAAATGAGGAGAACTCCTGAGGTATTTATAGAGTTTGGTTGTTGACAGCATCCATTAGATCATAAGGTGAGTCAACGGCTCAAATGAGCTCTTCTGCTAGTGAATCCTTCTATGGGTTCATTTTGAGTTTAAGCCCATGGAGGGCCTCTTTTAAGTGCATGATCTTTTCTGAGAAAAGTTGAGAGCGGACAAACCGGTCCAACAATCCTTACTCCAAGCCCACCAAGCCAAATCTCCCATAAGTCATCCCATAATATGAATTGGACTGTTCAGGCCCTGTCGCTTAACCCAAGAATCAAATCCAAATATTTATTATATAATTATATTAGCCCTCTACATTTTGCCTCCTGACCAAAATTCATTGGACGGAGTTCAAGTATTTTGGGTATTACATAATTCATCAAGGATAGTTAAGCTGCAACTTAGCACACACACTTATATGATAGCTGCATAGATGTTAAATGCGCTTATATAGCTGAGAACTTTATTTACTGGCATGTTAGTATCATAGGAGTCTTACTTGAGTCGTATCAATGCATGAACTCATAGTATAATTGGGTGCGCTCACGAGCTACTAAATTTATTTGCAAATGTATCGAGGAACATAAGCTGAGAACCACCATGCAAATTTATTTGCAAATGTATCATTCAAATATATGTTTATCCTTATCGAATTTCCAATAATTTAACCATATCTCTTTTGAGATAACAAACAAGAATCTAACCCAATCATATTCTCAAGATGGTGCAGAATCTTGATATGTAGACCACCTACTTTGGAAATGTTTTTTTAGATAATATGAGTCTCCATAGTGCACACATAAAGACATGCATATCTTACAGAAGCCATGTGAGTTTTGTTTACTTTTCCCAATATTCACCAATAATTTTCTTTAATGCAACTCTTCCATATATATATATATATATATATATAAATACATACATGCAGAATGCATCCATAAGTCTCCATATAATAATTGACATTTAACACCCATTATTAACTCCTTTAAAATTTGCTTCTTTTCATTCTTTTGAGATGTTACAACAAATATATTCATAGGCTAATCCATAGTATTAGATGATTCTCTTGTTGGACGAGTAGAAAACGCGCCCTTTCAGTTCTATCCCTTTAAAGTTTCTCTGTCTTCATCTTTGTAGATTTACTATGCGACCTTTGGTATGAACTGTAACAATCATATGATAATGTAACTGCTCCACATTAAAAAGAGAATTCATTGTCACTTGTAACTGCAGATGTAGGAATGAAACAACTCAAATTCTAGTATTGAATTCGTAAACGTGAGTATTAAATTTGTATTTGCTAGTCTTGAATGTGTAACCACTAGTATTGAATTTGTAACTGCTAGTGTTGAATTTGTAACCACCAGTGTTGAATTTGCAACCGTCAGTATTAAATTTGTAACATCAGTTTTGAATTTGTAATTATCGATGTAGGAATGAGATGATTCAAACTCCTTCAATTTTCATATAAAAAGAGGGATATCTTGCATCCTTTGCAATTGTTGTTGTAGTAGTAATGAATGTCTATCTGTTTTCTCATGTATATAATAAATGCCTTTATGATGGACTGATCAATAATCAATGCCTTTACGATGAGCTGATCACATGCCGTAATGAATGTCCATCCATTTGCATTCCAAATCTACTTATGTATTATTGTCACTTTATTCCAAAACGTTAGCACAATCATCTGGTCCACCAAATCATTAATTTGATCCCATATTAATCTTCTTCACTTAATCTATATATAACAACTACACAGATCAATGATCATATTATTAACTTCCTTTCTTATGCATTTGATTTTCTTTTCTTGCAGGATTTACTTGTTAGTAGGCATCGAGACACTATCAAGCAACAGGTGAAGTAATCATCAAGTGGCTTTTCTCAATTGCCATTCATCTTCTAATGAGACTAAGGATTAATCATCGCAACCATCGAGTGGCTTTTCTTAGCAGCCATCTGTCATCCATCAGGTGGCTTTTCTCAACAGCCATCCCATGAAGCTTATAGCTTACTCGGTGCTATAAGGTTCTCGAAGATGGCATCACGAATCACAGATAACATTAAACAAAAAGATTTATTACAACGAAATGGCTAACCTCCTCCAATTCCATCTCCTCGCAGCAATTGGGTCGATCAAATAGTTTTTGAAGATTTATTTTGGAGGAAGATCAAGAAGAGAGATACATGTGCCCTAAAGCATTCTGATGACTCCTATCATTTCATTGAGCCAGAGCCAAATCCAACTAAAAGAGAAGTTATTGCAGCAAACTCAGTGTTGCGGCTCCGGAATGAAAGAAAGGAACTACCACTCTCCTATACTCAGTTCGCTTTTCTCAAGGATCCACCATGTGGATGAAGCAACTAGGTAGACGACATCACCAACCAGCTGGAGTATGTGCAAAATCACGTACTCAGTGCGATACTTCCTATTGAAGGCTAAGCATCGCTAAATTAGTGTGAAACTCCCTATTGAAGGCCAAGCGTCGTGAACTTAGTGCGACATGCCCTGTTGAAGGCTAAGCATCGCGAACTCAGTGCGACACGCCCTGTTGAAGGCCAAAGATTGTGAGTTGTGCGTATCACCACCAACTGATGGTAATTTCCAATAATCGAGCCCATAATGTGTGCCAATTCCGAGGATACCATCAGGCGAGATTTAGTGTTATTCTTGAGCATTTGTTCCTATTACTTACTGATATTGAAGTTGTATGCACCATATGAGGCAATCACTATGCAGCAAATATCATACTACGATGTTGTATCCATGAAGTGCTACATGGGAAGGATGCGAAGTGTCATATAAGGGTAACTTCATCAAGTGAAGAGTTCAAGCATTAATGTCCTTGACTTTACATAGAGAGAGTATCGTGTATATGGGTTGCATAGTGTTAACCTCTACATAGAGTAAGCACCTTATGCAACATTAACCCTCATGCACAGTAAGTCCCACGCATAGCCAACACTATGCACACTTGCACACGTTGAACTTTTCATGCAATGAGCATCTTTTGTATACAAATCACGTGCAAGGAATATTATATGAAGCATGCACTATCAACAATAGTCATTGTAAAAGGAAGTCATCTTAATGAGTCGCAACGATGTTTCTTTAGACTTGAAGAGTGATTTTCACTTATAAACACTTATCATTATCACCCTGAGCATTCACGGGTGACGAAGATGAAGAGCATACTCTTAATGAAGAAAGCAATAGCGTACCTGATGTCAATGTATTTATTGAATTCCATCCTTCCCCAGTTGTTGACATATCTTGTGAAGACATGGTAACAACTTCAAAGGATCACACTACATTAGAGGAGATGGCTTGATTTCATGGCTTTGCTGTGTTATCTCATTTAATAGCACTCTTGAAGAGCCTTAATGCCATGGACAGGGAATTTTGTGCCAGTTCTCCTATGTTGGGGACAGAGGTAGTTACTGCCATGGTGAAGATGATTAATGACGTCATACTACTGATGGACAAACATTAGAGCTCCTCATCAACAATAGAGTTGAAGCAGCTTGTTAAATGCATTGAAGGAGCTCGTATGCTGTAGTTCAGTATTCATAGCTTAAGGCTTGTTACTGACAAGGTCAAGACATTGCTGAGTTATAAGGATGCCAAGGGACATCATGACAAGTTGGTGGTGAAGTTACTGAAAATTTAAGCAGAGCTTGTAGCAGTAAAAACAAGGATGGAGGTTACTTTGGGAGATGACTTAGATTCTGTAGTAGGCTTAAAGTACAAGCCTTAGCTTAGGCATGCTTGTTACCTTGTTTCCATTTTGAACAATATGTCAATGTTCCTTTTACTTGAATGAAATGATTTGAATTTATTGCAGTCATTGATCTTTCCTTTATATAAATATATACACATATGTGAATGTCAAACTTTGAGTTAAGCCATCAGCAGTGTGTGCTTGCGCTTAGGAAGCATTGCTTTCACTTAGCAGCAGCGATCACAATAAAAGGCTATATGATTCTTATGTCGCGCATCGGAGTAGTACTCTTGCTTGCAAGAAACATCATTATTATGACTTAGAATAGTAAATCGATCGCGCTTTAAGCAGCAATAGTATCGTGTGTCATAGGCTTATTGCCTTAATATGACTTTTAAGTCGTGTATTGGAGCAGTGCTCTTACTTGCTAGTAATAATATTATTATTATAATTAGGGCAATAGATTGATCGCGCTTCTAGCAACGATATTATTACATGCTTTATAGGCTTGTTACCCTAATAATCCAGTTTAGTTGTTTAAGAGGGTATTTCCCAATACTCAACCATCAATCACATGCATTTAAAACATTCACTTTCACCAACTTAGGTGTGAGATTGTATTATCATGTGCCTAGGAGATAATGTCTTCTACTAGTTAGCATGTAGGCATGTCATCACGCACTTAGGAGACAATGCTCTTACCAAGCAACAGTGATGTTTAATTTGTTTACCACATTCATGCGTTATGTGTTAAATGTGCACTAAGGAGATGATTCTCTAACTTTGCAGCAACATAAAATATCTATAAGGGTAATATCAGAAAATAAAGCTTGTATGACATGAGCTTTTTATTTCAACACTATGACCGTGAGTACATACTGCTTTCACATATGGAACTTCTTGACGTATTGAAAATTCACAGGAGCAGTGATAGCATCTGTTTTGGATTTCGAAGTTTATAATAATCTTTGCATTATAGGCTTGATCCCTTGTGTAATGTTTAATCCATGCACCATGAGATTGGGATTGGGTCCTGACATCTCCTCATATGCCCAGGCAAACACATCTCTATATTCTTTTAATAGTGCGATGAGAGGTGTTTTGATTTCTTGTAGAAGACTTTTACTTATGAAGATTGGTCGTGGCAACTCATCTGATTGCGCTAGATCCAACTCCTCTATTTCCTCGGTTTGAGGCTTAATTTGATCTTGCATTTGTGGAGGGGCGAGCTGATTTTCTTGAACTGGTGTGGGGTTTAAAGAAGATGATCAAACTTCCTCAGACCCCCGGGACCATCATAAAAGGTATACTTTTTCATCCATATTCGCTGATAAAACCATCAATTTCTCCAATTGGTCTTCTTTTCTTCTTTCTCCCATGACAGCCACGCGTCTTCCTCTTTGTCTGCTGATCCTTTTGGGCTTCTTCCAACGTAGGCAATGGGGTGCCGGTGTGTCTTGCAATAGCTCTTCTCCTTCCTTCAGTAAATTCATCGAAGAGGGCTGATTCAATGAAGTATGATTCATTGCATTCAAAAGGATTTTTGGTGGCTAGGATGAACACGTCCTTTCCTTTCCAGTGACCTTTAATGCACTGATGCCATGTGGAAGGTATTAAATGATGATCATGCAGCCATTTCTGAACAATGAGTAAGTGGTAGGAGACTAGCGCATCGATCACATGGGAAGTGGTGGAACCCTGGATAGGCCTAATCTTGAGATTCACATTGATATACCTGTTGTATTTGTAGAAGAGTGATTGAAGCCATTTACAGATATAGGTTGTTTGACCAGTTGTTTGATATCAAGATTAGTGCTTTTAAATGTGGCCATAGGCACAATGTTGATGGAGGACCCATTGTCTACAAAGGTTCTCCTCATAGGATAGCTATTGAGTAAACCTTCCATATATAGTGGGCGATTATGATTTGGGTTCTTCACACACATATCTGCATCAGAAAATAAAATTGCATTCTCTTGTGCATCTACTATTCTTCTCGCAGGCTGGGCTGCGTTACACTTTGCATATTGGCCTTCAGATATTTGCATGAGTGAAGATGCTGCTGTAAGCCATGCTTTCTCGTTAAAACCTAGGAGATCAAAGAAACTCCTAAAATTGGAAGATTTCAATACTACCGTCACAACAAGAGAACATTCAACCTCTTTACCTTCAACTAATTTTCTTTCATCCTCTTTTGTCTCGACAGGTGACACTTCATTCACTTCTGACTTTAAAGGGTCATGAGTAACGTCATTTGTGGTGCTACACTGATTGTTAAGTGCAAGAAACGGCTTGGGGTTATTCTTTTCTTCAGATGTAGGTAAATGGTCAACTCTTGGGAGTTTAATATTCCCATCCTACAACCATTTGTCCAACATTGCATGTACTTTACCCATTAAGCAGGGGTAAGATAATGATGATGCAAGGTTTCCTGATTTCTCGTCTCTTGGCTTCTTCCCTCCCCTAGAGCTATCACCCTGGATCGAGTTCACAGATGAAACCCTTTTGTCATTTTCTCCCTTCTGTCATGTGATAGAATTATTAGTCATTCACGCATTTTCAGCTAAAGCAGCAAAGGAAACCAATGAAAGGTTCTCAAGGTGCACTGCGTACTCAGTAAACATTCCTTGAATACATATTTTCACCAACTCTTTCTCATCACACATGTCTTGGATATCAAGAGAGCGTTCTCTGAAATGGTCAATATAGTCCATCAAGTCCTCTTTGGTCTTCTGTCAAATGTATCCCATGTCGGATAGAGTGACCCGCTCCTGAGTAGAGAAGAACTTTTCAAGAAACATTTTGCACATGCTTCCCCATGAATCTACTGATCTAGGGGGAAGGTTGACATACCAAGTGTATGCCTTCTCTGTGAGAGATTTTGAGAATTCTTTTAATGTCAAATCATCATCCAAGCCATAGACTTCTAAGGTTTCGATAAACTTTAGAAGATGCTCTTTTGCGCTCCTTTTTTTGCTGTTAAATAGCATGAACTTAGGACTAATGTAGTCTTTAGGGTATGGTTTAGCAGCAATATGCTAGATGTACGGGAGTTTGAGATCCAACACTCTTACAATTGATTTTGCTTGTATTTCTTTCAAATAAACGTCAGGATCCTCTTTAGTGACAAAAGAGCCCCTTGGAGCAGACGCTATAGCCTCCACATGCGCAGCAGGTGTCTGATTAGTTTGATGTTGTTTCATCTATCATAGCTTGAGGGATAGTAGGTGAGGATGAAGAACCTCTAAGCTAGATTCCCACACTCCTTGCCTCAGGTGTTGCAGTTGGTTCTGGGGTATGAACTTGTTCATCACTTCCTTGAGTGGCATTTGCATTAGTGCCTAAAGTATTAGGTAGTTGAGTTGCTTGGGCAGCGCATGGCTGTGCAGTAATAGCAAGATTTGGCGAGGTCGTTCCTTGTTGCGCAACAGCAAAAGAAGCCCTAGCAGATAGGAATGGAGCCATCATGGTGATGAACTCCTTCATAATCTTGGTATTGTCTTGCATTACACACTTAAGCTGTGCATGGTCAGGTACTAATACCTATACTACATCGTCGTTAGGATTAACATTTTCAAGTTGTGGCATGTTTTGTTCTCCAGCGTCAATGTTGGTGTTAAACTCTTAGCTAGCGCCGTCGCTAAGATTGGTCGGTCTTCTTCTTGGGGGTGCCATTGTCAAGTTGTCAACTTCTTTTCCTAGTGGAGTCGCTAAAATGTAGTGGAGTAGATTCGGTTATAGTGATCACGTGCGTAAAGCATTTGGCTCACGCTACACGTGACTTCAGAAGAGATACTTGGCAATGACACGTAAGGATGACTTATGAAGAGATGATAGAGAGGAAGAGTAAGCAATCTCAGATAGTTTGAATGCACGCGTGACAGGTGGAGGAGCTCTGCAGCATTAACCCCACAGTTCTTAGAGAGAGGCAATGGATTCTTCATTTTGATTCCTATTTGATTTCTGTGATTACTCTGACAACACGATGGCGTTTCTCTGGATCTCTCTGATTTTGTCAAATGAGGGGAACTCCTGAGGTATTTATAGAGTTTGGTTGTTGATAGCATCCATTAGATCATAAGGTGTGTCAATGGCTCATATGAGCTCTTCTGCTAGTGGATCCTTCTGTAGGCTCATTTTAAGTTTAAGCTCATGGAGGGCCTCTTTTAAATGCATGAGCTTTTCTAAGAAAGGTTCAGAGCGGACAGGCCAATCCAACGATCCCTACTCCAAGCCTACCAAGCTAAATCTCCCATAAGTTATCCCATAATATGAATTAGACTCTTCAGACCTTGTCACTTAGCACAAGAGTCAAATCCGAATTAGACTCTCCAGGCCTTGTCACTTAGCCCAAGAGTCAAATCAAAATATTTATTATATAATTATATTAGCCCTCTACACAAGCATATGAAATACAATAACCATATATTCAAACAAATACATATAACTATCCGGATTCGTATGCAGAATGGATTTACGCCCTCCATTCGATGTTAGGGAATGCTTTGAATGGGTCCAACGAACTTCTTATCATTTGCATGTGCGTCTTGGGATTCCAATCAACTGTATTACTAGTCCTTAGGCTTTCATTACCCAAAGTGATCGATCTGGCTCTATTACAACATGAGGTCATATTCCTCA
This sequence comes from Combretum micranthum, assembly GCA_024138025.1. Lineage (NCBI taxonomy): Eukaryota > Viridiplantae > Streptophyta > Magnoliopsida > Myrtales > Combretaceae > Combretum > Combretum micranthum. Next base: position 262,093 of record JAMXBD010000172.1, on the reverse strand, counting down.
AACATCCTAATCCCTTGAGATGTAGCGAGATAGCTTATCTTTCTGGTCCTATGCTGAGTACTAGTAGTAAAATGTGAATATGATTTTCTAAGTAATATGCGTGATCAATTTGGTTATAAGGGATTTCTAATTCATAATTAAACTCATTTAAAGTGATCAACCAATATCACATACATAGCAAAATACATAGAGAAATTTACATTAATCAACCAATCGAGTTCCGATATACTTATCATTCATGGATCACACATAACTAATCACATATATAATTCCCATGATAACCCGCGTGCATATCAATTTTTATCTTTTCTTAAGATCTAGTACTCTACCTTATAAGCACATGTGCGGATACATAAAACGTAAAGAAAAACTCACTTGGCCATAGTGATTGCTATCAATTGAAGTAATCATTGGGAAAGAGAGAGTCTTAGTCCTCATTACCTAAACAAAAGAAATACCCGGAATGAGTATTTCATAGAAGTTCTACTTTAAGCTACTTAGCTCTATTTTATCAATTTCGTCAAAATTTGGAATGGGTAGTCTAATGATAAATTGATTCTTTGTTTCGATAAATCATGCAGTGGAATGGATATTTATCAAAAATACTCTTAATAATAAACATATATACGATAAAATAGGTAAGAGATAAAAATGGAATTATAGTAACTAATAATAATGAGGGTTGAATAAATCGCAATTTCACCTTTTGTGGAATTAACATTTCTATATGCAAATATAGAAATGAGCATAGAACGATAATTGTAATGTCATTTCAAGTCCATTCCCAATTTCCCATATACTAAATGTGACATAGGGATACTTTGGTATTTTAATATATTTAAAAAAAAAAAACTAACATCCTTTGCAATCAATCCTTATATATATATATATATATATATTTACATTTTCCCTTCAATTTTTTTTTCACTTTTAATTCCTTTGTTTCATTTTCTTTCTTTTCCCATCCCAAACATAGTTTTACACTCAATATTACGGCAAATAAATCATATGTAGTAATTATTTTTAGAAAATGCTAACTACTTCTTGCTTCGTTGTAATTGGAATTGCAATTCTATTATAGTATTATTTCTTACAAATAGCTATTACGGCATTTAGTTAATCATAATAGCAATTCAGTAAGGAATCCCTATTACAAAAACTAATCGGCATCCTTTGCAATCATTCCTTACATATATATTTACACTTTCCTTGCAATCGTTTTTTTTTCCACTTTTTATTGGTTTGTTTCATTTTCTTTCTTTTCTATTTCTTTTCCCATCCCAAACATAGTTTTCAATTCAATATCATGGCAAGTAAATCATATGTGGTAAGTATTTTGGAAAATACTAACTGCTCATTTACTTCATTGTAATTACAATTCCATTACAGTTTTATTCCTCATGAATAACTATTACAACATTTAATTAATCATAATTGCAATTTCATAAGGAATCTCTATTACAAAAAAATATCTAATAGTCATTTTTATTCAAACCTATGAATGTTAATTCAATACGAAAATTGTTTTTTTTTTTTTCCAAATTACCTCCATTTAAATAAAAAATTAATAAAGAAAATCCTATTATAACTCTATTCTATTTCTCTATAATAAGAATTCCATTATAACCTTATTCATTTAATGAAGTGAACGGACTGTAATTCTGTTATCAAGCGTGTGAAAATTTTCGTAATACTTATAAACATGTTTACGGACATAGTGTGTAATATCTAATATGTAATTTTTTTCTTTAACAAAAAGAAGACATCCCTTCTAAGTTTCCTAAAAGAGAGATAAACAAACCTTCTATGTTAAAGTAATAGATTTTAGGAATATTTCGGATTGTGGTTAGATTATCTATTGTTGGACTGGACCTATATTAAGGCTAAGACATAGCGATAAAGTGGGCCGCTAAGAGCCCTGACTAATCCCCACTTTATTTTGTTTTATTTATTGTTTATTATTTTTCTAGAATCCCCACTCTATTAATTTCAAACCCCAAATATTTTATTAAAAAAATTAACTCAATTGAAGTAAATAAATCAAAATCTCAAGCCAACCAATATTCAATTACATTGAGATGAAAACTATAACCCATTTAGAAATGGCTTAATGATAAATTGATAAATTTGAAGATTGGGTTGATAAAAGGTTTGAATAAATGTATTTGAAGGAAAGATGGAAATATAAATGCATAAAATAGTGGTTGCATTTTCTTTTCCCTTTTGGTAGCCACTAAGAGCTTTAAGAGGTTTTGATCTTCTTTAATCTTACTTTGATACTTTTTAACTATTTTTTGTGTTTTCCAAAAAAAAAATTTAATAATATTATTTTATTACATTAATTGTTGCTTATTAATGAAACTCTAATATATGTTCGTTAAATAATAATTAGTAACAATGAAATACAGATATATAAAGGATAAAAAAACAAAGTGTAACAATGTATAGAAAAAAGAGGGAAAACACATGTGCATTTAAAATTATTCATGTGTTAAGGGATTGTAGCAAATGTGGTGCTATGAGGAGAATACCCTTCATATGTTAAAAAGATTGTCCTTTTGCTCTTTCAATCTAGATGGGTCTTACTGGGGAGAAAAGGTATGATAATTTCTTTGTTCTTAATATCTACGAATGGTTGGATTATAATTTAAGTAAAGATGAATCTTTGGATTTGCATTCTACTCCATGCAGTATTTTTTTTGGTGTGGGAGTTTGAAGGATATGGAGGTAGACAAATGATTAGGTGTTAGGGGATGAAGATATTATGATTGTCTAAAGCCCTATCGATTTTGCATTAAGACAAACTGAAGAGGTCATGCATGCTAGCTATGTGTTAAAATGCATTGGAGGTGGAAATGTTGGTGAATTGACGAGTAAATGGAATCTGCTTAGTTTTGGTTTGGTCTTAATTTGCATAGATAGAGCATTCCCGTCAGATGATGGTAAAGCAAGTGTTGGAGGAGTAATCAGGGACCATCAAGGAAATTGGGTTGCGGGGTTTACGTGTGCTATTGGTAGATGTAATCCCCTAGAAGTTGAAATTTCGGGTGTGATAGAAAATTTAAGTCTTACTTGGAAAGTTGATTATAAGAGGCAGGTGTTAGAGTATGACTGCAAGAGCTAATTGATTAATTGTTAATTTTAGAGACAATGGTGCTCATATCCTTAAGAGGCTAAGAGCATTGCTAATCAAAGAATGAGAAGTGAATGTTTTTAAAAAAAATTCCATGATTTAACTCAGTTGTTGATTACTTAGTTCATAATGAGATTAATCAAGACTTTGAAATTCATGTTTTCTATTAGCCGCCCAACCAAGTTCTTTAGCTTAGGGATAGGGGCAGGTATATTATCATGTAGTTTGTGTCTTGTTTGGCATCAGGGGCCTTTCTTGTAAAATAAATATTAAAAAATAAAAAAGAAGAAAAAGTGTTCAACTGCTTTGAAGTTTGTAGAATTCATTTATTTTATTACATGGACCGGTGAAGGAAGTGCTTCTTTAGTTCTTATCATTTCTAGCAATTATTGCTAAGTGCTAGGGAGGTAGAGGACGAATCAACCTTGTTTTATTCCCCTGGATGACATTAGTCTACCTCATTCAGTGGTTCATATTTCTTATAAACAAAAAATACAATAGCAAAATATACTCCTATTTAGCAAAATGACAACAAATATTTATAAACCATAAATGTGAAAAGAAAAAGACTAAAGCAACACAAAGCCGATTATCCTTGAAACTACTTGCAAAAGTTGTTGTAAATGGAAAAGTAACATGGGAAGATCACGTTTACGGATCTTATTTAATTTTCATGATTTTTGAGATATGAAAAAATATTTTATACTCATATGTTAAAAACATTATATTAAAAATATTTATTCTAAAAATATTCACATTAAAAATATCAAAGGAAGTGGTTTGCTTTAATAGTATAGGTATATATATGTATATTAATTTTTAAAGTTTTTAAAGGTTAACAGATTACACTTTAATTTTTTTTCATAATGTTACATATATATATATATATATATATATATTTTGTAAATGTTGAAAAAGGATGGCTCATCCGACATGAAAAAAATTAGAGAAAGTGATGAAAAGTGGAAAGTGTTTAAGGAATTTGTCCCACATGGAAAGATTTAGCGCCCCCCCCCCCCCCCCCCCCCCCCCCCGGTCAATTCATCTCATTTTGTACAAAACTCTTGTTTTTTCCTCTTTTGTAATATTTCACTGGTAGTTTTTAGTGAAATAAAGCTTTGATAGTGTGTAACGTGGTGTTTTTTTATTTTATTATTCTTTCAAATTTCAATAGCTAGTATAAAGTATGGCTATAGTGATATATTGCATTATTAAATTACATGAGTGATTTTTCAGTATAATAAGTCACTTGCTATTCATTTATAAAATTATAATAGTAGATTCGGTGATTGGAATATTACATTGATTCCACAACAACTTTTCCATACATATATGACATGTAGCTATATGTTATTGATCTAAATACTTAATTGAAATAGTAATATAATTCAATTTAATTAAATTAAGGAAATTAATACAAAATATTAGCAAACAAGTAAAAAAATAATAAGAGAAAACAACTTGAAAATTTAAAAAAAAAAAAAACAAAATTGGATCATCGAATCGTTACCAACTAAGTGGTGCATCATGACCCACATATGAAAGTCGACCGTTTAAGATTTTGAAGAAAGGAGTCTGTTTGGTTGGCCTCTTTTCATCTTATTTGTATTGTTTTTATAATGTTTGTTTATGAGTAAAAAATGTTTATTTTTCAGTAATATATACTTTGAACAAATAGTTTGATTGAAATAGACATGTAACAGATGTTAAACTAACGCCCAACTAACCAAATGCAACTAAAAGCTTAAAAATTCCATGAGATTACAAATATAACGAGAAAAGATTTATTAAGTTTGATATGCCTTATGGAATGATTAATGATATATAAATATCGATAAATTTTTTCATGTGGAGAGGATAGTTTTATAAAAAACTATACATTATTTTATCGTTTATTTAAAATACATTAGTATTTGGTTGCTAATCACTGGGAAATATGGCTTATCAATCTTATTGAATCTTTTTTCCACGGATAATCCATTGGTGGGTTTTGGATTGGAGTTAGTTTTTTCTTTTTGGCTCGAGGATTAGGGTTCGTCAGTTTTTTTTTTTTTAATGTTTGTGCAGTTTTTTAATTTTGTACACTTCTTTATTTATTTATTTTTTTTTTGTATTTTAAAATTTAGCGAATCAAAATCCCTAATCATCATTTGTCAAATTGTTTTTAACAAAGTGAGAATTCAAATATAAAAAAAAATGAGAAGTTAATAATTATAGTGTACGATTCCTAAAATTATAGTAGAGTTTTAGTAAGAATAATGCATTAATTTTTATGAAATATTTAATCATAAGTACAAAAGATGAAACATTTTATAGAGCTTCATCTCCCGTATTAATCTAACTGTTAAAATAAATATAATAAATAAAATACTAACTATTTTAATGATTTGATCATAATTAGATATATTATGAACCGTTGAATGATAATAGGACTAGAATGAAATCTTCCAACGTTTCATTTTTACTTGTAAGGAGAATTTTAGGGGGGCTCACACTCACCCATGAAATTTTAATTTCATATAGGATAATATAAATATATATTCCCTCATGTCCTTTCCCAGGTATTAATGTATAAAATACCTTCAGATCAATAATGTTGGAGTACAGATAAGCCTTGCTGGGGAGGGACCAATGAGCTGGCAAAAATTGATTGGCACCAACTCATCACCTGCTCCTGACAAACACATATGGATGTACCAAAATCATTGAATCCTGTAATCTTAAACCATAAGCTCCACTATGATTATATAATTAACCAGCAGATAAGTCAAACCAATAAACTGCAGCCACTCAAAATAAGCAAATATAAAATCTTATGGCTTTTTTCCCAGCCTGATGGGATTTTAAATTTTCCATGCTTGAAAGATATGTGTAAGATATAATAAGTTATTTCTATAAACATGTTGAAATTATTGATATTGTGATTGCTAGAGCATTTACTTCTTAATTTCAAATTTGAAGTTGAGAGTCCTTACATATTGTATTCAATCAAATGTATATTTGTTAAATTTGTTATTTTACTATCCTTAAAAAATATTAAGTAATTAAAAAGTATCATTGTAAATGGTGATTGAGAAAGCGGTTCATCATTATGAACTTTTACTTCATTTTAACCACACTAATGGATTATTAGCGTAATTTTGTTACCTTCATTTCACCTTCAAAATCTACTTGGGTAATGAATACTTTTTTAAAGTACAATAGAATTACTGTTATAGAGAATTGAGTTAGGGAATTGCTTTTGAAAAATTGTCGCGGTTAATATAGGTTGGAAAGAAAAGGATTCAGTATGTATATGAGATAAAATAAAAGATTTGATTAATTGAAAATGAATCATATATGATACCTTCAATTTTAAGTATAAATTAAAAAAAAATCAATGGTTTAGTTTGTGATTTTTTATATTGCATCTATATGATAACTTAAAAAAGGATTCTTGATATAAAAAAAGCCTAATAAAATTTTCAATTTATGTTTAAAATTGTTTCTAAGACATGTCAGAGTCTGTTTAAATTATCTAATTTTTATCTGTATATTATATGTATCTGATGTGCATCTATATCTTATTTGTATCTGATCTGTTTAACTTATTTATGAATAAAAATTATCTATTTTTTAACGTCACACATGAATTCACCTTTATAATCATACCAATCTTTTTCTATTTGCGTAGTGACATTAGGCTACTAAAAAAAAAAATACCACTAAATGAAATACAATAAAATATAAATTGTTGAATTGGAACCGTCTTGTGCGACAATCCAAGAGAAAGTTAGAACTACATCCGATGCCATTTCTAGTCCTTAAGATTGTAATATTTCAAATTAAAGACATGAAACAAATAAGGTACTGGTGAGATATAGACAAACCATCCCTATTAAGTAAATTATTTATATCTGGTTTAATTTCTCTTCAAGTTTATTGATTGCAGATGATTTGAGATTAAACTATATAAGGAGTTTACTTGATTGCTGGTAAAAATAATGGATATTCAATTATCGATAGTTTAAAACCATAGAAGGTTTTAAATGTTTGGACTTAAAACCTATGGGATGCATCCTACAAATATAACACCATTGATGGTATAAAAAGGGTCATCTTATGTTATCACTCTAATACTCAAGTTATAATACATTTTCAACATATAAAAGGCAAGGTGTATGAGTCACTTGCATAGTAAATTTGAATTTTATAGTGCATGAAGAAGACATTTACAAGAGATGAACTTCTAGCAAATATAGATATTCTGATAGACATCGAGTAGTGGAGAGTTAAAAACGATTATCAAGAATGTGGTAGTTAAAACACGAGTCTAAGTCTAATGGTTTCCTCGAACAAGGCTAGTGGTAGTTACGAAGAGTGTATCGAGTAACTTATCTTGGAATCACTAAATGCTTAGCTCGAGAGGTTAGTTTATCAAGTTAATGTGAGATCAGTATCCTCAAGAGTTTTGAATGGATCAGGATAAGTTGGACTTGATCTAACAAGTAAGCCAAGCATCAAATATGTCAGATTGGACCTAAAGCCATTTTATAATTAATCATCAATATAACCAAATTTAATCTTAAGCTTATTTGACTTGGCTTGATAAGGTTGCAAACTGACGAAACTCATATTAACCTTTTTAAGTCCATATTAACTTTTAATGAATTTAATTAAGTTAAATTTAAATTTGAAATTATTATATACTAGTTTAAATAAAGCTCAAAGCTACAAATTAAAGCTTTTACTAGAATTTAAAAATTTCAATCGAGTTCCAAATTCAGGTTTACCAATGGAAAATGTGGGAACTAGCGAGTTGCTACCAGACAGGGTCCTCTAAGATGGTATAATTAAAAGAGAGACGCATCGTATAATCCGCCACCCCAGAATTACGGTCCAAACACAGTGTTCTCGAAGTCATCACATGCAATTCAATGGCATTAACAATAAACAAAAATTCCATTACCTGACCAGACCTCACCAAATAATTTTTTATTATTTTTTTATTTTCCCTATGTTCGGTCATTTAAAATTAAAAATTTTACACAATTTTGATTTCAAACTCAAACCCCCACACAAAAAAAGCAAAATTCGCAATTTCCGAAAGTTGAAAAGTCAATCCCAAAATCAATAACACACGCAAACAAGCACTCCCGGAAAGAATAACAACAAAAGAAACAGTACAGCACTGCTACTTTGGATTGTTTTGATTTCGTAACCCTAACCCTAAAATCGCTCTTTATCTCTCTGTTTGTGAAGTGGGTTTTGGTTTGTTAGGTGGTTTAATTAATTAATTTAAGAACGGTGTCATGGGTGATGAGAAATCGGCTCTGGCAATGGGGAGCAGAGATCGGGAGCTTTTAATTCCTGTAGCGAATTCAGTAGATGATGAATCCTCATCAAAGCCATCTTCTTCATCTTCTTCTTCACATCACAGTGGTCGTGAGGTATTGTAAATTTTTGGCCCATTTCTCATCTGGGTATTCGTAAATTTTAGTTGCTTTGTGAAAAATTGGGTGACGTTTTGATCTTGAAGGGTTTTGAGGTTGAAATTTTTAGTTTTATTAAGTTTCGTGATTTGGGTTTCTTTCCCCATTTTTTTGGGGTCTAGGTGTTCGTGAATTTTGGGTTGACTTGATTTCTAGTCTATTGGGTTAGTTTTAGATTTGAAGGTCTGAAATTTCATTGTGAAAGTTGGCATGTTGCTTTGGTTTTGTTTTGTATTGTTATATGTGATCAAGGTTATGAGATGAACTTAGGATGTTAGCCCAGATTTACTTGTGGATAAATTTTCTAGTGAAGATCGTCCTATTAGTCCGAAAGATAGACGGCGCTTTATGTAAATTTGAGACTTTCGGGGTTAGTACGATTTGGTGTTAAGAAGTACTTCGCTGCTAGACGATGAATTTCATGTAGGCAGGGGGGTTAGGGATGCCGAGGGTTATATAGATTGTTTTCTGATGTAAAGAACTTGTACTATGACCTCAGTTATTACTGTCATGATGTCGATTTTCAGCTGAAACCATTGGCAAATATATTCATGAATATGTCCCCTTATATTCTTTATGACTTCTGCCTTAACACAGTGATTTTCCTATCTTATTGGAAAGTATTTTTAGTTTAATATCAGCAAACTTGCTACTGATTCCAAGGTCAGATATGTCTTTCTGTTTTTGAGAAATAGGAAATGTAAGTATGATGCTGTAGTTGAAGTTAGCAGTTGCATTTTTGGCTGGGATATAGCTTGCACATTTCTTTGATTATGCCTTTGGACTATGGGTAGCACATATTTACTTCTAGAGGCTGAAGCTTGGCTTTATTAGTCTATATAAGGAGCTCGTAAAACTAAGACTTGGTGAACCTTCTTTACTTGAGTTGCATCAGCAAATAAAAGAAGCCTCTGCATCCAAAAGTGTACTAATCTACATTACGTCTGAGTGGGTGCCTAATTGGGTGTTAGTGGGTTTGGATTGATGGTTTGGAGCTGGTGCATTTGTATCCCTGTTCTTATTGTTTCCTGTTTTGATTTCTTCTATTGGTTGACTGATAATCATTTCCTTGTTGCTTCAGACCTTCTACAACGTTTTTCAGAGCTGGGCCTCGAAAAAGTTCATGACTGGATGGTGGGTTGTTGCACTTTTTAGTTGTTCATTTCTACTCAAAGCTAATGATGCATACGCTTACATTAAATTCCTAATATCTTGGCTCATTCCTATTCTCATGGAGAGACTAATGCTGCAAACTGTATCATGCAAATTGTTGTCAGCTACTGCGTGTTGCAGTGTTCATGAATCTTTGTACTTGGCAAGTAAACTTTTTGGTGAATGATGAATGTTCAAAATAGATCTAAGCAATATGTGCTGTTGAGGACTTCAAAATCACAATAGCTGAATTATCTTGTCATATGAGAGCACTGTCATTCTTCCTTGACCAAACATTTTTGGTGCATTTGTTGTATTGAGAAAGCTTTGGAAGAATTTAATGTTTCTTAAAAGACAACTGTATCTAAATCATTATGTTTTGCATATTTCATGATTGAATCTGATGGGAAGATTTTCTGTTGTCCTACAGTGTGATCCTATTCCCAATCGCAATCACGTTAACATAACATGGTGGTTATTCACTTTGTGGATGGCTTTTTCTCTCCCATATACGCACAACTTGGGATTGATATATTTGGTAAGGGTCGCTATTTGTGACTGAATTGCATAACAGATATAACCTATGATAAGAAAATGTATGGCTTGCATTACCTTGCATTGGTTATATATATATGTATGTATTTTTTTTTACAGTATATCTATGTTATTAAAGTAAAATTAGTACGAAATAGTGCACTAGTGGTGTTGTGTAGGTGCAGAAAACTTATCCTTAGTCAGGGGTCTAGTGTTCGAACCCCGGTCCTAGCTGAAAAGAAAGAAATTTGCATCACAATAAACAAGCAAAGATATAATTATGAACTATTTGTCTCTTGGATATTCATGACCTACAGTTTGAGGATTTATCTTCCACCCACCCACCACCCACCCTCCCCTTCTCCTGTGCCTTCTCCTCTTTCCTCCTCCTTTCCTCCCAAGGAAGAAGCTCTAGGTTGTCTACTTCTCGTATCTTTTCTATATATCGTTTAGGATGTGTAAATATTATCAATCTGGAACATACACACCTCAACTTGAAATCTGTTCTTTCCAATTTATTAAGTTGGTTTTACCTCTAAGTGTCCCTATTTATGTGTTTTGAGATATGGGCCCTTTTACTACCAAAGGGAAAGTAAAGGTTTCTTTCTTTGTATCTTGATGACCATCTTCTCATACTTTCTGAAGATTAGTGCTGATAAGTTTTTGATAATATCTTGTTGCACAGTGCCTTACATGTTGCATTGCAGTAGGGTACGAATAGGGAAGGAATGAGATGCCTTTGCCAGTTAAAATGTTAAATAAACATTACTGTTTTCACCTTTTGAAGGTTCCTTAATTGGAGTCAACTTTTATCCCTTTAAATTATGCACATTTTGTTTCCTTGACTGCTAACTTGGTAAATAGTTATTCATGCATCATTAATGAAGCCTTTTGCTCATTTTTCTTGAATAGGTCTTGGATTTATAACATCCATAACATTTATATTCTTGGTTGGGGTGTTCATGTCATCATGGTTGGGTGCATCTGTTCTCAGCCTGGGGGAGTGGTTTATTAAACGGATGCCACTTGTTCGTCACATTTACAATGCATCTAAGCAAATTAGTGCTGCAATCTCTCCAGGTGTCTGTTACTTTCTGATCCCAGTCTCATTACTTTTGGTTTTCTTGGGTTGGCCTATTATCATTACTCTTGTTTTTTCACCTCAGATCAAAACACCCAGGCTTTCAAAGAAGTGGCCATAATAAGGCATCCCCGAATCGGTGAATATGCATTTGGATTCATTACCTCATCTGTAACTTTGCAGGTATCGTTATAATCTTGAAAATATTCAGACTTAACTGTTAATGTGCTCTCATATTTCCTTATAAAGATTTTATTAGTTTCTTTGAAATATTCTCTTATTTAATTATTTATTTTTATGTATCCGTGGGATGCATGATAATATTAATGTCAATGGGTCATGGTGTCTTCTTTTACAGATAAGCTACTGATTTTTTTATCAAACTGCATTAATATTGATTAAGAGAGATGTTGTGATTTGGCTAACAGAAGTAAGGGTTACAGTTAATAAAAGAAAGAAAGGAAAAAGAAAAAAGTTGAGACTTGCAATAAAACAACTCTTGGTAAATAATGAATGATAATGGCTGTTCTTACTGTTCATTAGCATTCTGTGCTGAAAACTTGAGAAGTTCTATGTCTTCTATGACACAGCTTAGAATGTCTTTTAGTGCTCTAGGGAGCTACCTTTACATTTCTATCCTCCTGAAATGATGTGAAAAGCTGCCACTTTAGAGCTTCTGGCCCCTCCCACCTGCTGCTGTGTGTTACTTTAACATTTTTCAAGCTAGTCTCTCAAGTGTCCTTTGCAATAATAAATACGGTCATCATAGTCTTAAGCTGCAGATCCAGAAGGTAGCCATTGGTATTGTTCTGTAAATGGAGTTTTAACCTGTCTTGGATTATGGCATCTATGAATTAAAAAGGCTCTTTCTACTTCTCATGGCAATGCCTGATTTTTCCATGTCCTGTTCCTTATCAGAAGACCCATTATTACCGCATTGCAAGTATAAAAATAACTCTTTCTCTACCCCCAGGTGATTGGGATATTGGTTAAGGCTGAATTCGTGTTTATGAAAATTTGTGAGGTCTTGGTTCAAATCCCACCAAGGACATTTTTTGGGGCTACCTATATAATGCAAGTTATATTGAACTGGTACATGGGTCTTGTAGAATGGTTTTGTGTCCTAAAAAATTATTGGAAAAAAAAAAAGAAAAGAATAAACTGACTCCTTGTATGGCATCTGATTTTCATTGAGTACAGCAAGAATTGATATTTGATGAAAAGAGGGACATGTAAGGATTTTCTTTGGTTGAATGACATGTAAAGATTTTCCATCTAGACTACACAGGTTCCTTTTATATGGTATCTATTAGGTGGTGAAATTTGATTAACTGCTAGAGAATCTTTCTTTTTGTTTGCATAGAATACATAATTAAACAATTTAGGTTGTGTCTTGTGATTAGAGATGATTCAAACTGTGATGATTTTAGTGCCAACTCTTTACATATGCATTTTTAGTCTTGTAAAAAGTGCCAATTAAGCTCTACTCTTAGGGCAGATGCACATTTAAGTTGTAAACCCTTTTAAATTGTGCAGTCTAAGCACAAATTTTTTAACAGTCTGTTTTTGGGCTTCTCTATTTAAGCTGTTGAGCTGGTATTTTATTGTTTTGGCTTTTTGTTCCGCTGGCAATGCGTCATCAATATTTTATTTGACTTTGTAGAGACAAATCATTATTCTAGCCAGGCACCAGGGGCGGTTGTCTAACTGACGACGACAAACAAATACAACCCCACTGGCCACTTCATAATTACCATAAACTTCCCTTTGTCAAAGATGATGGCTGAAGTTGGTGGTGGAACTTCATATCTGTAGATTTAGAACTTAATTACACTTTATCACTGATGAATGACACCACATCACATGAAGGTGTGAGGGGAAAATATCCTGGGTCTAATACAGAATAAAATGCAAACGAAGAACTGATTCATATATATTTTCTATTCTGTTCCAGTGGCAGAGATTAATTTATTAAAATTGGCTTGTAAAATTAGAGCTGTGGAAGAATTAGCCATCAATCATCTTTCTTTTGTTTTGCATGTAATCCCATCATCCATCTAGGATATGGAAATCCTCGACACACAAATAGTGGTAGTGCAAAGTGCACTTGTTGGTGCCACTTTCCACTCCAGGCTGATCTGTGCATGCACTATCAGTGGAAAATATGCTGCCAAGCTTACATCCATACGCAACAAAACAATCACATCTTGATGTCAAACATTAGATTTCTATTCAGATGTTGGGTGTCCATAGTGGAAACTTATGTAATTGGAGAATGGGGGATCATCAAAGTTGCAATGATTCAATGACTTGGATGATCCCATCTCATTGTTGGAGAATTAGAAGCCACATCCTTGGTGAAGAGGGACTGATGAAGGAATGTTCATCAAGATTCGACGACTTTCTGCCAAAGAACGAGAGGAGATAGATAAGATGTTAAGAAATAAAAATCTAAAGAAGATGCTTTATTTGGCATTGCCAGCTAAGACAGAAATATCAGATAAAAATGTTAGCTCAGAATGAAAATTTGAAGATTAAACCATCTACAATATTTTGGAAAGGTTTAGGACCAATTGTGCATTTTAACTGTTTTGGACTTAAGTGCAAATTGGTCTCAAGATTCAGTACTTGATTAGTATTTTTTCCCTAGTTTTTCATGTATCCTTTGTACTCAAATAGCCCCTCTAACCTTCATGAATTCTATTTTTCGCCTGTCCTCTGATGCTGACTTTTTTGTTGGCATAAGATTACTTTGCATCCGATGCTAAGATGTGACCAGGCCAGTTCTCAGCATCTATATACCGTTTGTAAAGAAATCATTGCAGGAGCATTTGAGGTGCTAACATATGGTTTGGCTGCAGGATTTATTCCTTCCTCCATGGGCTCTCTCTCTTCACACATAAGTCATCCAACAACTAACCTACCGGCACTTGAAAGCCTTGTTTGGTACTTGGTCCTTTTATGCGAATCGTTTTTACTATGATGCAAAAGGAAAATTTTGAATGAGCTATGAATTCACTCCTTGCAAGTCTTGAATGTAAGGCATTAATCATGTTCAATACTCTTAGGGTATAGAAAGGCAATTAATCTCCTTCTTGCGTTCACATGGAGCCTTGTTCATTTCATAAATGATGTTGATACCAGGGGCAGTTAAATCTATAGTTTAGTAATTCGCTGCCTTGCCTTTCATGCTTGCAGTTGCAGTGTGAGTCATGACTGATTAGGTCTCTGATTTTGCTTTCTGTCCGTATTTTACCTTTAGGATTTTTGGTAGGCCTCTAATTTTGGCTTTCAGCAATAGCAAAGCCACATCATGACCCGAAAGCAAAAAGTTAACATGTTGCACCCTAGTAGTAGTTTTCCGCACTTTTGGGAAAACTTGCATTCTGATAACTGGTGACGTTGCATCAGTCATGGAACTGGGACCGTTCAAGGGACATGATGGTTTTACATGCCATTCTGCTTTTCTTTATGAATGTGAAATTCTATGATTATCAAGTTTTCAAGCAGATAGTTGGGATTTGAGACTCCTTAAATCTTCTTTCTTTTTTATGAATCAATTTGTTATTATTGGTTTTTTACATGCAGAGTTTTTCTGGAGATGAAGAGCTATGTTGTGTATATGTCCCTACAAATCATCTCTACATTGGTGATGTATTTCTGATCAATACCAGGGATGTTATCCGGCCAAATCTTTCAGTCCGTGAAGGCATCGGTAAGGATTCTTTTCCTGTGAAAACTTATTTATTTAAAGTTCCTCTGACAAGCGTATAACAATCTCTCTACTTTTGTCATAAGTCACTCTAGGAAGATGAACACCTGTATCGTGGCTTATAATAGCAGAACGTAGATAGGGCATGGGATATGAAGATTTCTAATCTAGTAATAACAAATGCAGAAATTATCGTCTCTGGGGGAATGTCGATGCCTCAGATTCTCACTACACTGGATCAACGGATGATGCCGATTGACAGAAGTAGACTCGAGAGAAGCTAAGACAAGCCATTTTAAAGGGTAACGGCTAGTCAGCTTGATAGCAATGGAAAAGTTTGGTGGACACAGGTGCTTTTTGCAGAAACTGGTGGTGAATTGAACACGAAATGATGTGTAGAATGTAGGATTAGTGTGAGTTTGCTTGAAATATAATTTGATTGGCCACGTAGCTGTAGGTTCAGTTCCTTTTATTTTCTCCTTCTTTTTGGGATCACTCGACAATTTCCATAGAAATTTAATTGAATTCATAGGAAGCAGCTTTGTTGTCTTGATAAACAATGGAGTAAAAAGAGAATCTGTTTTGTAGATAGCAGGCACCAATAGCTGTGAAGTGTGTCTTGTTATTTTTTCCTTCATCATACTATCACTGCATGGGGGAACCATGCTTCTCTTATACTTAAGTATGCCTGAGCAATGCAGTCTTAAGCTGCTTGATTCCTGCAGTTTGGGGATTCCTCTATTCAGTCGGTCCTGTGATCTAGCCGAAACACGCGGGATTCATTCTATTTCAAAATGGTTGCGGGTATACCTATCCATTCTTTTCCTCTTTTTATATAAAGTTGCTTTTATGGTGATTACTTAGGAAATGATAATTCATAATGAATTGTTATTACACAATATAATGAATAATAATTCATGTTCTCATCTGGTTCATTTTTAATACGTCATAAATATCTTTGCTATGAAAATATCACTTGTATAAATATCGTTTTTCTATAATAAAACAAGATAAAATAGATATTGTACTTTTATTTTAATGATTACTTATTTTATTTTATTTTACACAAAATGAATATTATAATAGTTATTGTATTTCTATCATATTTCTATCCAATTAAAATTCAATCCTTTTTTATTTTATACACATTGGGTTCAGATTTAGAAGCGTACGGTAAATGCAATAAACTTTTAGGTTTGATTCTCAAAGGTTCATCAGATGTCTGGTGGTGATATTAATGTTCGCCCATAGCTGAGTGATCCTAATTTAAGAGAGAATTGTAAATTATTACTATTATTATTATGAGAGTTTGTATATGACCATGGAATATATTACAATTTACACGAATGTTCATGTGAATTTCGTCGAAGCTCTAAGAGAAAATTTTACTTTTTCAAGTGTCGTTCGTACTTTAAAATTTTTTTGATTGAATTTTAAGTGCAAATGTGGGATTACTCATAGCAACCGTGAGACGAGATTTCTAGAATTTCATGCTATTTCTTCAAAAGTTCAGTGCCTTGACACGAATCATTGATTTGTTTGTGGTTAACTGAAGATCTTTTTAGGAGTCAATCATATATTGATCAGTTTTATCTAGGAATTTTCTTGGATCTAAAGTTTAAAAAGACAGGACAGCACGCACGTACATACGCAATGCAATAAGCCATAGAATAATTAAACAGGACATATGGTATTTTGACTAAAAAGTCAAAGTTAATATGTGGAAATTCAATTTTGATGCTGATAATGGTAGAAAATAATGAATAGAATCATGATAAATGGTAAAAGGAAAAATATCTAATAGAAAGTTAATATGGTTGGGACCGCATTAAAGCTGTACGATTTGCTCCTAGTTAAAGTGGTTTGATTTGTTTCAAAAACTTAACCAAAGCAAACCAGTTGTCAAGTATTTCCACTCCATAAGCATATAATCTACAATATATGACATATCATTTTGAAGCCAATAGCGTTATAGCCTTGGAGCGTTTTTCTTGATATCTCAAGTAAAAGGTATTAGGTTTGATTCTCTCCTCTTTCGTTGTAATGACAAAAAAAAAAAAAAGTTAAAAATTTTTTAGTGGCTATTTTAGGGATGGCTAGTAGTGGGGATGGTGGTTTAAGGTGCAGGGGCTTTCAACCGAGTGAAATGAACTGAATAACAACTTATACCAAATCAAACAAAAAGATATGTGTTGTTGTTTAAAATTTATTTGTAAAGTGGATTGGATCTGAGCCTACAAAACAAGACAGGGAAAATGGGAGTCGAATGTTGCTATCTGACCACTTTGATGGTCAAGTATGTAAAATAAATAAGATTAATAAGTAACCTAAATTGCAAGGTGTGGGCTAAGTGTTTCCAAATTTCCTTTGAATGAAGTCGGGATAAAGGTACCAGCGGTGCTTGTACTTTCGAATTTTGGCAATTTGGTGCTCGATGCTTTTTATTTTTGATCAAAAAGGTGCCTGTACTTTTAAAAACAAGGCATTTCAGATGCTCAATTTTAAGTGTACGGAGGCACTAAAATGCCTTGTTTTTAAAAGTATAGGCACTTTTTTGTCCAAAAACAAACATCGGGCACCAAATTGCCAAAATCCAAAAGTACAGGCACCGCCTATGCCTTTATCCTAATGAAATCTCTAGGGGTATTTGTAGAGGAATAGCAATTGACAATTAATGGAAGTGGATGCGCATTTGTGGAGATTGTGGGATGCATGATAATTATAAGAGAGGTGTGTAAGCCCTGGTTTTTCTAGTAGTCAAGTAAACTTCGAAAACAGAAAAGCAAAACCCTAATCGGTCTAGTTTAGGCTTAGTGAGAGAAGCTTAGAAACCCTAGATCCGGCTTTCCTTCGGTTTCATATCAAAAGAAGTTTTATAAAATAAATTAATGTGAATTATTGTTTTAAAGTATATTTCAAACCTTAGCAAGTTTTAATTTCAGAAAAATTTCTATTCCAGGCCTTCCGGAACTCCATTACGGAAAAGCGAGCCTTGGGACTAGAAACTCAGAAAAATATTCCGGAATATTCATTAGAACCGAAATTTTATAAGGATTTCAAAAATATAAGTTTTATAATTTTCCGGGCTATAAAAATTACAGTTGTAGCCTTTTTTCCGTATTTTCTTTACTACCGGTAAAGTAGATGTTTTGTCTACTATTTACCACTATTCACAAGTACAACCTACACTACACACTACCCATGCCTTAGTCTTACATCCTTACAACTACTCATTATATTTTTTTTCCAATAAATTTTTGTTTCTTACTAAATTATTACATTTTATTACACAATTTACAAATTCAAATAAAATTAAATCACTCTCTCTTCCTCACATGATGGCCGGCGCATGACCCCCTTCTTTTGCCTCCAAATTGAATTATATTATCTCTTTTATTACTTAAAACAAACCTAATTCACTTAATATAAATAATCCTTAACTTTCTCTCTCCTTTATTTTCATTTCATTTGCTAAAAAATCACAAAACTCTCTCTTCTTCTCCCTCTCCTTGCCGTGAACCCCAACCCCCCTCACACGCACACACAAGTTTATTTCTTCTTCATTTCTTCATCAAAACTCTCCTTAGGTGATGATTTTTAGCTTTGCTATTACTTAATCTTGTAATGGCAAGATTATTCATGTGTGTTTTTACTTTAAATCCCCAGGAGCAAATGCTAGGGATAAGAAAACACTAATAGATGAATATCAAGCCATCACAAGAGTAGATCATGTGTTTGATGAGCTTTTGTTGAAATATTATCATGTTTATGCATGTAAAAGTAGAGATCTTGCATAGAAAATATGTGTTCATACTTTTAAACTCTTTTTCATGCACTAAAAGTAGTAGATCTAGCACTTAGACACTCATGTTTTTCTTGACATTCATGTTCATATGGATATTTTGTGTTTTCATGCATTAATGTTCATAAAAGCTTAGTCTTGTATATATAAATGTGATAGTTGGTAGATCTTTATGGAGATGAGACAAAGCACTTAAAAAGAAAAGGTTTTTGTTGGAAATGTTCAAAAGAAAATTCGTATGATTATCAAGACCTATTTTAAAAACTCTTGTAACCACCTTGAAACTCATATTTTATATGAAAAATGAAGGGTATAAGTAATAGGTATCATTAAGTAATGATTTTTATAAGTTGAAATGAGTTTGGATATAAGTAATGTGTAAAACAAGTGGTGGAATCAAGATAGAAAATTTTGAGTTAGTATTCAACTTGTAAAATTCGTAACTTTGGATGATACCTATGTAAACACCTAGTATTCAAGCTCAAAATGAATGTTTTATGTGTTAAATGAAGTCCTTAGGTAATGGATCTAGTAAAGCCTTAAATTTTGATGCGTTATGCAAGTTTTTTCAAAGGAATCATTCAAGAAATGGATTTTCTAAAATTCGGATTTTTGAGAAAAACCTATTTAAAAACATACTTGCAAAGTGAAAAATGTAAGTTTTTATGTGGAAATGAAGGTCTTGGATAGTATAGATGATGAAGATTCAATTTCAATTAAGATAACTAGGAATTTCTAAAAATGAAACCCCAAAACATTAGTGAGATATCCAAGTTGGAAAAAAAATGGATTTTCAAGAAGAGATTGTTGGAGTCTTGTGAGATTTAGGAATTCTCAAAGTTTCATTATAAAAATCATCAAGATCATACATACATTGGACTCATCACATGTCATTCATATTAGGAACTCATTCATATTTTATATATACATGAATCATCAACTAGATACAATTTAAATAAGTGCAAAACGATTTTTTTGGAAATGGAAAAGGTTACTGATCAGATCTGATCCCTCTGTTTTGTGACCTAAATGTTTTCAAAAATTGAAAATAATATTAGAAATAGATAAATCTTTCGAAGTAGATAGAAATCGATATAAAATTTGCGAAATTCCGAGTTAAAATGACCAAGTTATGGCCGCTTTAAGTTGGAACTTCCGCAAATAGCGAGAATCACGATTTTGTTTAGTTTTGATACATAGTTTGGACTAGTTAAGTGATGAAGTTCTCATTAGAGTGTTCTTATATGGTAGGTGATCCCGAGACCGACAAATCCCTACCACCCGATTATTACTACTAAGAGATTGGCGTACCATGGCCGAGTGAGTATCACTTCCAATTTCAATTATTGCGTGTGATTGTAATGATAGTTGCACTAGTTACTTAGCAAAGAAAAAAATGAATATGCATGATGGGGTTAATTGGGAATTATATTTATCTGCTGTTGTTATGTGAAGTTGAATTTAAAGAATATTGAAGCCGGGTGATAATTCATTGCTTGTATAGAGAGGAGCTAGAATTGATTGTCTGCGAGTATTGCTTGATCACTTAAAAGAATTGGTATAATTGGTTATTAGATATCAAAGATAAACTTGAACTCATTCATATCACGATGGGGATGGAGCATTAGCATTTTTTTGTTTTTCGTGATCCATAAAACGAATATAGTTGGTTAATCGTGATCCATAAAACGAATATGAGTTGGTTAATGGTGATCCACAAAACGAATATGAGTTGGTTAATCGTGATCCATAAAATGAATATATGTTAGTTAATCGTGATCCATAAAACGAATATATAAGTTGGTTGACTGTGAGCCTAAACGGCGTCGTATCGTAGGATTCGTTAATCTGCTAACCCGGGATGGAGGGCGCAAGTCCATCCACATATGATTTCCAGCTGGCCATATGTTTGTTGAATTCACGTGTTTGATACATACCATTTGACCGATTAATCACTTACTTGATTGTTATGTTTTAATTGCGATATGGAAGTTCTCACTCACTAAGCTAGTGTAGCTTACTCCCTTATAGTTTTTACTTGTTGCAGCATGAGTTCATTTGGCTTGGGCTAAGGCAGGTTACAGCTTAGGTATAGGAGCTAGGCGTTTTCTTTAGAAGTTGTATTCAGTTTTGTTTAGACTTCCATAGGAAACCAAAAAGACTCTGGATGACTGTAATGGACTTTTGATATTCTTTTACGGGGGAATACTCCTTAAACTTTGTAACTTTTATATATGTGTTTTGATTTATTATCTAAGGCTACCGAATACCGCATTAAACTTCTGAACTCCATTGAATAGAGTATTCTATTGTCTTAAAGGAACGCCTTACATCTATACAAGACTCTCGAATGACTCGGATAGAAATTCGAGAGTCTTATATGGCATGTGGCGGACTGTTACGTTTAGGATACCCCTCTGGGGCGTGACAAGGTGGGTGTCGAGACACTAAGCCACTTATCTAGATTAACGGGGGTAGGATAGTTGAGTTTGAGACAAGCTACTATGCTCTAAGCAGAGTGGCCATACCTAAGCAGGTCAAGTACTTGATTAGTCTGCTCAGCCATGTTGTAGAAGGTTGAGTTTGGCTAGATTGTTGGTAAGTGGGCTATTGGATCGGCCTACATTCTAATTAGGTTAAGTTAGGGTTGAGGAGTCATAGGTCTAAATTTACTTATCAACAGTTTCTCTTCCTACTCTTATTGTCAGGAGTCAAATAGTAGGTAAGTTTTGAGACCGATTTTTCAAGTTTGGTATCAAGTTGTTTGGAATGGAGAAACTTATGAAATGGCTAGCCAAATGTGGAGGTGAGTCTTGGTGTGATAACTTGAGCTTGGTAGGCATAGATGAGCAGTTGTCTGTTGGAGAATAATGACTTGCGTATGACTTCATTACCAAACAAAGCAATTTGACATTTGATTTGAGCATGGTATGTTGGTTTGTGATAGATATAAATTGTAGGCAATAATTGAGTGGTTTCTATGGAATTGCATTACTTTTTGTGGACTCGCATATTCTTCTTTTGAAGGGGTTGTCATGTAGAAGAATATTAGCTTTTTAGCATGAAGTTAGAGGATAACAAGTGTTGAGTATGAATTGGTTTGTGCACATCACATTTGTATATGTCAGTTGTGCACCTCTTCATGTTAAGGATCTCTAGCCATTAGATTTGTCTGGTGGGGGATCGAAATGACTGGGGGTAACATCAATCCCGATTCTCGAAACTATCAAATTATTCATAGTTTATAAATCCATTCACTTCATTCTATTTTTACCATTTTGCATTTCTTACTTTGTTTTTCTTCATTTATGGTAATCGAACATTTGTTCCTCTTGATCAATTAAGCAACTATTCTTCAATCATGGAAGGTGAGGATTGTTTATTTGTCAGTTAATCAATAAGCTGATTTAATAGCAGAGGGTTACATCTTTCCCCCTCCCAACAACATTGATAGAAGTCTTTGTATTAGAGGAAGTGAGATAAGATGGAGACAAAAGTAATAGCTCATCAATGCGAGTCCAAAGCCTTAGACTTCATCATTATGAGTTGTTCTTCACGACATATTCTTTCAGCTCTTCAAAAATCGTGGGTTGATAATTAGAGGGTTATAACATTGGAAGTGGTAGCTTGCTCTCTTGTATAGGAAACATTAATAAGCTTCAAACTTCTTGCCATTTCTATTAAAATACCTGGTACACTTCAAAAAAACAATGAGGAAGTTGACTTTTCATCAATTCCTATAGACATTGCCAAAATGTGGTCGCCTTAATTCTGTAGGTAGAGTGGATTGGATCTAGGCATGTATGTGATTAGGCTTGCAAACTAAGAAAATGGTTAGTCTGCACGCGGTTACTCCAACGATTAAGTCAGTGAGATAGATAAGATTGATAAGTTATTAGCAGTATGGATTCTTTTTTTTTTTTTTTTTTTTGAAAAAGAAAATTGGTTGAAATTTTCAAAAATAGAATCAAATTAAAAATGAGTAAATTGCATCAAAAGTTATCAATGTTTAGGGGGTGGTCAAAATAAGGAATTAATGTTTGAGGGTAAATTTATTTAAGATATTAATATTTCAAGTGTTTAAAAAGATAAATTGTGTTATCCGAAGTAAGTCAAATAAGATAGTCATTATTGATTATTGAGGAAAATTAATTAAAAACTTATACAAATATTGATATCTTAAATAAACTTTATGAAATGTTATTACCTCATTTGATTTAATTTACAAAATATTGATTCCTTCTTGGAAAATATGCTTTCTCACCGCCATGCAGGTGCTAAAGAATCAAAGGACGTATTCTATTTCTATGTAACGTTGGATTACCTACTATTATTATTATCCTCACCGAATGTAAGGCCAAGGCATCTCGAAATCATCCTAGCTAATCAAATTAGATTGTTCCCTATGCATATCGACCAAAACTCTTACTTTGAGTAATTGAAACAAATATACTCTTTTGTATTCTCATATTTGTTTATTCATTTATGCTTTCTTTTCTCGAATCTTCTAACTTAAGTATTTGAATACTACGTTGAAGGTAATCCTAATGTCTTTGAGTCATGTTTACTAATTGTGCAAGCTTACTCGCTCACCTACAGGGGTAGATGATCTATTAGGCTAAGCTTTCTTTCTTTTTATCTTTTTTAATTGTAGATTTATAGTCAAAATTAGAGACTAAAATTTTTCCACTGTATATTTGTGAATTTATTAATTTTTATATTAGAAATATTTTGAATTTCTTGATTCTAAATTACGTAAAGAAATAAAGATACGTCATACGTGTACTTCTAGAGTCATGATAGTTCGGTTATGATTTTATTTTTAAAATTGCATTTGATTGTAAATATTATTTTTTTTTTAACATCCGTAATGCCAATAAATCTTACGATCAAAATTTTTTCTACTTATGATAATGTTTAAGGCATAATCCGAACCGGATCAAAGTTTTATGATTGAGAAAAAGTAGTCAAATCAAATTGTACTTTAGATTATTATTATTATAGTCTAGTAATATCTTTTTAATATTTCAATAAGGGAATTTTGGTTCAAATCCTACTCCACGTTATAATAACAAAAAAAAAAAAAAAAAACTCTACCACTGGATTAAAAATAATAAAGTAATTAGACTGTAATTATAGTTTGATTTCGTACAAATAAATTAAAATCCACCAGCTTAATCGCGTTAACGTAATTTGGGCCTCGATATTTTCATCAGATTCACTGGCGTGGGTGGGCGGTAAATCACACTCAAACAGAAACCCTAAGAACATGTCCCGACTCGAGTTCATTATCAAGCCGAAACCCTAGTCTCGCCTAACCCACCACTTATAAATAAATTCCCTCGTATTCTAATCTCCATCGCCAACTCTTGTTGTTTTTTTCACCTGATCTCTTCGACCAAATCCATCTTCTTTAATTTTAATGTTTTCTCGTTCAAATTTCAAGTTAGGGTTTCGCTTTGAGTTTTCTTCGATCTATTTGGTTTCAAGAAAACGAAAAGAAAAGAAGATGTTTTTTTAAAATCTGAGGGACGGTGTCGATTGTATCGTGAAAGGTCTCGTTCGTCGTATTGGTCCCATGGGCCTTGCCGACCATCTGATATATCACACCATATTCCGAGTCCCAATTTTTACCTTCAAAATTGACTAAAGTTTGATTTTTAATTCTTTTTATAACATAAAGTTTTCATCTTCTGTTTGATTTATAAATTATTGGGTGGCCAATGATTAATCCTTTTATTATTGACAAGCATATGTCTATTTTATTGTGTGACATATCTAATCTTTCTATGAGGCATTTTTTTCTTCAATCAGTGCCACTTTGTTTAATTTTAAGTTATTTAGGGTTTTATTTTTTTTTTTAAATTGATGAGTAAGTTGGTAGTGCCCATGATGAGCAATATGGTATTTGTGTAATAGATGAAATTCTGTGATTACATCATACCTCTTCTGCCTTCCTTCTGAGGCTTAGGATTTTTGTTAAATTAATGTTGTTTTTTATCTTTGGTGTTCCAAGATTAATTTTTTTTAATTACTTCTATTTTTTATTTTGCTATTTTGGGTATTTGGTTTTAGATTGTAACTTGGTCATGGGATGATTTGAACAAGCATAGTTCAGATGATATCTCTGTGATTATTAAAAAGCTTTTTAGTCTTTCGCTCTATCTGATGACAGTATAGCCAATTAAATTCTAATTTTGTATTTGAGTTTGTATTTAGCTACATTATTATAATTATCCATTAAGTTACTGAAAATATAATAAAAGATATTTTTTTTTTAAACCATTAAACGTGAGATTTTGAGGTTAGGTTAGGTTAGGTTATGTTGACAATAGACATCTTTTCATCCGCATTTCAATTTCAATACTCTTGTAACGTATGGAAATGAAACGTCCGTTGAATTCAAAACTGCAAAAGTTCTTGAAACTGAAGGATGAAAATTGAAATGTGAAGCTACCTTTACTAGTTGAGTGAGAAAAATTTGTTAATATATGGAAGAAAACAAACCAAGATAAAAGCCGACGTGGTCGAATTCATAAGGTCCATTAAGCAGAGATTTAGTGGGGAACATTGAGATGGAGGTTGGACCATGGCATATTTGAATTGGGGAAAGGAAGTAATGAGGGGTGTGCCTTTAAGCAAAACCTGTCGACACCTTAAGAGGCTAAACTTATGGTTCGATCGCGTAGAGGATTTATGGGATGTTAACTCTTAAACGAGTAGTATTCTCAATTGATGTTGGTTTCAGGGTAAAACAGACCCAGAGAATTTATGGGATGTTGATTCTTTAAACGAGTATTATTCTCAATCGATGTTGGTATCAGGGTAAAACAGACCAGGAGGTTTTAACGTTTGAATTTTTTTTTTTTTTTTTTTTTTTATAGTTTTAGTTAAATATTAGATTTTAGAAGAAGGTTTTTTTAGTTAAAAATTTTCTCGTTGATACGCGTGATCTCAAGCAATTTGCTTTTTTAAACATGGGGATATGTTTTGAATTACTTACAAACGCCAGGATTTTACTTTTAAATGTGGATTTTTTAAACGATAGGATTTTAAGCGATCCGTTTCTCTAAATGATGGGATTTTTGTTAAATAATTCGAAATATTGAGATTTTAAATGAATTTATTTTAAATGTGGGATTTTTTAATATAATTTATCTAATATTTTCTTTTATCTGCTAGGAGAGAAATTAGTTTCTTTTTTAATTTTTTTTAATTTTGTTTTCCTCTGAGGATGGTCAAGACCTAACAGAAACAATCGATCAAATCAGAACATGGGAAAAAATGACTGGGATTTGGGACATTGCCTTGCCTCTTGTGATAAAAAAAACATTCGGTATACTGTTAGGAACATCAACTTTTGGTTATTGCTATAAATAGTGATTTCACGCAAATAACAAACAAATCTTTGGTATTAATCGAGAAATTCTAAAATTATATATGAGAACTAATTTGTAATTTTGTACTAGACTAGTAAGTCGTAACCTATATTCACCATGAAATATCCATTTCATGTATTGGATAACATATAAGATGTTATTTAAATTTCGACTCAGCAAAATGTCTGAATTTACATATAATATATATAGATGGCTAAATTAGATCAAATAAGCCAATGGTTTTACAGTGGGTGGCATTGCATTATTAATAGGATGGACTAGATTTAATCTACCTTGTTGGGAAAGGAAAATTAAATGGGTATCACAAGCAAATTGCAAATAAACAACATTTTTTCAGGGCATCACAAGGATCTTCCAATTCCAAGTAATTTGCTCCTCTGAGAGGGTGCAGAATAAGAATCTTAGGTCCATCTCAAGGTTCACATAGCACAATGAAGTAGGGTTAGTGGAGATCTATTTTTGGCCATCTCAACAATTTCTATTACATTTCATCTATTGGTGTGAGGTTAGTTTCCGTTTGTGACATTTCAAACAGTGTGGTTGTAGATGCCACTGGTAATGACCTGTTGCGGTCTATCAGAGAGGCGCGGTTCCAGCCGATTTGAGGACTCTATTGGTAGATAATTTATGGATGTATACCTCTGGAAGCACTATGTGGTCTTGAAGGTCTGCTGTGATTGAAGCCAACCGAACTTCAAATTCTTTTTCCCCAAACAATGTGGTTGCAACTTATCATATCAAATAGAATATGGAGAATAATTTTAATTATTTATTTATAAACCTTATAAATAAGCTAATATTTAGTTTTAGGAAAAATGAAACTATAGGTTTTACGAAGGCTAACCCTGAGTAATTTGATATGAGAGGGAATTAAGGAGTTACATATGCAAGCACGGATACTACACTTTAATTACTTTCATTTTTTAATATCGTGTACCAATTTAGTTTAAAAAGGAAAAAAAATACAAATACATAGATATATGTTTTTGTATTTTTATAAAAATGTGACCCAAGCTTTGGTGTTTGAGAAATATATAATCTATATTTTGATACTCCTATAAAAAAGTAACTGGAGTGTTAATTTTTGAAAAATGCGTAACCTACATTTTAATACTTTTCAAATAAGTCGAGTTTGGACTCCGTAATGAATTTACACTTGAACTTATATTCTTCAAGCTCGTCAAAATTGCAGCTTAGCTCAAGATCGAGCTCATTAACTTGGTAAAAAGTCATGCTCAAGCCATTAAAAGCTTGGCTCAGCCAACCCATTTACAAACCTAATTATATTATTTGTTTCAATTGGATTAAATAACATATATTTCCCATTACAATAGAGAATGGATTTAAATCTTATCTAACTTGAGAGACCAATGTTAATTGCTATTAGACTATCAAAATCAGTGAACTTTTTAAGTATTTTTTTTACCCCTCTGTTAGCTAGAATCAACAGCATTTTGTTTTCTTTTTCACTAAAATAAATTTTTAATGTCAAAAAAGAAATAAGCTAAGCAAATGAAAGCAATTGAAACACTGACTTGGTATATCCATCTCATCTGAAAAAAAAAAAAAAGAATATTATATATAAAATAAAATCTACATTGGAATGATTGTAGAAATTACATGAAATTAGTTCTAGTAACACCAATACTCTGATGATCCAAGAGAACAGGATAGCTGCTTGCAATTTGAATATAAATTATCACTTACTTGCATTGTGTGTAAATATAATGTATCATCCATCAGCAGCATGTGATTTGAGGGGAAGGTGGAAGGATAAGTAACTAATCTACTAACATTATAAAATGTGCCCTATGATTAAAATATTTTACTTAATCATTCAAGAATCAAAATACAACAACAAAATTCCTTTCATAGAACGTGCATCAAGTAATTTTGTATTACTTCCAAGTAAGTTCAGCAATAGAGAAAATAATCTTAACCTCTACAGGCCAGCAGAGGACCAAGAAGCCATGGGGTCCAAATGAGATTGCCAGGTGGATGTTGAAAGCCGCCGTATATGCATCTAGACTTGGGTGGTGGTGGTTGATAAAATATGCCAAAACTTTATCAATGAACCTTTAGATAAAGGAACTGAATCCTCCTCCAAGAGGTACTCTAGGATTGAATTTGCATGATACAGTTAAACAAGGGCAACGCTTGAGCATAGTGTCTGATACAAAGAGGAAAAAAGGATGCTCAGATCATAATGAAATAAGGAAATCATTTTTCAAAATATCATCTTCTTCTCAGTTGTGGTTTTAAGTATACAACTGTTTCTTGAAGAAGCTAACATTCAAAAAGACAGAATGAACTAGTACAGATATGAGGAATATGAAATATTTTACCGGGATGCTTAACAGAACCTCCTCAGAATTCACAAGGACAGGCAAGCTTTTCTAGCAGCCACGGGAATAGATTTCAAAAGAGAGAGAGCTCTTTCTGCAGATGACCTTGCATAATCCAGACATAATGGTGCATTCTCCATCGTTTGCTTGGAGTCCCCAGTTGTGACTGGAGGATGTTCTTCTGCAGAAAACTCTCCAAGTTCTTGTGTTTTAACTCAGCCAGATAAAGCCAATCAGACTCTAGCATGTGGCGTGCTTCAATACAGTTTTATCATCGACCGGACAATAACTACAGTTGCACTGCTGGGCTTCCATCAAATTCATTCCTTCATCAACAAACTCATTGCTTCGTATCCAAGAGATGGTGAATCTATTCATAAAGGATCCTTCCTGACTCAAGAGGTTGACTCTGAAATAAACTAACACATTTAACAAGTTCAGGTTCATAACCAGATGTCCTGGGCTCAGGCTTAAAATATTGCTTTTCACCTCCTGCAGTGTAAGAATGCTTCTATATGAAGACTCACTGAGGATGTTCAGTCTCTTAGCTTCAGTCAGCACAGATCCCGACTTCACATTTAGAAAATGCACTTCTGACTCATCTAGAAGTGACATACCCGAAAAGGATCTTGCATTTGCTATAATCTCTTCTACGTCATTTGATATTGGAAGTTTATGTTCATTGCCATACACACGACAAGATTCCAGTTTTGATGGCAAAGGGCAATCAACAGAACAGCAAACAAGGATTTTGGAGCCTTTAGATCCAGGAGCTGGGCAAAGGTAACAACCAGCTGCTGTAATTGAAGTCTGTGGGACATTAAATTTTTAGCACTTCAAAATTAAATCAGAAACTCAGACATTTCTGCAGACACTACACAGAAACTGATCAGACATCAAACAAAAAGAAAAATATGCAAAAATTGATGGAGGAAGATGTATAACATGTATAATAAAATCATTTTAATCCTTGGACTGGGGTGACATCCTAGATAGAGAAAGTAGTCAGAAAATCTCTCCCACTTAAAAGGCTTACTCTAGTTTCTTCTAGTTACCCAAAGCATATGAAATTGCATAGGCAAGAAAAACAAGTCTAAGACTTCTGAAAAGGCAATTTCACCTTGCATGGAGATGTTCGGATGTATTCCAGTAGCAATTTTGAAGCGCTGCCCCGGATAGGCCTATGCCTTTGTGAGATAAACTGGCATATCAACAGGTTAGGTAAGAACATCCATTATATAACTGATAAGAATGTAAGAAACAAGATGATGCTTACACAGCAAAAACCATTGCAAAATACCTGCAGAATCACAGCTAGAAATCTTGTCAGACATATATCATAAACATCAGAGGGGTCAAGATTCTCTACATTGATAATGGCATATCCTTGCTGCAGTCAGCAAAAGAGTTTCTCAATTCAAGCCTAGCTACCAGAAATCCAAGAAACCATTAAGATAATTATACTCACATCACTTATGGTTACAGCTTGACTTATCAAGTCATAACAAACTTTGTCAACATATGTGCGGGTTCTTCGACATGCAGAAATAAGAGCTTGCAGCTCGGACCTGAGGGTGCCTGCAATGAAGAGAACTTTATATTAAAGATGAAGTAAGAATCTCTATAGAGGTCTATCACTCATGAAGAATCATTGTAAGAACAATCTACATCATTTTTTTTTTAATTTTTGTTTTCTATATCAGGTATTTCCCCACTTTTTGGGCAACACTTGTACAAAAAGAAACTGGTCAATAATCTCACATACAACAAAGCTAAGAGAAACATATAATAATTATGATAACTCACGTGACGAAAATTCTCGTAAAGATATCCGAATTCTATTACGAACAAATAATCTTTCTATTAGAAGGATCTTCAACCCAAGTGTTATTTTGTCGGCATATCTGAAAAATATCAATCCAGGTAAAGATATCACCATTACTGATTAGAGTATAGAAAACATATGCTTCAACTCAAGCCAACAGGTCTTCTATAGCGAAACTTACCTTGTATAAATCTTCCTTTGCAAAATCCAGAAGCGGACGCACTAATAGGATGCTATGGTTTCCTGAAGCTTCATGTGAAGAATATGCATGCTTTGCAAACAACTGAGAAGTAAAAGCCATGCTGGCAAGCCCAAGCACACCACTATTGCGTGACAGTCTTAGAATAAATGATTCAGCCTGAAATTTTATGGCAGTTCCATAGCTGTAAATCTTGTTAAATCAGGGATTAACCAGACACTACAGTATAAGATCATCCTTGTCATATTTATATTTAATCTTCAGTAAAACCTAGATGATCTCAAGATGGAATATTAATGCCAGGACGTGAAATAACAGAACATCTAGTTTATATATTTGGGCATGTGAAAACAATGTGATTACAAAAGCATGTTTAGCACACCTGATCATCTGCATGGTGTGCAATAAGCAGGACACCAATCTGGTGTTCGCTACAGACTTTCTGAAACATCTGATACCTGAAATTCATGACAAGATTGGACATGTTACGCATGAAAATTTTTTACCATGATGAAATGATATCATATACATAAGAACCAAATTTCGAAGGGATGAAAGAAGAAAGCAAGCAAGGTAAACTGATGCCTCATTTCTCTAGTAAAGATGGCTGCGAATACCTCATCTCTCTAGCAGCTTCTTGTAAATGTCCTTCTTTAGGCCTCCCATTTGTCCACTCACACCGAGCAATCTCACATCTGATCCCTACAAAAGATCCACATTAGCCATCAAGTTCGCCAGACAAACTCTGCTTCAGCATTTACCCAAATGCAACAAGAACTAGTCATCTCAAATATCAACTCACCCATTTCAGAAACTCTCTGATGCACAATACGTGCCTCCTCTGCACTCTCTGTACGGAGTCCATGATCAACAATGATTGCCAATAAACCATCAACAAACCCACATTTGTTGCAAGTGACATCCAGGCCTTCAGTTTTCCAAGCAGCAGTAAGTATGCATAAAGCCATGCTATCAGGGCCACCAGACACACCCAAAGCTGGAATTTTGCAACAACAAAACTTCAATAACCAGTTCGTCCTCAACATTAACTAGCTAACAGACATCCCTGACTGGAAGTAAGAGCTTCAAAATCCCAACTATTTTTCTTTCGGCAGGCTAGATATAAAAAGGAAGAGAGATCTCTTTCACTTATCGCTCTTACTAGGAACACAAATGGATCATGGAGCTAGCGAGAATGGAGAATCAAGTATCTGCTTTTCAAGATTACACTAACATCCATGGACAGCAAAGAGCATGTCTTGCAAACAACAAATATATTGGAAATTTGCAAGTCTCATACAATTGTGTTTCGCAAGATTCCCATATTTTACTTCTTTTCAAAAGCTATTTTACCAAGGCTTTCAATAACAACCAAGGAGCCTTTTTCTGCAAAATGGCTTCAGTTGTAATGAAATGCGAAGAAAACACTGGGATGCTAAAGCACTATATCAGAATATCCCAAGTAAGCTCCGATGTATCCAGCCGAAATAACCTAAAAACCCCAGAAAGACCTAAAAATTTTGTGTTCTCTGTCCTCTTTAGTTGCTGAAGTCATCAAAACTATGTTTCACACACCCATAAAATTTCATTCTGAACATACCATACCCACCACATCCAAAATCGCATTAAAGAACTCAACTTTATCAACACGGCAAAGTCTTCATCAACTGGTTACTTCCAAGAACACACCAATATGTATTGAAACTTCATCCCAATAAAACGATACACATGAAGTTGAATTAACTTATAGAAAATCCGATTAAAAGAAGAAGGAAAAATTACTGACCAATGCGGTGGTGGGGTTTGAGACCAGCCATTGCCATCCGTCTGGAGAAAGTCTCCTTATAAGTTGAAATGTCCAGTGGTTGTAACAAGGGGTATCTC
The DNA here is from genome assembly GCA_024138025.1 of Combretum micranthum. Taxonomy (NCBI): domain Eukaryota; kingdom Viridiplantae; phylum Streptophyta; class Magnoliopsida; order Myrtales; family Combretaceae; genus Combretum; species Combretum micranthum. The sequence goes on along the minus strand of JAMXBD010000172.1, from coordinate 229,555 downwards.
TGGGTTTGTTGTTGAGTACATGTACAGAAGAAGGAACGAGTGTAAACAAGAGGGTATGGTGTTGAAGAACGGAGAGAGGGAGATATTAGAGAAAGTTTGCATTTTGAGGTGCTGAAGAAGGAGGTGGGGATTTGAGAAGAGCAAAGTGCGCCTCTTGCCATGACCGTGATGGACTCCACCTGAGTAGAGAAACCTTAACCGATGCGGAAATTCTCAGGTCCGCTAAGTCATTATAGCGGTACGGTAACCTGCGTACAAGTTGTGTGACCGGATTATCCGGTAAATGTAAACCTAGAATAAAAAACATATTTGAAACAAATTATACAAGCTTAGAACATCCAGCAATCTAGAATAAATTATCAGATTTAGGGTATAATCAGACAAACTTAGGACATGTATCGACCTGGAAGAAAAGAGTAATCCTAATACATAGAGAAAGACGTAGGACATCCCTCAACCTAATACCAAATAAAGAATCTGACACATTTCAAACAAGTATTATAGTTATTTGTCTTATGTTTAGTTAGATCTTCTAGGTTTGGAGTCCTAGGTATAATATCCCAAGTTATCCCATATGTCCTAGGTTTGCAAAAGAGTTCTGGGTTATCGTACAACTAGAACAAATGCACATACCGAGAACAAATTAAAAGGACCTAGGATATTCCTCAACATAATACAAAATAAAGAACCCAGCACATTTCGAACAAACGCTATAGTTGTTTGTCCTATGTCTAGTTAGATTTTCCAAGTCTAGAATCTCAAGTATGATATCCCAAGTTACCATATATGTCCTAAGTCAGCGAAGGAATTCTAGGTCATCGTACAAGTAACACCCCGAAACTTCGTCCGTCGAGGTATTATTCGCTTTGGCCACACGTCTCACGGTTTTATCCTTTTTGTGCCAGCGCTTCCCGGGAGTCACCCATCCTAGGATTACACTGCACAGAACACGCTTAATTTAAAGTTTCAACCAACTTTAAGCCATTACACCAAAAGACGCATCTATTATTAGCAGTCTACAACCTATATTTGATGGGTATCACATAATTCTCCACTTAAAAACATCTTCGTCAGTTTTATTACACAGGTCTAGAACCAAGCCAGACAGTGATGATACACTTCTCCACTTCCGACTAGTGAACTGCTCTGATACCATCAGTAATGCCTCGAAACTCCGTCAACCAAAGTATTATTCGCTGTAGCTACATGTCGTTTTGGTACCAGTGCTTCCCAGGGGATTATCCATCCTAAGATTACTCTACATAGAGGATAGGTAACTTTAGAGTTCCAATCAACTCTAAGCCATTACATCAAAAGGCGCCTCTATGATTACAGTTCCACAACATATATTTGAAGGGTATCACATCAGCTGTTAAAAATCCGTAAGTGATGACATCTCTACTAGTAAGTGTTGGCTCTTTGTTACCTATAAATGCTGTCTCCTCATTACTTTCCCTGGTGTTTTGATCGAGACCCCAACATTGACTACTTCCACTATCTACGAGAGCCTTTTCCTTTAGAAAATTCCAAGATAACATGGACTCCTTTATACCGGCAGTTGATAAAAAAAGTATGGTATTGCTTACAAAATTCATAAACACTCGATAATAATACATGAGTATAGAGAAATATAAAGACTTGGAGACCTAAAACAAATGGACCAATCTAGAACATTGACAAAGACATAGTACATAGGGTAACCTACAACATGTGAGAGAACCTACAACAAATACGACGACCTGGGACACTTGAAAACATATAACACATGAGTCAAGATAGAATAGATAGCAAGACCTAGAGACCTAGAACAAATGAACTAGCCTAGAACATTGACAAGGACATAGTACATAGGGCAACTTACAATATGCGAGAAAACCTAGAACAAATAAGACGACTTAGGACACTTGGAAACATATAACATTTGAGTCAAGATAGGACAAAAACAAAGATCTGGAGACCTAGAACAAATGAATCAACTTGGAAGATTGACAAGGACATTGTACATAGGGTAACCTATAACATACGAGAGGACCTTAAGCAAATATGATGACCTAGGACACTTAGAAACATATAATACATGAGTCAAGATAGAACAAATAGAAAGACCTATAGACCTAGAACAAGTGGACCAACTTGGAACATTGACAAGGACATAGTACATAGGGCAATCTACACCATGCGAGAGAACCTAGAACAAATATGTCGACTTGGGACATTTAGAAAAATATAATACACAAGTCAAGATAGAATAAATAGAAAGACATAAAGACCTAGAATAATTAGACCAACCTTGAACATTGATAGGACATAGTACATAGGGCAACCTTCAACATGCGAGAGAATCTAGAATAAATACGACGACTTGGGACACTTAAAAACATATAACATATGAGTCGAGATAGAACAGAATCAAAGACTTAAAGACCTAAAATAAATGGACCAACTTGGAACATTTACAAGGATCTTGAACATAAGCAACCATAACATGCGAGATGATCTAAGACAAATATGATGACCTAGGACATTCGAAAACATATAATAGATGAGTCAAGATAGAATAGATACAAAGACTTGGAGACCTAAAATAATTAGACCTAGTACGTATGGAAAACCACAACATATGAGAGGACATAAAACAAATACAATAACCTAGGACACTCCGAAAAATAAAACATAGGAGTCGAGACAGAACAAATAGAAAGACTTGGAGACAAATAGATGGACCAACCTAGAACATTTACAAGGGCATAGAACATAGGGCAACCAACAACATGTAAGAGGACCTAAAAGAAATACGACTACCTAGGACACTCGGGAACATATAACATATGAATCAAGATAGAACAAATAAAAAGACCTAGAGACCTAAAACAAATGAACCAACCTGGAACATTTACAAGGGCTTAAAGATATGGCAACCTATACATATGAGAGGACCTAGGATACTCATAAACATATAACACATTGACTAAGTACATAGGATAACCCACAACATGCAAGAAAACCTTAGAATAAATACGACAACCTGGGACACTAAAAAACATATGAGTCGAGATAGAAGAGAAACAAAGACCTGGAAACCTACAACTACTGGACAAACATGTAACATTTATAAAGACCTAGAACATATGGTAACCTACAACATATGAAAGGACCTAGGACAAATTGGAGGACCTAGGACATTAAGAAAAGCCATAGAAAATTAAAAACCCAGAGCATTTATCTATCAAGCACATGTGCACGAACATATAATGTCATATATTTGGGTACTTGCCTCGAATGTACCTTTTTTATGCCACAGATCAGAATACTTCACAAATAGTGTTGAAATAAATGTGTCGTAAAAATGATCGACCCAACAGAAATGGATTTGGCTTTCTCTCCTTCTGTTTCACTCATATAGCATGAAAATGGTCCGCCCATAGTCAGTATGTCATAAAAATGATATTGAAGTGAACACCTTCCAGAAGTGGATTTCGTTTTCTCTTGTTCTCTTCACTTATATAACGTAAAAATGGTCCACCCAACAGCCAATTTGTCATAAAAATAATGTTGAATTGAAGATTTTCCATTCACTTGCAAGTCAAACCCAATTGCCAGTCAACTTTACCATAAATTACAACAAATTTTCGAAAGTTGGAGCTACATTAGACAATTCCAATATAGATAGTGTGCTAGACCAATTTAATTTCCATAATATGATGTTGCTATCCTCATTTCCCCATATGGATAGTGTGCTGGACCAGCCTCATCTTCGAAAATGTGATTTGAAAATCCGAAAGAGAGTACTGTCATGGTTTGAATGAGGGTGATGTCGTGGTCCCGATGAGGGTGCTACTAAGGACCAAAAGTGGGTGCTATCAACCTTATCTTCTGATGATGTGCTTTGCTAACATCATTATCAATGTTGTACTGCCAACAATACAAAACAAACTACGAAAGAGGGCGTATGTTATTACCATTGTAAAAAAGTTCCCACATATAGTTTTCACAGACTGATGGGAAATTACCTCTTCCATCTAGTTCAAATCAGCAACACTAGCTATGATTTCCTTCATCACCTTGTTAATCAACCTTAGCTAAGATATGCTGCACCAACCTTCCTTAACATATGATACCAATTGATCATTATTTGTCAAGGTGTTTTTTGGCTTTTCTCTATGATGTCCTCCATCAACTTGTTCTTGCCCCATAACAATAGGGAGGCCAACATTCTCTACCTATGGTGATATGCAGCCCTTGTACAAAATAGGCACACTATACCATGAATACGAATATAATAAATTAACACATTGGAAGTCATTATGTCAATGTACACGATGGACATACCAAGCTTAACAGATCTTCTTGATACTTCAATGAACTTCATGACATAAATCCTACAATTGTTACTAGAGCTGTGCATGCGGGGTGGGTTATGCAGGCTAACCTGCATAAACCATAAAAAAATTAGGGTTGGGCTAAAAATTTTAGCTCGTTTAATATGTGGACCAAAATGGCTTACCTTGCGTAACCCGCAGGTTGAAGCAGGCTAACCCACTGTAAGTCGGGTTGGCCCACGAACCGGCACTTTAAAAAATTAAAAGAAAAAGAAATAAGTATAAATCTTATAAAGAAAAACCCTATTACATTATTCTCTTTATTTCCTCTTCACTTCACTTTTTCATTATTTAGTTGTTGAATATTGATTATGCAATTTTTATTGGTGTTATGTTTTGAACTTTGAACTTTTATATTTATTATATCCAAAGTCCTTGTATCAATACTTTTTCATTTATATTTATTAGATATTTAGATGCTTCTATTTAAAATAAGCAACACGATATCAATTGATAATTTCCATTATGTATTTTTCCTTGCCATGCCAAAGAAAAAATTAGAATGGATTCTAATTTCTATTAGTTAAAATAAATCATTTTACGTTGAGATAAAAAATTTTAAAATAGAAGTCTACAATTTTTCCATATAAGATTATCATTTAAGATTAGTCTGTAGGTAATTTTGTGAGATAAAAAGAAATATACTTTACATTTAAATTATTAAAAAATTAAATTTAAATTAGAATTCTTATAAATTTTTTCAATGAAAAGATATATTAGCGTGTTTGTAGGCCAGCCCGCATAACCTACCAACTAACACGGGGCGGGTTGGGCTAAAAATTTTGGCCTACATAGGAATGCGGGCCTAAATGAGCTAGCCTGCATAACCCGGGGCTGAAGCGAGGCAAGGCGAGTTGGCCCACATAACCCGTTTGCACAGCTCTAATTGTTATTACATATCATGTAAACATAAGCGTTGGCATACTACACATCGTGCATGTAAAGGGATTTTATTAATAGAGTTAAAAGACATAAAAGTCGTTGTCGTCCACTTGGTTTGGAACATAGCTTAGATAAACAAACTTCCAGTCATTGGTGGGCTCATTGCATGGATCCCCTTAAGCATGTTAGCTACTATAGGTCCATGCGTGAAAGAGTTTGTTTAGGTTGCCAAGCTACTCAAACCGGTTGAGAGCAATATCAACAATGTTGATTCCATAATGCATTCAGATGACTCAAAGATAGACTTGTGATCATATGACTCACCATGTTGTGAAGTTGGGACTCTCAGGTTGATTTCTTCCATTCGGTAGGGTGCAGCGTGTCCAAGACAAGGACACACCATTGATGTAAGCACAACACTACCTCTAGCTAGCTGTTCACATCCACATTAATGGGGATCATAATCTGCAAAGATATCACATGCGTGAGAATATACCCATGCAATGGTAACTGGTTTCACTAATGTGTTATTGCAAACAAAGTATCTAACCTACTTCGTTGCACTTGTCCACATTAGCCATATATCTACCATAATAAATCGTCATGCACGACAAGAAACCACCAACTACTCATGCAATTTGCTACACAAATGAAGTTGATTCAATTAGGAGATCATCATTAAAATATAATGAACATAGAAGCAATGATGTTATAACCGATGTAAGCAGGGCTAAGTACCATCTTCATTGGAAAGGATCTATTATTTTCTCCTCACACGTCCATTTAAACGTGAATGCATCAAGAACATAGACATCACAATAAAAATCAACCCATCAAAAAATCAGGCACATAAGTAAAATGAATGAAAAAGGTAACATTGGGTTCTACTCACAATCTCATAAATCCAGCCATCCAGCATGAAGCACCTTAGGTTAGATTGGGTTAGTTGCAAGAATTCCAAATCCATGAGCATTTCACTGACAACCATTGCAATCCAAAACCAGACATATGATAACCATTACAATTTGAAAATAGGCATATGATATCACCAGGATGGTATATAACAAGTGAAATCGAATGAATAATTCAAATGAATGAACCTAGCACTAATCAACCTACTATAGATGAATAGACCTAGGACATTTGATGACCTACAACAAATAAATAAACCTGAGATAACTTCAGTCTACCTAGCACATCCAGCAACCGACCAATAATGAACGAATAAGGACACAATAACTTAGAATGTTACCTTTGAATAATCCAAATGAACAAACATGGAACTAATCAACTAACCACAAATGAATAAACCTGGGACATTAGACGGCTTAGAGCAAATAAATAAACCTAGGACAACTGTAATCTACCTAGCACATCCAGCAACTAACTAATAATGAACAAGCAATGATACAATAACTTAGAGTCTTACCTTTGAATAATCCAAATGAACAAACATGGAACTAATTAACTTACCACAAATGAATAACACATGGGACATTAAACAACCTAGAGCAAATAAATGAACCTAGGACAACTGCAATCTACCTAGCACATCCAACAACTAACCAATAATGAGCAAACAAGGACATAATAACTTAGAGTCTTACCTTTGAATAATCCAAATGAACAGACTTGACACTAATTAACCTACCACAGATGAATGAACCTAGGACATTCAACGACCTAGAGCAAATAAATAAACCTAGGACAATTGTAATCTGCCTAGTGCATCTAACAACCAACCAATAATGAACGAATAAAGACACAATAACTTAGAGTTTTACCATTGAATAATCCAAATGAATAGATATGGAACTAATCAACCTACCATAGATGAATAAACCTGGGACATTTGATGACCTAGAGCAAATGAATAAACCTAGAACAACTGCAATCTACCCAGTACATCGAACTACCGACCAATAATGAACAAACAAGGACATAATAACCAGAGTCTTTCCTTTGAATAATCCAAATTAATAGACATGGAACTAATCAACCTACCATAGATGAATAAACCTGGGACATTTGATGACCTAGAGCAAATGAATAAACCTGGAACAACTGCAATCTACCCAATACATTGAATAACCGACCAATAATGAATGAACAAGGACAATATAATTACTTAGTAACCTAAATGAACAGACATGGGACTAATCAACCTACCACAAATGAATAACTTGGGTCATTCGAAGACCTATATCAAATAAATAAACATGGGACAACTGCAATCTACCTAGTACATCCAGCAACTGGCTAATAATGAATGAACAAGGATAATACAATAATTTAGTGTCTTACTTTTTGGAGAGGCTGGTGTCCAATGTGTAGTTCACAACACCCATCTTGTTGGTTCAACATTGGGAATGACGGATGATCCTTACATTTAGGAAAATTTTCCTTGACAAACTACATGAATACGACATCAATAATCAATAACATATATGTTCAATCCATTAATAGAAGACTTAATGATGATTCATTATAGAAATTGACCCTTGGATACTGTGTTGTGAGCCTTTTTTTTTTTTTTTTTTCTGGTAGTGGCTTCGGTGAGGTGTGGCCTTTCAATGGCCTAGAATTATTGTTGGTGAAGCCATGCTTATACCTACATCCCTTTGGGCATGGGTCTATAAATGACGACTTTAGGTAGTGGCCGACCCGACGTTCAGTGGTTTTTCGGGTCAACTTAATGATCAGTGATGATGCAACAACAGATGATCCCGATTGCTTTGCATCCTACAATGCATGTGATACAATAATAAATCTACAACATTTGACGAGCATAGGAGATGGATATTCAAAGACCATACCTTATTCGATTGAGGGGATAGGGGGAAAATTCATGTAGCTATTGGAGGGGCTATCGCATAATTTCATAAAATCGTCCAATTCGTAATCATTGGACGACAATGTAGTCCAATGCCCTACATTGTCGTCCTTGGACGTGGAAGGTTGTAAACGCATCTACTAAGTATTTGTGAAGATTTTGTTGAAGAGTTTCAGAGAATGTCCTCGAGAACATGGAAGATATGTCTTTCAACTTGCTGAACTTTATTTAGATGTTTGGAAATTTGTCCTACATATGTTCATATATTTTGTCAAAACCCTAAACCAAATCTTCAACCGAAAGCTTAAAAACAAAATATCTTCATTCGAAATGTAAAACATAAACCCCTTGAAATGTGAAAAAAAAAAAAAGAAGAAGAACCCTAACTATTGCATATTTTCATGCATTTCGTCAAAGTCGTTGAATGTACCACCATCAGAAAGCTTAAAATGAAAATCTTCATTTAAAATGTAAAAAAAAAAAAAAAAAAAACCTAACCTAAACTACTACATATTTGCATGCATTTCATCAAAACCCTTGGACATACCTCCATCATAAAGCTGGAAAAAAAAAAATCTTCATCTGAAATGTAAAGCAAAAAAAAAAACTAAGTTAGGTCACATTCGTTGGAGATCATTAGCAACTACTATACTTACTTTACATCTTTTACTTAGCCAAACTAAAACTTAGCAAAAATTATAATCAAAAGATAACACTAAGTTAGGTTAAAAACTAAGCATATACATGTTTTTAGAGCAAAAACAAAAGATAAGTTTACCGCTGTAAGAAAGGACCTAGGGTTTGCTTCACCAAGCCCTTATCATGTAATTTCTTAACAAACACATGGAGTTCTTTACTAAGTATACTTGCACAATCAAATTCACTAAGGTAAATTAATGCCTCTCTCAAGGGTGAAGAGCTCTAGATTTAGGTCAGATCGAATAAGGTTTAAGAATCCTTTGTTTAAAACCCAGTTTGGAATTAAAAAACAAGTGATAGAAAGCTTCACCATCCCTATCTCTAAGCGATTATGAACAATTTCAATAATAACCTAGATCTATGTAAAAGAGCAATTTCTCAATCTATTTAGTTAAAATCAGAAGTGAATCTATATGATGCACTCACATAAACCCACATTTTAATGTTGAAGCTACTAAATACAAGTACTTAGACAATGTTCATTAAAAACACACTGAAATCACATGATTCAGGTATTGGATTTACAAACCTTAAGTTAAAACAATTATGCCACAGCCCCATCGCATCAGGCGATGTGATGGTCAGTACCTCGCAGGCATACCACAAGCTCTCGGCCACAGCCAACAAAAATCGGTATTGTTCTCTTCCTGTAGCATTGGAGTCTAAGCTGCAACCTTAAAGACTCGAATCCCAGACATAGCCTTTTGTTCCTCCCACAGGAGAATGCCTTCACCAGTTGAGCTGCTGTGGTTGGTGGTTTATGGTATGCCTACAGGGTACCGGCCATTTGCTGCGATAGGGGTGTGATAAATTATTTCCCTATGGATATGAACATTAAGCACATTAAATATGGAGAGACATGTAATACCTCGATTTTTATGGACTACAAGAATTAAAGCTAAAATAATATAAGAATGTTTATATGAACTAAGTAAGATAATAGTTAGAATTGAATAAATAAGCGAAGGGAAAAACGATATTAAGAATATAATTCTTCTAAAAATCAAAAGAAATTATCAAAAATTAGAAAAGTAATATAAGAATTTAAAATCCAAATAAAAATAAATGAGCAAAATTCCTTAACTAAATAAATAATAACAAAGGTAAATAGTATATAATCAAGGTTAATAGTAAATGGTAAAATAAATAGTAAATTATCATTAAGTAATAGTAAGAATGAAAAGTAAATTAAGGTAAATTAGATATAGTCAAATAAATGAATAGTGTAAAATTTGACTGAATTTATCAAATAAAGCCAAAATTAAAGTAGTAAAAAGACTAAAATATCCTTAAATTAACCTAAATATCTCTAAATTCCCCTATAAAACACCAAAAATGGGAGACAATGATTGTTAAGCTCCTAGGAATGTTATAATCATTTTGAAAGCATAGAACTCTAAATTTTGGAAAAATTAAAGGAAAATTCCCAAAAACAACAATTTACTTAAACAGTAGCAAATTAACCAAACAATTACCAAATGGAGACATAAACATCAATCAAAATTCTGCAAAAATCAAGAAAGATTAGGAAATTTCGTGAAAACAGATGGCAAATTTTTTTTACATAAGAACAAAATTAAAATAATTATGCATGCAAATTAGGTGTCAAAATTTAGGAAAATTATCAAATTAAAATTTAAGGATTATGTGGTAATTTTTGCATGAAAAAAATTTGACACCTGGTAATTTTTATCGAAATTAATAAACTTCGGAAATTCGCTATAAATACCGTCCAGAATTTGTAAAATTCACCAAACCCACATCCGAAATCAAAAAAGCACCAAATTTGGAAGTTAGGAGTCTAAAATTAAGAGAAGGCCATCCGACAACCATAGAAGGAGCAACTCCGCCGTCTTGAGGTGGTGCCGGTGAATCCTAGCCGATCTCCGACGAGGAATAATTGTAACATCAAAACTTGTTTGTTCGGCTCCAAAATTTTACAGTAAGTACAATATAATATTAGTTACAACATATAAAATTTTCAGAATTTTTCATGAAATTTTGATATTTTTAAAAATTACATGATTATAGCTACGAATATACTACGAATAGTGAAATCCGAACTTCTAATATAAAATACCAAAACGATTCCTAAAAATAAAAAAATATTATATTACTACTCCAAGATATTCATACTGACATTATTGACACTTACAATTTTTTTCACATTTTTTTTTGAATATTTACACTAATTTATCAATTATATCTAGTAAATAAAGAAATTATGAAAATTCTATTAAATGTTTATAACCACCTTAACACTTTACTTAACTAAATATATTAGTACCAATAATGACACGCATACCCCAAAAAAGGACTACCAAATATTAACGTAATAATTAGTTATAAAGTTTAAAGCTTAGCAACTCTTAGAAATAATAACCTTGAAATTATAAACTATAATCATATGTCATATAAATTAGAATAACTTTTCTAAGCAATTCAAGCTATACCCACTTATCGAATTATTTAGAATTCTTTCGAATAAAATTATAACTTTTCAAAAATTAATTAAGTACCTAAAGTGCTTAATTTCACAATGTCTTTTAATAAAAGCAAAATAACCTCATTAATTTCTTATATACTAACTTATAATCTTTTAATAAAGTCATTTTATTCCTTAAATAAACCTTATAATCATACTACAACTAAAATAAGATCTTGCATCATAATACTAATTCATCTTATCAAAATCATTCTTTTAGGTAAAACTCTACGACATTCTATTCCACACACGAAACCTATTTTGGTAAGTGGTTCATTTATATGGTAATTGTAAAAAGGGATATTATTTACATTATAATTGTTTGTGCTTGTAAGTTAGCTATAAAATGTGTGTGGTTGATTAGCTTGGTTTGATATTGGATGCTTACTTATCTTATTATATTGGTGTGAGATATCTGTTTGATCGCCTAAGTAAAAATGTATTATTAAGAATATAGTGAAATTGATAACTGATCATGCATACCATATCGCATATTGCATCCTTGCATCCACAAAATCGACCGTTCAGGTAGGAATGGATTTATTCTTCTAAACTTTATTGAACTAAGTGACAAGAGAGGGGGTCGCAATAAAGGCTACAAGCTATCTGAGGGATAGTCCTAAACGGTTTTTTGGACGAGGACAGCGGTCCATTGCACATTCCCGGTTTTATGGAAAATGAATATGTGTTAAACTCCTCGAAACCCAGATTAGAGTGGGGTTAATTTCTCTAATCTCGTGATGAACCGGTTAACATCACGGATGGCATCCTCGATTGACTGCACAATTCATTAATAATAACAAATGTTGTGATTTGTCCTATAATGTTTATAATTACCCTTTTTATATCCACTTACTGAGCACGTGGAATTATGCACTCACCCTACAGCTTCTTTTGCAAAATCCATAAGAAATAACAAAAAATGCTGGAATAATACCCGTAAGTACCAAAAACTTAATCCTAGTTCCATTTCTGTAAATATCTTTTAAGTGCGGCATTATTTAGTGCCTAGTAATTATCAGATGTTTATGGACCATGAGTTGATTGAACTCCATAAACCTTTGATAATTACGGCGGGACTGTACGATTAATTTTCCGGGATGTGACAGTCTTAAAGTGGTATCAGAGCCATCACTTAAAAGATATTACAAAAATGATGATCGTAAAAAGAAAAAAATATATATATATATATATATATACAACAACACATCCATTAACCTATATAGACTCATGATTGTAAGGATGAAGAGAATTTTTTATTGAACAGTGGGAAGAATTTCGACATTTACATGAGGTAGCTCCAGTAGACTATAGGATCAGGCTTCAGCATCTGATGTACCAACTAGCCAGTCACGGTGTCTACTTTTCCCCTGATGAAATCAACCGTAAGTACATTGAACTAAACCCCTGCTGGGAATCTTGGTGGGACGATATGATCGAAAGAAACGGAGATGAACTAAGCTGTATTCGGTCATTCCTGCATTTGAACACTATGTAGTCTGGAGACAGCAGTTGATGGATATGGTTATACCAATAGTCCACTTTGTAACAAAGCCAAATCCCCAATACCTGTACCCCAATGACATATTTCTGATTCCTGATTGGTATAGGGAGCCATGTGAACTTACTGAAGGCGTAATTAACTGGTTTCCTTTCATGAAGGGTTTCCTTACGTTTCTATTGCTTCAGCTACCCGGCAGATGCTACAATTGCTCTACCCATAAGTATGGAAGAAGCATTTAAACATTAATTATCAAACTATGTACGAAAGTTTGAACGTTAGTACTCCAGTGGCCGTCACACCTCTTAATGTCGTATACCCGAGGACATTACTACCCCGACCAAACAATATGACTCCACCACCTCCTACTGAACATTATGGGAACGGGCATTACACTCCTTCTTCCACTGAACATCACGGGAATGGACATTACACTTCAACTCCCTGAACATTCCAGAAGAACATACTTGGGAGATTGAAATCAGTCGTCTGAATCTTAACTCCCCTCCGTTTAATAACTAAGTTGCTTAAGAGATGCATAGACTGCATTGTGAATAAATAAAAAGGGCTTGTAGTATGTATGTTTTCTTTCTGCTTGAGTGTTAAAACTTGTATGATAAATGTCGTTCTTGTAACCCTTCTTTGTGAATATCAAAAATGAAAGATGATGTTTTTATTTTCTCATTTTCTTACTTATATATGTGTCTTTCCAGGAAGAAAATTTTGAAAAATGGCTAATGATAATCAAACTGGCAACCAAATGAAAATAACTACGTAGCTCAAATTTTAGCTACCATGCAAAATATGTTGCAACAACAAGGTGATGTACTACAACACCTACTAAATCAAAGGGATCAAGCCCAGCCTGCTCCTGAACAAGAAAACCGAGCTCCTAGTGCAACCAAGTTATCTAAGTTCATTAAAGCAAACAAATACTTCGGAGATATCTCAAATCCTGCAGAAGTAGATGATTGGCTTTCTACGTAGAACGGTGTTTTGAGGCTTTTGAAATACCAAACCACCAAAAAGTCCCATACGGGACATTTATGCTACAACTTCGAGCACGCAATTGGTGGGATTCCAAAGCCAGAGTATTAGGTAATAATATCACCTGGGAAACATTTCGAGAAGAATTCCGAAAAGAATATTTCCCTCGGAGCGTCGAAATGAAAATGGTAGCAGATTTATTCTCCATGAAAAAGGGGAACAAAACTGTTACGCAATATGAAACTGAATTCTTCAGACTATTGCAGTATGCCCCGGCTTCATACAGGGATGATGAGACCCTAAAGAAAACTTTGTTTATTAGAGGTTTCGACCCTTTCATGCAGTGCAAGCTAGAAGACTATGATTTGCCCACTCAGCAATAGTAGAAAAAAACAGCAGTTGGAAGCCAATCGAGATCGTATGCAAGAGCATAAAGGAAAGATTGGAGGAAGTTCCTTTAAGAGATTTACCCTAAAAATAGGATGGTCATAATTCTACTGGACCAAAAATAATTGCTGGAAGTAGTTCTGCAATCAAATGTTGGAAATGCGGAAAGGAGCATCTCCCAGTAGATGTGATCAGCTACAAGGGAAATGTTACATTTGCGGAAATGAACATCACAGGGCAAAGGATTGCCCAAGAGTTAAGTGCAGATGTTGCGGAAAAAGGGGACATATGGAAAGGATTGTAGAAGTAAAAAGCTGAAAGAAAACCCCGCTTTGACTGCTGCCAGAATTTATGCAATGGAGAACCTAGAAGAAATTCCTGAACAAGACTGGATGCAAATGGCCAGGAGGAAGAAGAAGCAATCATGAGGGATCCTATAAGTGGGGTGATTCTCATGAGATGATAACAGGTGAGTTTCAGGATAGAATTTAAGAAAAGATTAGACAAATCACGATCTTATGTAAAGACTTATAAATATTATGCAGGGCATATTCTTATACAAGGGAATTCTACATATATGCTTTTTGATGCGGGTGCATCTCATTCTTTTCTTAGCACTCAATTCCAGTAAAGGAATGGTATCCCGACTAGAAAGACTCGAGTTATTTATAATATCACCACACGTACTAGAGATGGAGTATCCACTCGTGAAATCATAATCAATGCAGCTATTCAAATCCAGAATAAAAAATTCCCTATAAATCTTATCTTGATCCCAATTACAGGATACGACTTAATCCTAGGCATCGATTGGTTATCCAAATTCCAAGCTGAGATTGACTGCGAAAGAAAATACATAATGCTCCAAGGACGAAGGATCAGGTTACCTGATGCACAACAGAAGATTTCACCAACAGTTGCCAGGATCGAAGCCATTTCAAGTACGGATAAAGAATCCGGTCTTAATTTAAAGATAAAGAGAAGATTTCGAAAATTGAGGATATTCCAGTCATACGAGAATTTCCGGACGTATTCCCTGACGAGTTGCCAGGATTAGCACCTCATCGCGAAGTTGATTTCTCTATAGAATTACGCCCTAATACCGAACCCATTTCCAAGGCTCCTTATCGAATGGCACCAGCAGAATTAAAGGAACTTAAGATACAACTGCAAGAATTACTCACTAAAGGATTTATTCGACCCAGTGTATCTCCATGGGGAGCCCCAGTACTATTCGTGAAAAAGAAAGATGGGACGCTTCGACTTTGTATTGATTATCGAGAACTCAACAGGTTACCATAAAGAATAAATACCCTCTTCCAAGGATCGATGATTTATTGATCAATTAAATGGGGCTACAGTTTTCTCTAGAATTGATCTGCGTTCAGGATATCATCAACTTCGAATCAAACCTGAAGATATTCCAAAAACGGCATTTCGGACTCGCTATGGTCACTATGAATTTCTAGTAATGCCTTTTGGCTTGACTAATGCACCATGTGTTCATGGATTTAATGAATCGGCTTTATCAGCCTTACTTGGACCAGTTCATTGTGGTATTCATTGATGATATCCTAATCTACTCTAAAGATAGGGAAACACATGCCACCCATTTACGATTGACTTACGGAAGCTGCAAGAATCTCAGCTATATGCTAAACTTTCGAAATGTGAATTTTGGCTAGATCGGATCTCATTCCTTGGTCATATTATTTCAGGAGATGGAATATCCGTAGATCCAGAAAAAATACAAGCAATACTGGAATGGAAGCGTCCTGAAAATATTACGGAAATACGCAGTTTCCTTGGTTAGCTGGTTACTATAGACGATTTGTCAAAGATTTTGCAAAAATCTCCAAACCCATGAACAGCTCACTCAAAAGGGAGTAAAATTTCAGTGGAATGCAGAATGTGAATCCAGTTTCCAGGAACTGAAGAAAAGATTGACATCCGCACCTATTGAGGTTATCTGATCCCAATAAACCTATGTAGTCTACAGCGATGCATCTAAAAATGGGTTGGGATGTGTATTAATGCAAGAAGATCAAGTGGTAGCTTATACCTCTCGACAATTGAGACCACATGAACGGAACTACCCGACTCATGATCTGGAATTAGCGGCAGTTGTATTTGCGCTAAAAATATGGAGACATTATCTGTATGGACAGCATTGTGATATCTATACTGATCACAAGAGCTTGAAATACATCTTCACACAAAAAGAACTCAACTTAAGGCACGTGGTTAGAATTAATTAAAGACTATGATTTGGACATCCATTACCACCCTGGAAAAGCCAACACAGTCGCTGATGCTTTGAGCAGGAAAAACTACAGCGAGGTAGCTGCTTTACTTACTTCTCAAAAAGAGTTAGTCAAAGCTTTTGAACAATTAAGGATAGAATTTGTACTCCCAAAGTGTCAAGGTGAACTAATGAATTTGGAGATACAACCTACCATAATCGAAGATATCAGGGCAAAACAACAAGAGGACAGCTCCTTAACACAATTTCGCCAACGTATGCAGGAAGGAGATGAAAATTTCTCGCAAAACACTCATGGAGTTCTTTGTTTCCGAAACCGGATATATGTTCCAAGTAAAAGGAAATCAAACTCAAGATATTAGAAGAAGCACACTGTTCAGGATACACAAATCATCCTGGTATGACCAAGATGTATCATGACTTGAAGAAACACTTCTGGTGGCCAAGAATGAAGAACGAAATTTCTGAATTTGTAGCTGGATGTGCGATTTGTCAGCAAATCAAAGCGGAACACCAACGCCCAAGTGGTTTGTTGAAACCTTTGTCTATTCCTCAATGGAAATGGGATCACATCACGATGGATTTTATTACAGCATTACCTAGGACGAGAAACGGTCATGATATGATTTGGGTTATTGTTGATCGTTTGACCAAGAGCGCTCACTTTTTGCCACTGCGAACAGGGTATTCTATTGATAAATTAGCCAGGATCTATATCCGAGAGATTGTACGATTGCATGGCATTCCTCTTAGTATAATCTCAGACAGAGACACAAGATTCACTTCGCGATTTTGGGAAAGTTTACATCAGGCAATGGGCACTAAGCTCAACTTTAGCTCAGCATATCACCCCCAAACTGATGGTCAGTCTGAGCGTACCATACAGACATTGGAAGTTATGTTACGTGCTTGCTCATTAGAATTTTCGGGAGATTGGGATAATCAATTGCCTCTGATCGAATTTGCATATAATAATAGCTACCAAGCTACGCTCCAGATGGCCCCTTATGAAGCATTGTATGGAAGAAAATGCCGATCCATTATATTGGGAACGTGAAGAGCAAATAACAATTGGACCAGAGATGCTGCAACAGATGAATAACATGGTTCAAATAATTCGACAGAAGATGAAAGAAGCTCAAGACCGTCATAAAAGTTGGTACGATCAGAAAAGAAAACCAATGGAGTTCAACATAGGAGACCACGCATATGTCAAAATCACGCCATTCAAGGGTTTGCACCGCTTTGGAGTTAAAGGGAAACTGACCCCACGATACATAGGACCACTTGAGGTATTAGAACGGGTAGGTAGCTTGTCGTATAGATTGGCGCTACCACCTAATCTTTCCAACTATCACGATGTTTTTCATGTGTCAATGCTGAAGAAGTTCGTAGCAAATCCACATAAGATCACTGAGTTGGGACCTGTAGAGCTACAAGATAATTATACTTACGAAGAAAAGCCTGTACGTATTGTGGATACACGTACCCAGAAACTAAGAGGCAAGAAACTAGAATATGTTAAGGTGCAATGGCGAAGCAACGATAGTGAAACCCTGACCTGGGAACCCAGACTTGTTATGGAAGAAAAATATCCTGGGTTGTTTCACTAAAATGTACATAGATAAAATTATGAATTCCAAAGGTTTTGAGGACAAAACCTAATTTAAGGAGGGTAGAAATGTGATACCCCGATTTTTATAGAATACAAGAATTAAACCTAAAATAATATAAGAATGTTTATATGAACTAAGTAAGATAATAATTAGAATTGAATAAATAAGTGGAAGGGAAAAATGATATTAAGAATATAATTCTTCTAAAAATCAAAAGAAATTATCAAAAATTAGAAAAGTAATATAAGAATTTAAAATCCAAATAAAAATAAATGAGCAAAATTCCTTGACTAAATAAATAATAACAAAGATAAATAGTAAATAATCAAGGTTAATAGTAAATGATAAAATAAATAGTAAATAGTAAATTATAATTAAGTAATAGTAAGAACGAAAAGTAAATTAATGTAAATTAGATATAGTTAAATCAATGAATAGTGTAAAATTTGGCTGAATTTATAAAATAAAGCCAAAATTAAAGTAGTAATAAGACTAAAATACCCTTAAATTAACCTAAATATCTCTAAATTCTCCTATAAAACACCAAAAATGGAAGACAAGGATTGTCAAGCTTCTAGGAATGTCATAATCATTCTGAAAGCATAGAACTCTAAATTTTGGAAAAATTGGAGGAAAATTCCCAAAAAACAACAATTCACTTAAAAAGTAGCAAATTAACCAAACAATTACCAAATGGAGACATAAACATCAATCAAAGTTCTGAAAAAATCAGAAAAAATTAGGAAATTTCGTGAAAACAGATGGCAAATTTTTTTTACATAAGAACAAAATTAAAATAATTATGCATGCATGCAAATTAGGTGTCTAAATTTAGGAAATTATCAAACATTTGTCAAAAATCACTGTAGATACCAGAATGGACGTGTAAAATGTAAGGATTACATGGTAATTTTTGCATGAAAAAATTTGACACTTGGTAATTTTTATCGAATTAACAAACTCTGGAAATTCGCTATAAATACCGCCCAGAACTTGTAAAATTCACCAAACCCACATCTGAAATCAGAAAATCACCAAATTTGGAAGTTAAGAGTCTAAAATTAAGAGAAGGCCGTCCGATAACCGTAGAAGGAGCAACTTCACCGTCTTGAGGTGGTGCCAATGAATCCTAGCCGATCTCCGATGAGGAATAATTGTAACATCAAAACTTATTCGTTCGGCCCCAAAATTTTACAGTAAGTACAATATAATATTAGTTACAACATATAAAATTTTCAGAATTTTTCATGAAATTTTGATATTTTTAAAAATTACATGATTATAGCTACGAATATACTACGAATAGTGAATTCGAACTTCTAATATAAAATACCAAAAGGATTCCTAAAAATAAAAATATATTATATTACTACTCCAAGATATTCATACTGACATTATTGACACTTACAATTTTTTTCACATTTTTTTTGAATATTTACACTAATTTATCAATTATATCTAGTAAATAAAGAAATTATGAAAATTCTATTAAATGTTCATAACCACCTTAACACTTTACTTAACAAATATATTAGTAACCAATAATGGCATGCATACCCCAATAAAAGGACTACCAAATATTAATGTAATAATTAGTTATAAAGTTTAAAGCTTAGCAACTCTTAGAAATAATAACCTTGAAATTATAAACTATAATCATATGTCAATAAATTAGAATAACTTTTCTAAGCAATTCAAGCTATACCCACTTATCGAATTATTTAGAATTCTTTTGAACAAAATTATAACTTTTCAAAAATTATTAAGTACCTAAAGTGCTTAATTTCACAATGTCTTTTAATAAAAGCAAAATAACTTCATTAATTTCTTATATACTAACTTATAATCTTTTAATAAAGTCATTTTATTCCTTAAATAAGCCTTATAACATACTACAACTAAAACAAGATCTTGCATCATAATACTAATTCATCTTATCAAAATCATTCTTTTAGGTAAAAACTCTACGACATTCTATTCCACACACGAAACCTATTTTGGTAAGTGGTTCATTAATGGTAATTGTAAAAAGGGATATTATTTACATTATAATTGTTTGTGCTTGTAAGTTAGCTATAAAATGTGTGTGGTTGATTAGCTTGGTTTGATATTGGATGCTTACTTATCTTATTATATTGGTGTGAGATATCTGTTTGATCGCCTAAGTAAAAATGTATATTAAGAATAAGTGAAACTGATAACCGATCATGCATACCATATCGCATATTGCATCCTTGCATCCACAAATCGACCGTTCAGGTGGGAATGGATTTCTTCTTCTAACCTTTATTGAACTAAGTGATAAGAGAGGGGGTCGTAATAAAGGCTACAAGCTATCTGAGGGATAGTCCTAAACGGTTTTTGGGAGGACAGCGGTCCATTGCACATTCCCGGTTTTATGAAAAATGAATATGTGTTAAACTCCTCGAAACCCAGATTAAAGTGGGGTTAATTTCTCTAATCTCGTGATGAACCGGTCAACATCACGCGGATGGCATCCCGATTGACTGCACAATTCATTCATATAATAACAAATGGTTGTGATTTGTCCTATAATGTTTATAATTACCCTTTTTATATCTACTTACTGAGCACGTGGAATTATGCTCACCACCCTACAGCTTCTTTTGCAGGAAATCCATAAGAAATAACAGAAAATACCTGGAATAATACCGGTAAGTACCAAAAACTTAATCCTAGTCTCCATTTCTGTAAATATCTTTTAAGTGCGGCATTATTTAGTAAGCCTAGTAATTATGAGATGTTTATGAACCATGAGTTGATCGAACTCCATAAACCTTTGATAATTACGGCGGGACTGTACGGATTAATTTTTCGGGATGTGACAAGACAATTTTAAACATGAATGATATTTACTTTGAGCACATGTTATTCATTGACATGGTAGATTCTAGATAATGGATTTTATCCTTTTAGCACGTGCTTAAAATTAGGGTAACGTATCAATGACAGTAAACGATAAGGTTACTTTTCGTGGGTCGAATCGAGCCTCGAAAGTTTGCTGCTGTTTAAGCTGTGTTTTTTTTTCCCTAGGGCGTGGTTGTATCATTTTAATTGATGTAGATCACCGATGCAATTAGACTTTTGCATAGTTTCATTACCCTCAGTTGAAATATGCATGTTGTAGTGGAGTCTGTCTTTCAAACATTATGTTGTTTTCCTCCAATCTTGATTGAAATCACATATTTCTTCCTTTCTTGATCCTACAAGATGGAAAACAACGTTTGAACCCTTAAACTAGAATCATGGAATTTATCTAAGAATGGATCAAAATAAAGCATAAATTCCAATGGATAGATTAGAGTAAACATGACTTACCAAAAGTCGTTATGTGTACTTGCTACGAAAAGTGAAATGGAGCTTCCCATAAAGTTTTACCGAGATCTTTATTGTTCCGATACATATCACCTAATAGAAAATGCAACTGCTGATCCATCTCTATTACCCAACAGGAGACTTAATTTAACAATGTTTTTGTCTAAGTCTCTTAGATGAGATATGGTAACAAAAGTAACATATTTGTGTTTTTAATTATTGAATTATGAATGTGGTATTCTACATATTCTATCTATTCCACACGTATCTTTTTATTTTTGAATGTATAGAAAACATATATAAGAAATACCGGCTTATCTTAAATTTATTATTAAAATTTAAAAATAGGTTGGAAAAAAATTAGGGTTTAGGGTTGGGTTCCAGGTTCTAAATCAAACCTTATAGGATGGATTTGGATATAGGATGAAGAACTTGTAGGGTCATAGGGTCGGGTTTGGTAGATCCCATGAGGTACCGAGTCACGTCTCGGGTTTATATAATCTATCCAAAACCTAACCCGTTACGTCTGTACCTTGAATGCTTAACCATCCCTTGAAATGGCCCGGCTCAATTGTAGTTCAACCATAGTCTAGATAATTTTATCCGCTCACCCTCGACCCCATAACTTGTCCAAGTTAAGGCCTATGCCGAGTTTGACAACATTGTTATTACCACTTGATAGATTTTTTGCCCCATTCTCATCCCATAGATCAATCATTATATGGTTTAGTTTTTAGTCACCCTTCTTCAACCCTATCCACAAGTGTCCGATCACCCATTCAGCTAGTATTGACCATTTAAAACATTGAAAACTCAATGGACCATTGACTTACAGTCTTGTTTCAGTCACTTTTCTTCCACCATATTGCTATGTTCTATGTTCTTTTTAGTATCCTATGTCATATGTTCTAAGTGTTGACGAATGTTCTAGGTACTAACACGATTGATATGTTTTTGTCTTAAGTCCCTTTTTAGTGTGCTATGTCATATGTGGTAGGCATTCACGGATGTTCTAGGTGCTAACACGATTTCATATGTTTTCATCGTAGGTCCCTTTTAAGTGTTCTAAGTCCTTGTTAGTGTGCTATATCATATTGACTAGACATTCAAGAATATTCCAAGTGCTAACACGATTGCATTTTCCTAGGTACCTTTTAAGCGTTCTAGGTCCTTTTTAGTGTGCTATGTTGTATGTTATATGCATTCACAAATGTTTTTAGGTGCTAACATGACTGTTATGCTTTTGTCTTAGGTCCCTTTTAAGTGTTCTAGGTTGTGTTGTGGGTCATTTGTTCTAAGTCCCTTCTAAGTGTTTAAGAAAGTTTTGGCATTCCTGAAGGTACTAGCTTTTTGTGCTAATTCCTTTTGCTATGTTTACGGAGCATAACCAATTTTGGAACTGGGTACAAACAATCATGTATTATAGCATAACCAATAGGCAATGCAAGACTTAATGCGTTCCGACTACAAAGATTATTGTACTACAACATAACCAATAGAACATCAATTTTTACAAATCACAATCATTCTTACACAATACAAATATAGACAAGCAATAAGGTCCCAATATAAAGTAGTTAGTTCTATCCAAATGACACAATACACTCAATGTAGCGTCTGACTTATACGACCACAAGTGATTGGTTGCTCGCGAAATAATGTCATCCCTCACTTCATTTTCCGTCCAATCCACAAGAGAAGCAAGAATTTCAAACCTTTTGTAGAAGGTCAGTTGCTCCATGGAAGAGAAACGATTAGATGCAACACTTCATACATACCAAAACCTATAGTAGAAAAAGAAAAGAAATAAAGTATGGCATTGTCTTACAATTTTTGACACCTCTAGCTCTAACTTTTTACATTGCATAAATAAAATAACAAACACTCTAGTGGCTTCTAACCTGTAAATGACTAGTAAGAGCAAAGTGAGTGATCACATGGTAATGGTATGCCACCACAATAAAGTCAGCATCGAGGCTTACCCATCCTCCTTCAAATCGTGCTTCGACAATGGATGGTGGAAAATGAATGGTCATAAATTCACACTTAACCGGCTACATTCAAAGCCATCATTGTGGAAGGAAGGATGAGCAACCACTAGCCCCATGCATCCCATTTGTGGTTTAAAATTTTTAGCACGGGGTTTGTTAGGGGGAGTTTGTGAACAACACTAACTACAAATACAGTCGAATAATGTACCACTTCAATAAGTTCCCTCGTCTTGCGCCATAGCCCTCATGTTTTCTCTTGATCAAGGACGAGCAACCTCCTTTCACATAGTCTGGCAACATAAAAACTAGGATACTAGTCTGAAGTGAAACTAAGAGTATAAATCTGCACTATAAAAGAACGACAACAATCATTTTAGCACGGCAAGAAAAAGGTTAGCTACTTGAATAGAATTGATGCATACCTCATCAAAATTACATATCTGACAAAAAAATTTCCGCTTATGGTGTAAGTCCTTGACAGCTTCAGCCAAGTTGAAAACGAGCATCGAAAACTTTAACCTACAAGAAAATATGCAGGCTAGTGTTAAAAGGATGCTTGTGGCAGCATAACATACAATTTTAGCATCCGTATCAAATGTATGAAAATCATATTGAAAATTTAGCCAGGAGGAACCACTAATGACTGTCACTTTCTCTACTTCTAGACTTTATAGTTTGTTTGTTTGCGGCCATATCCACAACCTGCACTAACATCATTAAAAAAGAAGAGTACATGTGTTAAAGCAAGATCAACCAGAAGTGAAGATCCAAAACTAAATTCAAACCTAAATTACATAGTATGGGAGTCAAAATAGGTCAAAACCTGACTTTCCACCAAATGCATGCAATTCAACGATTTCGCTTTTGCCTATCATAGCTCCTGGTAAGGAGTACGAATCAACACCTCACTTCAACAAATAATGGCACATAAGTTGTGCAATGTATGTGTAGGAACATATCACCTTGGATATATCAAAGTTCACATTAGATGTGTACTCACCAAGCATCCAATGTGAGGTCAAAAGTATAATTGTAGATGGCAATGTACGCAATTGATAGTGGCAAAACTAACATCTTTTGCTGTTCGGGAGACTTACATGCAGGCATACTAAAATACACATCACATGTTTGAATACGTAAGACTAGAATGCAGATCTAAAACAACGTTTAAGGTAAAGGATTACCACTGGAATTCTAGGAAGTTTAGGCCTCTCTAACCTTTTATCTTTCTTCTTGGATGGTGTTTTCTGTTTTTTTTTTTTTTTTTTGTGATGTCGGTTGGATTAGACTTGGAAATGTCCAGCTTTGCACGAGCATACATGACGATTCACTGCTTATACTTAAAGATGTTGGAATTATATCTTTCACCCTAGCATTAACTGCTTGTAAAAAGTGAAAATTGAATATGTCGATTAATGTAAAGCATTCAATCTAATTTGGTGAAGGTAGTCTTTACATACTTAAGCGGCTTTGGCATTTTCTTTACCACCTTTGATGTGATTTGACTAGCTATTTTGTGTTGCATTGGCATAAAACTTGTGCATAGTCAGATCAACAATTTTTTTAATATCAACTATAAAATTAATAGTGATATTGGACAATGTCTCTTTAAAGTGTGCTTTAATCTGGCTGATATTGTCTCTCAAGTTGTTGTACTCCTAGTGTAATCTTGAAGTGCATATCAATTACAAAAAAAAAAGAACAAAAGACGTTATATGTCCGCAATGCTAGGTCTTCTACAAGTACTAGGTATGTTTGTTAGTTCTAGGTCATCATACAAGTACTAGGTCATTATTTAAATTTGTCTTAGGTCCTTTTGCAAGTACTAGGTCATGTATAATAGGTATTTGTTAGTTTTAGGTCTTTATACAAGTTCTAGGTCCTTAGTCTAGTTTGTCCTAGGTCCTTTTACAAGCTTAGGTATGTCCAAAAGTGATACCTCTCTCAATCCATCGACCTCCTTGTGCTTTTCCTCTAGCAGCTTTTCCCTTTCCTCAATCTGCTAGTCCCTTTCTTGTGTAAAAAAGACACCATTAAACCACAATAGAACCATTTAAAATGAAAAAGTAAACAACAAGGGCATAAGCCCATACCTCGATGTGTGCTCTCAACAAAAAAACCTTTGCCCTTAGAGCATTGATTTTCTATCCATTGCATTGCATTTGGGATAAGTACGTCAAATTTGAATTAGTTTGGTAATAAAGAACAAGGAAATATATATATAACCTCTTTACCCGGCTCCAGGGCCAATAGTCCTACTGGGTCTGGTTATGCAACAAGCCAATTTAATTGGAACTTTTATGGATTGAGGACTGCATCAATTCATTAGGTTACTACACTATTAAAGAACAATGATCAAATTGAATAGAGTGCATGTGTTTTTATGCCTACCAATTGTGCTTCGATGTGCATACCCCATTTCTTTAAGACTTTCTTCTTCGTCTTTAAGTCCTAATGTCCATATCTCAAAATTTGTGAGGGACCTCACATCAATAGACTATCATAATATGCTAGTTGCACAAAAAATATCATAGGTCAATATATTTGATGGGTCAAGTGTCTTCACCGGGCACAAAATATATTAACCTAAAACATTCTTGACCTAAAACAAAATGCACTACTTGGTACTAATACATTACACCGGACACTGATGACCTAGTAGTTATAAGTAGGGATGTAACTGGGTAAGCCATAATAGGGTTCCCGACCCGCTCGACCTATTAAAAACTCTATAGGTATAACTCTATGGGGTTTTAAGGTCAGGTTTTGATATCTAGTAAAAACCCTATAGGGTTATAGGGTCGGGTTTGGATCATATAATAAACTCGATGGATATCTGATAACTCGGTACCAAAGTTTAAAAATAAATAAATAAAAATATTACTAAAAGGGTAAGTGGAGGAAGGAAACATGGAGGAGTTACCATCTTTTCTACCTCCTACAAACATTTTTTTCTTTTATATTTACTAGACTGGTTAAGGATTTTAGAACTTTTAATTAAAATTTGTTCAAGTCATGTTTGCTTTAATATTGTTTAATGTGTTATATATTAGTCAACATGACATTTAATTTAACCATGTTTTTGTATAAGTCTCTTAGATGAGACATGGTGACAAAAGTAATATATTTATGTGTTTAAATATTGAATCATGAATGTGGTATGCCACGTATTTTATCTGTTCTACATGTATCTTTTTATTTTAAATGTATAGAAGACATGTCAGAACATAAACTTCTCTTAAATTTATTATGAAAACTTGAAAATAGATAGATAAAAAAAATTAGGGTTACAGGTTATAGGTGGGTTTTAAATCATAAGATAACTTGAAGCAAATGACTGAGCACAAAATACATTACCTAGCCTAAATACATACCTGGCACTAATGACGTAGCACTTATAAGAGGACCTACAATAAACTACTTGGCTTAAATACATTACACCCGGTATTGATTACCTGATCTAGAGTAAGTGACTTAGCACAAAATACACTACCTATCTTAAATACGTTGCACTTGTCACTGATGACCTAGAATAAATGACCTAGCACAAAATATACTAACTAGCAGATGTACACTGTAACTGAAGACCTAGTACTAGAGATATAGCACAGGAACTGGAAAAAATAACCAAATACAAAATACACTACATAGCACTTATAACAGAACCTAAAAAAATTACCTTCTAAATGTTCTAGATCTTTGTTGTTGTCCTAGATCCACTTATGTTGGAAGAGTTCTGGGTTAGTAAATAACATGCATTCCTTTAACAACATGAACCATCCACTAACATAGAGTTGCTCGTCTTTTCTCCAGCAATTGATTCCTTCACACAGTCGATCTAATGGCTATTTCACCTAATTCAAATTAGAAATGTTGTTTACATCTTGTGTCACACTGAGTTAATTTCTTGGGACTCCAAAGTCTAAAGTTGGAGAAATGAAAATGCTCAAGAGATAGAGCATTGTGGTAGCTTTGAATTGGTGAGGTGACTCCACATGCTTCTTAAGTATCAACTCCCATAAAATTGCTACTTTCAGCCCTCTGTCATCCAAAAAAATCTTCATATGATCCTCAATTTCTTCATCAATTTTGTGACATTCCATATCCACCTCAGTGGAGTTCAACCAAAAAATTTCCTTTACCTTTCTAAGATTTATTATTACCTTACATTCTCCCATATACAACGTGGGAATGTATTCATCAAAATCAAACAGTAAGTCTTTGAGCAACTTCCTATTGATAAAATTGAGCTTTAAACTCAACAAACCACCGAACCGAAGTTCCTTAAAGAGTTGCCGCTTTTCACTTCCATAAGGACACAATTTAGCTGACAAACATAATTTGTTAGGTACGCACCTATACCTAATGCATTATATGGCATTTGAGTCACTTGTCAGAAAATAATCAATCCTATTCTATCCCTCAGAAACCAACCTCAAATGTAAAATAATATAACACCTTACGCCTATTTCACAAGCATTGTCATCAGTATTGCCATCTAACAAAATAAAAATATAATTGAGAAAGTGTACACAAAATAACAAAAGTAAGTTAAGAGATATTGAGAAAGACACTTTGACGACCAAGTTGACAAAGGATTAGAGAGTGATGAGAATATAGTAACAACAAAGAGTGACAGGTATAAAAGAATATAATTGTTGTATGTGGAGGTGTTATGCAATGATTTGATTGGTTATCTTAACTTTCCATATTGTGGAGTATTTACAGGAAGAAGTGGATTAATGCCTCATAAGATACATCTTGATTCTCTAACCCTGCATGATAGTAAGAAGTATATCATGTGGAAGGAATGTTAGTAAATGACAATTTTAACATGACACCTTTTGATGCGATGGATTATTTCATTCTCTGGAGAGAGAATCTTAATTGGTTGAGCATGGATTTGAAGATCCAATCAAGAAAACATCATTAACGCTTATTCCTTACTCTTGTTGGGGTCTAGCTAATAATGAAAGGCCACCTTGTTTTGACCTCGTAGCATCTAAGCCCCAAGTGCGAATTGAGCTTCCAAACATGGTTTAGGAGTTCAAACCGTGTTGGGAAGTCTAATTTGAAGGTAATTGACTTAGTAGAGGGCACTTGAATCATCTACTCAATGCTTTAGTCAATAATAGTGTATGGTAGTAATTACACACTAGTTGTAAAACTAAAGTCGTGCGTCGAAAACAAGCAGAACTATGTAGAGTCCGTGTTAGGTTTCGAGTAGATGTACTAGGATTAGGTGGATTGTTTGATGATTACGATTGAGCTTGTGCCTTTGGTCAAGCCCCTTTTAGAATGAGAACTGAATTGCTAGGTAAGAATGATGATATGCTATAGTTGGGTTGGCACTAAGTCCTTAAGTTAATGAGCCTAAGGTGTAGTTGTTGAAGTGGCAAGTTAGATCGATTCGAGCTATTGTTGATTATTTTATTTTTATTTTTATTTTTGTTGCAAAATACTCTAGGAAAATCTACTGTTCTCGTAGAATTTAATATGGAACAATATGCACTCATTTTCATCAGATTTTTTTTCCAATCAAAATTTTCTTTGATAGCAAATTTAATATTTTTAATAAATTAATGAGTTTTTGACATTATCGGCACGCGGTGCTCTGGTGGCCGTTCGAGGTTTGTCGATGACGCTCCTTCGGTGGTGCTCCTTCTACCACCAAATCTAGTCCACAGCAAACTCTCGGCAAGATCTCCCTTCATGTTCAATTACTTAAGGGCATATGTATTTATTTGTATAGGTATAAATATTACTTATCAATACATGTTATCTACATATTACTTTATGTCATGTTATGGACTTTAGGTCCTATAATTTACCTTTAAGAGCCCAGCATAATACGAAATTCATATAAAGTGCTTGCAAGATATCAAGTTATAACTAGTGTAACAATTATAAAGGTACCTTTTCTATTACTAAAATGCCTGGATGAGGAATGCCAATGTCTTTTAGGTTTGTTTTATTTCCTTGTGTTTGAATTAGGTATAATTTGTATTCAATTAATTATGATAAATTTATATATATATTAATGTTGATTAATATATTACATGCTAGTAGTCAAGAGTATATTACTAGAAATTAAATAATTTACCTTTAGGTCTCATTGTATTCTTAAACTAAAAATTTGAGTTTCCACTAAATAATAAGTTGAACTAATAGATTTATGTTCATAAAGATACAATTATTTTATTTCTCTGATTCTAGAAGTCTAAGCTTACAAAACTATTTTACCTAACTTTTGGTGAATTTTTTGGACTTCATATGGATAGCATTTTTGGAAACCCTCAATCTAAAAGCTATAGTCCGGTTTACCGTCTATATGAACTTTTTAAATATTAGGGTGTCTAAAAACCTAGAAATTTCAAAAATAAAGGTTAAGTGCACATGAACTAAACACGAAGACATTTATTTGCAATTTATTAAAAATTAAATCATATGAAAATTATAAAGACAAAAAAATTAACAAAAATCAAATGCAAAAGCAAATATAACGGCTAGATCAATCGAGTAACCATTCATTAGAAAGTAAACAGTTGATTATACCCAGAACCTATGGTTTAGTGATTAAAATTTTCGTATCCAAATGTTTGTTTAAAAATTTAAAGTATTGCCCCATGTAATTATAAAATAAATACACATAAAATATAATGAATTAATTCATTGAATTAAGACGCATATGAAGTAGAGAGAAAGTCTCCATTATTTTTATCATTTTTTCATTTCCTTATAAACATTATATCATATCATGCAATTGTGAACATGCACTGTCAATAGCTTTATAACTAAATGCAGTTTCCAAACAGATAAATCAGATTCAAATCTCTTTTTATTGTTAAAAAATTGTCTGATATGCATTGTGATTTTCCAATATATAGATATAAAGTCAATGTAAAAATCAGCTTTCTAGAATTTGCTTTCCTCTTTTTCTTTTTCCCCACTTCCCTCAAAAGGCATAAAATACTGGTTTTAGATTTTAAAAAGGGAAATATTCGTCGATCATCATGCGTCCGACATATCATAGATTATTGGTCTCCGTGTCCAAATTGGGACGAACAAAAGCAAAGCAATCAATGAACATGAACGAATAAATTAGTAAGATTAGACGGCTGCAGCTTTTGTTCTTCAGCTGATATATTGACTGCTTCATTTGTTTTCATTACATTTTGGATGCGTTCTGAGTAATTAAACAGTCATGCTTTATTTGACTTTGTAGAAGTACAAAACGATATGGCTTTTCCCGGATCTACGTTTGAAATGGGATCCTGATTAATGGCCACAAGATTAGCCACTCGTCATTTTCATACTGTTTTATAAATTCATACCAATTATTTAAATATATTAATATCTACTCGCTACTCATTTAAAACGTAACAATCACATAGTATATGTTGATTGATTATAGAATATGAATGTAAAATATATTTCATAAATGCTAAGTAATGATGTAAAATATATTTCATAATTCTTTCAATAGATATTATAATTTAAGTTTTGTAATTATCAAATGCTAAGTAATGATGTTAAGAGAGCATCTGGAGATGTAAATGGGCTGATAAAGTAGTGTGGAAAGTGATGGCAAGGACCGCTCATAATCATGGTGGTGGTTTATAGGAAAAGGGGAAAAAGAAATCTCCTAAGGTGTAAAAATAATATATATTAATTTTCTTTTTTAAAACTTTTTTCCACTTTAATAACTTTAAAGTTTCTAACAAAGGGAAAGTATACTTTTGTTCAAAATTTATATATATTAATATATATTTTTAGTTTATTCTTAATGTTTGCTTTCTTTTCCAACCCATTGTCTTACATTTATATATTTTTATTAATTCAATATTATATTATATTAACTAATATTTTATAATTATTTTATTATATTATAATAAATATATTTAATATTATTTTAATAATTAATTATCATGGATGAATTTGAAACTGATATAAGTCATAACCTATCAACTAGAAAATTTAATAGATTTGACAAACCCTTAAGCCATTGTAAAAATTTTAAAATATAGAGAATTCAAAT
The DNA here is from genome assembly GCA_024138025.1 of Combretum micranthum. NCBI lineage: Eukaryota > Viridiplantae > Streptophyta > Magnoliopsida > Myrtales > Combretaceae > Combretum > Combretum micranthum. The sequence continues at coordinate 198,158 of JAMXBD010000172.1, read as the reverse complement.
AAAAGGAGGTAACATTGAGGAAAAATATACTTTTCTATGTAATAAATATTAAAACGAAGTTCCAAAACATACTAGAATCAAATTCATATGTTTAGAAATACACTTACATTATCTTTGGCGCATTGTAATAAAATTATCATTTTATAAAATAACAATTCACCCGTTCGGTTGGTAAAAAATTCCACAATCATAGACAAGAAATTCCAATTCATTCATTTCACCAATGGTTAACTATTCCTAAATAAACAGCTTTTTTCCCCACAAAATAATCCCTTCATGATACAAAATAGTTGCTATTCTTTTAGTCTTGCTCCATTCCAACAAACAAAATGTAACGTTATCGGTTTAACATAATTCTAAGATTTGGCAACCTTATTATTCGATTGTTTCGCGGGTTTAACTTAGTTTTGTATAGACAAATTTCTATTATCTTCATGATACCTAAATTTTTTCAGCCACAAGGGAAGTGATGCTTGCACCAACCTGCCTGCAACCGGCTTAAGCATTAAGTCACAGGGTAATACTAGTATGCAGTGTGCAGAACTTATTAAACATCTATACAATTCATGCATTCAATAGATAATAATACCAGAAGAAAATTCTGGAATGAACTTATTCTCAACATTTCTTTCTTTTAGCGAAAATGACAATATGGTTATTGCTCTTGATCGTTCGTGCTGTCTTCAATCACATGCTTCTTCTGCAACTAGGTATAGTTTGTATAGTGAAACCAAAATTAAAAGGGGAAAAAAGGGTATAGCAAAGTATGAACAGATCAAGGAGAAGAATATTACAGAATGACAAAGAATCAAGAATTTAAGACTCTCGGCTGAAACCTTGGCTATCTCTTCATCTTTCCATCTCCATTTCTTTTGTGTTTGGCCCTGCTGGCATTGCCAGATCCAGAAGCACCATATTCACCGTCGATCCACTGTACTCACTGCTACCATATTCTTGTTTCCAAATGCCATTTCTCCTGAACCTCTTCAAGTCCTTCGTATATTGTCTAGTGTCATAGTCTGAGCTTCCATGTGAACTGTAGAGGCTGCTCTGTCCTGGCCGCATTCCTTCATTAAGATCCGTTAGAGACATATCGCCTTCTAGTGCACGTACAATGCACATATTGCAGTGGCTTAGATGTTAAGATAATGTGTCCCTTTTTTTTTTAAGACAAATCATATATTGTTAGATTTTGAAATCACAGTCAAAGCCAATTGATCTACAAGTTCAAAGGGACTAGGATAGCACAGCACAAAAAGCAAGAGAGTGCAAGATGAGAAGTACAGCACAACTCTCTTGTAACGGTTTAATACACCCCTCTCAGAAGATAAAAGGTCCTTTTTTTTTTTTTTTTTTACTAATTATACTTTAGTTTTGACTGGTAAAAAGATTTTTATACTGCTTCAATGATACAAAACTTTTTCAGTTTTATTTGATCTTTTACAAAGTACTTTGTCCACTACTACACCTTTGTGCTAAGAAAATATGGTGCCAGATATCTTTTCTAATACAGTCTCTTAAAATTATGAAACTAAATGCTAACTAACCGAACTAAAATCGTAAATTTGTAGATGGGTGTTTTTGTTGTTTGTTCTTAATAACATTCCACAATAAAATATTTTGCAGTTATGACAAACAATGAAGATGTTGAAGAAATGATAAAAAAAATATATAAGACAAAAATTAACTATTTCATTAAACAATGTAGCAAAAAGAAAAAATGGAAAGCATGGAAGAGCTGGAAAATTACATGACTCATTTTTGGCCGACGACGTGCTGAATGGCGTACACAGGCAGCAGCACAAGAAACCATTTGAAACATCTCATTGTGATTATAATTCTTATCCAGCTTTGGATCCACCAAGGAGTCGAAATTTTGGTCATCCAAAGCACGAGAGAGTTGAGGTCTCGCCTGCAATTGAATCACCAGCTTAATAAAAGAAACAAACACAAGATTGACTTGAAAATCCCATTTGACAATAGCCAAACTAGGGCAATATAGTATGTTGTCATGATACAATGTGAAATTCTTGGTACTCACCCAATCGACCAAACTCTCATCCATATAGGTATTTGTTGTATCAACAGGCTTGTGCCCGGTAATCAACTCCAATAGCATAACCCCAAACGAGAAGACGTCCGATTTTTCTGTCAATTTCCCACTTGAAGCATATTCCGGAGCAAGGTAGCTGAAGATAACAGAACATGAGAAATTAAGTACTACGAGACCAATCACAAAGACATAGGCTTTCCCTCACTAGAAGGAGCAAAGTAAAATCAGCTACTGTGGTTCAAGGGAAAAGTCATATGAACTGTTGAAAAATGCAAATATCTTATACTTACCCAAAAGTTCCCATAACCCTTGTAGAGACATGGGTATTAATATCAGAAGTAAACTTTGCGAGCCCAAAATCTGCAACCTGTAAAACAAAACCAAATTTTACAATTTCAGTCTACTTGGAAAAAATCAATAGGATTAGCAGAGGCAAACATTCAATTCAAAATGTGAAATTGATTTGCTTTGAGTACCTTGGGCTCAAAACTGTAATCAACAAGAATGTTAGCAGCCTTAATATCACGATGAATGATCTTAGGATGACCTGCATAATTGAATCCAAATACATCAAGAAAACCACTCCATAGCATCCCAAATACTAAGCTTGCAATGAGATAACGAATAACTAGCTAGAGAACTTACAATCCTCATGAAGATAAGCAAGTCCTTTGGCAGATCCTAAAGCAATTTTTAATCGCGTATGCCAATCCATAGTAGGCCGATCCTTGCCTGCAAAAGAATTTACCTTCCATCGAATCTTTTCTAATCCAAATTTGAAAATCTCCTCACAGTACTAGTGCATTCTTACCGTGCAAGTGGAACTGCAATGTACCATTTGGAACAAATTCGTATACAAGCAGCCGGTGAGACCCTGTAATGCAGTACCCAACTAAAGACACAAGATGCCTATGATGCACTCGGCTAATGATCTCCACCTCGGCTTGAAATTCCTTTTCCCCTTGTCCACTTCCAGCTTTCAGTTGTTTCACAGCTACTTCTTTTCCATTTGGAAGTACTCCCTTATGAACATACCCGAAACCACCCTGTCCTAGAAGATTAGCATCAGAGAAGCCATTTGTTGCCAGCTTAAGCTCCTCGAATGTAAATGTGCTCTTGGAGAAACCTAATGCCATGCCTGGTGATGGTGAATGGTATGGATTTGCCGACCCTGAGTAATTGGAGCCGTACTCACCACTGCTGCTCATGAAATGTGGTGGTGGAGGTGGCCTTGGTTCGTAACCGGATGATATCGATGAGGATGATGCCACTGGAGGCAGAGGGGTGGGCTTGGGCCTCATTTTTGTCATATGATCTGGTGGTGGCGGTGGTGGTGCATTTTGTTGCCAATACTGAAGCTGGTGGCCATAAGGGTCATCTGGAATTTATCAAAAGGTACTCAAAAAATTAAAATTTCCAAAGTTTTCATATAAATGTAATCTTAAATATTCTTTAAGATAACCTATCAATTCTCATATTTTCCGCAATGACACAAAATTGCTAACTTTGAAATTCTAGTTTGATTATTTTTTAAACCAATTTTACATGATACAATTTGAAAGTTATGCTTTTACAAATCTCATGATCAATAAGACAAGCATATCCACCAAGGAAAAATGGAACTAAAAATCTCACCTTTATGTCCATGAGATGGAGGAGGTGGAGGTGGGCCACCTTCTCTTCTCCTCTTTTTCCTACAACATACTAACAACAACACCAACGCCACCAGAACCACCACCCCACCAATGACAGCTGCCGCCACAATTGCCGTCGATGATGAGCTCGATGAGGACGATGATGGTGGTGTCCCACTCGAAGGAGACGGAGGTGTTGGTGGGGACTTCGAAACAGCCGGTGGCGGGGGTGACCGAGATGACTCAGGTGGTGGAGGCGATGGAGTCCCTGGAGTAACCGGCGGTGGTGGTGACGATGAGGGAGTTGGCTTAGGCGCCACCGGCGGCGGTGGAGGAGAGGATGCTGGTGGCGATGGGGATGGGGTCACAGGTTGCGCCGGAGGAGAGGGAACCGGCGCCACGGGTGGCGGAGGTGATGGGCTGACTGGCGGAGAAGGGGGTGGGGTGGGTGCTGGGGCTGCGGGTGGAGGAGGCGGCGGAGGGGATGGTGCTGGGGCAGTTGGTGGTGGTGGAGGTGGTGATGGTGGTGGGGTTGCCGCTGGGGTGGGGTGGACGGAGGAGGGGCAGTGGTGTTGGCTGGAGGTGGTGCGGCAGGTGCCGGTGTGGCACCTGGTGGCGGCGCTGACATTACCGGTTTGTAATAACAATTCCAATAAGAAAGTCAACAAACAAGGAGGAGTAAAAGAAAAAGAAACAAGAATAGAAAGATAGGAAGGAAGGAAGGAAGGAAGGAAGGAAAGAAGAAGAAATGGGCTGTGTTCTTTGGAGAGAGAAATTGAGAACACGGTGTGAAGGAGAAGAAGAGGAAGGAGAAGAAGAGCGTGTTCGTGTGTATGGTGGCTGTGGGCCCCACTGATCTGACAGTGGACAACACATTGGAGTTTGGATTAGTTAAGGTTAATGTGAACAGAAACAGAACTCTGGAATTCTGTTTTAACGGGATCGTCGTTTTCTTTAGTATTTATTTACACGACGGTAAATCTACGGAGGCAGATGTTAGCTCACTTTCGCAATAGGTAAAACCCAAATCAGAAAGCTCTCTCTCTCTCTCTCTTTTATATTTATATTTATTTTATTAAAATATATAAATATTACCAAAAGGAGAAAATATTAGGTTAATTATAAATATTTGGGTACCTAAGTTTATTATTTTTATAATTAATTGGTTAAATTTGTCTCATTTTTATAATTAACTATTTAAATTTTACATATTTTTATAATTAATCATACAATTCTAGTATAAATGATATTGAAAAGCTCCCAGTCCTACTATATTTTCAAATTTTGTGTAATTAATTATTGATCAAGTAAAATTTAGATATTAATTGTAATGTCTGTTATATATTTTAATAGAAGTCATGGAGATAAATTTTCTGTGAGACTACTTTATGTTTTCAATGTACTTTTTTTTTTGTGTTATAGAAGGATGTACAAATTGATTTATAAAAGGGTTGGTAATTTTTTCCCTAATCCTATCAATCAGTATAAAAGGTTTAGGTTTTAGACTATATTGGTACTATCAATGTTATTAGATCGCATCTGGGCTTTGATCTATAGAGCTTTGTAAACAAATTATGCGGACCAATTCGTCCCACCTCACCCACATCAGCTTGGGGTTTATGCAGGCCAACCCGCAAAGTGGGCCAAAATTTTTAGCTCAACCCGCCTAGTGCCGGTTGGTGGGTTATGCAGACTGGCCCACAAAGTTGCTAATATTTTTTTATTGAAAATTTTGATAAGAATTCATATTTGAATTTAAAATTTTAATAATTTAAATATAAGAATATATTTCTTTTTATCTCATCAATTACCTATATGTTAAAATAATCGTGTATAAAAAAATTATAGACTTCTCTCTTGAAATTTTTTATTTTAAACATGAAAGGATTTATTTTAACTAATAGAATTTAGAATTCATTCCTTTTTTTTTGGCGTGGCAAGAAAAAATACATCATAAAATTATTAATTGATATTGTATTGCTTATTTTAAATAAAAATATATAAATATCTAATAAATATAAAAGAAAATGTATTGATAAAATGACTAAGGATATAATAAACATAAAAGTTGAAAGTTTAAAACATCATTCCCAAAGCTACATAATCAACATTCAACAAGTAGTAATAGAAAAGTGAAGTGAAAAGTAAATAAAGAGGGTAATGTATTAAGTTTTTTTTTTTTAAAGATTTATATTTCTTCCTTTTTTTATGTTTTTTAAGTACAAGTTCACGGGCCAACCTGAGTAGCAGTAGGTTGGCCCGCATATTAAACAGACTAAAATTTTTAGTCCAACCTGTATGTTTTTGTGAGTTATGTGGGTTGGCCTACATAACGTGTCCCAAATGCACAGCTCTAAATTTAGACATATTAGAGGATCAAGAATCAATTAGATTGAATCGTGATTGAATTGACCTTTTTAAGAAGGATCAAGGTTTAATCGAATTGAATCGAAGCATCAAGTCGGTTTTGATAATATTGTATACCATTACAAAACATAAGCAAAGAATGCTAATAGAAATTGCGGATTGTGCTATTAGAATAATTGCTATCACTGTCCGTCGTTTGTGTGTCTCTGGCCATTGTTAAACTCCAATTAACGACTTCCTATAAAAATACAACGATATTAGGAAAATGGGCTCTTCCTACTCTTCTCTTGCCTTGGCACTGGAGTCAAAGATGTTGAAAACCACCCCATAATAAATTAATCAGGCGACAACCGAAACCACATGGATTGATTGAAAAAGATCATTGTCAGGATAGCTTGTTAGTTAATATGATTCATAAATATATGTGAAATCTTGTGGGGGAGTGAACTGCCAAATAGATTGTAGGAAATAATTTAGCAGGGATTTATATTACAGTGGTAATGATATTACACTAATATTATTTAGAAATGTATAGGTCAGTGATTAAATATGTTTAGTAGTCATGTGTTGGTTATTGTTTGGTAATACAAATGGTATAAGTATGCGAACAGTCATTCGTCAACAATTGATATGTTTCTATCTATGTTTTTAGATCCCAATGATCCAAATGGTTCAATTTGGTTGGATCTGATCCGTTCATAGATAGGAACAGATCGGTCCAACCATAACTTAATGTTGCATGGCTTAATTCAGTTTATCCATTAATCCTTGATTTTAATATATTCGGATCAAATCCCAGGTCCGTCTAGTAACATTGATTTCCACTTTCTAAGATGATGTACAGTTGGAGAAATAAATTAAATTAAATTATGGAATTTTTAATTAAAGCAAATAAGTCAACCATTAGAATAATGTAAATACTATAATAACTTTTTTCTTTACCCCAATTTATATGGTAATAAATTACCCTAATTTTTTTTTATTACACCGGAGAAGGGATTAAAAACTAGTATATCTCACTTAAGAGATAAAAGGATAAGGGTGATAACATTAGGGTATAAGGTGTATTGATAAATTATGCTAAACATTTAATAGAAAAGAAAATTAGGCTAAAGATTAAAAAGTATTTATTAATAAAAACACAACCCGAATAAATCACAAAAGGTTATTTGTAAAGCATATATGGCTTTGATTTGGGCAACGCGATAATTATGCATAAGATGACGAATATTTCAAAACCAATATAATAGGTGATCAAAACGGCCATCTGTTGACTTTAAATGCACGAATATCACCAGGATCATGTTTGGCAAGAAAATGAAATGAGAAGATCCTTACGTTCTCGGATCACCGATTCAGACTTTTCTTCTAAGCTAAAGCTTTCATACATATAGACAAAAGTTCTAACCAACACAAACACACCGTGGTTGATTGTAGAAATGAAACATGTTCGGATGTTCCCAAATGGCAACCATAACTTTATAATGTTCTGTAATCCGCCATCCATTACGGTCTCTATTTACGCCTAGACTTTACTGTCCAACTAAGGTGTGGACTGTGGAAAAAAGAAATATGGAGAGAAAAATTAGATTTAGATATATTTTCTGGTGTAGTCTGGGCCAAAAAAAAAAAAAAGCTTCATTCGAAAGTAGAACAACAAGATATATATATATATATATATATATATATATATGGATCTTGTAGGGATACCGGATTTTGGTCTATAAAGGGAAAAATAATTTAAGAAGATCAAAAACTTCCAAATTCCAATAATACAAGAAATCCGATTCAATTATTATTATTGTTTTTTCTTTTTTTTTTTTTGCCATTACAGAAGAAATTGAATTTGATGCCTTTCATTTGATAGGCCAGTAGAGATGCTACTAGACTATAATATCATTGGCCAATCCAACCATTAATTTGTCATTTTTTTGTTTAATCAATACCTATATGCAAATCAATACTTGCACTTGAGATGTGTATAAAAGAATTAAAATGTAATTGAAATGATCCAAACACCATTGATAATTAATTAAAATTCAAATAAATAGCTAGAAACTAATTGGGAAATTAAAACAAGAGGACGGATAAAATTAATTAGTGGGTTGGCGTAGAATAGAATTTAAAAATAGATAACAAATGGAAATTAGATTAGAAAAATTTACTAAATAAAAGCTTAATGCAAATGAACGACTGAGATTGTACCATATGACACTCTAGGAAGAGACTTAGAAACTTTAGACCTTAGCCCCTATATAAACATATTTTATTTTCTGCCTTTAACCTTTAAGGAAACCTACTACTACTCTAAGGTAATATTAAATAATGTTTAGCACTAATTGACTGGAATTATCCATTTTATGGTAGGAAATGTGGATAATGAAGACGAACTAGGAGAAGGAGGAGCGCAAAAAACTCAGAGAAATTCATGACAAGGTAAGAGTGAGAATTTCAGGTGTCAAAATACAATGTTTATAGTGTTTTAAATGTAGATTCTGGCATAGAGATGTTGATAGGAAGTGAAGGAAGCAAAAAAATCAAGTTTGGAAGTGTTTTGAGCTTAGAGAATCACCCTACAGCTACAAAAACAAGGTAAGAATTAAAATCGACTTTTAGTATTGTGAATGTGTGATAATGAGGAGATAAGATAAGTCTAAAGATGTTGAAGAAGAAAAATGAGTATGTTTTGGTTGGATTCTTGCTAGTAATGAAGCTGAGAAGAAAGGATTGTTGCCATGTGTCTAAAGATTATGAACAAGATCATGTAATGAGCAGGAAGTAATGTTATTGTGGTTAGAATAAGTTCAATGAAGAATTTCACATAAAATGCTTTGGAAATTTCAGAGAAAGCATGATAACTTAGTATTTGCTGTCAAACATAGATGATCTAGGCTTTGACATTGGATTAATCATGTTATAGCATGCTAGAAATGAATGTAGTTAAGTCTGGACGTAAACATGATCATCTAAAACCTTTAAGATCACTAAAATTTGACCCAAGAAACATGTTTGGACAGAAATAACAAGTTGAATCGTGAAATATACTAAACCCAGAAGAGCACGATGAGAACACGATAGCATGCTTTCCCACTGTGATTCTATCGAGCACATAATTGAACAAGAAAGAAAAACCAGAACAGCACAATGGGAACACATTATTGTGTTTCCCACCATACTTCTCTTTATCTAAAAACATGAAAAGGATGCTAAGAAGCGCATGGAGATACACGAGCCATGTTTCCACCATGCTTCTCATTAAGCTAAGCAAAACGCAATGAAACATAGGAAAGCACAGGAAAAACACAATGCAATGTTTCCCACCATACTTTCCTCTGGAGTCACGAACAAGGAAGAAACACAACTTTCTTTTCTAGCCATGCTTTAAAGCATGAGGTAATGCATCCCCCCATGCATTTGGCCGTGCTTCCCCCCCTTTTTTTTTCAATCCTTCTTCAAATTATATAAAACTTACTCCAATTCCTTCCTTAGACTTAATTAAGCCTATTAAGTATGATTTTAAGGCAGAATGACTAACTCAGTATAACCTAAATTTAATAAAAAAGTAAAGGAGATGGAAGTAGATAAACATGAATTGATTTCATTTTCTATTATAAACAGTCATTTGACTCCTAGCTTGGGAATGAATATCAAACCAGATTAACCAATAGGTACACAGTAATTGTGCATTGCTTGCTAGGATAGTTTTAATAATTGGACTAAGAATTTAAACTCGGCTTAAATGAGTGTTGATTGTTGCTTGGCCGCTTACTTCAGGAGTGGCACCCCCAGATTGGGTTGTGAATTTGATTGCAACTTTGGGATGATACGGTAGTTTAGGCGTTTAGGCCCCCATGGATAAGTGGTTGGGCTCAGTGGGTAGTCAATAGGGAAATTTCCAAGATCAAACGGGTGACTAGGAGTAGATACAAAGTTATAACAAGTTATACGATGTTACGGGGCCCTGTATAAAGAGTTATAATGGACCATACTCGTTGGTGGCAGCTTGTGAGGAGATGACCTGGATGAGTCTATTTTCCTTATTTTCTTTTTGGTAAGTTAACCCCCATCTTCTATGCGTTATCCGCTAAAGGAACTTTACCTCTTTTGTTTGGCAAGAGTCATAAGTATTCTAGTGTATTTTTGTATTTCTAGGATGCTAGAATACTTAATTGTTGGTTTAAATTTAATTAAATTTAAATTATGTTTGTTTCCATTAGCATAAGTGTGCATGACATGCAATTATGTGTTTAATTACTATTGTACTGGCTTTGCTACTCAACTTTCACCATTTTAGGTACTAATGAGGACTCATATGTGGATCTCTACTACAATTCTTTGGGTTTCATGACTAACGAGTATAGAGAATGATTTTGACAGATTGAGACCTAAATGAAACTTCATAAAGACTTTTAAATGTTGTTCTTTTCTGTTAAGGATGATTGTAAACTTATGACTTTATTACCACTTCTGGGTCGAGTGCCAAACTTGTATTCGTGTTGAGCCTGGCTCCCCTTTTTTATCATTATCTTAAATGTTTTGGACTTCGAAATTCTATATTACTCTTTTCTTTAAAAGTACTTTTAAGCATGAGGCTATAATGGTTTTTAAATTATTTATAAAATGTTTTTGGATTCAATATGGTTTACTAAAGAGCATAATCACGATTTCATAACTAAAATATAATTAGAAACTCACATAGATATCGGAAGTCTTGCATATGTTGCTTGGAGGCAATGTGTGCAGTGAAACAACCTCACTCTTAAGCACTCTAATTCAGTAATAGAGCAAATAAATTTAGAATAAAATCCAAAAATATCTCATAAATTTTAGGAGTAGTGCAGATTGACCCTCTAAACTTTGAAATGTGGTTTTTGACCCCTTGTACTATAAATAATTTGTAAATAATGACATTTTGTACTTTTCTATTAAAAAAGTACCAAAATTTTACTGTTCCAAGTATACTTTTTTTTTTTAATGAAATTCGAACGGATTTGTACGGACAAAGGATGAAAAAAAGGATGAGATGTCTTATTTGCAAATTGTTTATAGTTCAAGCAAGCGATTACAAATCATGCTTTTAAAGTTTAGGGGTTCGATCCACACTACCCTTGAAGTTTAGGAGGTGTTTTTGCATTTTCTCTATAAACTTATTTTATAAAAATCTTAAATATATTTGCTTAGGAAGAAAAAATTCTAAAAGTATGTTCAAATACAATTTGTTCTTACTTGAACAATAAAGATAGTTTGAAAAGAATGAAAAATAAAATAAAGAGAAAAGAGGGCTAGTGCATTCAAGGGGGAAAATAATGGGTCAGTAATGTTGATAAGTTATTAGGATAAACGTGTTAAGAATAATTAATGAAAAACAATTGTTGAGTCGGGTTATTCCTTTCTCTAAATAATAATTCATAATTGTTGCATCCTATTCTAAATTTAAAAAAAAAAACAGAAGTAAAACTCCCTTGTATTTGTTTTAAAAAAATTAAATATTGTATTATAGGGTATTATCGTAATTTCAAGAGATAAACAATAAGTATAGAGTTCAAAACCTTAGTATTAACTTAATAATATAGATGGTGAAAAATATATTGAAAATATAAGTAAGAAATAGAAATGTGAATAATCAAGAGAAATTCATGCATTAGCAAAAACTACTACTATATTTGCCTCCTAATATTTATGGTTCTTCTTAGGTGTATGGTGCTGCAATCTTTTTTCTTTTTTTTTTTGTTCTTTTAATTGAAAATTGGATAACACAAACTAAAAATATTGAAATTGATGAAAAGAATTCCTTAAGATTTTACAAGAGATGCATGAATAAATCTTAAAATATATACCACAAGACATTATGGTAAAATAAAAAAAAAATTATCGAACAGTGCTACTTATGGGCAAATTTTTTCACGACAACTCCCTCATCGGTTTAGCTTTGGCTAGGGTCAGATTTTTGTTACCTAATGACTATCTAATATGCTTAGGTTTTTTTAGATTGTCGAAATTTTATCTATATCATATTTATCTGATTTGCATCAATAACTTATCGGTATCATATCTCTATCTTATCTGTTTGATTAGTTTTGTAAGTAAAATTGTCAGTTTTTCATCAGTATCTATTTCTTAACAAACATCTAATTGAAAATAATAAAATATGATGAAACAAACAAATCTTTATATGGGTTATTAAAATACTTATATATTCGCTTTTTATCAATTTGTATATTAGTACTATATATATGATATTTGTACACTTGTGTTAACACAGAAAACCAATTTTTCATTAGTAATTACGTGTAAACACTTGATGGTGGATAAAAATTAATTTATTACAATATTATTAGTATATATTTTTAACTATAAAATATGCAAGGAGGGAGGTGAGAGAGGGAGAAAGAGAGATCTATATATAGTGGTTTAACTTTGAGTTTATGTTCACTCTTCTAGTTCTAAGTTTAAGGACCCTGTAATCTACACAGGTATATTTCTATATAATAAATTTTTTTTATAACAAATAGAATTTCAAATACTTATGTTGAACTCTATTTTCCCTTTATTTATTCTTCATAATTTATCCTTAAGCTATTTACTGACTATAAAGCTATTTGTAATCGTTAAGTACCGTAAGAATACAATCCAAAATTGAAGGACATAAGCCACAATCTCCTTTTCAATACTGTATACAACAAGTAAGAAAAACAATAATGAAAGTTTGTATTGTTAGTTAGTTTGTACGCTTTAGCACTTTAAGCGATCGTTGGTAAGACTATAGTTGTTAATGTGTCATTGTCGTGTTGTTACACATAAGAGATAGAGGACTAAACCGACATGGATGATCATTTTATAGTCGTGCACTTGTTACACATTGAATAAGTCTTATAGAATAGTAATAGATCTTATCATATACTATTGATATTTTTAGTAGTTAATCTATTTAACTATTGTGTAATAAAAGAGACTATAAATACAAAAAAACATAAATGAAAAGGGGTTGAACCTAATTTCACCCCAAAATTACAATGTCTTGATACTAGGAGTCGAGTCTTGCCAACTCGAATAAGGCATTTATCCCACTTGCAATCACATAAATAGTAAATTAGGAAGTGTAAATTAGTCAAGAATAAGTAAATAGAGTGAAAGTTAGGGTTTGTGCTTATGTGGAGGGGAAAGAGGCAAGAGAAAGTAAAGATTCAAGAAAGAGGTGTAAAGTGACATACTAACGGGCTAGGTTAAATTAAGAGGATTGGGCATTAACACGTGCATTTGTAAAATTTGAACTCCCCTTGTATATATAAATCTGTTTTCAATAGACTTAAAATGTACAGTGAATTGTTGGAGCTTGACATTTGATGAACAAACAAAATCTCCTCATATTGTATAGCAATATCTTGATCTTCTTATCCTTGTGGAGCTTGAAAATTTCAAAATTCAAATTGTGAATATCTTACACTTCAATTGTGTTGTTGTTGGTTATCTTCTCTTGAAAATGTCTCTTCTAAACTAGTTTGAAATGTAGAGAAATTGCTAGCATAATCCAAGTATAGCAATCTACTACTTGATATTTCACTAGTTACCTTAAAAATAGGAATATATAGAGCAACAACTTGGATATAATTTAATTCATCAATCCAGTGATTTCTCTACAGTAACTTGGCTTATCTTGAACATTATCCTTGTGTCTTCATAGGAAAAATTCAAAACAAAACTCATATCTTTAGATTTTGATTTAAAATCTACTTGTTCATGTAGCCTGAAGATAATTTGATAATATTTGATGAAGAAATTGTCCAAATCTCCTTGGATATTAATCTTACTTTATAGAACATTTGAATACATGCCCAAATGTATTCAATCTTTGGAGTTAGGCTTTTATATCGTGTTTAATAATATTTTGAACAACTTTTGAACCTTATGAAATTAACCTATGAATATTTAGATTTTCCGGTTGCACACTCTATCTAACACTTTGTATAACTTTTATGTAGTTTCCATTTTCTGTTGGTTTGTCATGCCTATGCTTTGAGTAACGTTCAATGTAAAATCTGTCACTTTACTCCCAAGATATTTTCATCTGTATGATGTGATAAAATCTTGATAGTATTCACAATTTCATCTTATTTACTAAATAATTTCCTACCCACTTAATAAAATTATTATCAACTTGTTATATTTTGTTATCAGTAAAACCTACTTAGAAAGAAATTAAGGAATATAAAAAAATGAAAATAAAAAATGAAAAATGAAAAAAAAAAATCAAAACCATGGGGTCTCTGGTGGTCACCCCAAGTTTAGGGTAAGATTTTTTTAAATGGTGACCATCTAAACTTTAGTCTCATTATCAATATCTTGTAAACTTTTAAGGTAAGGATGAAAAAAAAAAAAAAACAACCAAACCAAGAACCGAACTGATTCGATTTAGTTCACAATTTGGTTTGGATATGAAAGTTTGGTTTGTGGTTCAATTCACAACCCTGAAACATATCATTTTACCTTAAAAAAAAAACTACAGCTCAATCCTTGCAACCTAACCGACTATTCAAAGTCATCAATATTATTAGATTTAACATGGACATGGCTTTTAGTAATAATACAAGTCTCCTTTCTTTCATTTGCCTTAATTTGTCTCTGTTTACAATTCAACGAATGACGCACGTAGTAATACTAATATATTTGCTTCTACTTTGAGTTTCATATTCACATGATGCGATAAATTAGTTCGAATCTCTTAGATGTTGAAATTTTGCAAATAACTAAATTAATTAGCCGTATATGAATTGTTTAATATAGATGTGTGTACCAATCTATATGTTATAAAGGAAGAATAATAGCTTTTGTAGGTTTCTTTTATTGAAATGAAAAAAAAAAAAAAAACAGAAAATTCTCTTTTCGATATACGGCTCAAACCGTATATCGAACCGTATCAAACTATTTTTTTTTAAGCTCGAAAAATTAGTGAACCCAACATAAGGACATGTTCGATTTTATTAAGAAAACCAAACTATAATTTTAGGTTAGAGTTGGTTCAAGGGATGAGCCAAATCGAATTGTACCACACCCACCTCTATTTCAAAGTATACTTTAACAATCTCTAGACTCTAATAAGTAAGCAAATGATACCTAAATTGTACATGATTCCTTAACCTTTGACTTTATATGAAAACATCTCTTGAACTTATCAAATTGTATTTCGATAACTTTTAAACTTTAACCTCAATACATTTTTTTTCCACTTAACTAAAAACATGATATTGCTATTACATCAGATTCTAGAATATTTAAAGTACACTTTATAACTTGGAAGGGACATACATTTAAGGTTAAAATTTAAGGAGGATTATTTATAATTTCCTTTCCTATTATTTTTTTCTTTTTAAATTCAAGAGTGGTCACTACCATGAGTAGATCATGACTTCCGCTAACATGGGATAAGAGTCGTCCAGTCCCGTGGAAAGATAGCACAGCTCAACTGTAATGATGGATCGTAACCAATAAAACTTCGGTAGTTCCTGCAAGCCTTCCCTTAACACTTGGGTGGTCGTTGAGCTTAAATTTTAGCAAAATATGTAATTAGATGTTCTTATCCACATATCAATTCTAATTTTGAAATTAATCAATTTAGTACCTCAAAAACTTGATGAAGTACTGTTGGCATTCACGAAAAGTTCTTTTAAGTATTAAATTGATTAATTTTAAAATTTAGGTAATAAATTGATCAATTAAAAAAATTTAAGTACCTAATTGCATATTTTATCATCGTTTAAAGTATTATTCCTGATATTAACCCATTTTCTTTTTGTTATCATTTTCATTTTTGTATCTTTAATTATATGCTTTTACACACACACACACACATATATATATATATATATGAAAACAAGCATTCTACTCATATGACTAAATGTTTATGTTGGTATGGAATACAGGGAAATGGTTTCTGATATAATAAAATTCTCGTTCTACGAAAGGAATCCAATAAATAAATAAAAAAATGAAGAAGTCCATATGAAGTTCCCTTGTTTTTATTGCTAAGTAGCCGTACGTTCACTTGATTCTCAACTGATATGCATTCCTGTCATTTGACTTGACTCATCACCGTGAACTAAACATCCCAACAAGCACACCTCCTTGACAGTCGATGAACATTATTAAAGAATCTAATTCGATCACCATTCCGTGAATTCAATTTTGATGACATGATGGTAGACATTGTTCAACAGCGGCCACCTCCGCCATGTCCGTAGATTCCACCAAAAGCATCGCAACACAAGAATCACAAAGTAATCCTCTATCCGTACCATTAGCAAGAGAGCTATGTGTATTTAATTCGAACTGATTTGGCTAGGGTAGTTCCCTCATTGGTGTAAATGAATCAAACTGATTTACCAATTCCTAGAGTTCGATTTGATGTTTACTCAAATTTGATTCAAAAATAGTGTAACCGAGCTCGAAGTTGAACTACTTGATTAGGTTATCGAGCCAAGTTCAAGTATTTTATATTTAGCATGATTAGTTCATAAGCCTAATCAAGCTTGAGTTGAGTATAAATTTTAATTCAATCTAAATCAAATTTGGTTGTTAATATTATTTTGATTAGAATGTAAAAAAACTATATTTTTTTTTAAGAAATCAATCCTATATAAACTTAATCAAGTCGAGTTCGAGATTATGTAATATTACTTCGAGTGAAACTTGGCGATTAAACTTGAACCTAGCTCAAATTTTGAAATTTCAACAAAACAAAATCTATGATGTTGTTTAACAATAAAAAGTTAACTCCTTATAAGCGTTATAACATCAAAACAAATTTTGTGCATAATAGATAAAGATTTGCAATCCCGCTTATGTTTAGAAAAAGACACAGATATCATATATTCCATATAAAAAAGGTAGCAAGTGTGGTAGCTTCCAAATCATGATCACAGATATTTTAACTTGTACAGCAATCATCCTATGATATCTTGAAAGCTTTCAAGCTTTGGCACGTGGCAATCAATGTGGCATGTGATGGGTTGTTGTGTTTCAAGCTTTGGGCATTACAAATGCTCAAACGTAACTAAAGCCCCGTAATACCTAATGTGTCACTAAATCTCAAAACTTCACCTATACCTTAAGGTTTTGGAAGGCCCATCTACACCTGAAATATACTTTAGGAGAAGCATGAACAGATATCTCAAATTGTAATGAATTATATATTGTACAAGTCTTTTACTTGCACGGACAACCTTACTAACTTTTAGGTTACTAATGTTGTAGATTTTTGTTTTTATTTCATTGAAAGGAAATCTCTACAAAGGAGAGGAGGATTTATTTTGATCCACTCCATTGGTAAAATAGCTTTATTCAAACTATGGCAAGAAGTCAAGGTAACAAACACAACACATATGCTAAATAGGCTATTATATGAATGGATACACTGGAATTATCACTTTAAAAGATGCATAATAGAAGCAACAAAAATACCATAACCAATAATGTTTGCTATGACTATCATGCTCATATGAAAAGAAAGAAATGAAATTATCCACTAGCAAAAAAACCCCAACCCATATCTAAGCAATCTCATGAAAAACATAATTCATGAATATTGGCTCTTATCAAGAAAAGATGATGTTGCAATACATAGGAGAACTATTGAAACCTCAGAACATCATTTTGCAAACATCTATCTATATATGGATGCCTCTATAGTTAGAAATATTGCATCAATTGGTGGTGCCCTTCTAGATGAAAAAGGTGATTGGATCATGGGATACAGCCATGATATCGGAATGGTGGATATCACAAATGCAGAAATATGGAGTATTTCTTGAGGACTCAACCATGCCTAAAAACTAGGGTTAAAAAATATCAATATCTACAGTGACTCCATGCTAGCTTTTCAACTCCTAGCGAATGAAACAAACATAATAACAAGTTTATGCACCCAATTTCTTCTTGTAGGGCAAAGATGCGCCCCCTTGACTAGATTGCGTTGCTTCATATTTTCGGGCATGGTAATATGGTTATTGTCACCTTAGCCAGAACAAGCAGCAAAGAACTAGCAAACGAAGAAGTGTTTTTTTTTTTTCCGCCTAAAGTTATCCTTAGCAAGGCACTTTTGTCTTCTCTTTCATTTTGTTAAGAATGTACATGTTATGAATAGAAACCCTAATGTTGTAGTGGCTGCTTCTTTTGAACCTATGAATAGCCAGACTTCTCGTAACTTGGTTTAACCCCTTTTCATGTTTTAATAAAAGTGTTTTAATAATAATAATAAAAAAAAACTTATCAGGGAAGCATGGATGGTTCTACCTAAGTAGTTTGATTTTTATTTTCTTTTCTAAAGATTTTATAAGAGTGAAAGATAAAAGCATATCTTTTTTCCTTTTCTATTTTATTTATATTTTGAGTTGATGCCTCATATTGGGAATTTAGTAACTACTTAAAATTAAGTATATTGCGAATGGGTTTTAAATTATATAAATATTATTATTTATTCGGGCTTGATTCTTCAGACTAAGTAACAATGAAGAGGCCAACTCTAATTAGTATGATCAAGGAAGAGTTAGCATGGTGGACTTAAAATAAGACCCGTTGAACAGACTTATTTGTTATCCAACCTTTCTTATTATGGCTCATGCTTTAAAAGGACTCATCTTGACCGTCAACTATCAATGTTATCTGTAATATAACAGATAACATTGATGGTCAAACTCTATAAATACCTCAAGTCCCTTCTCATTGGAAGAAGAAGAAATTGGATAAAATTATTAAAGTACTGCTGAATTTCTATCTCAAGAGATTAAACACTTGTTCATCATTACTAGTGGAGTTTGACACTTAATAGATTCTCCCCCTATCACAAGTGCATTTGAATATCGAGATTGCCTACTCCTCCCCCCTATTTTGCCTCTCTCTTAATCATGTTTAACGGTCATTATGTGTTATCCTCACAAGTCTCGTATAGCACGATACTTTCATAGCATGCATGTGACTACTACTTTGATCGAATCCATACATCCATAATAATTATTAAGAATGTACAAATGATTAAAAATATTACCGACTACAAAAAAAAAATAAAAACAAACCCTCTTACAATTAAGGTTCCATGGTATAGGTCTCATGAAAACTGTATTTCTATAGAAATAATTCAGGTTTAAATTTTCTTCCTCTAATCATTGAATGATAACACTTTTCTTAAGCAATCCTAAGAAATAATCCAATGGACATATGCCATGTGTTATGTACATATGGCATATAATATCAATAAAATTTTCATATATATATATATATATCAAAATTTAATTAATATTTATATACCATATATATATATGTATATCACAAGTGGCGTGTGTTTTAATAAAATCTTTTTTATTCTGCATGGGCTTTAATTTTTTCTTCGTCTCAGTTATATTTTCGTTAGGTTCATTCATGAAGATTCTTGCATATTGGGAAAAAAAATGTGTTTTCAAGGTTATGTGTCATGTATAACAAGTTAATTACATAATATATTAATATATATATATATATATATATTGACAAATGGATTAGATGCATGCCTTCTAGTTGGTAAACCAAAAAATTTACTATAACAATTGAGAATTTAGCAATAGTAGAAATCTTATACTTGCAGTTCCAAATAGGGACATAGACGTTGGGTAACACCTGTATAATTTTTTTTGTTTATGTAAATTAAGGGGGATAAAAAAAGTATAAGAAGAAGTCGTAACTAATAATTATGAAGAATATGGACTTCTTTCACATGTATAATTATTAAAATGCATCTTCAATACAAACATCCCTTAAACATTATAATATATATGTACAGAACAAATAAAAATAATTTAAATAACACAACTTCCAATTAATGTAGCCTGTCTCTTAAACAGTACCCAAATCCTCTCTCTCTATTAATTGCGTAATGCAAACCTGATGAACAAGTTTTAAGGTACTTCATCGAATAACGTAGTAATATTTATTATTTTCGAACAGTGAAGAAATTTATGGCTTGACGTAACCACAGTTACTTAATGTCTCATTCTCTTTAACTAAGCTTATGTGGATCAAGCCTTAAGATTTGAATCACTAGCACAAAAAATTTATATTAGAGGCATAGATATGAGGTGAAACCTACCCTTCGTGTCTACAAATAAAAGATAAGAGATAAGAGATAAGTTTCACTATTGAATAGGATAATAAGTTTCACTACTGAATAGGATGATGAGGTAAAATTCGTCTTTTTATTTTACTCAACAACAAAACTCACTTCTACCCAAAAGGTGGGAAATTTCTCACCTTATAAAATTTAAATTGAAGCGAGACTTGCCTCATGTTCTCACCCAATGAAAGTTAATTGAGCAAAATATAAGGCAAGTCTTACCTTTTCTCAAACCCTAAAATTATTATATGCTCTTCTTCTTCCTTACAATTGGCAGCATTTCCACTTGATCGGTCCTTTTCTGTCTCTCCCAATTTCTCACTAAAAAATTTTCATCCAATTTCCTTTTTCTTTTTTTATGAAATGTTGTTCATAAACAAGAACATCTCCATTAATCTTAAATTTGTTTCCATTTTAAATTTTGAAAATCCAATCCTTTTTCAAAATTTATATCTACTACAATTTTATGGTA
This sequence comes from Combretum micranthum, assembly GCA_024138025.1. NCBI lineage: Eukaryota > Viridiplantae > Streptophyta > Magnoliopsida > Myrtales > Combretaceae > Combretum > Combretum micranthum. The sequence continues at coordinate 177,498 of JAMXBD010000172.1, read as the reverse complement.
AGTGAATCAAATTTTTAGGGAAAAAAATTAAACAAAGAAAAATCATTTCGTATTTCTTAATTAAATATCCACTCCTTTAATTTCTTTAATATATATTTCCATTTCCTTATTAGGGTTGTTAAAATACCCACTGATGTTTCTTCTTCTTCTTTGGGGTTTAGTTTCAGCTCCAAAATATCAAATTTCCACTTTTCTTTTCACTGTTGGAATAGAAAAAGACTAAAGTGTATGTCTTTTTCCTCTCTCTTTCTCTAGAGGATATTGTTTCATTTTCTCGAGAAAATTGTGGTGCTATCTTTGGAACTTTCTTGCAAGGTGGTGTTAAATTATGGGTGCAATTACTGTTAATGGTTGAACTTTGTTTGAGATTAAAATCCATTGAACTTTGTTTTGGAACTTTCTTGCTTTGGTATGACTTTTATTTTTATTTTTTTGACACATCGAAACAAAGGAAAAACAATTTAGTAAACGATATCTATAATTACCAAATACAACCTTTTTGTTTGTTTTTAATACATTTCTTTTTACTTCCCCTCCAATTCCACTTAGCCAAACACTATAATTACATATATGATACAAATTATTATGAAGTATTAATAATATATTTTTACAAATAATATATATAAATTACACAAAAATTTATAATTTAAAAAATAATAAGAAAAGTTTTAAAGAGGCGAGACTTGCTACTTTTGCTATCTCAATTGTGAGTCTCACCTCTTTAGGGTTAATCCATGGCAAAACATAAGAGGTAAGTATATTAGGCAAGTAAATGTGCTACCAAGGATTTTTTTCCCTTTTTTGGCAGAAAAAATCACCGTAGTAGGTTAGAACCATATGAGTAACTATTATCAAAAATTTTAAGCATGTGGTGCGTTGATTGAGCTTATTCATGGAGTTTGAATCTATTAATTGGTCTTATTTTGTTTATTTTGCAGCTATGGCACTGAAAGGTACACAATCCACTCAACACGAAAACAACCATCTAAGAAGGCTAGAACTGACTCTAGACCTTCAACACTACTTATCAACTATAGTCTTAAGGAAGTACATCAATCCACCACATGTATGTCTTAAAGATAGTAAAAAAGAAATGTTTAAATTGTTTTTGGCAAAAGAAAAAAAAAAAGAAACAGTGTCTAATGTGGTATTAGACTAGGAAGTAGTAAGGAGTTATGAGTTAGAGTAGGCCTTCAAAAGGCATTTGACTGATAAGGCTTAAGAGAGAGTGTTTATCATGAATGAAAATGTATATAGAGAAGTGGCATTGACTTTTTTGGCAAGCTTTAAGATAGGGCATCCGGTACCATATATTGAAGACACGACGAGTTTCTTTACCTTTGGCCAGTATAAAACCATGTCTATGAGACAGTTCATCATTGCCTTAGGTTTGTATAAAAATGAAGATGAAGTATATGCTGAGGAGTTTAAGGATCTGTCTGTCAAGATTCTTGATGAAGGTAGAAACTTTGTGAAGGAGATATTGAATGAAGATGCATTCTCATCCTCAAACACAAAGGGATCAACATTCACCGTGCTAAGTATGAGAATTTTACATTATATGCTGGTTTGATAAATTCATTCAAGGCTAGAGGATGCCAATTCTGTTTCTCAATCTGATCTCATCCCATTATACAATATGGCGTAGAATTATAGAATGAATGTGGGATTATTTATAGTATGGGGGATCGGACACCAAACCTCTAAGCAAAGGAAAGGTGCTTTTTTTAGTGGTTTTATCACACAAGTATTGAAGAATTTTGGGTTTTTGGCCAACAAGAAATGGATTAACTGATAAAGTATGTGCAATAAGGAAGCTAGACCATGTTGTTTTCAAAGCATGGGGGTATCAACAAGACCAAGACCCCAGCATCGATGTTGTGGCCTCTGAAGTTAAGATTGAAGTAAGGAGTTCCCTACCCTAATACCCGATTGCAAATTTCAATAAATTGGAAAAAAGGAAAAGGAGATTAAAACTGAGATGGTCAAATTCAAGAAGGAGATTAATAAATAAATTGATGATTCCTTCCTCACAGCAGGGGTAATGATGAAGCAGATGTAGAAGGCATTATACTTGAACTATTGCTGATATGCCTGATTGTTTCAAGGATATTTTATCGCCTTCCACTCATGGAGCTCCCATTAGTTTAAACATCCCTTTACACTCCTCCACCCAACAAACCAACAAAACTCCTCCCTTATCCCTTAAAATCATTACCTAATACACTACATACTCACCAATTCCATCTCCTAAACACACATTTCTTCTACCACCTCAATCCCTTATACAAGCCTCCATTCCTTAGTCTCAACCTCAAACATAAACAACTCCATCACCACCACAACTACAGCCTCTTGAACCACAATAAGATGAAGGAAGACTTGTTCATTCATCACTAGATTCATGACTTACACAATTCCAATTAGAGGAAAGACCTGTTTCCTCTATTCAACTATTACCAAAGAGATTCACAAGGAAAAAAATTCCTATGAGAAGAAAATTGACTATTCAAGATGAAGATATTGATGATGATTCTCCTAGTAATGCTGATACTGTAGGGATTGTTAGTAGTTGTAGAAATATAGTGGAGCAAGGTGCTGATGTCACTTGCGAACCAACACAAGCTCATATTAATAATGATGGTGGTGTTGATGATGTTGTACTAGAGCGATGGAGGTTGAGCCAACTTCTATTACAACTGGTATTGACTTAAATGTAAAGGCTAGAGAAGTTGAAAATGATGATGTTGATGAGGTTGAACATGCTAGGGAGGTGAGTGATGCTCTCATGGTTAAAAATGTTGGGATTGGGGATGATTTAAATGTAGAAGCTAGAGGAAAGGAAGTTGGTGAAGTAGAAATAGAAGTAGGTGGTGTCATTAAACAGATAGGTGCTTTATGTAGCAATGACTTTGATAAAGATGAATTCGAGATCGAAAATGCTATTGCTACTGAAGTTGACAAAGAAATGGAAGACATCATTGCTGCTTAAATTGAAAAAAAATTGTGAGAGATGAAGCAAAATCTGTTAGAGAGAAAAGTCATTGGTGAGAATGAGCAAAATGAGGAGGTTGCTGAAAATACTATTAATGAGGAATCCACTGCTCAAACTATTACCTCAAGCTTAAGAGCACAATGAGAACGAAGATAGCTTTGATCTAGAAATGGATAATACTTGTGATGGGTTAAGGTAGGAGGAATAAGGTTAGCAAATTGAACAAACGGAATATGAACAAGAAGAATATCACTATTAGCCTCTAACTGAAAGAAGATATAATTTTTTTACCATTATTTGGACCTAGAGGACTAATTGAAAAGCCTACTATTGATGATATCCTTGACCATCATCCACCAGGCTGTAATCTTTCTCCATCATTAAGAAAAAGACATTTAGAAAGAATGAAAGAGAGAATGGACAAGGACTCAATCAAGTTCACCAAAGAACAAGTTGAAAAGGTAATTGCAGAAGTTAATTGACGAGGCCTTCATGCAAATGCTTGAAGATATGGCTAATGAAATTATTAATATTAATGATGAGGATGAGGTTGCACTTGGTTTTGTAGCAAACAAAGTAAAAGAAACGAAGAAGATAGAAGAAAAAAACAAATAATAAAAGCTAAGGACGAGGCCGAACAAGAAGGAGAAATGCTTAGCAAGGTCATGGTTGAGATAGAGAAAAAAAGAAGCTGAAGAAGAAAGGAAGAGAAAGAGGAGGAGATAAAGAGAAAATGGAAAGAGAAGATTAAACCAAAAACCTCAGGGAAAAGAAAGAAATAATGAAACTTGATGAAATTCATTGACCATATTCTTTGAATTTTAATTGCAAATTTGTATACTATTTGTATATTATTTGTATTATAGTTTCTGTTTGGACTATCTTATTTATTTTTGTGTATTATCTTATTTGTTATTTATTGTATATCTTTATCTTTGGGTAAATTACATGGGAATGTCATAACGTTTAGGGGTATATTCCTTTGAGGTCATAATATTTTGAGTGGTTAAAATGAGGTCACAATGTTTAAGGAGTAAGTTTAAGTGGTTAAAAAGAGGTTACAATGTTTAGAGAAGTTGGTCAATTGAGATTACTATTGGAATGTATCATAATGTGCCAAATCTTCTAAGTTTTAGTATTAAATATTTCTCCCATTGGCATGTGTTAATGGTGACTTCAATTAACCGACTTTATTAAACGTTATGACCTTTTTTAACCACTATGAACGTTATGACTTTATATGAACTTATCCCTAAATGTTGTGACCTTTTGGTGTAACTTATCCTTTTGTCCTTTGATAAATTATTTTTGGTGTAGCAAACACATTCTTTGAAACAAGGGTGAATAAGTTTAATCCAAACTGTGAATAAGGCTAAAATGACTAAGCCAAGAATAAGGTGCGTTTTAAATCGTGCCTGGGGTTTGTAACTTTGACTCTTTAATTTTTTGGTTCACAATCTAAATCACATTGTGAATCATGTTCACGACTGGCTTTACTACTATCTTGATTTGTCCTCATAATTCTAACTCATAGTGTGAATAATACCCACGGTTGATCTTAATGTTGTTTACTTTGTTTACTTTCAACATATACAATTTCAATCACAAGTTCAAGCGAGGCCACAATTTTGACTTAACTCGAGATTTTAAATTCAAGGAAGCTTTCAACCCCTAATTCATTTAATCTTACTTTGTGCTGAAATATGTTATATTCTCCATGTTATAAATATTTTAGGCATTAAAGACAATGTATATCTTTAGTGTGGGGGAAGAGATTAATTGAGATTAATTTGAAACTTGAAATTGAATTTGAATAGAGTAATTTGCGCTTGAAATATATTAAATTCTCTATGCTTATAGGAAATAATGAAATGGTACAAAAACTGAGAATTTTTTTTTCGATTTTTCTAAAGTAACTATCATGTGATTTAAGTGATGACAGTGTTGAACACCATTCTCTTGCTTTGTGTTATTTTTACTATGTTGGAATTTCTTTGTGAAATCCATGTGGGGTAGTCTTACTTGTTATATGATGCACAGAGTGGCAACTCGAGATCACTCTTCTTTTTACCTTACTAAAGGCTTTGTTATTCAGCAGGGTCTGGCCCAAGCAGTGTTGCTCTCGGCATAGGAAGCCTCGCCGGTTGATCCAGCACCTTGCTAAGTATCCATTGAGAATATAGATTTGAGATTAACTTAAGATCCCTAGTAAAGGCTACTCAATTAATTTTTAAGCTTAAATGCTTTTTACACTCTTCAATTTAGTTATTTTGAGAGCTTTATAGTCTTTTGTGAAGGTTCAAATGAGACTTGTTACTTGATGATTTTTTTCCTTGTGCTAAAATCAATGAAATGAATGTAAATATTAAAAGCTTGGGTTAGTATGAGCAGAGGTTGGTCCATTAGATGAGCAATTACTTGCCTCTGCTAATTTGGTTATAAGCTCTAAAAACATGGTTTAGTTGTATATGAGTGGGCCTTGATCCCTTAAAAGAGCAAGATGTGACTCCTCCATTAATTAACTCATAAAGAGAGACAGAGAGAGAGACAGACACAGAGACAGAGAATAAAACGTGCTAAAAAGGCTGATTGATATGGGCATGTCTTAGTCCCTTAGAACATCATAATTCATTCTCTACCATCAACTATGTTATATAAATAAAAGAATGAAAACTTGAAAGCACAAATAAGGGAAAAGATTCAGGAGAGGAGTTTATGTATATGCTTTTACTCTAGAGCGTGATTCTTAAAGAGATGATTAAGGAAGTTTATACTTATAAACGTAAGGGGATGAAGTTGGTTGAATCTCTCTTATTTTTTTTTAATCTTTTGGATAATTTTTACTTTGGATTTCGGTTTAAATAATAAGGTTAAAAGTTGATATACTTAGATTAACTCTTTAATTCTAGTACAAGTTAACTTAGCATATGTTATAGTGAGATTAAGTGGAGTAGTAAATGCAATGGTTGCTGAGGTTACTAGGTGGTTTGAGAAGATAAAAGTTAAGTAATTGAGCTTAAATGAGTGTAAATTATAAAATTGAAATTTTGTGAAGTATCATTTATGATTTATTTTCCTATGTTGAGAAGTTTTACTTATTGTCCTTGTTCCTGTTTTGATCAATATTTGCTTGAGGATAAGCAAAAGTTTAAGTGTGAGGGAATTTTATAACTCATATTATGCTTGTTTAGATTATTAGATTTTTACCAGTATCGGATCGATATTGGTTCGATGTCGATATCAATTCAGTATTGATTTGGTTTGGTTAGTGTATGAGTAAAACTGTCGATTTTCCATTGATATCATATCTATATCGGCTTAATATCAGTTTGGTTTGAAAACAATACCAAAATAATACCAAAATGATAATTTAAACAGGCTTAGCTCTATTCAAATCATGGAGTTTTGTAGTCATTATACGTGAACATTTAGTGAAATCCCCATAAATTGTACTTTTATCATTTAAATTATTGTTTTTAGTTCTTTTAAACTTAAAAGAAGAAATTTGATCAAGAAATGGAGTAAAAACAACAAGAATATGTGGTTCAAACACCAATCGCGCCCACGAATTCTAGCCGCGGTTCACATTGAAGGCATCCAACTATACCTGTGACTAAAACTAGGGGGGACATGAACATCCATAATAAATTCAATCATGATTGAGATCATGCGTGTGTTTAGACCCTGTAGTTAAGACTGTGCCCAAGTGCAAACAAAGTTGAATTTTGACTTAGAGCGAACCGAAGCCACGATTACTCTCAGCAGATTAACCCCCGATACGCATGTGAAATTTCTGACAAAATTTATTATATCAAATCTGCCATGTTAGTAATAAAACCTCCATTTATTTCATATCCTTTGCTAATAAATAGGTGTTTACAGTATTGTATCATAATGTATAGTAAGAGTGTATACCATAGAATACAATAGAAAATTTTTTGTAACTAATTAGAGAAAGAATTCTAGCGAGAGAAACTCTGCTCTACTTAGGTTCAAGCTTTTTGGGTTGATTCAAGAGCTAATTTCAAGTTCAATTTGCAAAGATTCATGTACTTGTAGGTGTTTTCTATCTTCAGTTCTTAATTATTTCTTTGATTGTGTACCTGTTTCAATGAATATCATGGAAAAAAATTGGTTTGAGCTTAGATTTTGTGGAACCAAAGCTTGATTCATGTGATTTCTGCTGTGCATTTATTGAATATTGTTGAGTAGTTTAGTTCTATAAATACTTAGTTGCTTGTGAATACCATAAATCTTTGAGTTTTCTTAAGCTAGATAATAGATGAAAGTGAGTAAGGTGAGTGTCAACGATCCCTCAAATGACCTAATTGTTCTATGCTACTTCGGTAGGTGCGCTTACCTATAACGGTTTTGACCGAAGTTGAATCAACCATTAGCTTTTTCTTATAATTTTTTAAAATTTTGTGTCTTGGGAAGGACAAGCTAATAAAAGAATTACAACCCAATTGAGCGATAAAAGGTGGCTAAGAAGCTCATGTACCAAGCTACTAATTATACATTGTTGAATGATGTTTTGTTCAAAAGAGGTCATAGCATGCCTCTCCTTTGCTGCTTCTGCCCATAAGGGGCCATGGCTAACTTAGAAGACCTACACTCTGAGAGTGAAACATCTATGTTATTGAGCAGATGCTTTATGTGAAAGCTCTGTCCTTCGGCTACTAGCCGACCATGAAAAAGGATGTAATAGAAATAACAAAGAAATGCCCACGATGCATGAAGCATGCACCTCTAGCCCATGCATTGAGCAATTATCTCTGATTACTTGCCAGCCCATGGCCATTTGCCCAGCGATGAATGGATATACTAGACCTTTCTCCAGGACCTTCGGACAGAATGATTTATCATTGAGGCAGTTGATTACTTCATTAAATGGGCAAAAACATGGACAGTTGCTTACATCACGAATGATCCACATAATCCTTTGTAACCAATTACATTTTATGTTGATTCAGGGGCTTATAAGTCATAATTACTGACAACAACACCCAGTTCAACAGCGATCAATTATGGGAATTTTGTTAGTATTGCTACATTGAGATTTGGTATACATTGGTCTCCCACTCGCAGACCAATGGCAAGTAAAAGTAATAAACCACACCATAGCTAAACGTCTCAGAAAAATGGTCAATCAGGACTATGTCGAGTAGGCTGATTAGCTGCTCGATATACTTTAGGGATGTAGAACACACATCGAACATCCACAAGCGAAATATCATACAAATTAGCATTCGACACAAAAGCCATACACTTAGTTGAGTTGGAGCACCCAACTCAAAGAACCCAAGAATTCCACCTAGAAGACAATCAAATAGAACTGAAGGCCAACTTGGACAACATAGAAGAACTCCATGACTAGGTTGAGTAGAGACTTATGGCCTACCAATTTAGAGCCACGTGCTATTATGATAAGAAAGTTAGGTATAAGAAATTCAATCTTGGTGATCTAGTGTGCCATAAATTGATAGATATGGGTGTGAAGGAAGGCAGGGGGACATTGGTCCCCACTTGGGAAGACCCTATCTAAGTCACTAAAAATCTTAATTATAGGGTATAGTGCTTGGAACGACTTGAAGGACAACCAATCCTAAGAACATGGAATGCAGACAGCTTAAGGGAGTACTTTATCTAAGTATATGCTTCCATGTAATTTCCTTATCACTTTGTTACTTGCACTTGTTCTCTTTCCATAAATTTTGAGTTTCAAATCCCTATAGAAGATATGGGCCCTTGATAATAGAATATACCTACTAGGTTGCTTATGATCAACGCTCGCGTCCTAAGTTCTCCAAAGTTCTTTGCAAGGCCACAGCCCCAAGGACCAACTTATTAACAAGGCTGCTTACGCTCAACACCCGCATCCCATATTCTCTAATCCAACACAAGACCATAGCCTCGAAAACCAATCCACTGGGTTGCATACACTTAACATCAACGTTTGAATTTCTAGTCCTCCATGAGGCCATGGCCCCAAGGATCGACCAACCGAGCTATTTATGCTCAGCACTTGTGTCCTAAATTTTCCTAACTCTCTCGTGAAGCCATAACCCTAAGGACTAACCAATCAGGCTGCCTATGCTAAGAACCCGCATCCTAAGTTCTCCAAACTCCCTCAAGAGTCCACAGCTATAGGGATCGACCGATCGGGCTACTTACACTCTTTAGTGCTTCGAAGCCATAGCCCTGAGGATTGATAACTAGGCTGCCTATACTCAACACCCGTGTCCTAAATTCTCCATTCCTTCGTGAAGCCACGACCTCGAGGATCAACCGATCGAGCTGCTTGCATAAAAGGAATTTTAGATAGTAATCCATAAGTGAGTTGTAATTGCATATGTGCATATACAAAATATAGGAATTTTAGATAGTAATCCCCTTAGACAGGCTTATTAGATACTTTAACTTATCCTATAAATTTCATACTAGATCATCTACTAGTAAATAATAAGCAAGAGAAAAGACTAAACACTTGTGGGATGTCCAAAGTCAAATGATTTAGGGATTGAGAAGATATTAAGAATGGAATAAAACTATAGAGAGTGTGAATTAGGACTAAGATAAAGGAAAAGGATGAACTTGTTGTTCATGATAGTGAAATGAAAGAGGAAGAGGCATTGAGGATCGAGATATTAATAGTTAGTATATTAGAGTTTGGGTTAGGTTTCTTTTATCCTTTCTACAATAAAGGTTGTAAGATTGGATCTATTTGTTTGTATTTGGTAATCAAAATACATTATATGTTTTAAGTTTAAAAAGTGATTGGTTTCAATTTGACCTTTAAACCAAATCATAAATTGATTAGTCAATCTCTAATCTAATCTACAAATCAAAGTAAAATATAAAATTACCGTATTTTACATTTCAATCCAGTTTGACTTAATTTAGTTCTACAAACAACCCATTTCTAGAAATGGAATAAATGAGTTTTCAAAGGTAGCTACTCTGTCGAAATGAATTTCAAATTGTATGATATTTCAAGGAGTTTTTTTTTTGTAAAAAAAGAAAAGAAAAAAAAAGGATTTTAGAGAGTAGCCAACAAAAAGTCCGTCATCTTACTAACTTCCAACATCGGATTTTTATTAGCCCATCATGGAGCCCAACCTTTTAATATCCATTTATTGTAATAACCAAGTAAAACCATTCTAAAAGATTAAAGTGAATCTCAGTTTTTTTGGTTTGTTTTTAATTGTACTTAATATTAAAATAGATATTTATAGAAAACTCCTTTAAAACAAAATAAGTAATCTAACCCCACAATCTATTAGCTTAAAATACTACATATTTCTAGCACGCACATTATATATAAGTTTCGGTTAATAATATTGAGAATCCGAGAAAATTATGTCCAACAATCGAGATGACTTTATATGTCACGCTCCGGATAAGGCCAAAGTGTATCCAGTTCCGCCACGTATAACACTTAGGCATTATACGCTAAGGCTACTCTAACTATATGTTTATCATGATCGTTTGCTACCAAATTTTAAATTCCAAAATCATTAATTAGGTTTGAAAACAATTTTTAAAAAAATGCAGCGGGAAAAATATAATAATAAAGCTTTATAAAAACTTTCACAAAAAGGTTACTCCCATGAGTAACCAAAGCATATATATATATATATAATATATATAAGTCTCAGATAAAACATTTTAGCAAAACCATTTTAGGGTATCTCGTAATACCCAAAACAAAAAGTATCAAAGTATATCAAACGAATCTAGTATCTCGTATAACATAGCTCAAAAAGGAATACTGAAAACCATCATGAAGGGACCAAACTCATTAGAAGTCTCTCTAACTCTATATAGATCATAATGCACGTGGTCAACTTCTAGCGTGTCCATCAAATCACGAGCTATGGCCATCACCATACTCCTCAATGAAAGACTTGAAATTAGTACCATAACCCTCATCATCATAACAATCATCATCGTCATAGTCACTTGAAAAATAAAAGAATGAGCCGAAGCCCAGTACACAACAACACAAGCACACACATAATGATTCACACGCACATATTCTAAATGCAATGCAACAATCATCATTTTATATCTTTTTAATTTAAGTATAGCAAATCATCAGTGGAGTACTCACACTCCGAAAACACGCTGGGAACCTAGGGGTCTTGAGTAGCGGCAACTGCTTAGGAGGTTGATATATATAGGCCGACTCTCTATATCTCCTACCTCTAATTGATAGTAGCTTCGTTTAGGGGTTACAGTCGTTACTCGACTTTACTTATTTTAGTCCATTACATTATTCGGTTTAATGGAGCCCATAATCCTAAATTGAACAGATGTAACTTCTCTCCAAACGTAAGTAGATATTATCCCACTACTATCTCCCCTGTCGGCTACCCGCTAAGCTATCTTCGATGGCCTAAGTGCCTAATTACCATGCTGGCATCGCCTAGCAGGGTTGTCGTCCCTCGGCCTAGGTCTAAAAACGACTAAGCACAAAACATCACTCGATTATTATTTGTGTTTAGATTAGGTCATTTTGGATGCCTATCCTAACAAGCAACACGCACATCACTACGTACCTGATATCATATCAGAGGATGGCCGTGGTTCACAAGTATTACAACTAGTCGATTGAATATCTGTCAAGAAAGGTTAATCCATATAAAATTTAAGTATACAAACCAATGATTCAAGTTATGTTAATCAATCTATTATCATAAAGTCTTATAGTATAAGCCATTGGTTTATAATTGAGTTAGGTCCAATTTGGGTAGTTGGACTTAGATATTTTGGACTAAGCCTAAAAATTTGAAAATCAGATTTATTATTTAGATGTATTGGGCCTTTAGGGTTCTTAGGTTAAGCCCAATAAGAAGAATCTCTATGTATTTAAGTTTTTATGATAACGGGCTTTAGCGATTAGGATTTGAGCCCATTAAGAAATATAATTGTTGAATTCAATGGAATTAGGCTTTGTTTTTAATTTAGATCCAATGGGAGTAATATTGGTCATTGGATCTAAGAATTTTGTTCAAGCCCAATCGGAATATAATTTAGACCCTAATTAAGCTATTGGGCCTTCTAATATCCTATATAAGCCCATTAAGGGCTTTTGAGCTCATGGAAAGAATGTGAGCTCAATTAGGTATTTCAATAGGTGGAATCGATAATGGACTTAAATATTTAGAAACAGACCCAATTGGAATAGATAAGGGTATTGGGTCCACATTATGGAATTTAAGCCCATAAAGCATACAGTTATGTATTGTCTATATTTTAAAGGTTTAGAACCTAAATGGCTAAGGAAGATTCGTTAGGATTTAGTTTGGCCCATTTAGGTAAAAATAGGCCTAATAGGCTAAAAATCAAGTTATAGATCCTAAAGTTATGTTCCTATGTCAATTTTAATTATTCAAGCCCATTTATAGCTTTTTAGTCAAATTGGACCCTAATTTGCTTTCTAAGCCCATAATTAATCATAAAGGCTCATAATCAAATTTGCTTGATAACATTTAATTAAATTTTAGTCAATTGGTAATTTAATTATATATGTCATTTAGTTAAATACTTTTATCTCCACTAAAATTAATGTTAGTCTGAGGTTGGTTAAGATTCTAATTAATCAATTTATGAATATTTCAATTCATGGATGCTTATTGTCAAAGTTCCTAACAGTACCGCATGGGATTCTTAAGCATTGAATTTCATTCCTATTATCGCTACATCAGTTACATCTGCTAAATAGGATATCACAATTATGGTATACAGATTGAAGTCTGCTAAGCCAATTACTTTTGCCTTTAACATCACGTGTCCTTTAAAATTAATTGTTCATTTAATTTCAAACTATGAAGTATGAGATTCAGCTCAGTTTTACGGGGAAATCACACATCTAGATACAATAAGGTCATTTTAAAACGAACATGAAAATAAACTAAATAAATAAGTAATTAATTAATGAAAAGATTTTTACTACCAGCAGGAATGTAAGGGATGTACTCAATAGGTTTTGAATCAATTGATTCACTCTCTAATTTATTTGACAATACCTTAGAAGAAAAATTTTATTTGATAACATGATATCCAAAAATAAACATGTTTAATCAATGAAGTATCACATACAAAGTTTGCTACCTATATAAAATAGAATTTTGTAATGGTTATAGAATATATTTTTATTTTTATTTTTATTTTTATTTTTTGAAATGTTAAAATTAAAATTTTTCTAACCCATAGCAGTCATTGAGTTCATTAGGTTTTGTTCCTGATTCAACAATTATTTAATATAATAAAATTCATATTTTAACAACCAATTTCTAGAATGATTTCTAACTTAAAAGCAGTGGTAAATGATGAATATAATAATAATTATAATAATAAAAAAAAGGAAGACCACCATTTGTTTTGTTCTATTTTGTTTGCTCAAAAACTCATTCCAGGTCTTTTATTATTTTAATACGTTACAATTGTTTCCATCATTTATAACATGCAATATCATTAATTATGGCAGCATCCAAAGCACATATAATCTTCATCATCATATATTCATACAGACCATCCATTCATGAAAATGAATTAATATCATATATATGCATCCGTATCTATAATTACGACATTAAAGCAAGAAGGAAAAGAAAAGCTCACCGAGGTTGGTTGAAGGCCAAAGGAAAAAAAATATAAAGATGGTTCGGCTACGCTGAAGAAGATGTCACAAGGAAAAAAAAACACTAGATTCCCTTCCCCTCCGCCTTCGTTTAGTTAAAACAAATGTTACAGTTATCAATGTTTACGAGCATCGGAGGTCAGCGTGGGATTTAAGCAGTCCAACATTTACCATTTAGAAATTCCTTTGTTTTGTTTCTCCACAGAATAGAGCCTACGAGAGGGACAAACTAAGAAGAAAATAAAAGAAACAAGAGGAGAAGAAATAGCAATGGTACCTTTTTTTTTTTTTTTTTTCCTTACGGATTTCTGTACGTAGACATGGGTTTTGGGAGGGTTTAATGGGAAAAGATTCGGCTGCAAATAAAAGAAAAAGATGGATTGCAATATTATGTAGCATGTGAGATGATTTTAGAGCATGCTAGGTGTCAAAATGTGGTGTGATGAGGTGGAAAAAGTGGGTTTGTTTGGAATAAAAATAGAATGTAATTGGATGGTAATTTGGCATTTGATTATACCAATTAGGTGATAGTTATATGTTTTTGGTTGCACATAGATTCATAACATAGGTTAAGCTTTTAGATGGTTTGGGCTTATTAGATGGGTTGGACACATGTATGGGTTGGGTATATAATATTTAAGGGCTTGAAACTTAAAAAAAAAAAAAAATTATAGATGGTAATATGATAAGAATATAGCAAAAAAAAAAAAATTGTATTGGGGATTTAATATAGTTAATGGATTTTGTCATTTAGCTTGAGAATTTTGATTGTTATTCTAAATAAAAAATTATTTATTTTATTTTATTTTTATTTTTAAATTTACCCGTAATTATATACAAACTAATTACATTGTTCACATTTAATTTTATTAATTTAGGGATTTTTCACTATAGGACTAACATAAATACAGCGTTTTAACTCTTACACATAAATATTCGCAAGAAATATTCAGGTTGTTTTATTTTGGGGAGTCAATTGGGAAACATAAGCAGAGTTTCTGGTCAAAGGTTTTGTTCAGTGACGTGCATGCAATTAGCGAGCCTGCAACCATTAATACCCACGTCGAAAATTTAACCAAAAGGGTATGGTTGAAAAAATAAATTTGACTTTTCTCAACGATAACCAAGGTCTGACGAAGGGATATACTAAAAATAAAATGTCAAGAAGCATCTATACATGGTTTCTAGACATTGGCTTCTTCGTTGTTGTTTTGACATCATTTTAAAATCAAATAGAGACAATAAAAAGCATACAATTATAATAAACTTATATAATAAATATAAGCAGATAAAACACAACGGGTCAAAAAGAAATTCCTAATACTCTTCCAGTCTTCCTTTAGAGTTGAGTAGTGGCTATGTTACAACCAGATGTAGCTCAGAACGGCAAGAATAAGTAAATTTGCTTGCGAGTTACTCAAATTTGACTCTTTTTGGACTTGGCTTGGCTTGACTTGTTTAGTAAATAAGCTGAGCTCGAGCTTTAATTTAGCCTCGTGAGTTGAGTAATGAATAGGTTTACAAGTAGGTTCGTAAACAAATTCGTTAACAGGATTTTGAACAAGCTTGTTGGTAGAATGAGTGAATTTCATAGTTATTATACGCTATATATAAATATATAATTAACTCAACAAAACTAATTTATATTTAATATATATTTCTATATATTTAATGACTCTTATATTTTTATTTTTAGGTTTGGAAAAAATGAAAAATAAGCTATTTAAACAAGTCTAGCTTAAACTTAAACATGGGGCTCAATAAAAGCTTGATAAACTAGGTAAAAAACCCAGTATGGCCTGAGCTCGATTTGTAAATGAGCAAAACTCATGAAATAAGACTCTTTTAGATAAATGAACCGAACTCGAGCTTAAATTCAAGGCTTAATAATAAGCCTGCCTCAAGCTTGAGCTACATAATTTTTAAATCAGCCTAACTCAAGCCTTTAAAAGTTTGGCTTAATTTTGTTCGTTTGCAGCCCTATGATTCAGTAGTTTCAAAAAACCAATCCATAATTCTATTTCCAATCATATCTACTCTCCTTCTTTCTACTTGTTGGGTAGAAATACAAAATAATATGTTCATGTCAAGATTTTTCTTTCCCTTTTTGCCGGCACTCATGTAAAGATTTAAGACAAATGACTTTGTTGTGTGGATTAAATCAAAGATGGACCTTAACTTAAAGTTTTTGGCTATTACAACAGGTAAGAAGATTCCAACTTGGTATATTTTCACTCGAGAGATTAGTGATGTTATCATTAGGTTATAAGTTGTAAGACTATTGGTAACTCAAAGTTAAAATGGTCAACTTCTTTTGTTGATTCATTTTTTTTAACCACTTAAAATATTGATACATTAAATGAATTTATCTCTAAATGTTGATTTTATTTTTTAACCGTTCGAAATATTGATACTTGAAACGAAATTATCTACAAATATTACCTCTTACAATGAAAATCTTAAAGGTTATATTGACTACTAGTTGAAGATTAATAGAGAAATTAAACTTTTAGATGTTTTCATGTATTTGTTTTTCAATTTTGAAAAAGAGGAAATATTTTATTTCTATATATGATTAACTAGTATTTTGGGGATACTCACTTACCATTAATACTACCATATTACTTGCTTTATAGTCTCTACCCAAGATGAAAAATGCATGTCATACCCTCTATGTAAATAGCTCGGGAAAAAGGATATTAGTATTCATAATTTCAAAAAAAAATATAAAAATGCCACTGGAACAAAAATAATCTGAGTTTTAGATAGGTTAAACCTGTCTCTTAGAGAAATGAGGTTATAAATAACTGATCTTGCCTCTTCAAGGGACAAAATTACATGTAAAACAATAACCTCGCCTCTTGAAGTTTCAAGGATCCAAGCAAAAATCAAAAGGAACAATAGTCAAAAGCATAGAGGAAATCCACTAAAAAACACCGCACAATTAACAAATTTTTGTTTCCTCCAAGCTAACAGATCCTGCATAACTTTTCTTGCAAGTAAAATATATTATAGAGATGAAAGGAACCATGGATTACTTAGGCCAATGACCCTAGTTAAAGCTAAGGTTTTGATGAATTTGGTTCAAAGAATCTTTACAAATGATCCAAATGATGATGAATTAGGCTTTCTTAGAGGATATATCATGTACTTTAGAGTGAGATTTGATTTGATGTGTTTAAGTATTCAAAATTCATCGTCAGAGGATATCATACCTATGATCTTGACTATGATGGAGAAGACGTCTATGATCAAGCCCGTGGTTGAATCTAAGCTTAAGTATTATGCATTAGAGGAGATAACGGCCTCTATCATGCCCGTGATCTAGGCAGTGATCAAGAATACGACTGTATTAGAGACCGTGAGCACATCATCATCGTATTAATCAAGGACCTGAAGAGATAATGGGCGTCACAATGCTCGTGACATTGGCTGTTATCAGCCATGTCATGCTCGTGACAACTTGGAACTAGAAGAGAAGAATTTTGATCCAAGAAGATCACAACCTGTGTTATGACCGTAATCAACAAGGGGATCACTTGCTCTAATTTGTGTGTTTTTAAAACGCTATTTTTCTATTTTATTTGTTTTTCTGTTATCTTCTATATTTGCTCTTAACCGACTTGTGAGAGTATATAAGGGTTATTAGTGATATGTTTAGTAGTTTATGTTACTTGTTTTAACATTGGTAAACTTTGTAATGTCCTTTGTGACAAACTTTTTTCTTGAATAAGATTGAGTTTTCCATCAAGATTGTCAACGTGCATAATATTAATTGATTATAACAACTAGTTCAATTTTATCTTTGGTGCATCATATCCAATGATTGATCGTTCATATCTTTCAATTTTGTTTTTTGTTTTATAAATCATAAAACCTAAAAATATACTATAAATCCTAAATAAAAAAAAAGCATTAGATTTGTAAATTACCTGGATTCTCCCATTCGTATCATCTTGGTATCAGAGCTTATGATCACGGATTGTAGCTTGGGGCTCTGGTTTGCATTCCTTGCTTGGTAAGTTTCTCTATTGTGATTTCTTTTGCTATAAGTTTGATTTCTTTTGAGGATGTCTGGAAATCAGATGTTAAAAGGGAGATGACAATACCCCTAAGGGAGGAAACATCGTCAATATGAGTGAGTTCATGGATTTCATGAAGGAGATGATGCAGAGAATGCAACATATGATACAACAACAAGGTGAAACCCCAAGACGGGTAGAACAAATTGTTAGGGGAAACTCTTAAATCCATGAAACAAAAGAACAAGAACTTGTTAAGGAGTTAGAATATAATCTTAAGAGTTAAATTCCCCATAGTAGAGTAGTTGATGGCCACGGAACGAGAAGAGGGAATGTGTGTCACCCGGTGCATGGTCGTAGGGTTAGAGACTATGGAGATGATTTTGATGATCACCATGATGGGCATAAGCCTAGAAGATTACACGATATAGAGATCGTAGCATCGAAAGTACTACTGTTTTGTGGTAGCGGTAGAATGGATAAATATTTTGATAGGGAAGGTTAAATTGAAAAGCTCTTTGATTATGATGATTGTGATGATGCACAGTGAGTTAAACTTGCTGCCATTGAATTTAAGGGCTATGGAGAAGAATGTATTAGCAAGTAAAAGAAGGAATGAAGAGCAAAATGTAACTATATGGGCTAAGATGAGTGAGTTATTGCAGTGAAGGTTTGTTTTGGATTACTATAACCAGGAATTGTAGATGAGGTTGCATACTTTGTGACAAGGAAGTAAAAATGTGGTTGAGTATATTCAAGAGTTTAATATCCTTACTATGCGAAGTGAAATCATGAAAACTTTGAATCAATCAATTGCTAGATTCCTTGTAGGTTTGAAATATGAAATTCCATATGTTGTTGAGCTTCAACAGATTGATACCTTGGAGGAAGCAATGTTGATGGCAGAAAAGGTTAAAAGGCAATGCAAATCTCACAAATTATCAAGCAACTCTTCTAAAAATGAAAGTAGAAAAAATTCTTATTGGCATGATGATAAAAAGAAGGGTACTGGTAGTTATAAACATGATGAGAAGCATGATTCTATTCTTAACAAATCTCTTGATGAAAAGGGGAAGTCAATTTCTAAACCAAGTGATTCTAGTAATGTTAGAAAGAAAATAAGAGATATCAAATGTTTCAAATGCCTGGGTTGTGGACATATGGCTACTCAATGTTTGAATAGGCGAGTTATTTACACCCGTGGAGAATGTGTAGAAAGTGAAGAGAAGACAAAAGGAGTAGTTATTCTGATTCTAATGAGGAAGGTGAAGAGTTGACGATTGAATCATTAGTTGGGGCTGCTATACCTTTGAATAGGGTGGTGAGAAGGAGCTTGAGTATTACACCGGCTATATGTGTAGCCATTATTGAAGTTCTACCAATGTGGTGGCAACAAAACTTGTAGTGAAGCTAAAATTTCCAACAACTCCCTATCCACAACCACTGTTTGGATTAGCTTAATGATAAGGGCTCAATTCATGTCACTTGGCAGGTATCAGTTCCTATCTCTTTACTTGACCATTACATTGATGAAGTTTTTTGTGATGTAGTGCCTATGAATGCTCTCATTTCTTATTAGGTTACCCATAGCTGTGTGATCGGAATGTGAACCACAATAGAAAAGACACTACTTACTCTGTATTATATAACAACAAGTGGATTAAGCTATTTCCTATGAGTCCCAAAGTGGTGAGGCAAACACATCAAGAATTGAATCCCCTTAAGAAGGAGTCATTGTTGATGACACAAGGGAAGGTTGAGAAAGAATTGACTGATGGACAACAAATGTATTTGTTGTATGTGAAACGAGCTTTGGACGTTGAAGGTGACCTTTTCATCTCGGATGAAGTTTAGAATTTGTTGATTCAATTCGTTGATATTTTTCTGGAAGAACTTCCAAAAGGATTACCTTATTTGAGGGGTATTGAGCATCAAATTAATTTGGTACTTGGAGCTAGAGCTGGACAAATGGGCTATGGCCCGTGGGCCAGCCCGTTTAACCCACTTTAAAAACTGGTTAGGGCCAGCTTTTTTTAGCCCGTTTAAAAGTGGGTTAATTTTACCCAACCCACTTAACCCGTGGGCCAAAGTGGGCTAGCCCGCGGGTTAAGTGGGTTGACCCACCAACCCACTTTTATAAAAATAAAATAAATAATTATAGGGTAAATATGTATTAATGAAGGTTATTCTTGAGATTTTTTATAAAATTTTATAAAATATATTATTATTGTTTTAAATGAAATATATTATCTAATAAGTTATTTTAGAAAACTTATTTTTATATAAAAAGTAATTAAAATAATAATGAAATTAATCATTAATATATATAACCTTATAAAACTCTCTTTTTTATTATATATATCTTATTTAATTAGTATAAATAAGTTAAATGGGTCAACTTGGCTCATTTAACTACAAAATATGTAAGTGGGTTAAAAGGGTCAAAAAGTGGGTTGGCCCGTTTAACCCATGGGCTAAAGTGGGTTGAGTTAGGGTCAGGCAATTTTGGCCCCTTTTTAAAGAGGGTCAAAATTTTTTGGTCTGTTTAACCCACGGGCCAAAGTGGGTCGGGTTGACCCGTTTAACCCACTTGCCCACCTCTACTTGGAGCTACATTGCTTAATAGACTAGTTTATTGAATGAATACCAAAGAAGTTAAAGAATTGAAGAAGCAAGTAGATAAATTGCTAAAGAAGGGGTTTGTACGAGAAAGTATGAGTCCATATTTAGTGCCAGCTTTGTTATTGCCCAAGAAAGATGGTAGTTGAAGGATGTGTGTGGATAGTAGGGCGATTAATCGCATTACTATGAAATACCGTTATCTTATGCCACATCTTGATGACATGCTATATGAGTTGCATGGTACCCAATTGTTTTCCAAGATTGACTTGAACGGTAGGTATCATCAAATAAGAATGAAAGCTAGAGATGAATGGAAGACGTCTTTCAAAACTAACCATTGTTTATATGAATGGATAATAATGTCATTTGGCTTGTTCAATGCTCTTAGTACTTTCACAAGATTGATGGATTATGTATTAAGAGAGTTTTTGGGGAAGTTTATAGTAGTTTATTTTGATGATATTTTGGTATATAGTCTAGATTTAGAAAGTCATATTATGCACTTGATTTCGTTTTTGGTGTTAGGAATGAGATATTGTATGCCAATTTGAAGAAGTGTATCTTCTGTAGAAGTGAAATGACTTTTATCGGATTTGTTATATCTAGAGGGCCTTCGTGTTTATGATGAGAAGATCAAGGCTATCACTGAGTGGCCTATTCCCATTAATGTTTTAGGTATGTAGTTTTCATAGGCTTGCTTCTTTTTACAAGATTCATAAAAAATTTTAGTGCCATTACGACACCATTGATAAAGTTAATGAAGAAAGAAGTTTCTTTCCATTGGAGTCAAGTGGTCAATTAAAGTTTTGAGTTGACCAAGAAGAAATTAACTTTAACACCATTGTTATGCTATCTGATTTCAACAAGGTTTTTGAGCTTAAATGTGATGCCTTCAATGTTAGAGTCATGTGATTCTCATGCGGAGAGTCATCCGTTGCATATTTTAGTGAGAAGCTTTATGAAGCTGCATTGAACTATCCCATCTATGACAAGGAATTATATTCATTGATCCAAGCTCTTATAGGGCAATACTATCTATTAACTAAAGAGTTCATCATATTTTCATACCATGAATCTTTGAAATATATAAGAGGTCAAAATAAATTGTCTAAGAGGCATGCGAGATGGGTTAAGTTCTTTGAGATATTTGCATATACTATTAAGTATAAGAAGGGTAATACTATTGTAGTAGCCATGCGTTGTAAGGAGGCATGCATTGTTAAATTCTATGCAGGCCAAGTTGTTAGGGTTTAACCAAATTGTGGGACAATATTCCGAGGATGGACTGTTTACACCCATTGTAGTAGCTTGTGGCAAGGGAAGGTCAATGGATGGCTATCATCAAGCTAATAGATATTTGTTTCGCCAAGGGAAATTATGTATTCCACATGGGTCAATGCGGGAAGTGTTATTTAGAGAGGCCCATAATGGTGGACTTTCTGGACATTTTGGGAATGATCATACTCTTAATGCATTGAAGGAGCATTTTTATTGGCCTAGTATAGCTAAAGGTATACATAGAGCGATTAAAGGGTTCTACTTGCAAGAGGGCTAAAAGTCAAAGTGGGTCACAGGGTTTATATTTGCCTTTGCCCATTCCTACCCAATGGGTAGATTTGAGTATTGAATTTGTCTCAGGACTTCTTAAGACTTAAAGAGGATATGATTCTGTTATAGTAGTTGTTGATTAATTTAGCACAATGGTGCATTTCATCCATGCCATAAAAGTGATGATGCGGTATATTTCTAGTTTGTTTTTGTAGGAAGTAGTTAAGCTTTATGACATTCCACAATCTATTGTTTTAATAGAGATGTGAAGTTCTTTTTAACTCCTTTTGGAAGACCTTATGGAGGAGATTAGGAATGAATTGTTATTTAGCATCACTTGTCACCCATAAACTGATGGTCAAACCGAGGTTGTGAACATGATTTTGGTTATTTGCCACGAGCTACTATTGGGAAAAATTTGAAGGATTAGGATTTTTGTTTGCCTATTATGGAGTTTGCTTATAATCGCTCGGTCCATAATGTGATGGGTAAGTTACCTTTTGAAGTTGTTTATGGATCTAATCCTAATTCTCCACTAGATTTACTTCCTAAAGCTCCTATAATAGAAGATAGTCAAAGTGGATTAGAATGTCCTTAACAAATTCAACATCTCCATCAGAAGGTATATGATTGTTTGTAAAGGCAAAATGATAGAGTGAAAGAAATAAGATATAAGGGATGATGAAGGGTTGAGTTTAGACCGGTGACTTAGTTTGTGTTCACCTTGACAAAGACAGGTTCCTGAGGCATAGAGGTTAGAAATTGGCACCCCGGGACGATGGACTATTCGAGATTATTGAGAGAATCAATGATAATGCCTATAAGGTTAAATTACTAGATAATTTTGGAGGAATTTCAGCTACATTCAATGTGACGGACTTGTCACTTTACATTCCAATGAGTTTAATCTAGATTCAAGGGAAAATCTTCATGAGCCTCAAGGAGATGATAGGAATCATGGGTTACTTGGGCCAATAACCTGAGTTAGAGCTAAAGGTTTGTGTGAGAATATCATGCCCGCCATTACGCCCACTATCACGCCCATGATCTCAACTGTGATAGAGAAGATGCTTGTAATCAAGCTTGTGGTTGAATTTGAGCTTAGGCTTTGTGCATCAAAGAAGATAACGGCCTCTATCATGCCCATGATCAAGAATATGATCATGTTAGAGGCCATGATCATATCAATTAAGGATCGGGGAGATAATGGGTGTCATCACACTCGTGACACTGGCCATTATTGACCATGTCATGCCTGTGATAACTTAAAACCAGAAGAGAAGAATTTTGATCTGAAAGGATCGTGGTCAGTGTTACGATCATGATCAATAGGGGGATCTCCTGCTCTAATTTGTGCATTTTTAAAATGCTAATTTTCTATTTTATTTGTTTGTCTTGTTATTTTCCATATTTGCCCTTGCCCGACTTGTAGGAGTATATAGGTTATTAGTGATATGCTTAGTAGTTTTGTTGATTTTTTTACCCTTGGTAAACTTTGTAATGTCCTTTATGAGAAACATTCTTTTTGAATAAGATTGAGTTTTCTATTCAAGATTATTCCTTGTTGTTTCTTATCATTGTGCGTTATATCGATTGATTAGAACAACTAGTTTGATTTTATCTTTTGTATGTTATATCCAAGGATTGATCATTCGTGTCTCTTAATTTTTCTGTTTTATAAATCATAAAACCCAAAAATATACCGTAAGCCCTAAATGCGATTGAAAGCACTAGAGCCATAAAATTACTTAGATTCTTCCATTCGTATCAAGAGATCCTCACAAAAAATAGCAGCAATCTAATTGGCGAAATTGTCAGAGACATTCTTGATGAAAGTGCAGTTGATGCCCACTTGTTCTTGAAAGATGAAGCCTAAAGTCGAATTTGTGATTAATGAAATAATCACAAATTCAGATAGAAGGAAGCTTGAGGCTGGAATATTACAGTAGAAAAACTTGTGAATCCCTTAGACTAAAATTGATAGACCCAAGGGATGCTTGATAAACAAAAATTCTCAATAGTACTAGATCTCGTAGCTAGATGGAAACAAAGTTGCCTAATTAACACGTTAAAATTGATAGACCCATGGGATGCTCTAATTATAGCGATTAAACTAAAAAACAATGAAATCTAGTACAAGAGAAAGATAAAGGAACCCAAGACGATCAAAGCCCCACAAGAATATAAAAGATTCGAGCCTAGAAATGGTGGATCTGGAGTTTTAAGAGACGAGGTTAATTTTTATATGCAACCTCGTCTCTTAGAGAGACAAGGTCAGTTGCTTATGATCTTATCTCTCCAAGAGATAAGCTTAACCTGACTAAGACTGGGATTATTTTTATCTTAAAGGCATTTTTGCATTTTTTAAATATTATAAATATTAATATCCTTTTCTCTAAATAGCTCAGCCTATTAGCCAATCCTAAAAAATTAAATGATTTAAATACTAACAAAAACCAAGTTAACTTAAAATCCTATTAATAATCAACATATAAACACATTTTTATTTTTAAACTCAAGGTACTACAGTTAAAATCAATTTGTCGGACCCGAATTGACTTGACCAATTTGATCCATTTAATCAGAATCGGCCATGACAGGGCCAGTCTATGCGTTTGGCCCAGATTGGCATCAACTCGATTGACCCGAAGTCTGTTTGGATTGTCTGCTTCTCATTTGTATCTTTATCTGTATCGAAACAATATGTATAAATGTGTCTAATTTGTATGTATTTTTTTATCTATATTTGATCTATTTAATATTTACATGAGAACTGCTTACTATTTTTTATCTTCTTGATAAACAATTCGTTAGAAAAAATTTGAAAAAAGTGTCTATATCTACCGAGAAAAGCTATCCAAACATACTCCAGATTTCGAAAAAGGAAAACTTACTAGATATTTAAATATATATATATTCATACTATATATAAATTTATAAAATTTAATCATTATATTATGCTTTTTTTTTCTCTCTTTTTAAGGTATATGTGTCATATGAATGTAATAGCTAATTGATGGATTTAATTCAAATATGAATTTAATTGAATGATGTTATATTAATTTATCTTTCATAATTAAATTATGCCTCATATTTATATTTTTTAGGGATAATAAAAAAAATGGTACCTAAACTTTCGCAAAAATAGGTACATGAACTTTGGTTTTGAACAATTTGGTATCCGAACAAAGTTTTTATTAACTTTTTTCATATCTAAAGTTTAATTTTGACAATTTTGGTACTTAAACGAACTTTTTGTGGATTTTTTCATGCCTTATTTTACTTGATTCAAGTATGAAAAAAGTCAGCAAAAACTTTGTTTATGTATTAAAATTGTCAAAACTAAACTTTAGGTATGAAAAAAGTCAACAAAAACTCTATTAAGGTACCAAATTGTTTAAAACCAAATTTCATGTACCTAATTATTCTTTTTGTAAAAGTTCATGTATCATTTTCGTCATTAATCCTATTATTTTATTAACTCTAATTCAATCCCTAATTGAATTTGGTTCGACTCCTCAGCTCCTAACCTCTTAGCATGTCTAGATCAAACTTTTGATTTGGTTATGATAATACTATTTAAAATTATAGTTTCAACCTATTGGATACTAATCTCCTTTTACCTAAACCTAATAGGTATCCTAAAAAATCAGCGCGGGCGTGCACACGCGCACACATATATATATCTTGAAATCCATATAAACCCTATATATAAAACAAAATATTTTATATCAAGTTATCATCAGACTTAACTTTGTTGGGTACCTTATACAGTGCGACTATCTTACATCACTGTATGAGGAAGGTGGTTCTCCAAAGTGAGGAATAGATGCCGTCCTACTTTTATTCAGATTCCAGCATACACACATCAACAAAGTATAAATAGTTAGAAAAGGCCGAAGACAAAGCCTAGGGTGTAGGCTTTCTTTGGGAACTCGAATTAAAAAGGAGAATAATTGAACTAAAAGCCTGAAACGTGGCCACCGGAGGTGAATAATTTTTCCTATATGTAGCTCAAAATTTTTGTAACTATATCAACGGCCGCTCACAGTGACATCATCATAGGACCGCTTATTTATCAAATTTTGTATAAACAAAGGTCCCCATCTTCGATCGATTTTAATAGCAAAGATTCTTGTGACTTCAGCTGACAGCAATAAATCAAGAACCCTTTTGTTAGCAAATGAATTAAGAAAGACATATCATCCTTTTATGGCCACATCAAGTGACTTGTATCTGCAAATTACCCTTTTTGTTATTCCTCGAGTGGGTTTGAAAAAAAATATTCTCGTATGTGAGATACTTTTTACGTTAATAATTCATAAGTACTTTTAATCATAACAAGGTTGATTAATGTGATAAAAGTATTAAAATTATGTAATGATAGATATCATCAATACATTGTAAGATATAAATTTTATGGAAAAGGATTTAATGTTTTCTTTCTAAAACACCATATAGTTAGGATATTGAATAAATTAATTTACCATTGATGTGAATAGTTGATATTGCATAATTGATGTGGAAGACGTCAGGAATTGAGGAAATTAATTAATCCCTTTAATAAATTAGTTTCTCCCTACCTTGCCTTTTGCTATAAAGAATTTTGATGGAATAGTCTTTCATGTCACAATATGTTTTTATATTTCTATCACTTTAATAGGTAGAGGATGGACCAATTTATATATCTATTGCTTTAATTTGGTACATCCATTAAATACAAGTTTTAATGGTTGAGATTTGTTTCAACTATTAAATAAGGAACTTAACATTTTAGGACCAAATTGGCAAATAGGATCCCCTAAATAAGCTACTTAATATTTTAGGACCAAATTGGGAAATTATATCCCTTAACTTTCAGACTACATTCTAACATAAAATACATATTTTTAGGATAGAGTATAGAAATAGCCATTCATCTTTCTGCATCCATTATCCTATTCAAATAATTTGCCTTTTGCTTTTCCTATATATTTTAAATTTTTTCTTAGTCATTCATCTCTTCAAAACAGCTAGAAATTAATGGTTTTATTATTATTTGTTTTTATGGAAAGAAGGACTAATATCAATTCGGCAAGGCGTATTTTTTCAAATAAAATTTTAAAGTCAATGATTTTTTATTGAATCATAAGTATATATTGATGGAAGTACTCATTTTATTGTTTGTGAAAAGCTAGATGATTTGTTAAGAAGGAGGGATTTGAGCAGAAAATTTAAAAATCGAAACAGGTATATAGGGTTGTGAAATAATTGAGTTGCATTGGTTTGCTTGATTAGTAAAATTAAGCTTAAAATATAAAACTCATTTATTCAAATAAGTTGAGTTTAAACTCCTGGCAAGACTCATCCGTTGGCTCATCTAGGCTCATCAATCTTACATTATGTATATATACAATTAAAATTTTATTCATTATCCATTTATGTATTTATTTTATATATCTAACTCTTTGGATTTAACATTGTTGGCATTTACTGATTGAAATTAGCCCAGCACTGCATACACATATATAAACAAATAGCTCTAAATCCCTATATTCAACCACAACAACAATATAAGTTAAAAAGAAAAAAACAACAACGATAATAATATAACTAATAATAATAATAAAGAAAAGAACCCACGGAAGACCGCTGGAACTTAATCGCTTAACTTAAAGGCTATAGTAGCAAAGAACCCTGCGAGGGTATTAACATATGCTGTGTGTTGGATTAATTTGAAACCCTTTGTCGAATGTGCATGGTAAAGGAGATAGGAGGGAAAAAAAAAACATGTTGGAGTTGTAAAGTGGCAAGAGTCATGTTATGGTTAGTTTGGGAGGGATAATACTATATATGCTTGCAGCTTAAGAGACACAATAACCTTAGAGATGTTGTATAGAGTTTGATGGCTTCAAGAATAAAGAGAAGCCTGTCCAGTGTGAAGGATAAATTTAAGATAAGCAGTGAATAAAAAAAGCAAAACCTAGAGTCCTAAACTAACCAAAGAGTGGAAGAGCCCATGTGGTGCATACAATGATCGATACGTCGAATGGTTTTACACAAACAATGAGAAGTCTTGAATAAGTGTAGTTGCTAGGGATAACCAAAGGTGCATTGTTCGGGGATTGAATTATAAGATTATGAAAGTATTATATCTAGGAGTAAGTAGAGTTAAGATTACATAATTAGTGGGACAGTATGAATATTAAGATGAACCCTTTTTCTATTTGTAGATATCATCAAGGGTCGACTTGGAACCGGGAATCGATCCCACTCGTTACCGCTCGGGAACTAACCCATTGAGCATGGGTTGGAATTGGAACCGCCTCAAGAACCTCTAGTTCTAGCAAGTTGGATCATGAAACCACCGATTCAAGAGATTCTTGGAACTAGCCAATGAAAAGCCGTAGTGACCCGTGGAATTGACAGGTTTGACCCTTCAAATCCTTTCGAACTTACTTGTGTTGATGCATTCGGAGAACACAAGATATGATGTTTACAGGAAAGGGTGATGATACTTAGCCATTAACTTCCATTCCCGGAATATTATAATTTTGCTAGGTAAGTATATTTTTTGAGAATTTAAAAAGAGGAGTTGGATTATTACATATTTTGGTATAGTTACTGAGAATACCTTTGGTTCTATATGCTTTGTGTTCCTACAAAGACAATGCGGAGAGGATCCTACTAGGAAGTATATTTTTCATGCCCATGTTACCGCATTACGCTTTATGTCCAATGATAGAAGTAAATTTTCTTAGTGGAAAATGGTAAGTGTAAATTTGCATATTTGGTTTTGGTATTTTTTTTAAAAATCTTTTGTGGATAACAAATTTATAAAAAAGAAATAGATAGTTTATGGTTCCCATGGAATAGGAATTAAACCATGAGACTTGTTGGTTTCCTAGAATCGAAAATCGGCTCAGCCATTGGAACCATGAATCAACAGATCGAATGTGGTTCTGGAATCGACTCAAACCGTAATGATGTTTGTCTATTTGTAATGCTCAACAAGCTACAATAAAAAAATGCTAATCATCAATATTTAAGCATTTAATCTTTGCACGATCCCATTAAATTAGAAAGATAAAAATTCATAAATCAAAGTTTAGTTTTATGAACTGGACCTCAAACCATGACGATGTCTATTTATTTGTAATGCCCAACAATCTACTGCACAGTGACAATAAATTAGAAACACAAAAATTCATGGATTAAAGTTTAGTCTTATATTTTCATCCCTTATAGAGGATTTTATCATCTCTTTTATAGGATTTATTCTACTTGTCAGTTAATTAAGTTTTATTCTCTTAGTAGAAATTTTTATCCTCTATGTCAGATACTTTGATAGTAGAAAAAATAAGCCTATTTAAACGATTGGATAATTATGTCATCAATTCTTCGTTTGTCATTTTTCTTATATTGATTATCATAATGAATATAATTTTTTTTTTTTCTAGTGAATGAAATCCACCTTCTGCCCCCACCCCCACCCTAAAAAAAAAAAAAAAAAGAAGAAAAAGAAAAAAAAAAAAGAAGAAGAAGAAGGAGGAGTTGTCTTATAGGAAGAAACACATATGTAATGGTTAGAATGGTAGCAAACCATGCTGGGACTAGAAATGTCTATTGTTTGATGTTTTAACCTCTTATTCCCTCTCCTTAAACTATTTCAAATATGATACAGTCTGTCAAATATTTGAAGCATAATCTCTTTGATTCAAGATGATTAAAGAAATCATAGAGCATCAGAAAAATCATCCTTTCTCAACTCACATATTCAAAAACTAAATTAAAGAAGGGATGGCAGTAAACGGGATGAGCGCAAATTGGCTATTCGAGTGTCTATGCCTCTAGCAAATCATCACTCTTCAT
Organism: Combretum micranthum; assembly: GCA_024138025.1. Taxonomy (NCBI): domain Eukaryota; kingdom Viridiplantae; phylum Streptophyta; class Magnoliopsida; order Myrtales; family Combretaceae; genus Combretum; species Combretum micranthum. The sequence goes on along the minus strand of JAMXBD010000172.1, from coordinate 147,815 downwards.
GTTGTGTCTCATGCGGACATGCGGTTTAAACGATTATATTTCCGCTTTCCTCACCTATTCGGCATGCAAGTCACTCATTTTAGATGGTCATTATCTTGTAAACTTAACTACGAGTTTATTTATTTATGGACTATGAGACTATAAAAGTGAGATATATTTATCATCTAAGCTTTTTGGATTTGGAAAGACTTACCCAAAAATAAAAGAAAAGCTAGAGGAAAGAATTTGATGGATGAAAAGAAGTGGAAATTTAATTCCTTCTTACATGTTTGTTTAGAGGTAAAGAAGAAGAAAAAGAAAGAAAACCAATCATTAATAAGACTAAAAGTGATATAGATGTAAATAACTAAACTACTCATAATAAATTTAAACATTTACAAAGGATAAAATGAAAATTCAGTCATCTTTTACATATTTCTTCTTCTTTCTTTCCATCTTGAAAGGAAACAAATTTCGATAGAGCATGTGGATTGATTTCCTTCCCGATTCTGTTCTTTCCCTATAATGAATAAAAATAAAATAAAATAAAATCTTTCTTATTTTTTTCTCTCCTATTTGTTCCCTTCCCCTTTCCTTGATTCAATTATAGTGTGAAAATATAGGGTAAAACGTGTAGCATGAGATATGGTTTTAAGCTTAATTACTTCCATTCCCAGCCCACTACTTATATAATTCTGTCCAGCTCCAAGCCCAACAGATACTGGGCATGGGCCTTCCATTCATCTTATAATAAAACATGCTTGATAATGAGCTTATCCTATAAATAAAAAGGAAAGTGCTATTTTAATACATAAACTTTGATGAAAAGGTTAATTAGTTACCATTTAAAAAAGTCTAATTTCATAATTAACTAAACTTTTATACTCTTAAACATTACCTCACTCAATCGTTACTTAACACGTGTCTATTATTTGAAGAGTCAATAAAAAAATGAGATAATGTTTGGTAGCACAAAAAGTTCAATTGAATGTAAAATTAGACTTTTAAAAGTTTTATATACTTAATTGATCTTTTCATTAGAATTTAGGTACCAAATCGAGCATTACCCCTAAAGGGGAAAAAAAAAAAAAAACAATGCGCAAGATAACAAAAAATTGGGAAAATACCTTTTTTGATACCTAAACTTTAACGAAATGGATAATTAGGTATCTAATCTTTTAAAAAGTCCAATTTCATAACTCATTGAATTTTTCATACTCTTAAACACTATTCACCCAATCATTATTTTACACATATCAACTACTTCAAGAAACAGTAAAAGAATAAAAGTGATGAAAATGGACACAAAAAGTTTAATGAACTATAAAGTTGGACTTTTTAAAAGTTCAATTACTTAGAAAGGATATAAAAAGTTTAATTAGTATGAAATTAAACCTTTTAAAAATTTAGATATCTAATTATCTATTTTGTCAATATTCAGTTACCAAAATAGATTCTCTTTTTTTCATTAAAAATTTTGATCAACATGCATGCTATTTTTTTCGTTTATCATATACTTCTACTGCATGTGATATTTAAATTAGAAATTCCATAGGAAGCTTGTGGGACTGTTCATATAAATAATTGACAATGATGACAATCATTCTCATTTTTCAATGTTGTGAATAAGAAGCATAGAACTTTCCTCTGCTCAGTTGCCACCAGCTAGACTTTCCGAGTAAACAACAAGGCACCCCTACCGACCTACACACGGATTAGACAAAATCCAAAGTTGAAAACATAAAGAAAGAAAAACGCACCAATTATGGAAAGTACCTTACATGGTAAAACCGATTGGAAAAGAATGGTATTCGCACTTAAACTTAGCAATTTTTGTGTGTGTGTGTATATATATCTAAATTTTAATTTTATGTTTATAATTAGTCTTTTTTTTTTTTGCCTTTTATAATTAACCATTTGAATAGAAATAATCTAAGTATTATAAATAATCCACAAGTTTTCTCGTGTAGTAAATTAACACTTAAATTATCTCTTTCTTTACTTTGATAAATATTATTTTAAGGATAATTTATTGTCGTCCAATTTCCTTTATTATTGAATGTTTCTATTTGTTATAATTTTTAGAATGGGAAGAATTGAAATCCGGTCAATCCAGAAAATTGGTACTTATATTGCTCAGTTGTAAAGTGAAAAATTTTATTGGTATTAATATGTTACATGTGTCGATAAATATTAGGTAAAAACCAACCTTATTATAACATAAATCGTGATAATAGTAGAGTTTTTAACAAATTACTTGTACTTTTTTTTTTTGCCATAATTTACTCGTACATTGAAACTCTCATGGGGTATAACATCTGTTTGTACGTTGTGACATCTTTAAAACATGGATTACTACAACATATCTCACACAAATTTCATTACCATTCCATCATTTAGTAAAATTACATTTAAAACATGCCATTTGTAATAATACACATAACATGCATAATATTATGTTAATTAATTTTAATAAATCATATTGTAGTTTGAATTACCATGACCAGGTCTTAAAAAAAAACTTTGAAATCGTTGTTTCATTTGCCCTTTGACTTCCTTTGATTAGGAATGAATGCCGATAATAAATTGCCATCCAAAAACCGTGTTGTTCTTGTTTATAAATTTAACCTCGGTGGTAATTGTCCCTCTACAGTACACACAGTCGCCACCTTCACTTTGGCTGTCTTTGGCCCGATCAAAAGTGGTTGAAAGTAATGGAAGACAGTAGAAAATGACGAAATTATGTTATTTTGATTTTATTAGTGACAATAGGAAACAAATAAAGCAAATGAATGAGTGTGAAAACATTTCAGTTATGAAGCCTTTTTTCTTTTCTCTTCAATTCCGGAGAGAAAGCTAGAAAAAAAAAATCATTACATTTGAAGTTACTAAAATACCCTCGGAAAGAGAGGGAAAAAAAGTAACTATAAATAACAAGTTATCTCTCTCTCTCTCTCCCTCTCTCTCTTTGTCGAAAAGGCATACTCAAACCATTGTTTCACACCATTTTTTTCCTTTCTTCATCACAGGAGGAAGAAGTCGTCATAGCCAGATAACTCACAAATATTCCGCATCGATATTTTATTTTTCACTGTTTTTTTTCTTTTTCCATGTGTCTTTGTTTAGAATAACAGAAACAAATATATAAGATAACAACAATAGTAAAATCATTTATTGGCATAATGATATTTGAATGTGTTGTATTTCAAGTTTGTTTAAATTTTTGGGAATGAGATTTGTTTTTACTATTTGATTGTTTGTTATATTTAGGGAACAATTAACATTAGCAATGAAAAAATTGTTTAGTATTATAACATACCATAGTCAAAATATAGGTTGTACTACTTGGTTGGGTAATCTTTAAAAAAATGGATGATAGTAACTATAATGATGACTTTGAGGATGATTTGGTTAAAGATTGGATAAGAATGCGAGACATGGCAATTGTACAAAGGCCAATTACTAGAATTACCTCATCATTAGAAAGTGATTGAATTTAGCAAGAACTCCTAGAGCAATTAAGAGATGAGTCAAAATGTCGAAATATAACACAAATGGGTTCCATGGCTTTTGAGAGCTTATACAATATGTTAAGAGGTAGCGAGCGCCTTAAAAACACTTGACATGCATTGATAGAAGAACAAATTGCCAAATTTCTATATATTCTAGCACATAATGTTAAAACTTGTACCATAGCTTTTTTCTTCCACCGTTCAGGTGAAACGATGAGTAGACATTTTCATAGTTTGCTTAGAGCACTATTATCTTTTGAAGATGAATTTATCAAACAACCTAATGGCATAATTGTGCCATAAGAAATATAGAACAATGGTAGATTCTAGCTTTATTTTAAGGTAAAAACTTATGAATTATCATGGTCTTATTACAATTAGAACCTTTATACTTTAATGAACTTCTATTTGTATAGATATCGGGACTGTGTTGGTGCAATCGATGGAACACATATTTGTGTGAAAGTTTCTAATGCTGAGGTATCAAGATTTCATAGCAGAAGAGAATCTCCAACCCAAGATGTCATTGCTACATGTTCCTTTGACTTAAGGTTTATGTATGTATTACCTAGGTGGGAAAGTTCCGCCGCTGATTCCAGCATTAAGATTGTTTTTTCTAGAGAAGATAATTTGAAAATACCTGAAGGTAAAATATTAAATCACTAGTAAATTCTAATCTAATTTGTCTATACATTAACATATTTGATTTAACAAGAAAATATTACCTTGTTGATGTCAAATATATGATAAGGAGTAGATTAATACCTCCATATAGAGGTTTACAATATCACCTTAGGCACTTTTCAACACATGCCCTAGAGAATCCTCGTGAGCTATTCAATCATTAATACTCATCACTCCACAATGCTATTGTAAGAGCATTTGAAGTACTTAAAAAATGATTTTCCATCATATCGGGTGCCACAGAAAAGCATTATATATTTGGAACACAATATGAGATAATTTTAGTTTGTTGCATATTACATAACTTCCTGATGGGTGTTGTTCCAGATGAAACACTTATATCCGAAGTTGAACATGATCTTTTAAATGCAGAAGTAGAAGATCAAGGTCAGATACGAGATCAACAAATAGCCGATGCTAGATTAGGTGTGATTTTGAGAGATAACATAGCAGCACAACTGTGGAATAATTATATCATAGATAGTTATGAATATTCACTTTATATTATCGTAAGAGCACTATATTAGCTATTTAATTTTGTTGAAGTAATAGGAAATTGTATTCGACTTGCTTTTGCTAAAGTGCATGTTGTAATGTTTTTTGTTCTTTTTGGTTGGTGCTCTTTTCCTTGTGCGAATGTATAATGTTTGCATGTGTTAAGGAAGCCTTGATTTTCTGTAAGTAATAAGAAATGAGTAATGAAATTAGCAACCATGAGGGTATTAAAAGCATTAGCAGACAACGAATAAATCTTCATTGAACTGAATCAATGGATGAATATCTCATCAACGCTTTTTACCACCAAACGGTTGATGTGAACAAACAAGATATGACTTTCACTTTATTAGTATATGATAATGCTGTTATGGAACTTCGTGAGAAAATAAAACATGCATCCATTGACAAGGACAAGATCAAGATTAGGTGGTTAAGATTATTAAGCCCAATTTTCATGAAGTATTTGATCTTTTTAACAATTTAAGTGGTTTTAGATGGAGTCCTATCTCATGTATGTTTGAGGTTAAACCTGAAGTTTGGCAAGCATTAATAGTGGTATTGATATTTGCATGCAATATTAAAAAAATCACTCATATAAGGTTAAGGTTTACCAAATAACAAAAAACACTTGTTTATGGTTTTCATTTTTTTTTTTTTTGTAGAAAAACTTAGTTGCAAAGAAGTGGATTACAAGATGAATTTTACATTTTGATAGACTTCGAGAAATATTTGGCGATGATAGAGCTACAGGTCAAGGTTCTAAGACAACAAAGGGAAAAAATGTGAGGATGGGCTCGTGAGAAAACTAAGAGGAGAGCTTCAAAGATATTTGAAATAGATTTAATGATTAAGACAATGAAATCATATTGGAGAGCCCCTACTCTATCCCATGCAATGATTTTGATGAACCAATACCTGGAGCACAAAATCCTCCAAATAGGAGTCCAACAACTGTGTCAAGTGACAGTGCTAATGCTCAAGTGGAATCTCAAACCTTGGCCAAAATAAAAAAACTTTAGCCATGGTTTAAATGCGAAGGCTATATTATGTTAACAACCAAATATATATAGGTTAATATTTAATAATTAGTCTCACTCAGTTAAGTTATCGTTTGATGTAAATATATTTTGTTTTTGTAAATATAAACAATCCATGAAAGACATGGTATGCTAACCATTGTGAATCCTATGAAGTTTATATAAATGTTTTAACTGCTGTTGGTGTTAGGTAGGTGTTCTTTGTTTTCCAAGGTGTTTTTTTCTTTTGTGAATCCATGGAACACGTGGAGTGCTAGATAAGTGCATCGAGTTATTAGTGTATTCGATATCTGAATGGGTTGTAAGTAATATAAAGTGTTAAAGTTGAGATTGATTGTTTTAGTACTGGATAGTGAAGAGAAGTTGTTAAAGTAGCTATGATGTTTTTATTTTTAAGTTAGGAAAGGATTAACATTGGTTAGTCAGTTGAAGATTAATATTTGGAAATATATAAGGCTGTTGACATACTCCACAGCTTACCATCTTAGCATTCTTTATGATCAATTATTTTTAGGATATCATCCTGTGCGAAAACAAATCACAGAGAAGTGAAATGGAAGTAAAACACCTATTTGTCAAAATTTATTTGAATAAAAGATTGATCAATTGATGATGCGATGATATTTTTGTTCTCCTTATTTTGTTTGTACTAGAAAAATTTGGAAGAAAGTGTTTATAATGTGGTTATGAGTCCATGATTATGTGCTCATAATGCTGGATTTTTTTAAAGCATTTCTTTCAATGTGCTAACATATTTTATTCTAATTTTCATTCTTATTCTCTACAAAAATAGAAGTTCAAAGTAGAGGACTTGTTTAGTCCTTCAAATGTTAATAGATGGGTCATTAATGATCTAAACAAAATAATTTCATTGCTGGAAAGTCAAGAAAAAAAGGTTCGTTTCTTCCATTTGGTTTATAATCTTCAATATAAAGACAATCTGTATGTGCATATGAGATATGGCTGTCTAAGTGCATGTGATCTTAGTCTACTAGCCTCACTAGATTACTATCATGAATTGGAGTTGATTTCTAAAAGCTAACAACATAGTTTAGGGACAAGTGTAGCTTAGGAAGGGTCATGGGATAAATCACTACAAGAAAACCATTTTACACCCTGGTTAAATAGGGGGTCACATGCAACCAAAAATGTTCACAGTATCATCGTAGAGTACATCAAGGGCACGACTATAGGTCATAATAGAAGCGATGCTCCATGCACTTTGTTTTATTTTGGCTGCAACAAGCCTTAATATCTATCATGGGGAACGTCGAGGGCTCGACCGTAGGCCATGACAGGTACTGTGCTCCAACACTTAAACTTATTTTTAGGTATAACAACCTTCAGTGTCTGTCGTGGGCATGTTGAGGGCTCGACTTTAGGCTGTAACATATAATGTGCATTAAACTTACCTCACAACACTTACACTAAGTCTACCACTAATCCACCTCAAGGAAAAAACTAGGCCTCGATCACTAACAACAAATAAAACAACCTCCAAAACAACTCATCTCATGATAACTCTTCCAGACTAGATTCTAACATTAAAACGCACATAAAGACATCATAACACGGCAAATTTTGACAACGTACTGATCCAACATGAGACTTATCATCTTAAACTTGTCTTTAGATCATCATAAGAGCTTAGAGTATTGATGTACTCTATTTTTATTGCATGTTTTGCTATTTTTTATTCAAATAAGCTAAGATAACTTTTGTTTATACACATATAGCATATATCATTCATTTTGAGCTTAAATAAACTCAAAAAGACTTTAGAACATATATTGGATATTAATTAATATATTACAAAAAAACATTTATTATTTCATGATATAGAATTAGATTTATATCTTTAATTACTTTAAATTTTTAACTCATGCAATGGAAAAAACCCAGGATTATAGTTTGTATTTGGAAGAATGAATCAAGATGTTATAAAAATACATTCCTTTGTCTAAGAAATAATAGCTCTTCATGTAACAACACATCCTCGAAACTTACACAACAATTGCAGTCACATTCAACACCCAGCTACACATCCCACACCGACTCTCTTAAAAAAATATAACAATTGACATGAGCTTTTCTAGCATTTAACAGTAGCGGCAAACTAATTTCTATTAAATTGCGGACTAAGTAGCTAGAAAACTGAGCACTTGATAAAGTACTGACTCAAGTATGTGCATGATTGTGCTACTTGTAATGTTGAGGCACTCCAAGCTCACAAACTCTACAACAGCAGTAGCCCTTCTCATTAAAAGCATAGCAGTACAATTCCAGCAACTACTCTAGTGTTAAACGGTAGACACAGTAGTTGCGTTCTACAGTTGTGGAGAACCAAACCAAATCCTTAAGCCAAGCACTAGCAACACCCAACATTCACGGCCTCATTCCAATAGACCTAAGCATTCACCCCTATCAACAACAACAATAGCAATAATTAAGCTTCACCTACAGCCCCTCACTCCATGAATAGTAGGTGATCCACATGCATTACTCAAGTGCCCATCTTAAGCTTCGACACTAGAACACGCATGAACAACATTTGGAGCACACAACGTGGAGACAACTAAACAACCAGAGAGCGCCCTGCAATCTAATAGTAGCAGTAGCGGGAGCGCTCATCTTACATCAACAAGCAGACATAACAAGTGAATGCTCATCCAAGCAGCTCACATATTGCACGAGTGTTCACTAGCAACATGCAACAATAGTAGACTCGACATGCCAAGTAGCAACTGCAATCATCACTTGCACTCGCTATCTAGTCTAGTATCAATCATCGACAACAAAGGGAAGGAAGCTTATTGTATTTACTATTTCAATAAAAAGGGCATATTACTTCATCATCATTTTTTTTCATTCCATTTTAATTATACTTACCAAACAGATAAAGTAAAAAAAATTCATTCATTTTCTTCTATTGTTATTTATCATTTCTAAACAATGGTAAAAAGTTATTTTTATCTTCCCCCTTTTTATTTTAATTTCTCTCTGCATATTTTCCCAACTTTATGCTTTTAATAATGAATGCCAAACACAGCGTTTGGCAACCTAAGAATAGGAGCAGACCCACCCGCCGACGATACTCCTGTACCATACTAAGAAATCCTCATAGTATTGTCCATTACTATAGTAAAACAAAGTATTGACCATTGCTATTTCCCACCACAAAAACACACACAGAGAGGAAAAAGAAAATCGAAACTTTCCTTCGATTTCCCCATTTCCTCTCTTACCTCTTGATCTCCCAATTTTTCTTTTTTCCTTCTTTCATTTTTGTTTCAATATCTTTTATTAATCTTCTTTTATTTCTTTGATTCCCTCTCTCTCTCCCCCTCCACAATTAAGGAGAGAGACATGAAGAAATCTCAAGATCAACGATTGAGATCTACCACTATTCATGGTTTCGCTCAGTATGGAGACCTGTCTGGCATCCAGAGGCTGCTTAGAGACAACCCATCTCTTGTTAATCAAAGAAACGCCGTTGTAAGATCTCTTTGTCCTTCATTTTCGTAATGTCCCTATGTAAAGATTGGTTTTTTAATGACTTCCATGTAGTTTGCTCAAGTGGGTTTTGATGATTTTGTTCTCTTTTTATTAGTCTGATGAATGGTGGGGGATAAAGATTTGCTTTTTAATCATTTTTGAGAACTTTGCTTAATGGGGTTTCAATGATTTTGCTCCTGTTTTTTTCTATTTGGTGTGTTTTGTTGTCATGAATTGGATTCGAGCATTTCGTTTATATTATGTATTGATGAGATTTGAAGTACTTTCCTCAAATTTGCATGGATACAGCACGGGGTTCTTGAGTTATTTAATTAATGGTATGATTTTGGTAGTATGCTCAGGATATTCAAACATCTATCATGCCTTGGGAGGTGGAGAAGTTTGCACCTTGTAGATTATGGATGCTATGTAGGTTGTCGGTATGGATGGTTTTTGATTGGATCTCCTGGAAGATCGATAGGCTCAAGGCTGGTGGTCTAAGTTTTGACAGAAGTTAGCGATTGGAATAGGTAGTGATTTTAGCTAGCTCATTCTCCTTCATCTAATGTCGTGACTGACTGGGTTTGTTCATTAAGAGTGCAGCTTCTAGAGCATGCTCGGTGTCGATGAGATTTATCATACGACAGAAAATCTAGTGTCACCATTTTGAGGAAAAAGTTGGATTTATATGAAAAGGTCTATGTGATTTCAAAATGTTGATTACAGACTGAGACCTCTTGAAACCGTTGTGTCTTGTTTTGAGTCGGTTATGAGCAGGATATTTTTTTCCATTTTAGCTACGAGGTTGGAGAGATCTGATCATAAGCTTATGTTTGTTGTTTCTCTTTTCCACGTTGAATCACACACTTAGCTGATGAAGGAGAAATTGCATTATAGGATTGGGATCATGTGTCAGTAATCATTTCATGTTTGTCCTATAATGGCATTGTAAATTTCTTTGCTAATTGTGCTGATATACCATCTGACTTCTGTCACTAGACAATTGCATCATCCTTAAAGGTATGCATAGTGAAACGTTTGGTTTTTTGCTTCATGCATCCATTTTACATGTGGTGCAGATGGTGCAAACCCCACTACATGTTGCTGCAGGTTACAATAAAAGTAATGTAGTCAAATTCCTGCTGGAGTGGCGAGGGGCTGAAAAGGTTGAGTTGGAAGCAAAGAACATGGTGAGTTCATGCTTCAGTTGGATTTTTATAAATGATCAGATGCTATACATTCCAGAGACTGTTGTTTAGTGTGGTGAAATCTAGTTATTTTTTTTACTGTTTTTGCATTTAACCTTACAGTATGGAGAAACTCCACTGCACATGGCTGCCAAGAATGGTTGCACAGATGCTGCAAGGTTGCTTCTTGATCATGGTGCATTCATTGAAGCCGGGCAAATGTATTCCTTTTTCCACCCTCATTTTAGTATGCCATTGGCATTTCCAGTTAGGCCTAATTGAATTAACTTTTTCTGTTGTTTTTTTTTGGTCTTATTTTAGAATGGAATGACACCATACACTTAGCTGTATGGTACTCACTGCATGCGGAGGACATTTCAACTGTTCAGGCTTTGCTGGAATATAATGCCGAGTGCTCTGCTGAGGACAATGTAATATACAATATAACCTTCCCCCCTGTTGCAGTTTAGTATTTATTTTAAGCTCTTTAACACCAGTGGTAACATTTCCTTGGGCACAGGAACACCTAACTCCTTTAAATCATGTCTCACAAGGACATGGGAACACAAAGTTGCGGGAACTATTGACTAGTCATCTTGAAGAGCAGAGAAGGAGGAAAGCCCTTCAAGCGTGCAGTGAAACGAAAGCTAAGATGGATGAACTTGAACAGGAGTTATCAACAATTGTTGGCCTGCATGAACTTAAGACACAACTGCGAAAATGGGCAAAGGGTATGCTTTTGGATGAGAGGCGAAGGGCTCTGGGCATGAAAGTTGGTCCCAGAAGACCTCCTCATATGGCCTTCCTTGGTAACCCTGGAACAGGTAATTAAAGCTCCAGTAAGACTGTTGTGCTAAAGTTGAAAAGCATCTAAATATTTGTATCTTAAAGTTGCCGTATATTTAGCATTAAAGTGAATGTTCTATATAGGTAAGACAATGGTTGCCCGAATTTGGGGAAGTTACTTCATATGGTAGGAGTTTTACCTACTGATAAGGTAACAGAAGTGCAGCGGACAGATTTGGTGGGGGAGTTTGTAGGGCATACAGGACCAAAGACTAGAAGAAAGGTATGTGACTAATCTTTTTCCATTCATCTCAGTTAAACCAATAAATGCTGAGATATCCTATGTCTATCCTTTTGACTAATGCCACGGTTATTATGCAGTTAAAAGATGCAGAAGGTGGAATTCTTTTTGTGGACGAGGCATATAGATTAATTCCTATGCAGAAATCAGACGATAAGGACTATGGAATAGAAGCTTTGGAGGAAATTATGTCCGTCATGGATGCTGGGAATGTTGTTGTCATATTTGCAGGCTATAGTGAACCAATGAAGCGTGTGATTGCTTCGAATGAAGGCTTTTGCAGGAGGGTGACCAAATTTTTCCATTTTGATGACTTTACTTCGGAAGACCTTGCCCAGATACTCTATATCAAGATGAATAATCAAGCAGAAGATAGCTTACTCTATGGGTTTATGTTACATGATACCTGCAGCAGAACTGCAATTGCTGCATTGATACAGAAAGAAACTACGGAAAAGCAGCGCCGGGAAATGAATGGGGGTTTAGTAGATACCATGCTTGTTAATGCTAGAGAAAATCTGGATCTCCGGCTTGATTTTGATTGTATAGACACAGATGAGCTGCGGACAGTCACCCTGGAGGATCTGCAAGCAGGTCTGAGGTTGTTAGTCCAATAAGCAGCATATTTTGGAGCAACTTTTCGCTCACTTGCTGAAGTTTCTAGGATCGATTTATGCTGATATTTATACAAATAGGAAGATTGGTTCCGTTTATAGCTGAAGGTGTAGTGCCCGCGTTGGAGGGTTATGGGGGATTACTTGTTGCTTTTTATAGGAAAATTCTTGCAATTCTTTATAAGTTGAATCAATAATCTGTCAAAGTCTTGATGTGGGATTCATTGGTCGTATGGGTTCATTATTTTATAATGTAGTTTTGCAATAATTGGTGTCATGACAAAAGATGTCTTTGGCTGTTAAATGTAAAATTACATTGTTAGTTACAATATTTCATTCATTCGATCGTGAAACTAAGTGCCGTAAACTGTATTGGTGGCAAACGACCTTATAAATGAAATGTTTAATTGCAAAAGATGATGTGAAGAGTATTATTTTGTTCTATAAGCTTAAGCTACTTTTAAAGATTTTATCGGTCTGAGAAATGACTCAAAAAGTATTGTATAAGCCATCTACCAATGCCCCATATGGGTCTGTTTGGATTGTTTATGTTTCATTTGTATTTAAATTTTATGTGTAAAGGTATTTGATTTGTAGTTATATTTTATCTACATATGGTCTATTTGATGTTTTTATTTCGGTTATATGTATTTATTGACAGATAATTTATTCGAAAAAATTTGAAAAGAGCGTCTGCTAGTTGCCGGGCATTGGATGTCAAACGGATCCATAGTAATAAAATTGACATGTATAAAACATATAGAAATTACAAATGCTAATCCTTTTAGAAGTTTTCCTTTTATTTTATTTACATGTTATAGATTTTATTAGTATTTATATTCTATATATTAAGACGGTTAATGTGTAATATTTATAATTTTTTGCCCTTTGTTTTGAGCTTTTTCTTAGTGCTAACATTGTAAGATGTCGGCTCATCATAAGATAAAGGAAATTGTTACATCCTGTGAGATTGCAAATGAGTCGGTTTAAAACGATATAATGTTGAATTCAATCTTGAATTGAAATTTAAAGTTCGAGCTTGACTTGAGTTCAACTGAGCATAAGATTTTAAGTCTGAGTTTAGCTCGAAGTAAGACTACACAAGTTTGAGCTTGATTGATTAAGTTTATTTAGATTTGATTTATTTAAAAAGATTTTTAATTCTAATTAAATAATATAAATATATAATTTCAATTCTAATTTGATTAATATTTATACTTGACTCGAGTTTGATAGAGCTTGATTAAGCTAACGAGTTAATTGGGTTAAACATATGAAGCTTGAGCTTGGCTTGATAGGTTATTCATATATCTAAAGATTAACCTTGCCTATTGAAGGGTTAAAGTCACAAATACTACCTAAACTTTATCTTAATATTCAATTAACTACTTGAACTTTTATTTAGTCAATTTACTACCTAGATTTAGTTTTCGTGTCCAACAAGCTACCTTAGCTAACTCCGTTCGACTTCGTTATCTTAGTTGGTATTAATGACTTATACCTACTTGACAAGTGTCTTTCTCCTCCTTCTTCATCTTCTCTTTCTCTTGTGAACCCTCTCTTTCTCTCTCCTTTTTGCTTCTCTCTCTAAAACCGACACTAACCACCACACCACAAATACATTCTTTCTCTCTCTCTCTCTACAAATCAAACACTTCTTGTTCGCAGCACAAGCAAAGACACATGGAGATGAAAACATTCGTTTGAGTAAATGAAAGCTAAATAGCAGACATGTCAAGAAGCCAACACCAAGATTTCATGATTTCTCAACCGGAATATTAAAAAAAAAAAATATTTTTGCAAACCCTACGGAGCTAGTAAAGGTACTAATAACAACTTTTGGATTTATTCACATATCTCTTAAAGAAAAGCACTATCTTATATGTGTGTGTATATATATAATTACGAGGAATCTATATATCTAAAGATAAAAACATTTATCTAATTATATGAACATGGAATTGGATTAGCATAGAAACGACAACATTATAGATGTTTACTCCGGTTTGGTCCATGACCATAGACTTCCTTCCATGCCCAGCGACTACAATTTTTGTTTAGGTTGCTTGGTATCTACTTTTGTCTTATTTTGGAAGACCATTTGAATCACCCCACAACCTCCATCTTAAAACGTCACCGAACCTACTCACACACTATTCCACCCCTTCGATGATCGAGCACTACTATGAGTCAACTCATCTACATCCAACATACCCACAACCGCAACCTTCATGATCTTTTTGTTCCCATAGCTTAAAATGAGGAGAAAAAGAAGAAGCTTACTATAGTGGTTGATTTGGTGTGCTTGGTGGACCTAGGTTGTTTGCCGATCTCATGGGTTTGACGCACTCAGTTGTGGCTTGGTCTACGATGGATTTAGGTTAGAGATCAATGGGTTTTGTCCGAGCTGTTTTCGTGAGAGGTTGAAGGTGGAGAAGGAGTGGAGTGGATATGCTTTATATGTTCATGGTGTGATCATGGGTTCTGTCAGTTTTAATTATCGTGGTTTATGTATTTAGGACCAACGGATAGAGAGAGAGTGGTGCTTAATGTTGGTTTTAGAGAGAGAAGCAAAAGGAGAGAGAAAAGAGAGGTTCACAAGAGAAAGAGAAAATGAAAAAGGAGGAGAAAGACACGTGTCAAGTAGGTATAGGTCATTAATACCATCTAAGATAATGGAGTTGGATGGAGTTAGCTGAGGTAGCTTTTTGGACACGAAAACTAAATCTAGATAGTAAATTGACTAAATGAAAATTTAGGTAGTTAATTAAATATTAATGTAAAGTTTACGTAGTGTTTGTGTCATTAACTCACTATTGAATCAAATTTGTTAATTTTCATCCCTGTGTTGGACTCCATAACTCACGTAGACTTGTAGGTTTACGTAACTCTTCCGCTTTATGGAGTCCAGTCATCGGATCGAAGATTTATAATAGTAAATTATTAAATGAAGTGAAGCATCATATAACATGTGAAGGGAAAAATGGATGAAAGAAGACGTTTGTAAAGATATAAAAGCATTTATTGAGAAATTATGTGGAAAATATACATTCAATTGTGTAATTCAATCTGTGTTGTTATTATCAAAATCTATAACTGTTAGGGCATTTATCAAATGATTAACAAAGAAAGATTTTACCCTTATGAAAATTTGATTACTCACTTAATGTAAAATAATAATCATTTTAATCCTTTTCAAGTTCCAAAAACATATATATATATATATATTTTGCATTATTACAAAATTAATTACACAAAAAAAAAATCTTAAAAAGAAAAAGAAAAAAAAAAATTCTACCTTCCCTATCTATGTGAGTTCTTTTCACGCTTGAATCCTTTGCGTGGAAGCTAGATTAACAATTTTTCTCCAAATGATGACAAAATAAATAAAAATGAAATTTAAAATAAAGAAAACACACCCAGAAACTGTACACATTTCACAAGCTGTGGCTAGCAGCGATAACCAGAAACACCAGTCTCTCTGTCTTCCTAACTGGGCTCACCTCCCTCTCTCTCTCTCAAGGAGAGAACCCAACTATGCTGTCAACCTCTCTGTCAATTCTCTCTCCTCCTACAACCTCGGAATCATGTTCCTACACTTCTTCACTTAGAACTCACAAACACTTCACTAATTACTCCAAGTTTCTAGGACAACCCAGATTAGCTTTTCCACTTTATTCCACTAGAAAACCATTAAAGCTCTTAGCTTTAGGTTCAAATCAGTCAAGTGAAGAAGATGGGTCCTCTTCATCACTAAAGCAGTTCTTGCAGAACAATTCTATTGCTGATTTCATGAGGTTTAGAAGAGGAAGTGACAGAGGAAGTGGGGAGTTGCAAACTGCTGCTGTTAGTTATAGAAAGAAGTTTCCTTGGGCTGTTCTTTGGCCTTTTCTCCAGGTTTAGAAAGTAGTGAATACGATGATTTCTGGTTTTGGTTTTTAAGGGTGTCTTGTTGGTGAGTAGAGTATATTGATTTTGAGAATCTTTGTTCTTTTTGCAGGTGGATTTGGTGTCAACAATACACATAGCAGACAAGGAGTATGTGTTTCTTCATTTCACTATTCGTTTGGTTGGTGTAATTTATGTTGTTCATATTTAAATGTTGATTTGTGTATAATCTAGTGTAGGCGTTTTTTGTTGTATTAGTTTTGAGTTCTGACTATGCAATAGTGTTTGAAATGGGCTGCAATCTGAAATTCGTTAATTGTGCTGCTTTTAGATTGGAAACTTGAAACATGTACACAACAAATTCTTTATTTTATGATAATTGTCATATTTTGGCAAAAATTGTTTGTTTTAATTAAAATTTTAAATTTTTTTATCATTTAGAGAAAAAAGTTGTTGATGTTGAGGCAATCATAGATAAATAAAGTAGTGAAGATAGTGAAATGGACCACATTTTTCCTAAAAGCTGTGGATTGTGAGTTGATCATAGATAAATGAAGTAGATTTAATGGTATTGGTCAAGAGATATATATGTTAATTATAATATGCTTTTTCCCTTAATTTTCTTACTTTAATCTCTTTTGGTAATTTATGATGGGAGAGTATTACAAAGATGCAGATATAGCTTGACATATAAACTCAACATCATAAGGATGCTTGTCGATATAATTGTCTGTTTGGATTGTTTAACTTTTATCTGTATTTTATATGTATCTGGTTTGTTTAATCTTTTTATAGTAAAAATATTTTTTTTTCCATTTTATCTATTTTTGACAAATAACCTGTTTGAAAACGATAATAATAAGATGCAAAAATAACTTGAAAATAACAAACCAAACAGACACTTATTATCTTGCAGTTCATGTATAATCAGAAGAAAAGAATTCAACCATGTTAGACAAGCACAATTAGATCTCTTATATACATACTCTGTGAAGCACAAAGTTTGCATTCACATTTCAATGGAAATGTTAATGATTTGGAGTCATTTCAAATCTCTATAGCAATCATAAGTACAGATTGCCACATATGTTCGATCTATGGGCAAAGCATAGTTTCTCTGACAACAGATATATCCAAATTTAATACTTTCCGTGCATTTTTACTGACTTAGTACTTCCAAAGGCCTAGTATCTCTTTATTGAGGCTGATTTGAAAGTCCCAAATTTATAATTTTGAAAATGTGAATATGCAAGTTTGGTTTTCCTAACTCAAATGCACATGTTTTTATCTCATTGGACAATATTAAGCCAAAAGGTTCTTGATTTTGGTAAAAGTTAGTGGAGCAGTTGAGACAGAATGTTTAGGAGATTAAAGAAAGAAGAAGATGAAGAAGATGATGAACAAGGTGATTATGAGAATAAATTTCTGGTTTGAAAGTTTGAACAAAATATAAACTATGTTTTCCAATTTTCTGCTTTTCTCAATGCAAAGCAAACCTTGCTATATTATTAACAATCAACAGATGTCTTTTAAGTTTTAAACTCGGATAATTGAAATGATTGGTGTGCAACCTTGATATATGCTATGAAGCTGCTTGAATTGCTCATAATATCTATATTGCTTGAGCTTAAGCTGGTTGAGAATCTCTATTTGCGTTGCCCTCATTTATGCCAGTGCAATATGCCAGTGATGGCTTTTTATTCTTGTCTATATTTGGACATCCACAGTTTTATCTAGGTTTAACTTGGCTCTATTAGTGCAGTAGTAATGAGAGATGTTTACTTGATAAAGGGTCTTGAAATAGCTACATTTCCTTTTCTTGTCCTTTCATATTAACTGTATTCACACACTATTTCAATATTGTTTCATAGGTACTTCTCCACCCTTCAGAAAGAACTTGAACCCTATGACTGTGTGCTTTATGAGATGGTAGCTAGCAGAGAGATTCTGGAGAGTAGAAGAAACCCTGCTGCCACCAAGAAGAGACTTAAAAGTTCACGCTCTCGAGGATTCAATATCTTAGGATGCATCCAGCGGCAGATGGCTCGTATCCTCATGCTTGACTTCCAGCTGGATTGTCTTGATTATCAAGCTGAGAATTGGGTTCATGCAGATCTTGACTATGAGACCTTCAAGTTACTTCAGGTGTCTAAAGCACCATTAACTTTGTCTGGTTCTGTAATTATCAATACGGTGTTAGGTCCATGTATTCTTTAATTTAGCTGATGCATTTACCTAAGCTTGGATTTAGAAGTGTCAGCAAGCCATTAAGCCTTCTTCAAGTGTATCAATTGAAGACAAACTCTACAGGTCCCTTAAATATTTTCTAGACATACACACTGCTGTAGGGTTCTGAAGAAAGTTCACTGGCATTCTTTTTCTAGTAATGGCTTTTTCTTAATCTTTTAATATTCAACTGTCCCTTCAAATGCTAGGATTATTATGACCATTGAACATCATAAATATTCTTCTGTAATGTGAACTATGCATACGGTTTGCTGCAATTTTTATGCTTTTGGATGCCCATCTCATTTCTTGTTCTGCTCTGACTCAATGATGAATATCTGTGGTTATTTTCAGCATGAAAAAGGTGAAAGCTTTTTCACATTTGCAAGGGACATGACTCTGAAATCAACGAAAGCAATGATTCAACCTTCAATTACAGAAGACCTTGATCCATGGAGATCCAAACTTCTTTGGGCTTCAAGGGTGCTACCAATGCCACTTGTTGGTCTTCTTATAATAGGAAGTGTGTGTGCTGACAAAGGAAGTCAGGCATCTGAATTTCCTGAGTTTGAAGCTCTGTCCAGACTTGACTTAGGTGCTGCAATGAAGGTCTTCTTGGCAAGGCGTCTAGCATCCGAGTGAGTAGTCCTATCCCTTTTGTCTTCACTTCAGAAGTAGAGTGAAAATCAATGAGCATGCTATGCGTTCCCGCCACCTGTTTGAGTTGAATTTTATCAGCTTGATGTTGGTGATCTTTCCGTGTTTTGTATGCTGTTGCCCACTGTTTTGATAGGCACTGCAAATTTGGCATTTATGATCGTTTGGCAGGTTCACACAAGTGACAGCGGATGTGGAAGAAGAGTCAGTAATAATTGGTGAGAGGAATAAAGCTGCAGTCGATGCTCTAAGGAGAGCCATCGATGATGGCCACAACAGGATTGCAATTCTCTATGGTGGTGGACACATGCCGGACCTAGGAAGGCGGTTGAGAGAGGAATTTGATTTGGTTCCATCACGAGTACAATGGGTAACAGCTTGGTCCATAAGAAAGAGAGATCTCAGCAGCAACTCTCTTCCTTTCCTGAAGACAATGGCAGAACTATCCGGGTGGCCATTAAACCGGTACCAGACCTTGGCATTGCTCATCTTCTCCTCAGTCCTGGCTATAGATTTGTGGTTCTGGGAGCTATTTTTTGGCACTACTGTGAATTTGATTAGCCAAGCAGCCATTGAGATTTCTCAGTACATCGATGCGGTGCGGGTGCTCTAGGAATTAATTATGGCATGCATCAACTGGGGGTGTGATTATGTCTTGATGTAAATATATTCTACTTAATTGAATTCACAAAAAAAAGAAAAAAAAAAGCAGCAAAAGTAGGCATTTGATTCATGGATTTAGCCCTTTGATTAATTTGTAAACGTGTTGCATACTTTGCATTTGAAATCTAATTTTTCGTGGAAACTCGCATCTTCCGTACTGGTTGAACTGATGAATGAGATTATTATTGAAAAATATTCATAATAAAGACCTATTCATAGTTTATTTTTGGAAAAACAACTAACGAACTATGAAAGCATATGTTATTTTTTTGTCGATTTACAGTTTTATGTACCAATAATTTATTATTGAAAGGCATTTGTTACTAGTTTTTTAATATCTTTATCTTTAGATATATTTTTTTTAATTATAAAATGTATTTTTTTTTTTTATACATAAAATATATGAATTGCCTCGAAATTATACTAATAAAGGAAAACTATTTTTATAAAATTAATAAATATTTAAAAGTATGTTACTTGAAAACTTTTTTCATTAATAGATAGTTTTTCTTAAAACAAACGGGTCGTAAACAATGGCCGTCGGGACGTGACACGGTTTAAATAAAACCTTTCTTCATGCATTGGCAAGTGATTTGGGATGTTTTGATGTTTGGGCATACATGTATTCCTTGAAGGTGAATATTTCCCAAAAATTATGCATGCTGTACTTGTTCTTTTCCAATCTTTATTTTCTAGAAATTTTATTATGAAAAGTTCTATTTTCATATGTGGAAAAAGGTAGTAGAAAAATTATCTCATTCGATTTTTATTTACGATTTCTGTGAAATATAGGACCTAGTTTAATGAAAAGCATTTTCGACTTTCTTTTCCATGGTCATTTTGACTGTGGGCCACCATTATTCATTTGACAACTTTTCTTTTTCCCCTTTAGAGTATAAAAATATAAGTCCACATATCTTATGAAACGCATTAGGTTTGATAAATCCCCACGGCATAAATAAACTTAACTATGTCCATTAATTAATTCCCTAGCAATTTGACTAAGTCTAAATTTATATAGGACAAATAATAGGTTTTAGGATTTTTTTTTTTATATTTTTTTCCCTTCCAATGTGAGTAGAGATTGAACTTGATTTATTCCACTTAGGAGATCACTGTTGATATAACCATTAATTATACTTTAGGATTAATTAATCCATTTTCCATGCAAGCATCCACAAGCAAGCCTACGTATATTGAGAATCTAACTCAGATGCATTAGAGTTTTAAGTTCCAACGCATGAATTCATAAAACAAAACTGGGCGAATTTGACTGAATAGATTTTTAGCAAGACCTCTTAAGCTTATTTTACTCAACATATTACAAGCCCTTAGAACATATTTATTATAAAATATGCAATCGAGTTCGTGAGATGTTCAATTTGAGTTTTACCTATGCAAATGTTTGTTCAAGTCAATATTGTTTGGATTGTTTGTTTTTCATCTGTATCTGTATCTTTTTTAAAATGATTCTTGATAAATATATCCGATTTGTATCTAAATTTTATCTATATTTGTTCTATTTGATCTTTTGATGAGAACTGTCAACTTTTTTTTATCTATATCTATTTCTTGATAAATAATTTGTTAGAAAAAAGTTTGAAAAAGTATATGTATTTGTCGAAAAAAAGCTAGAACAAACAGACCCATTGTTCCACTTAACACGTTTTTGTAGTGTTTTTTTACAATTTGACTTTTATCCAGGCAAATCTTTGTTTGGCCAGCATGTCTGCCTTGACATGACTTACCTTTCCCTTTTTCTTTATTTGAGTATATCATTTAGTAGATGATCATTTTGATTATTAGATTATGGGCCCCATTTAGTGCCATGAATGGGTCTTTTGGATGAATGATAAGACTTAAAAGACTAGGTTTAATGGAGGATATCCTAAGGAGATTTGTTTTGGTAGACTCTGAGTATGGGTCACTAGATCGGTTTATTCTGTTCTTGATCTTATTTAGTTTTTCCATCACAATAAGTAGAATTCAAAAATATTTTTCTAGGTTGATTTGGATTTTGTTTGACTAAAATAGGGATTATATGAACTAAAATAAGGTTTATGCTCTTTTAGGGTCTATTTGGATTATTTAATTTTTATCTATATCAGATCTATATCTATAACTTATTTGTATCATATTTATTCTTATCTGTGCTATAGCTGTTAGGTTTGTTTATGAGAAAAACTGTCAGTTTTTCATAAGTATCTGTTTCTTGACAAATATATGTTTCAAAATGATAAAAATGTGACGTCAAAATGATTAGAATATGATGAAACAGATAGACTATATTAAAATGAACTATTTTAAATGAAGATTTGGCCTTTTATATTATAAAAAGCCATCTTTCTCTTATAAATCTACATCCAAAGCTCATGTCCATTTAAGAAAAAGAAAGGACAAATATTGGCCATTGAATCCATAAAAGACATCCAATGGTTACTAGCGACGCTTGATCTTAGCTATCCATTCAAATGTCATCCAATGATTAGCATCATCCTTCAACATTTATAAATAAGAGGTTCATCTCTTTATTTGAGGATGTTCTACGTATTGCTAAATTGTTAAGATTAAGAGCAATGCAGAAGTTTTGTTAAAATATCCTTGGAAAAGATAAAAAATACATATCTAGTTAAGAATGAATCAAGAACAATTGAGTTTATTACATTTGATCTTCTATCATGTTCATATGCTAGAGCAATCGAGTTTGCTTAGTTATCTTCCCACACTTCTCCTTATGACATTGATATACGAGCCATTATTTCAAGATTCCTCTTGGGTCAAGCAGCATACATATTGCAAGTGGTAGACCAAGTGTAACTATCCCATTCTAGTTCTAAACAAAATTCAACTATTACATTTTGCATCAAATCTATATTTTAAAACATGTTATATTATCGATTCCACACTAATAAAACAATAAGCACATCATTGGGTAGATTAGTTCTAGTCTAATATTACCAAACGTAGCGTTGGAAATAGTGGGTAAATAGGCCAGGCTAGGCTGGCCCACGGTTAAATGGGGCAGATTTTCTCGGCTCGGGCCCTGCTTGCATTGGCCTGAGGGCTAAAATTAATTTTTTTAATTTTTAATTTTTAATGTTAGTTTATGTGAAAAATTAAATATTTATATATTTTAATGTTTGATATATATTAACGACTAATTTTATTGCTATTTTGATTACTTATATAAAAACAAGTTTTTAAAATGATTTATTTAATATCATATTATGTTTAAATCAATAAATACATATTTTAAAAAATGTTATAATACTTATGATTCATGTATCAATCTATTTTTTTCCATAACATACATAAATAATCACTAAGATGTTATATTATTTTTGTTTTTGAACTTCTCCTTTTGTTGTTGTTGTTTTCTTTTTCTTTTTCTTTTTTTTTTTTTGCTGGTTGGTCCGCGGGCCAACCCGGCCCAACCCGCTTTAGCTTGCGGGTTAAACGGGCTAGGCCAATTTGGCCTGCTTTTAAATGGACAAAAAAAATTTAGCCGCAACCCCTTTTTTAAGTAGGTTGGCGAGCCGGCCTGTGATCCATATTTCTAGCTCTAATGTCCAAACTTACATGTATTACCATGATTCCACTATTGGGATATGTAGAGTGCAGGTACCAACAAAAAAAAAAAATCTTACGAAATCCACCGTGGGATCATGTATAGCAAGTATATTGTAAGATTAAATAACAACTAGTTAAAGGAATATTTGCCTTTTTCTTACACAGGTTGAAATAATAAAAAATAAATAATAAATAAAAATAAATTTCTTTCTTGCCTTAGACATTGGCACAGGTTGAATCCAATCCAATTTTATTTATTTTTTAAAATAAAATTAAAAATTAAAAAATAAATTTTAGAAGTAATTTTATTTTAAAATATAAAGTTAAAAATAGAAAAAAATAAAATAATTATACAATTAAAATTAAATTTTAAATTAAAAAAAACTTTTGGGCATAAGAACTACTGTGTGCACTGTGTGGCTCGATTTGTTTCGATCCCTAAATCAAACCTTATATTATAGTTTTTTTTAATTTGAATTTAACTATATAGTTTGATTTGTAATTATTTAAAACCGAAAAAAGGCTATGTTTGCAGTTCGAACCATTTTTTATTCTTAAAATAAAAACATATTCCATCAAAAACTTTAATTACATATTTCTTATCACCAATGCAAATATAAATAATAAATTTTAAAAATAATTATTTATCTAAATAAATATGTAAAGCTTATGGTGGGGGAAAATTTCATCAATCATAAAAGTACAACCATTTTGAATTATAATGATACACAAGGCTTGATAAAATAAGAGTATGCTATCCTAATATGAGATGCAATTTTTAATTAACATACTATCAATTATACAATCCAATAAGTAACTAAGTAATAGAAGTGAATTAATTAGTAAAACAAAGGAAAAAAAAAGGAGAATATTCTAAAAACTAGAGGTTAAAATCCAAAAATTATCTTATTTGTAAACATACCACAATAATTGAAATATGATATCACCATTCTAATTTCATTTTCATAAGCAATACATGTCTAAATAAAAAAAAAATTAGAAATAATTGAATTTTTTTTAATAAAACAATTAAGAGAAAGAATAATTTGTTTATTTATTTTTAAATATGTAATACAGTTTAGTTTGAGCTACATAATTCGGTTTAGGGTCTTACACCGAACCGTGAACTATTTACTCTACACCTACCCGAACCATTTTGAATAAGAACCTAAATTTATGAGAGATTTTATTCTCGGTCAGTTTTTTTACACAACCCTAATAAGAACAATAATCTTTAGCATATTTATTAATATAAATGTTCAAGGTATGCATTTGTTTATGCACAAGCAAATCCACTCTTAGCAGTAAATTTAGCAATATGGAACTACAAAAATCAAAACACAACCAAGATTTACAAAAGCAAATATAAGTCTCGTTTTATTGAAAAACAAGATTTTCTTGTGGTTTGAAATTTATATTAACCAATGAGGTTTATTTTTAAGTGTATTTATTGCATGTGTTGTTAATAATAACAATGCATTAAATGTTATAAATATGTAACTGATTTTACTATTTACATCAAGATTAGTATAAGTTTTTTTCTTTTTTATCTATATTTATTTTTTATGTTTTTTGCTTTTTTTTTTTTCTTGAGATGATCTGGCTCCACTTGGTGGATCGGAGGCATTGAACAACCACCTATCTAGCTATGCTTATTAGTATTCATAAGCTAATTACTGGCTGCTTTTTTGATTGGGTATAGTTTTGATTTAGTTTTAATGAATATTTACAATCTTAAAATGGATATCTCAGTGGTGTCCCACCAATATAATATATTAGCTAAGCAAATCAATATAACCAAACACAAATAATAATTATAATCGTAAGATGTTTGATTATAGTTAACCATGATAATATCAAGACATGAAGAGAACAAATAGTAATCTTTCTAATTCTAATTTGGCTTTGATCTAGTTAATGATTCATTTCAACAACTGGACAGGACGTACTGTTTCGGCGGCTCAGACAGGAGATCCAAACTAGGAATATTTTGTTCCCCATTTGACTGAAGACCGTACCTCGGCCACCGTGTAAAGAACCACTGATTTGCCATCCAAGTAGATATTCCGTTCACATCCTTTAGCATATATAATATATATATATATATATATAGTGAGAAAATAAAATATAAGTTATTCACTTCCTTCTCTCATGTATTATATTATACATATAGAATATTCGTCAATTTAATTTTGTATTTTTATTGAAGTGTGACTTCCTGTGGGTTTAAGTGTGTTTATTAAAGTACTTTAAAAATAAAACCATACGCGTGTGCTGCTTGCTTGGCTAGGTTTGGGCTAATTTTCATTATTTATCTCTTAATTCTTCATTTCTTTTCAATTTTTTAATTTTAACTTTCAAATCAAATAACTGAATTTTTTCAAAATTTGTAACTGGAATTTAATTTTCTTGAAATAGATATTTCCTTTATTTTTAATAAAATGGAAAAAATTATTATTTGAAACAATCAAAATTCGATTATTTTATTTGAAAAATTCGAATTTTTCAAGTTTAAAAAAAAACATATATAGAAAAATTTGATTTTGTCTTTCTAAAAAAATTTATTCTAGGCAATTGAAAATCTTGTTATTCCAAATTTCTGCTGCGAGTGCAGATATTAGAAGCTGACCATGTTAACTTTGAGGAGCGAAAAACGTTTGTCAATTTACACCTCGGTCATACCAGATTACACTTTCAAGACAATGATTCACTAGGCACAGTCAATTTGTAATTCCCAAGTTTTTCCTCTAGTTAAGTTAGAGAGTAGAAATTAAAAATCAATATATAATTAATGAAGAAGTTATAATAAATAGTCTAGATTGTAAAGTTGGTTATATTAACATGTGTATAATAAGCTAAATGAGATTAGAATTAAAAAAATTTCAATGGATCAATTTTAAAATTTTCTACCATATTGTTTTACTTCTAAATCTTTTTATAAATTTGCATTTATAAAACTCAACCCTTTAGTTATAAGAATTTTATTGAAATTGGTCATAAGAAAATTTTTATTTAAATAAGTTTATAAACCAAATTGATCAAATTTTAGGTCTGTTTGTTTAGCTTTTCTAGATAGATACAGATACTTTTTTCAAACTTTTTTCTAATAAATTGTTTATTAAGAAATATATATTGATAAAAAAAGTTGGCAGTTTTCATGAAAAGATTAAATTGATCAAATATAGATAAAATATAAATATAAATCGGATATATTTACACATATCGATTCAATACAAAAAAGATACAGATAAAAAATGGACTATCCAAACGGACCCTTTATATCAATTGCAAAGTTTAGTTTTTAATTTATTTGGCAACAAGAAGCCCAATTTTGCATAAAAACTCAAGCCCATAACCCATTTACCCCACCATAACTATCAGACACTTGTACACACATAATGACTCTTAATGCCTCTAAAATCAAACTTTACTTTATCCAATATTAAGAGGTAATTATTAAACTAAAATAGCAAAATATCTTCTCTACTTTTTCTCCTTGGCAGACACCATTTTGCACAAACTCACACACCCACACCCACCTACCCACACACACACACCCACCCACGCTTTGACATTTTCTCTTCTCAAATTCTACATTAGAAGGAAAAAAAAAATCCATTTGAAGTACCCATCTATAAGTCAAGATCATTTTAGGTAAGTTATTATTTGCTCTTACTTGGTTAATTTTGTAAGTTAAATGAGTTATCTATAAGTTAAACTGAATAATGTTGTTTTTAAGGTTATTGAGAATGTTGGTGTGGATTAAGTGAAAGTTAAGTGACGAAATTGGTAATTTAGAACCTAAATCATAGATAAAATGGACTTTGATTGGTTGGTCAAAGTTTATGTTGTACAGGGTTAAGTGTAGGGTAAGTGTATATGTATAATGCCAAGTTTAAAGTTGTTGAGGAACATGTAGGTCTTATAAGTTGATGTTGAAGTGTTGTCATGGAAGTAAGATCTCGATACTTAGTTAAATAGTGTAAAAATTTTGAAATTGAAATTACAACTTAGGGTTAACTAATCATGGCCATGATGAAGGGGGTGAGCTTCCGGATCACATTTTTTTTGTCTCATCATGGGTGATCAAGCCTATGATTGTCTTGAATCAAATTTTGTTAGGTAATTGTGAGCGTGATTAAAGCCTTGATCCAAGCAACGGTTTATATCACAGCCCAGCTCACTGGCGTGATGAGGGTATGATCGTCTCTGTACCTTGTAATGAATTGTTGTGCCTCTGATCACAGGCGAGTTTGGACTCACGATTTCGAAAATGCCTATCATCATGGGCATGATGATTCTTGTGATTGTTCCCTTGCTTTGCTTTGTAATATATATATATATATATATATATATAATTATGTAAAAATACACTAGAAATACTCGAGAGGAGGGGTGAATTAAGTATTTACCAAAAATTCCCAAGAATTAATTTTAATTTTAGCTGATCAAAGAACGGATAAATTTGTAGCAAATAAATAAACAACAGTTATAAAGCATAAATTAAGGAGATTTGGTTAGAGAGAACTAAGCTAATTTTAACCTGAAGTTTGACTCACTTCCTACTTTCTACGGTCCACAAATTGCTTCTATCAAGGTCTTCACCACCACTTCAATTAATTTTAGAAATTAGCTCAAGATGAGCAATTACACTATTTCAAGAAATAAAAATATTTCCTCTCTCGCTAAATGCTCTTGAATAAATAGCAATAATTTAAATTGAGCACTAGAGTGTATGTTCTGTCTCTAAAATTTACAAATATTATATACAAGAGAACAAAAAGAATGATTTGTTTGATCGCAATAAAGAGCTCGTAAATATTTTAGTACCTCCTCTTTTTTGTTATTCTATAAGACTTGTATATAAATAGTCTTTGAATTTCAAAAGTCCATTAGACATAACTTTATAATTTGCCAAACATTAAATGCGCTTCAACGGCTCTTTTCTTTCATATCAACTTCAGACTTTAAGCTGTCGCGCCTCAAATATTCATCGTACTACAATCTTTCACGCCCCAATTTTTCCTTCAATGGCTTCTCCATGCACATGCTTCTTCAAGCCTTAAATTTGAACTATCGCGCTCTAAGTTTTCATCACATCAAGCCTTCAACGTGGCCTGCAACTAATACTTTGAGCTTTTTATCTTTGTCGAGCCTTGGTTTAGAGAATGTCACGTCTTTAGCATGTCGACCCCTCGACGTAACCTTGACTAGTACTGTCCACTTCTTTGCCTTATCACGCTTAGACTTAAACTTGTTGCATCTTGATCACTTGATTTGTCTAGGCCTCGACCAACCCTTTGACCACTAATTTGGCATTCTTGAGCTTGTTGATCGTTGGCCTTTACTTGGTTGTGCCTTAACACTTGACTTTGGCTTGTCCTTGACCATCTCCTATTTTTGCTGAAACTTGTAGAAAACTCCACAAGCATACACAAAGCACACACACATATATATTTGACTAATTAAGTGTATTTTATAGCAGATAAATAATTAATTGTGTATTATATTGTCTCATCAAAATTCACTTTGAACTCTCAAGTTCAACATTATGTATATATATTAATTTTAGCTTAACATTTTTATAGAATCTTAGTCAAGTGGATCATAGAATTATAATCTAAAAATATGTTAAGTTATCATACTTAAATTAATGGATTAGTTAAGTGTATATGATTGAGTATAGCATTGTATAAATTTACAAAGACCAAAGAATTAGAAATAAGATGATAGGAACTTAGGACACTTAAGTAAAAATAGGAATTCCTAATTAGTTAAATATTTAGTAATATATGTTTATTGTTTTATAAGAGCTATCGATGAAGACCTAGACTTTCCAATTGATTACTACAGCGATTAAGGCAAGATGCATAGGTGAATAACTTGAATCTTCTCATACTGTTTATGATTATAATGTAGTGGCACATATTCTTAAATGTAACTAAAATTGGTTAAATGCATGGGGATTTGGGATTATTGCATGTTATATAAAATGTGAACAAGTGATGAATTCTAATAATCAAAGTGATTATTATTTGTCTGATAATGATTGTGTAGTTTGAATTGATGATGTTTGAATTTGCTGTGATCATTAAGTAATATGGAATAAATCTTATTAAGCCCTTAAAATTAAATGAACATGCATTGCATGATATCATGAATTGCATTCGCATGGTATTCACATCACGTACTATTATTTCAATTCTGTGGTAATGCTTCATTGTATCTAGTAAAGCTGGTAAAGGTTGCCTGGTTTGTATTTTTTTGATCGATTGGATTTCAATTCATACTGATCATTGACCAAGTTTTTTAAATTTATAAATGTTTTTTAAATCGGGTTCAATAACTACAGTCTCACAGGATAAACGCACCCATCAAATGTAGCATAGATAGTGATTTAGGTCAGTCCCAAGGAATGGTTGGCAGCTAGTGTACTCCTAACCTCATTCATTATCTAGCCAAAGAAAGGTTTAGAAAAGCATAAAGAAAAATCAACTATACTAAGTTAGGAATATTCATAAACGTTTAATGGGTAAAATAAGAAATAAGCCTGTAACTTCTATGAAATAATAGCTTAGGGTTACTTCACCAATTCCTTATCAGAATGATTTCTTAAAAACAATAAACTTCTTAAAAGCTGTTGGAATTATGTGTTTATACCATCATTCTCTAATTTAAATTAAAGCTTCTCTCGAAGTCGGTAGTTCTAGATCTAGTTGAAACCAATAATATGAAATTCCAATTAGACTTGCATAAAGAATAGGAATCCATTGTTTCGAAAAAAACAACTTAATAATTTTTTAAAACAAGTGACTGAAAGTCTTCACCCATTCCTCGGCAAGAGGTAGTATCACATTCTCTACACGTATTCTTTAACCACATTATCACATTCTTTCTCCATCCATCATACTCTTACATGAATTCTTTAACTACATTTTTGCATTTTCTCTTCTATCTTTTTTTCTTTTTCCATATAAATATATGTATGTTTTCCAAATTATTTTTTACATATATTTTATTATTTTTGACTAGATCATGTAAATAGTTTAATTTAGTAGTTTGATGTGTTAAAAATTTTCATTAATTTTTATACATGCAATATCGGTGCACGTTTGCTAGTAAATATATTTATTTAGGTTATTTCAATGTATAAAGAGTGCAATGTATAATCTAACATAAAATATTTAGCCAAAAAAAAAAAAAAAGGTCCCCACAAATAGGTGGGAAAAAAAGGATAAAATATATAAAAGACATAAAACCACTTATTCTTAATGCTACAAACAAATTTATATTAGCTTAACTACCATAATATATAAATTTATTGGATGTGTACACATAAACTTGTGGTAGGGAAACACAATACTAATGGATTTGTGATGATGGAATGATAGATTTCATATTGAGATTAATAGAATAGATGGGATATCGAGATCAATAATGGTGGATTAACAAGACTTGATTAGTGAAAGAAAAGAAGAGGTTTTAAAAAAAGGACGCCTCTTGTAAAGGAGTTCAATTTGTATATGTTTTAAAGAAATCTCTAAAAGGAGTAGGGCTTATTTATACACAACCTTTCCATTTGAAAATAAAAAAAATTTATTCTAGTTTCATTTGAAATTATAAAGAATTAATGTCACTTTGGTACACAAGAATCGTTTGGAGTATAATATATTGAAATGAGTTGAATGGAATGCATTGAGTGGCAAAATAATAATTCTATTCCTTTATTTCGATACATCATGAAATGGAATTGACATGTTATTTATAAAAAAGAAAAATCCTTAGTAATATATGTGAATAATAAATGTGTAAGAGAATAAAAAGGTAATTGTAATAATAATGATTAATGAGATGGAATGGAGTCGCAATTTCACTTTCTCTAGCGTGTAATCAAATTTTCCCTCAAAGTCGGAATCATCAATTCTTGGAAATTGTAGTTTTAGCTTTTATTAATGCATCCAAACACAAGAATGAGAATAGAATCTGGAATTGCGATTCTATTTCGAGTTTATTTTTGTGTAAACCTTTTCTATTTATTATTGAAAATTTCTATGGTTCAGTTCATGGAATTGTTCATAATCTAATTATTGGAAGATTATAAGAGTTAATATAATGACAATTCCAACAATGGATTGGACAAATCTACCGAATGGAACATAGAAAAACCCTTTTCATTTTTTTATATGAAAATTGAAAATTAAACAAATTTCAACTGACTAGGTTTTTTTGTTTCACTTGAGAATTTTAGAATTTTTATTATAAGTTGTTGTTGTAAATAGGCTTAAAATATAAATATTATTTGTTTATTTAGGCTTGTCTCGCGGCTTGCGAGTTAAGTGACATGGCCTAACGAGTCCAGTTTGGTTACTAGGATGGCTCAAGGAGATTTGACTTAGTGAGCTCGGAATAGAGATTGTTGAACTGGTCCATCGCATCTAACTTTTCTTAGGCAGACTTATGCATACAGAAGATGACTGTTGGCATTGCCCATGAGGAGCTCATTTGGGATAACCATAAATTGAGCATGCTTTATCTCATTGAGATGATTTATTGGTTAAAAAAAAAATCACCAAGATGATCTGACGGTCACTATCCATATCAAGTGCCTATAAAAACTCAACAACTCCTTCTCATTTCAAAATTTTTTGAGAAAGAAGATAAACAACATTTCATAAAGGAGACTCCATTCGCTAAGATCAAACAAGATAATTTAAGTGTGTTTTCACTTCAATTGCTCAAGAACTGTAAGATCAACGCATGAGATCTACTCAAGCTCCCTTATTGTTACTTGTACATTCAGAACACTAAGATTGCTTATTCCTCTCTCTATCATTCTTTCCAACCCATCACATTATCAAATATAATCTCCTCAACAACACTTCGAAGTTATGTAGAAAACACGGGATCGACATGACACGCTTAGGATTATCACCAAAAGAACCCTACATCTACAATTATTATATAAGAAATGTGGTCATTCGTGCGCATGTTGCAAAACATTGGAGGAAAGTTCAGATCGACCAAATATAAGGATTCCAAACAGCAGCTAACTTGACAACCAAAATAAATAAATAAAACAACAATTTACTTAAATAGAAGGTAAATTCCATATGTAATATATATTAAAATATAGAGAAATTCTATGGTCATATTATTAATTTTGATGCGACCGATTCTTTCATTATTCAACTACTTAGATCATACCTAATCGTAATCGAGTTCTTATAATAGTTAATATTTTAATTATTATATTTATTTTAATGGTTAGATAGTCGATTGGACGTTTCTAGGAACCGTGGAACCTTCCTAAAATATATAATCTCAGAAAGAGGTGTTTTCCAAAGATAGATTCCATCCAAGAAGTTAACTCTTTTTTCCTTTTTTTTTCTTTTTTTGGCCCTTAACCAAGAAGTTACTTGTATGGAGTAAAACGCAAATACATTGATCATAACTCATAAGTATTGTTAATTTTTTGTTTAGATATAGTGGTGAAATATATAATATATAAAAATAATACCACTCTTATTATGTATATTTTATATATTAAAATTTCATTGTGTAAAGAAAACAGAAAAAGCTAATTTTCGCATATACTTTGGTTATTGCTTAACTGTAGTATGTGCAGTTCAATTTAGAAAAGCAAATTATACGGTCTCTTCCCGAAAGAGTACATTCCTATGCCAACCCAAAATCCAGTATATTCCCTAGAATGTTGTCGTCCCCATATTTGTGAAAGATGTGTGAACACAGACATTCCATAGTACGTTTAGATGGATATAAATGTAGATGACTCTTAAATTATCAAAATAAAAAAAAGTTTGAAAAAAATACAAATTATTAACTTTTAAGAAGCATTTCAAGATTTCTTATAATTTAGCAAGCGTCTTAAGACTGTACAAACCTCTAAATTTTAATTTTATTGTGGAAACATCCTCTAAAATTATTAAGATGTATTTAAGGATATATTTATTTTATCATACTTTGATAATTCTGATATCATAATTTTTATCATTTTTAAACACATGTATATCAAAAAATAGATACTGATGGAAAAACTACTAGTTTTATTTATAAACAAATCAAACATACATGATATAAATATGATATGAATATGATATAGATGTATGTTAAATATATATTTGATATAAATAAAAATAAAATAATTCAAACAAACCTTAAGTGTATGTTAAACTTTGACTTATGACTATCCTTTAAATCTCCTTTTGTATGGGGAATTACATGGTAAAAAATACCTAAAATATGAGATTTGAAATACGCCTGATTTCAAAGGACATAAAACATGCAACTCAAACTGCATCTTAATTATCATTTAACCTGCCAATTGCCATTAATTTCTTAACAAAACATTACATGAAAGGGAGAAGGTGGAGTGTGGATTCCACAATCCTATCCTCTGCTCCTTCTAGAACAAAAGTGACTTTTGAAGCATCGGAATAAAAGCTTATAATTTATACGAAAAATTTTATAGTTTCATTGTTAATTCTGATGAAACTGTTCTTATTATTAATTTTGATAGAATGAATTTTATTATTATCCAATGATTTATATTATATCTAATCATAATTAAATTATTAAAAAGATGCTCGGCACGCAGCCCACTTTCCCTAGATGAGTTGTCTTATTGCCCTGCTCTTTTCCAAACATTATTGAGTGCACTCATTATTATGTCTTTAAAATAGTCCAACATCCTTCTATAATATAAATTAGGTTCTTACTTATACATTTTCTTTCAATATAGGTTGCTAACCCCAGATGTACGTATATATGTGTGTGTGTGCTTTTTTTTTTTTCCTCCATATTTT
The DNA here is from genome assembly GCA_024138025.1 of Combretum micranthum. NCBI lineage: Eukaryota > Viridiplantae > Streptophyta > Magnoliopsida > Myrtales > Combretaceae > Combretum > Combretum micranthum. Next base: position 113,895 of record JAMXBD010000172.1, on the reverse strand, counting down.
TTCGGTCCTTCACCTACCTTTTGTCTCGCATAAAAAAAAAAAATAATGTGGTAAGTCAGACTAAAAATCACAAGATCTTTTCTTCCATTTCCTTTTTCCCCATTGTTTGTTTTCGATCCCACGTGAAAGATCCGCATTTGCTCATTTTTATTTGTTTGGAAGTGTCCATCTGGCCTTATTATGTTTATTAAGCTAACACAGTATAAAAAATATCTAAGAACATATAGTATAAGAATATGATATAATATGATTTATCGGTGTAATCTTATGAATCGAATTTCAACATTGATAAAATATATAATTAGATATTTAAATTTTAAAATTTATCAATTAAACACTTGAAAGAAATTTTCGTGCACATCAATTCATCAATTTGGCTTATGACGTTACTTGAAGTGGTGTTTTTAATCAATATAACAGAAGTATTATTGGTGTGCACGAAAAATTATTTTATATACTAAATTAAACAATTTTAAAATTTAGATCATAAATCGATCAATTTTAAAATTCGAGTATCTAATTACATATTATATCAAAATTCAAGTATTATTTACAACATTTACCTTGATTCGTTTGTGGCGTGTTTGCTGACTTCTTATTAAATGAGAAAGTTATTTTAATTTTTTTAAAAAGTTAGTAAGAATGAAATATTTATTTTCTTTAGGGGTGCTCATGGTTCGTATAACCGATCCATGATCCTATTTTTTGAACCTAAATTTAACAATCAGTTTTTTAATATCTCAATCCTTAACTGATCAATTATAAACGGTTAACTAGTTTTTTTGATTAATTGTTAACGTTTTTAACCATTTAACATAAAATTTTTAACAAATCAAATTGATAGTTTCAACAAATCTTATTTTTTTAACCTTTATCATAGAGTTTTTTTAATTATTATATAATTATAAGAGTTAAAAAAAAAACAAACAAATCAAGGAAAAAGGAAAAAACCATCATTTGGATGTATCATCATCAACAAAATCAAACCAAATCAATTACAACATTAACTCCAATTTAACATAGGACAAAATAAAGTATTTTAATCAAAATCTAAAAAATATTAGCATATGTAAATTATATATATAATATATTTATAAATATTAAAACGATTAATCCTTAGCCGTCTGTTTTTTATGGTTATAAATTGAAATCAAAACTGCAAACCGAAAAAAATAAAAAAACTATAATCTTAAACCGAAATCAATAAACTGATTAATCATATTTTTTAAATTATGTGTATAAATATTTTTTAAAAATCATTATATTTATATATAAATTATATATAATAATATTTATAAATATTAAAACGATTAATCCTTAACCATCTGTTTTCTATAATTACAAACTAAAATCAAAACTATAAATCGAAAAAAATAAAAACTATAACCTTAAACCAAAATCAAAATATTTTGATTTCGATTAAATTTTTTATTTTATCGAGTTTCTCCACACTACCGCCCTTCTCTAGCATCAGATCATTTTATAAGACCAAAAATGAGAGCAATAGATTTTAAATTCTGTAAAATAAATGCTGGCGGCACATTGCAATATTGCGCATTTTCAGATAAGGATGGACTTGGATATTATTACATCCTTGATTTGACATAACAAGTTGCAAACATAATTAAACTTTATGCATGTCACGACATTATAATAAATGCACCACAAAGATAAGTTTCCAGGTCATTAATTCTTTAGGATGCTAAAAAAATGTTCAGTAGAATACTATAATTATTAGGACTTTTCTTTGACAACGTCTACGTTCCACAATCCTGGACAGCTAATTTTGCCAGTTTTCTGAAACTCCTATCTCTTTCTATCATGGAGGAGCCAACTACTCACCTCCATGAACCATTAATTTCAGAAAGAGAACCAAACCCAGCTCTGGATGCAGAAGATTTGAAAAATCACAAGAAGAAGAGTAAGAAGAAGAACTTCCATGACAAAGCCATTCAAGATGGATTTCGATTTCAATCCCAGTATGGCCCTGAAATATGCCATGCCCATAGAATTATTGGCATCAACAAGTATGCCCTTGGTGGTGCTATCTTGGCCTCCACAAATTCAATTTTATTGGGTTACGGTAAGTTGGTCATTAAACAAAATCTTAGGTTTCTTCATCAATCTTCCTAGGTTGTTGCACAGTCAAGTTAATGATTGTTTATTTGTTTTTTGGGACATGTCATTGAGTTCAATTTATGAAATGATAATTATGTTCAGATATTGGGGTGATGAGTGGAGCTGTGTTATACATAAGAGAAAATCTAAGGATCACACCAACACAAGTGGAGATATTGGTTGGTTGCTTAAATGTGGTGTCACTCTTTGGATCTCTAGCATCAGGAAGGACTTCTGATTGGATTGGAAGAAGATACACCATAGTTCTGGCTGCAACCACATTCCTAATAGGTGCCTTATTAATGGGCCTGGCACCATCTTTCTCCTTCCTCATGGCTGGAAGGTTAATAGCAGGAATTGGTGTTGGGTACTCCCTCATGATTGCTCCTGTTTATGCTGCTGAATTGTCCCCTGCCATGACTAGAGGTTTCCTTTCTTCACTTCCTGAAGTGTTCATCAATTTTGGGATCTTACTTGGTTATGTTTCCAATTATGCACTCTCTGGCCTTCCGATTGATTTGAATTGGAGATTGATGTTGGGTTTGGCTACTGTGCCGGCTCTCCTGATCGGATTCGGGGTAATGGCCATGCCGGAGTCTCCTAGGTGGCTTGTCATGGAAGGTAGGATGGAGGAAGCTAGGCAGGTTTTGGTTAGAACATCCGAGAATGAAATTGAAGCTGAATTGAGACTTAATGAGATTGTTAAAGCCTCATTGGATGATCCCGGCCCTGTGCATAGGACCGGACAAGGGGTTTGGAAGGAGATTCTATGGAAGCCATCCCGGCCGGTTCGCCGGATATTTTTAGCCGCCATTGGGGTCAATTTCTTCATGCAAGCCTCCGGCAACGACGCGGTGGTGTATTATAGTCCGGAGGTGTTCAAGGAGGCAGGAATTAGCAATAAGCAGCAACTTGTAGGGGTCACAATCCTCATGGGCCTTGCCAAGACATTCTTCGTTCTTGTCTCGGCTATGGTCTTGGACCGGTTCGGAAGGCGGCCCCTTTTTATGTTGGGCTCGGCTGGTATGGCGATTTCTCTAGGAGTGTTGGGCTTGGGCTCGAAGTTCCTTGAGCAATCAGACGACAACCCTAAATGGGCCATTGCCATGAGTGTGGTGGCGGTATGTGCGGCAGTGTCGTTCTTTTCAATTGGGCTTGGGCCCATCACATGGGTTTATTCTTCAGAGATATTTCCAAACAAGCTAAGGGCCCAAGGGACCAGCCTGGCAATATCAGTGAACCGGTTGGTAAGTGGGGCAGTGGCTATGTCATTTTTGAGTGTTTCAAAGGAATTGAGTTTTGGGGGGATGTTTTTTGTATTAGCAGGGATTATGGTTTTGGCCACTTTCTTCTTTTACTTTTATTTGCCAGAAACAAAAGGGAAAAGCTTGGAGGAAATTGGAGTTCTTTTTGAGGACAAATTGGATGAAAGTGATGGTTGGCATAAGGAAAGGCATTGATTGTATATGGTGTTGGATTACAAAATAGGTTTTCTGTATTTCTTTTTCTTTTTTTTTTCTCCTTCTTCTAGGAGTGAATTTTGATTCTTGGTGGTCCTAAATTTGATTTTAATGTGAGACAGGACCTTCTTTGTGTGATATGATCAAATGGTTCCCTGTACTTCATTTGATTCTTTTCTTGAGAAATTTTCTTTTCTGCCTTCATAAATATAATTGTAGCATGTGGTGGGCTTTTAGATTTAGATGGCTAGCAATTTTTGTGAACAGATCGGGTTTGTATTTTTATATTGTGTCCAATTCATGTCATTACTAAAAGTAGATGAAATTGAAATATTGATTACAGATAATTATGTTATAAAATAATCATGTCAATTAATATCATAATCATGTTTTTGTATCATGTCTTGGTTTTTTTTTTTTTTTTCCTATAATGTGTTTTTAGTTGTGCAGTAAAAGTAATTGCTGGTGCTATTTATATGCATTGGATCATATTAAAATTTTTCTTGTTAAAAAAATAAATGATTCCATTTGCTTTGGCTAAGTGATATGGAATTGTCGATGTATTTAATGCCAAAATGATTACAAATATGGAGGAATGGACTCAATCGCCCTAAAGGATATGAACTTGATAGCAAAACAATTAGATGATCACTTAGTGATTTTGGGTTCTATTTCTTTCAAAACTGGAATTTTTCATTTTATTTGTGAAGTTGTTAATCAAGTTCTTTAACGAGGCTATTTTCATATATAACTGAACAAATTTCATTTATTAAACAATTAATAAATCGTAAAGACTAATTTTAAACTAATCACCTTGCTTATTTAAGAATTTTACTTTATTGTTAAAGAAGTTATTAAGTTTAGAGGTTTGTACCAAGAATTCGGGGTAAAATACAACCATAGCAATATAGTAAACCTATTAAAGAATTGAAGCTATTACAAAACAAATCATTTTGATCGGTTTTAAGGTTTATTTATTCGCCAAGACTCCCTCCTTTCCTTTTTTGTTTTTTTGTTTTTATTACATGGGAAGAGAGGATTGGAAACCTACTATCTCTCACTTAAGATAAGCCAAGATTTAATTCAAGTTTATTTGCCAAAATATATATATATATATATATATATATCTGCAAACGAATTCCCTTCTAGAAAAGTATGTTTTAGAGTAACCATATCCACATGAAGAACTTTTTCTTAGTATTTAACTATCAAACCCCAAAAAGATGGCAACATTGGTAGAATGTTTCAACCATGGTTTTTCCAGGGGATATGATCGGGAAAACATCAAATGATTGAATTATTACACTTTGTCCAAACTTACCAATAATAACATGCTGCTATTATCTATATGTCACCGGTCTTTTTGTTTTCACTTTCATATTTATTTATTCTGTCATTTGAGTCATTTTATAATAATTTGCAAATACAAGACCCACATAAAATTGCATTCATATAAACTTAAATCTCATTAATCAAGCTTGCACAAGACCAAAGCTTGGCCATTACTTATCCACCCATAATTAAGGGTTTGTTTTTGTTTGGTAAGAAATGGACCAAATACAAATCAGATACAAATGACCAGTAAATGATAAACAGATGATAAACATATAATTTTACTCATAAAAAGATCAAATAGATCAAATAAATCAAATATAGATGAAAATAGATACAAATACAGATAAAAAATAAATAATTTGAATAGGCCTCTGTCAACACACTTTTGATTGTTAAAAGTGTGGTACGGATGCCAAGGCTTTTAGGATTTAACAACATAAAAATTAGTTATCTAAAAGGATGAATATGGCTGATTCATATCCTAATAGTATTAATACTTATCTTTTAACTAAGATAATGATATTTGAATCTTTTGTTATAAAAAAAAAAAAGGAATTAAATTTGATTGCATCTGTTTATAGTGGTAATATATAATAGCTAGAGAAAAAAAAAATTATAAAAATCTAGGGTAAGGACATGAATGCAACTCTTTAATGTTTCTACTTGTTCAGTTCAATCTTCTATGAATCTAAATAATGTAAGAAAATAAGTACTTCAATTTTAGGAAAAATTATAAAAGAAAATTGATGTGTATTTTTTACATATTTACGATTTAATGTTGTGTTTTTATTGTTTTTACAAAGCATAACCCGTATAATTTTTATTATTTATTATTATTTTCTTTTTAACTGTGACAACAAAAGTGATTCGGAATTGTATTGAATGACATGCACATATTATAGGGCTCTTTTTATCAACAGCTAATGATTGATAAAGAAGATGTAATTTAGATATGGTCTCCTAAAAGAACAAAATATGAATTAATAAAATGTTAAAAGTGTAAATATTTACAGCCTATAATATTATTATTTTTCAATTTTCCCGATTTACAATGGAGTTTGAGGGAAGACACTTTTGAAGAGGACAAATATACTTAAGTCGAACTCACGGGACTGCATCAATTTTGTGCGAAGTCACGTTGGTACGACATAGTTAAAATCTCAATGTGGAGATAAGCGACCACCTTTTCATTTTCCTTTTTCCTTTCTTTCTTTTTCTTTTTACCGCTTAAAAGCATTAATATTTTAAATAAGTTTATTCTTAAATATTAATTACTCTTTTTAATTAAATAAATATACTTAGCTTCAAAGGTAATCTAATTTACTATTATTCACTATTTTCTCATAAACATTCTTATCTATAAGCACAAAAACTGGACCAATCGATTGTTAATTATAAAGAATGTTAGAAAATAGTTTACTATAGTAACATGTATATAATAGGTATTTTGCTTTTAATTTAATGATTTCTCTTTTTATTTCTATGTCAACTAAATAATGTGATATACATGTAATAACCATTATTATTATTATTATTATTATTATTATTATTTTGCCTATGTAATAACTATTATAACTCTATTACACTCATACTGAATTATAGTTCAATTTTCCTCTTATTCCATGGAATCTTAATATGAATATATCTTAATTATGAAATTTTCTTTAATATCCCTAAATTCTATTATATTAGTAATGCCAAATGATGATTGCTTTTTCATTCGGGCAAATGCTACATTTAGTATCTAACATTCGCCAATTTTTCTTTTTCATAAATTACATGAAGTTTTAAAGCTCAAAATAAACTTTGCTGATTTTTACAATCAATTGCTTGAACTTTTCACCTTTTTTGCAATTAACTTTCTAAAATAGTTGGTTTGAGAATTATACATGATATCAAAAAGTTTGTGTGTACAATTGATACTCTTAAGCTTAATGCAGGCAATTGCCAAAAATAGACAAATTTTAGGTACTAAATGTAACATTTACCCTTCTCTTTAAAAAAAAATGCATGAAGTTATAATTTTGAAGGTATTAATTTTTTCTTTAAAATATTGATGGGATGTTTCTACATTGAGATCAAAATATGGAGGCTATTTATAATTCGAGTAAACTATGTTAAAATAAACTTTCAAAATACATTAACATCTCGCCTTTTCAAAATATGACAAATAACCCTCGAAAATGTCAGTATCACCAAATGTTGAAAATTTTAGGGGAGGCATTTGTTATATTTTGGAAAATAATAGTCAATATAATTTCTCTTATAGTTTGTATGGGTTTATCAATTTTATTTAACATAAATTGTAATGAAGTATACTTTATAAAATTATAGGACATTTTCAATAAAGGCAAAATTTATGAAATTATATGAATTAAGAGAAAAAGCTAAATATTCTAGTCAAATCATCACTGCTAGATCCATGTGAAAAATGTGCATTTAAAAATTAAATCTTTATAGTTATTTCTAGAGCTAGGCATATGGATTGTGGCCCATGGACCTGCTGGTTTACCCACTTTAGAAAACAGGCCGTGACCAAAGCAGGCTGCCTCATGATGGGTTAGGCCGGCCTACGAGCCAAAACATTAAAAAAAAAAAAAGAAAAAGAAGAAGAGGAAAAATTAAAGAATATTAGTGATATAATAACATGTTAGTGATTGTTTATAATATGTTATGGAAGAAGATAGATTGATAAACACAACACAAACATTATAACATTTTTTTAAATATATATTTATTGATATAAATGTAATCTGATATCTAATAAATCATTTTAAAAACTTTTTTTTACAAATAAGTAATCAAATTAACACAAAATTAATCGTTAATATATATATAAATCCTTAAAATATAAAAATATTTTAATTTCCACATAAACTAAGATAAAAATTAAAATTAAAAAAAAAAAGTAAATTCATTTTAGCCTATGGCCGACATGCCTAGAAATTTTGGCCCGTTCAACAGGGGGTCGCCCAGCCTTTTAATTCGTGGGCCAAAGTTTTGCTAACCTCTAGTTATTTCCTTTCAGCACACACATCTAACATAGTTTAAAGGTCTATTTAAATTGTCTGATTTTTATCTGTATTGTATCTGTATCTATAACTTATTCGTATCATATCTATATCGTATTTCTTTGACGTGTTTATGAGTAAAACTATTAGTTTGTTATTCGTATATATTTCTTGACAAACTTCTATTTGAAAAAAAAAAATATAATGCTAAAATGACTAGAATATGATGAAACAAACAAAAAATTCAAACAAAGAATTAAATGGAAGAAAAGATAGACAAGTCCTCCCAATTAACTTCGCATTGAGCAGTCAATTGTCTTATAGCCTAGTGACTTCCTTGATCTCTTAAGTGAGAGATATCATGTTAAATCCTTCCTTCCCTTCCCTCATTGTAATGGAAAAAAAGGGGCAAAAAAGGTTAAGAGAGTTGCATGGTTGACTTAAGGAAGACCAACATGAACCACTAGTGTCGAATCGCCTTAGTCAAAAGGAATGTGAGTCTTGTGAAGTCATACTGGGTCGTCTCCATAATTTATATTACATAAAAAGTTATTTTAGTTGTTATTTTAATTTAAGGCTTTTAATGTCTTTTTATTATTTTATATTAGTTTTCTATTCTTCCTTAAGTGATTGTTAGGATTTTCAAATGGTCTATAATTATTATGCTAGTCTATTATTCAATTGCCACTTCAATCTTTGTTTTCAATATTGACTTTGTGTCTTTGAAACTGTTAAACATTGAATGGATGTAGTTTCCTTCTTTTTTTTTTTTTTTTTAGAGTGTGTGTTTTATCAATATTGATTATAAATTGTGGCAAACACATCTAATTAGATCCCTAGACTCTTTTAGTACCCATTATAGTATTAAATTTCATGGAATCTATTGGATTATGATCTAATCACATATCAACTTGATTGTTAATCATGAGTATTATCAATCTACAATTTTCTTGATATCCTTAAATTTATCTTACCTTAGACACGTAAAAACCCAAAATATCATTTTAATTTGAAAACCCTAAAATACCAATCCTTAGAGCAAGATCAATTTGGTATTAGAGTGAAGATTTCATGTTTCGTAGTAAGTTTTGACATTTAAAAGTTAATTTTGTGGGTTGCTGGTATTTGTAAAGTGGTTATTAGTGGTGATATATTGAATGATGCCTTAAAGTAGTAATGATGATAAGCTATAAATAAGGCTTAAAGGCAGGCTAATAATAGAATAGTAATAGAAATGGTGACGATAGAGGAGTAAGATAAATGCTTGATTAAATTCATGAAACATTATAGTATTTGTGGAAAGGACGAATATGCAAGATTGGAGGAGTTGTACTAGTGGTAACTGTAGTAGGCATAGTTTCTAGTAGCAAATACAATGTTAACAATGAAAGCAGAAAGAGAAGAGGTGAATTTTGATACGAATATTAAGGGTATTAATAATATTAAATAAAAGATGCCACCTTTAGCTAAAAGTAGTAAGCTTGAAGAACTTTTTGATTAGATGCTCTAAGTAGAAAAAGGTCTTTTTATTCTTACAAAGGTAATGAAAGAAAGAAAGAAAGCAAATATAACATCGTTGGCTTTTATAATTTACGCAAGTCTACGATGGGAAAATTGTAGGAAGAAAGGCACTGAGCTAATGAGGAGAATGTATGATCCTAAACATCAATGAAGAAGTTGATTAAACATAGATTTGTGTCTATAACATGGATGTGTTGATTAGGTTACAATCCTTAAGCTAAGGTAAATGAAATGGTTTAGAGAGAGAGAGAGAGAGAGAAGATTGGAATGTGATAAATTATATTTACTGCCATAATAATTGATGGGTTTATTAAAGTACAATTGTATTTTTCATATCTTATCCTATTTAACTCAAACATATAGAATTGGTAAATGCAATTAACAATGTAAGATTTTACTGGTTAAAATTGTAAGATTTCATAAAAAATTGATTTTATCTGAGTTGACTTGGAAGAGTCTTTTAATATCGTAAGTTCGTAGAATCATACAAGTAAAATTGCAATTTTGACAACTATGAACATGACTATTGTGTAATCTTAGTGTTTGCCTTAGTCTATAGATAGTTGCATAATTTTCCCGTGAAATAATCTTTTGACTCTCTTCAAATGAATCCTTAAGCACACTATTATATTCCTTTATATGCTCTTGAAATCTTGAGAGTTGAAGATTTGTTGAGGTAGAAGGGATTGTAATCATCAATAATTAATTGGCTTATTCAATATACTATTTTTAATGCTTTCTTCTATGATATTATTTTTCTTTTGTGGTCTATTGTTTAAATCTACAAAAGAGTAATTTCGTAATACCTAGGTGTGGTAACAATACTGAAAACTATGCCACCATATTACTGTTATTATGATAATTTTTCTTTTCTTGTGTATATAATCATATTGTATATAATGATTAGTTTTTTTATTTTGTACATAGAAAGTCAATGTTAGATTTCATGCATATAGGAAAGTTTCATTTGTATGAGCAAACCCCTCATGATTAGATGAAACTGCAAGCATTTCTAAGTTTATAATGGTATAAATGTTAGATTGGTGTTAAACATAATAAAGTAATGCACAGATTGAAATAATATATTAATTCATTAATTAGTTTTTTTGGAATTTGATCTAAAGCAGTTAAGAACTTATTGGGTTTAAGCGATCTAATATACAATCAATAATAAGAGTTACTTTGATTGGGAACAAAATAACATACTAATATTGTTTGTTGATCGCATAGGTAATCATAGTGGTGATTAATAGTTAATTAAGCATCTTTTAATGATTTTTTAGTGATTTTATTTATTTTAATTATTATTCATTTTGAATTAATATTTTAGAGTAAATAGTAGAATAATCGATGTAATATTGGTATTCATTAAAATGTTACTTTGAGGGTTCTACCCACACTTAAATCATTTTTCTCTAAAATGATAAGTGGACCGTACACTTGCCTAGAAGGAGAAAAAATGGTAGCTGGTCTAAGTGGTAATATCCTCCATTAAGGGGTATGCCAAATAAGGTTACAATATGCAACATTCCCACATTCGGTCCCATTTGTTTATGTGACAGACCTTATGGTGGAGAGTGTTACCAAAATTAGGTAGGCCATTTCACAATGTGTGAGTTTAACTAATACATTGGATAAACGAATTTGTAAAACTTGACTTGAAATTATAGTATATTCACATGACTGATGAAGACATCAAATGTTTTTGGTATTTGGGTCATGGATATATAGTAGCCTAATAACTTAATAGGAGCATCATGATACTAGAGGAAAGGAAGATTAGGTGTGGTGAAGGAGAAAAGAAGGAAGGAGTGATTTATAACAGGGGATTAATAGCCAATAGTTTGTTATCTTGATGACCATTCTAAAGAGTAGAGATGCAATGATGGTTATAAAGTCATCTTTAGAAACTTGAGTAGAAGAATGGAACAAATAAACAAAGATGTATTTGGCATCAATTCATGGGGGAAGATATGCTAATGTAAATTCTATGAAGTTATTTCCTAGGTTGGCATTACAGGTTGAACAACATCAATAGATATGTTTCACTAGTTAAGCAGTCAAGGCATTACACATATTCACAAGCAAGTTTGTGTGCCTTTTTCATTTAGTGACTATATATATACACACATATATATTTAACATGTCTTTTTTATGATGCAGTTCTTATGAATGTTACTCATTTGTTATTAAGAAAGCTTTAGCAATATGAATGTAAAGTTATATATGATATTTTTAAGGCCAATCACCTAGTTGCTCATGGATGCATCGTGTCCAGCACCACAACCTTTTTCCATTCCGATAACAACACAACCAATATCCAGTGGTTGTTGTCAATGAGTAAGGTAAGGTAGATCTATGTGACACATATAAGCATGGGATTAGCTAGTAGACTAAACCATGTGCTCGTAGCATAGTGGCAAATGGACAACACATGGATAACCGATACATCAACTAGCATACTACACAAATCTCACTTCATAGCACACATCCAAGTTGTCGTAAACCTTTCTAAAAAAGCAATAACACTACATGATAATTCGCTATTGATGCAAGCTTTTTACTGCATGATGTAAGAAAAATTGATTGTGGAAACAATGCTATAACATTAGGATTGTTGATAAAAAATGAAGCTTTCGCTCCTGTATATCATTAATAAGGCTAACCGAGGCAAGAACCACCTGTGATGTGCTGGTTTTGATGAGATAGTGGCATTTTGACTAATCTCAATCAATCAAATTAAATTAAAACTTATAAATTCTACAATTAATCCTAGGCAAGCGTACCTATCGATTATAGTATAGATTAGCACAACGGTCATTCCACTATGACCTATAACTATTGATACTCACCCTAAATCTACTATTTAGCTAGTCTAATTCGAATAATAATAAGAATGATTAATATCTACTAAACCAATTAACCCTAGAATTAAGAAATTCACGCCTTCAATTATATATAAAATAGCCAGAAAACAATACCCTCGATCTTGATTCACCACTAACCATAGTTCTAATTCCTTAGAAGATATTCATTAATGAATTGTTAAGTTCTTAAACTGTATGAAACCCTAATTTCATCAATCTCTCTTTCAAGATAATTGAAATGTAAATTTCTTTCATCATTAGATTCATATAAAATTGCATTCGAGTTCATGATTCCCTAGAAAATAATAAATCTTGATGCAAAAAATTAATGCAATCAATGTCTAGAACTACATCCAAATTTCTATACTCATGCTAGATCTATCTCATCAATCAATTCGCCGATTAAATTAACAATTATCATAAAATGATATAATACCGCATATATATTAAATCAAGAACAATTATAAACATATGAAGAGATTTAAGAAATATAAACTTCCATTAACAAAAGTATTCAATCTCTACACTAGGGTTAAAGTTCCTCAAGACCTAGGGTATAATGATCTGTTTTTCCATACGATAATGATTACAATGACAAAGAAACGAAAAATAGATAGAAAACATGAGTACAACGCTTAAAGATGAAGTTTTGTGATCTTCAATAAGCTCTGGCATTTTTCCCCTTGATAGCACTTGTTTTTCCCTCTAGGGTTTCTAAGAATAAAGATATTTATGTTTAAAGACAAGTAATGGGCGTTATTTATCGGGAAAGAATAAATTGGTCTTGTATGGGCATCTTACATGGTTATATTCGAAGCCCATGTAGAATGTAAATGGTGAAAACTGTGATATTCAAGGTTGCACGAGCCCGAGGATGACCTATGTAGCTTGGTCGTGCACTATCTAATCTATTCTTATCTCTATCCAGCTTCTACATAGGCATTTTGCTCAGCTTATGTAGCCTCCATGTGCTTTTTGAAATTGTTTACTAGACATTTTTTACTTCTACACTAGTATTCTACATAGCTTGTTGTAGAAATTTCATGTATGTTGTAAATCTTCACTTTCCCAAATTCTTCATTAACTCATTTATATATCTTCATAAAGCTTGTAATCTTCCTTTATTCCCGAAATTAACAATTTAACCCATTAAGTGTCCTTTTCTTTAATCATTCACATAAAATCTATATATAATAGTAAAATAATGTGAATAATAAAGGTCTTTTGACACTTATAAAATAATCTTGTATGTTCTTTTATATGCCACCATATCAATTACCTAAAATTTTTTGACATGTAGGACATGACAAGTTAGCTGATGCCACATGATGCTGCTCTACCCCAAAATTTGAGCATCAACTCACATTTCCATTGACACATCCGTCTAACTTCAATGTCCGAAGGTTGAAGCGAGTCAGGAAATGGAAGTTAACCTCTATGAACACTTCCCTGCTAGCCATGTACTGATCCCTTAATAGATCATTTACTTACAATGAGCAATGTTGGTGCAACAGACTCACCAGTCATCAAGATCCCGATCAAGGGCATAATTTACGATTGCCATCTATCACTCAGTGATTATACCGGTTTGGGGATGATTGATTCCCTTTGGAATATTGACTCTAATAAATTACAAACGAAAATGGTTTGTGGTTCGTGTGTGATAAAAGGAACATGGGCAAGAACATTAACACACCAACAATGGTTATATGCTATTACTAGAAGACATTGGTTGTTGATGAATTTCTCCTCTCCACACAACTTTTTTGTATTTGGACCACTTTCATTACTAGTTTCTTTGTTGCTACCATGTGCAAAGCATGCCATCCTTCGGGTAAGGGGTTGGTAAACAGAGTTTTGAGAAATCGGCTTCTCTAATGTTGGAAGGCATGGTGCATGAATTTTTCTATAGGAGAAGAGGAAACTTGAAGAACATTACATCATGCAAATCCTACATGAAAGCAACCATAGTTATTGAAAAAGATATAATACAAAACATGCCTATGGGGTGGGAGTGTGGCATACCTTTAGCATTAGTAGTGATGTGTTATGAAATAGTGTAAAGCTTCCTTGCCTTTAGGTAATCACCACTAGCAGATTACCTAAAGACAATTCAATGATTTGTGGAACCTTAAATGGCAGCATAACCTCTTGGTATTTAATTTTAGACATACTCACCCTTGTGTGAATAGTGGTCATTTTGGTTGTGTCGAGCCTGGATTTTCCCACTATCTGGTTCATTTCTCCTAACCCGATTCATATTAAACCCGAACCCATTTAACATGAATCCTCGACTAGGGGTTAAAAGAAATTTTAATTTTTGAAAACTTTTTAGAGTCGCCACCTGATATAAATCGAGAAAAAATAAAAAGCTAGGATCAATCGGTCGGTTGATCCTAACTTAGCTACTAGTCTGCGAAAATTTGATTTAAAAAACCAAACTTTTAAAACCAGATATCATGGATTCGGGGGCTAACCTATTAAAACCAAATGGTTACCACTTTTGTAATTTTAAATTTATAATCTATCCTTTATATGCTTAAAAATTCAAATGAAACAAAACAAATATTTATAAGTCACATTTTTCTATTTTTTTTTTAGAATATGAATATCAACACAACATCTTATATTTACAAAATATTTATTCACAATATTATTAAAAAAAACAAAAACATTTTTTCATTTTTTAATGTCGCCCCGTAGGTGCCTACGTACTCGCTAATCGAGATCAGATAAAACGTAGTTCTTTTAAAAAGAACTTTAATTTGTTGATCAATTTTAATTTTTGAACTATTCTCAATTTAAGTTCATTAAATTTTATATTTTTGTGAAAACCATTTTTTGATGATCCTATGATCTAATCAATTGATTTTTTATTTCATGAAAACATATTTTCTAAGTTCAAAAATCATTTTTTATTATTTTTTTTTTTAGAATCATCACATAAATTCATAACATATTCAAAATATTTTACAATATATTAAAATTATTTTTCATGCATTAAATACGCATTTCTAAAAGCAATTTATGTATAAATACATATTAAAAATATTCAAAAATAAAAAAAATTTATATGAAAAATAATTATTTTGATTTTTCTGGATTTTTCTGAATTTTTCTGAATTTTTTTATGAATTTTTCTGAATTTTTTACTATTTTTTCGTATTTTTTGAAATTAGTTATATAATAAAATAATAATAAAATAATACGGACTGACTTGGACCATTGGATGAAGCGGAGGAGATCTGGTACGTTGATCTGGCTGACTAATCCTGATCGTCTGATGGAATTGACTAAATCTGGGGCGTTGATCAAGATGATTAAATCTGGAGCGTTAGATCTACTGATCAAATCTGGAGCGTAGGATCTGCTTGATCAAATATGGACCGTCTGATCTTCTTGATCAAATTTGAGCCGTCTGATCTGCTTGATCAAATCTGGACCGTCTGATCTGCTTGATTGAATCTAGACCGTCTGATCTGGTTGATCAAATCTGGACCGTCTGATCTGGATGATCGAATCTGGGCTGCTGATCTGGGCTGACCGTTGACCGTTGACCAGGGGCGGGTTGGACTTCGGATTTTCGGGTCAAATTTCGGGTCGGATCCGACCCGATCGGGCGAAGAAGACGAAGTCGTGACTTTTCGAGGAGGATTCCGGCGGCTCTGGTGGTTGGCGGCGGCTGGGAGTTTGTCGGCCCGATTCCTGTGGAGGAGCCGCAGCTGGTGGCGGTGGTGGATCGCGGCCAGAACTACCGTGGACGGCGGTTCGAGGTGGTGGTCGCTGGCGGTCGTTTTAAAAAATAAAAAGAAAATTTGCAGAGATGATTTTGATTAATTTGATCAAATCCAAGCACACTGAAACAATCAAAATTCGTTCTAACACTAATAAAACACTCAATTTGATCGAAATCTGATCAAATCATTTCGAATTTGAAAAATTCGAATCCTAAACTCTAAATTCGAAAATCTCGAATTGAACTCATTGTATGTGTGTTTCTTGAAATTGAGTTGTGCCTTTTGATCCTAGTACCCCCTATTTATAGATTGCAAGCTCAATTTTACGTTTCATATTGTTTCAGAAACGAATTGATTTTTTGCCTCTTCATTTGCACGAATTTAATTCAAAAATTCGTGTTTAATTTGTTTCAAACTGATGAATTGATGATTGATCTTTCACATTCTTCATCAAATCATTCAATGTGGGTAGATTAATCATCCAATTTTATCAATTCTTGTAACTCCTCATTTATGTGCAATTGAATGCTTTATAAATTGTATTTTTTTTCAATTTTTTTTTAGCACGAATTTTGTGACTTTTGGGTTGTTTTTACACATGAATTGTGTGTTGATCTTTCATATTCCATGTCTACTTTGCAATTGCATCATCAATTTCAACAATTAATGATGTTTTGTCAGTTAAAAATTGATGCAAAGTAAGGCAAAAAGTCACTTTGAGAAGGAAAAAAATATGAGATGATAAAAAGGCAAAAATTTGCCTTTGCTAGGGTTTGAACCTGGGTCTTTGAGCTTGGGTTTGTATTTGGGTCAATGTGTTAAACCAACAGGCCATTTGGCCTGTGCCTCGATCACTTAGCCAACTCATTACTTAATTAAGGCTTTTGGAAAAATGAGTTTAATTAAACAAAAATGAAGATTTTGTTTAATTAACTTTATAAATTTAAGCCTTAATTAATTGGGCAAAAATTGGGTGTCTACAGGTTGCAATAAATTTATGAATCACCAAAGTCATAAATGGGGAGTACTTTCCCCCACTTTGCATGTCGTGTCCCCTAGTGTTTTGGCAATTTCCCTATAATAGCTGTCTACCACTTGAAATAGAATAGCAGTGAAATACCAATGTTATGGCAGTTGGCATGAAATCGGAAACGAGAAAGAGAGGTGGTGATTTGGAAAGTACCATATCTCATGAGGGCGTCTTAGCTTCCAGATGGTTTGTATGTGTTCATCAACCCTCTACACAAATGTCCACATGATATAACAATAAAATGGGACAATCACAATATCAATTTTGAACAGCAATGCATATAATCTAAATATCAACTAATTTATCCAATTACCAACATGCAATGTAAGTGGATTCGATGAAAATGTTGCAGACAAGCCTTGATATAAAACTCCTTCCTAGAAAACCTTAACACAGATGGAGACATGCAACCCACTGTGGATATATTACTCCCACTCTTACGACTCACAACTCTATGTGTTGATAGTCATAAATGCTAGGATAAATCTAAATCTATAACAAGTGATGTACACTCCTAGCTCCTTTCTTTTGCATGACACATAACAATGGCATGTCATGTGAGAGTCCTACATCCTACTTCACCAAACCATAATAATATGCATTATACTAGGCAAATAACACTGTCTCCTCCTAAAAATTTGTCTTGTCCTCTATGAAATCACATGAAGCATGCCCACAGAATAACTACTAATACCTTAAACAAATGTAGTGAAGGGTTTTCCTTCCATCATGATGCAAGCCTTAATAGCACTTTTTTGGTAGCATGATAAGGGAAGATTTTAAAGCTTTTGCACAAAATAACATAACATTGATATTAAGAAAGGGTGGGAAACAAACCCTAATTCGAATCAAAGAGGTACTTAGTAGATCATATATGGTTTTGCTTTACAACCTTTGTGGTTGTTAACATCACTTAGTGGCATGATTATGCGATGGATTTGGTGTCATCAACCTTTGACTTTGTCTGATGTCTCCAGCTATAATGTATATTGATTCGATTGGTTTCTATTTGGAATTGGAGCTTCTTCAAGGAGCTGTTTACTTTTTTACAATTTGATTTTTCCCTCCATGTCATTCTGCCCCTCATTTGGGATGAAGGATTTGGGCAAGTCATAATATAGAAAATTAGGCTAGGCCAGTTGACTACTACTTCTTGAAGGAAAAAGCCTAAGCTTATTATTATTTTTTTAAAATAGATTTCTTGGATATTTAGGATAAAAAAGCAATAATTATAATCTCAATTGATTTTTTTAAAAATTAAATGAGCCCTCTATTTTGCTTTCATCCATTAAATTATATTCATATTTAAAATATGATTTATTGGTTAATTACGATTAAAATTAAATAAATATTTGTAAATGGGCTTCAAATTGTACGTACTATTATTCATTTATTTGGGCTTGACTCATGGGCTAAGTGACAGGGCTCAATGAGTCCAAAGCCCATGAGAAGATCATTTATGATAAGCATGGTACGGGTCTTGTTCCATCTCATGTGTCAATCACTGAGATCATCTAACGGTTGTCAACCATGCTAAGAGACTATAGATGCTCAGTCATGCCTCATTTAAGAACTTTTGGAGGGAGAAGATAAACATCATTCCATAGAGGAGACTTCATATTGATAGCTTGGTCCAGCTATGGTGCTTTTGTCCAATTCTAGCAAGTTAGTCATGTTAGTCTGCATTTATTTGAGAATAAATAAGTAATTACTTAATCCTTGTTGCAACGTGTCACAATGACGCTCGATTCTATGGATTATGCACTAGATGGTTTAGTGTGAACATTTGAGTAAACTCGCCAAACACCACTCCTAAGATGTAATATAAACAACGACATTGTCCTATTTTTGAATTAAACTCGAATAAATATCGACTCCATGTTTGATTGGCATAGTGCTAGCTTGGTTCATTTACAACCATGGATCTAGCCATGTAGAAGTTGAGTTCTTATGATATGAATTAGACTCGAATTAGTGCACTATTCTTTAATGTCAAATCATTTAAGCCCCTTATAAAGTGATAATTATCTTGAAAAGGTTTGTATTAAACCTTCAGGCTAGTAAACTGGTACCTCTAGGACCGTCAAGTCTTTCTTCATTAAATTTTGTTTCGATGCTCCATATGCAGGATGTACAAGCAAGCCGGTTTGAGCTGTCGGTCTTGTAATGCAACATTGCTATCTACACACTAATCAAACCGGCTCACCGGTGAACCACATGGCACTTACTCTTCTTTTGTTACCATTCTGTTGTCAATGTGGATGCATATGCATGTATTATTAGCACAAAACAAATATAATGTGAAACAAGATACCATGATGCCTGTATGTTTATTTAGATATGCATGCTATCACATTCAGGATATGTAGATCCTATACATGGAGATGCTTGTACGTTCATTAAGGTACCATATATATAGATGTGATTGATTATATATACTGCATGAACAACAATTAAATGGTTGAACAAAATCACATCCAAAGATAAAGGATCTACAGAGTCAGCACGAGTACACTCTATAACTAGTGTAGCAACACGTAATAAAAAGAAACTTCTTTACAAAAGTGAACTACAAGTGGTACACTAGAATATTAGGGCAAAAAAACAAGGAAAAAAGAGAACCACAATTGCAGCATTAGCAAATATGAGAACTCCATGCACCTAACTATAACAAAAAAAAAAAAAAAACAAAGAGGACATCCCACAAACCACATAATGTCATGCTTGAAAATTCAACAAAAATATAAGATAAATGGGTGCTCCATAAAAGCTAAAAGAGTGACAGTACGTAAAAGGATGAGACTTTTGGGTAGAACAACGAATAGGCCAAAATGGGAAAGCTGAAGTAATCATGTTGGAGGATCATCAAAAGGAGATAGGGTGGGTTGTACATAGTAGAAATGATCCATGAATCATCAAATGTCGTCACAGAAAACTAAGATTTACTTTTGAAATCGGTAAGTTGACCCTGCATCTTGTCAAAACACTCATCCATGTGTGCACAAAGCTCTTGAAATTGTCTATGTGGAGAGATAGAGATAAACTCTTCATGGAGGTATCAAAGCAACCAATCGGTCACTATCATCGTTTGAGCCTTGATATCTTCTCCCGCATTGGATCATGTGACCTTCACCAATGAAGGGAGGTACTGGATTTTTTCTCACCTACCGCCCTTTCACTTCGTGCCAGGTTCCTTGATCATAATGGTAATAGTGAACTTTAGCAATTCCACAGGTTGGACGTGTGTGGGAAATTGAACCCCTTATAGGTCAACAATAGTATAATGAGATGACTAACTGTTATAACTACTTGCTTAGGCTTGTTGGTGACACTCTTGAAACAACAACACATGATATCATAATAGTCCACTTATCTATCCCGAGGTATTATTATAAGTAACCAAAGGTCCTGATGTGTTACTTGTGTTTGCTAGCCTTTCCTTGGAACATAGTTATCTATCAAGAACTGTTGGAGGACTTCGTGTTTAAATGTGAGCTTAGATGCATATCTATTTTGCATGATCTTCTACGATGTCCCAAATTACTGCTTGCAAACTAGTCCTTGTGGTAACTTTGCCCATCAAATTTAACTAGCATGTAGAAACTACCTATGAGAATATCAATGAACCCATAGATGTTAGCGTCCCTTATCTCAAATTAGTTTCCATAGACATGTTTGTACAAGGGATCACATGTGTAGAATCTATCCTCGTACCCTTTTGGAAGCTAATGCCTAACCTATCACTCTCCATGTGGTCAGTGATATTGCAATAAAACAACCTTATAGCGTCCTCACAAACTTTAGGTGGAAAATCTAATGTGTGCAAGCTATTGTCCCTTTCAATGCTAGCTAGACGAGAAAGCCTAAAATTTTTGATGATATCATCAAGATATGACCTCCCATAATCTAGTGGAAGATTTGCAAAGTTCTCATACCTTTTCTCATGGAGTATAGATGGAAAATGGAAATTGTCATGTGATGGCAATTGTGGTAGATGAACATTGTGTCGAGTATCGTGCCCATGTGTTCTTCTTGGCAGCATAGTGATTTTCGTGGATGGTGAAGGAGGATGAAGTAGATGCAAATATGCGATAATTGGTGGTTCAAGAGTGGGAGGAAGATGGAGGGCAGTTGTAGATGGAATGTTTTATTCTTAATCGAGGTAGTTTTGATGTTATGATAAGATGTTTGGGGTTGCGGTTTTTTCTTTGTCTTTTACGTGTGCATAGATAAGGGAAATAAACTAATGAGAGAGAGAATGTAGACATTCATAATAGATGTATAGGTTACATTGGCTTTTCAATCAAGATTCATGTCGGCTAGTCGGCCTTAATCTTAATAATATGGCCTTCTAACAGATCAGACCTGTTTGCTAGTCACTTGATGGACTGGCAAGCCAATGCTTTCCACTATCTATCTTTTTTTTGTTATACCAACTTGCTGGTTCACTAATGTGCCAACAAGCTGGTGCTTTCTGCCATTCTGCCCATCTATTCCGCGTTGCACCGGCTTGCTCGCCCTCTAATGTATTGGCAAGCTAGTAGTTCATGTTATTCTATCCATTTATTTTTCATTACACTAGCTTGCCAATTCTTTAATATACTAGTAAGCCAGTAATTTTAGTCATTTTGCGCATCTATTCTGCTTTACACTGGCTTGCCATTCCTCTAATGTACTAGCAAGTTGACATTCTACATGTTATTATTTTGTTACATTGGTTTATCGATGCTCTCATGGACCAACGTGCCAGTATGTTGCGATATTCTATCCACTTCTCATCAACACACTAAGCCAGACAAATTGTTAATGGGTCATGTGTTGTAGTCCATTAGCATTTAGATCCACTATGGGGTATGATGATCATCCTTTAGGTAAAGTCCACTGATAAGTGTTAAAAGATCCTTATTTGTAGTACTTATTGGACATGATTTTATATGGATTTTATGTGAAATTATTATGAAAAAGATACTTAATTGCTTAATATTTTACCTCAGCGTTTAAAGAAGATATTTCAAAGATTCAAGGATGATTCAAGCAGAAATGAGGAAAAATTTGGCAAAGCATGCAAAAGATTGATTTTCAATTATGCACAACTTTCAACATGGCTATGCAAACTCTGGTGTTAAGCTACAAAAAGTGACTAGAAACTATCTTAATTTGTGCCCTAACTACTGCCTAAGTAGTGTAGAGAGTAGTGGTACAAAAAAAAAAAAATGTAACTAGAGAAGAAAATGAAGACTTCCTAAGGTGCACAACCCTGAATACGATCGTGCAGGAGCAAAGGCAGAACTTCATCGGTTATAAATCTATAAATAGCCGCCCTAACCTTTCATATTATCATCCTTTGATCAACCCTAGACATATTCTAAACCTTAGGAGAGCAAAAACTATGAACTTCAAGGAGGAAAAGTGCTTGAGCTTCATCGGAAATCACAAGACGTCAAAAAGGGTTTTATTGTTAGATTATGTTTATTGATTACTCTAGATCGTCTATATTCATTGTAAACTCCTTAGAGAAGTAGATCTTTATGCCTTAATTCTTGTGAAATCCTAAACCCCCATATGATTTGAATTGCTTTTGATTTATGAAAAGTTTATGTCTTTGTATCTATTCATGTGTTTTAATTGTCTCACGATTGATTTATGTGCAAAGTTGATTGCTTGTATGATTCTTGTTAGATAGAAAGAGGTTTCATCTAATAAGATAATCTTCATGAATAGAGGCATTACATATTTCTCTTAGAGGTAGGGAAAACTTTGATTTTCTACATAAAGATTTAATTTTTGTTTAGGAATCTTGATCTTTAATGCAATCTTATGTGGTGTTAGTGAGGAAGAGGTCTCCACTATCTCATATAGGGTTAGGAATTGATTAACTCGATGGAGTAATTGATTTAATTGTATGATTCTGCAGTGCGAAGCATAAACAACTCATTGATCAATATTTTGTTGTAAGAAATTAGGGTTTAGGATGGATCAAGATGAAGGGTAAGTCTTGTGATTGAATTGATCCTTTGAAAGCACTCATATTAAACTATTAGGGTTATTGATTAGAAATATAGTTATAATATCATCTCAATTGTTAGGTTAAATAGTAGAGAAATTATAATATTAGTACTTGATATCTAGATCCTAGAGGACAACATCTATAGTAATTCTATTCTGTAATCGATGAGTGCACTGCCTTAGAGCTTACCGTAGGATTTCTATTGGGTTTTATTATTTATTATTTGATATGACTGATAAGTTCTTATCATTCACAACGTTTGTTTGTTGGATGGCATGCTAGATGAAGAGAGCTTCAATTGATTATAAACAAGTTGTGGTTTTGTACGAGCATTAAGGAGAGCAGAAGCTGAAGTAGCTCACAAAGATTGCAATTGCTTTGAGATTAATTGGATAGTTTATAGATTCTTATAACAATGAGCACGAATGCGGCTATTTTAATACATGAAAGGTGACGAATCAAAAAATGACCCAATCAAGCACTATTCAGGTTTGATTGGAGATTCTATGTTCGAATTTCCATACTATTCTAAGCAACTTTCATCTATTTCATCATGAGTTTTTGACAACTCTTGTGTAGTATAAAAAATATGAGGATACAAGGCACATGTAACATTGATTTTTAATAGAACTCACCATCATAATGGGAACTAAGCAATAGGTTTTGTCCATAACCATTATAGCATATGAATCAAACCTTAAATTTATATGGCATTATTTTTTCCCGGTAAGTCTAACAAAGCATTCAATAATAGAGAAGATAGAAACTGCACTTACAAGATAAATTAACAACCATTGAATTAAGAGAAAACTACGTACAATATTACTTCAAACTTGTTAAAAACAACTATAACAGACGTAACACCTCTACAGTATCATCAATGCTACAAATCAAATACAACTTTATACCCTGCATTCAAACATGGAGACACCATGATCTTCAGTCTTACAAAGCGATGCCGGAAGCATTGATTAACTAATTTGACTAATAGTAAAAGTACAATGCGGCTTAACTTCCATAGTCATAAGAACTACAAACTACTACAAATAAATTATAAAACAACATCTTAAGGACAATCATGATCCTATGCTAAGTTCCATTTGACCAACAACATTAGGGGATGGTTCGTCGATCAAATATGCAAAAAAATGTAACCACATAGTAAGTAACAAACATAAAATCCATCACTGAGCACATGTGGAGCATGTCTTGGGATGCATACCGATGTCATTTTTTATTCTTTCTCATCTATTTAAGAATGCGCATAGAAGAGTTGCTCTTATCACTCCATAAACGTTTGTGAACGAGTCTTAAGACCTTACTTCTACATAAGTTTTTTGACCAATCAACGATACCAAAGGGGATTTCAAACCTATTGTTGAAACGGATATGCTATAAGAGAAAAACAATACACTTAAACACACAACACGGGTGCATAGGGAAAACTAAAGAGAAAGAGGAAGATGGGATTGAATTACTAGTTTGGGCATCTCTTTGGCCAGATCTTGGTGTTGCATGAAGAGAATGATAAACATACTGGTGGCTTCGAGCCTTAAAGTTAGATTTTAGCGATACATACAAGAATTGTAATAATTCAAAAAGTGCTAATGCAACATGATTTGACTTACCCATCTTCATTCTAATCATGATATTGAAGCCTCTTGTGGAAGGTGATTAACCATGCTTCGAAGTTTAACTGAGTGTCTTTACTACCCTTACTAGCAAGTTAGGATGGGCTACAAGTTTCTACGGTCGTTCTATAGAAAACCAAAATTTCACCAGGGGTCAATTGTAGTACAAACATAACCAATTAAAAAACAAGGGAATTTCAAACACCAATTCAATCGGCCCTAGGCAATAGACACCTGCAAGTATATGACATTTCGGCTCTTTCCCCCATTCTCTAAACAAGTTGGCTTTAAGGATCGCAGTTTGTCTCTTGCAGAGATCAACCACACAAAGAAAAGCTTCACTCTTTAGAGCATCTACTGGGATGAAAATTTGACCAAAGCATATAAATCATGATGGATGAAAGAGACCATGAGTGGGGGAGATTACTTGGGCAATTAGAATGAATCAAAAGTTAATACAAAAACATACGGTGCATGCTCACCTCATCATAATGATGGATGAGGCCAAGAAATTAGCATTTGTGGTGTAAGTCCTCGATGGCACGAGATGCACCCAATAAACCATCAAGAACATTGGCCTGCATTGGTAAAGGTAACACAAACATTGAAGAGGTTAGTTCATGTTTATGAGAAAGAAGCATTAGACGCACGCTAGTGACTTTATGAAGCCTCTTATTGAGAACTCTCTCAGAAAGTAAAATTGATGCCACATACTATTTATTTTTCTAGCCTTAGAGCTCAGTTTATATACTACCATGTTAATAACTTGTACAATAAGCATACAGAAAGGATAGTAAGGGTGAAAAACCTATGCCACTAACTTAAATATTTTATTAGGGATTTTGTAGACACACCACACACCATAGACAAAAAATAATGTGGACAGATGGTAATAGGGGGTTAAGAGCCTGATAGCAAACTTAGGTCAGGTTGGCAAGGTTTTAGGCATGCACTCGAATCAAATCCTAGCTAGTGGTGTGTATAGGTACCTCCTTCCTTATTTAAATTACATTGTCAACTTGTAACTAGATAGCACTCTACCAATTAAATGCAATAATAGGCCATTTTCAGACGTGCATATAGAAGGCACTAACTTTGAATCCTGACTATGGTCAAAGGTGTAGTTATAAATGACAAGATGATTGACAAAGAGAGGGTAGACTTCAAGGGGCTTAATCGTGTATGGAATCAGCAAACGTACATATTGCAACATATTATAAAATATTAGTGGACATTTAATCTTGTCATGATTAATATCTAGCAAATATGCAAAGAGGATAGCTTACCACTAGATATTTGTTGAGAACAGGCCATGTAAACCTATCCGGGTCAATCTTCTACCCCTCAAACAATGGAGTAACTTTTTTTTGCATGTGTCTCCTCTACAAGGGTTATTTGGTTGGTACAGGTGTAATTTTCTTCTCTACCATTGCCCGAGCACATGCTACCTGTTTAATGCTTAATGAGGAGGGTATTGAAACTTTCTTACCATCAAATTTTTATGATACAGGGAAAAAAATGAAATGCTAAGTTAATGTTAATATTGTGCATAAGGAAAGTAAATACAACCTTTGCTTGATGCAATGACTTCCTTCTATTTCCCCTTTTCCTAAATCATGGTGCAAAGAGTCTTGAGTTAACTCATTGGATGATGGAAGGAATGCAGGTGCGACCACATTTGTCATTTTGTAACCAATTACATTATATGCATCCTCCCCCATATCATTATTGTATGGGGATGATTCCTTCTCATGATCGGGAATGTCCTCATATAGGACTGTGTTTGTGCAGCGTTTGTGTAGAACTTAGCCAAAGACTTCTCAATAGCTTTTCTCACATCTCTGATTACATCTTCCCTTATATGGGCTAGCATTTCATCAAATCAGGCTCTAAAATTATAAACTCCATCTCTTAAAGCATTCACGTAAGCCTCGGTTTTCTTTGTAATCAAGTTTGGCTTCGAGAGCCGAATTGGAAACCGAAATCCTAAACCAGAATAGCAAAGGTTAGAATGAAACCTAGAAACTCTAAGTCCGACTCCACCGAGGATAAAACCATAGAACTTATGAGAGCAAGTTGACCTAGATTATAGTTCTAAAGAATATATCAAAACATAAAAGATCAGTTTTTTGGGAAATTATTTGTTTCGAACCTGATCGGGACCCGATCCGGAAAACCAGCCCCCGGGACTCGAAATTAGAAAAATATTCTAGAATACTCATTAAGACCGGAATTTAATAAGGAATTGAAAAATATATTTATTATAATTTTTCTGCTTATAAAAATTACAGTTATAGCTTTTATATCGTATTTTCTTTGCTAACCAGTAACTTAATTGTCTAATCCACTATTCATTATTATTCACAAGTACAAGCCCATACCTTACTCAAACTCACAAGCCATACCCCTACTCTTACATCCTTATAATCAAATCTTACCTTATTACATCATATTCCTTACATTTACTTTTCCAATACACTTTATTACACAAATTAAATTTGAAAAAAGATTACAAAACTCATTTTTCTCCCTCCCTCCTCAATGGGGCGTGAACCCCCCTTCTTTCCTTCATTTGTTTTATTTTTCTTTATTTATTTTAATCACATAAACCCTAATTCAATTCCCTATATATACTCTTTTATGCCTTTCCTTTCTCTTTCTTCATTTCACTTTTTGGAAAAATTCACAAACCCTCTTCTTTTCTCTCAAGCTTGCCGTGACACTCCCCTTCCCCACACATACTCACACAACAAATTTTTCTTCAAGCTTCCTCGTTTCAAACACTAAATAGGTATAGATATAAACTTTACTACCACAAAGACATGTAATGGCCAGAACATTCATGTATGGATTCATAAAAATCTCTACGAGCTTCATGCTAGGGACATGAAACCACTAGAATATAATGATCAAGCTATCACAAATTGTGGATATTGTGATTAAAGCTTATATTTTTATCATGATCATAACATATGTTCATATAGTGATGATTTCATGTAGAAATCTTGCTACTACGTTATTGTCATAAGTAGCATACTTGATTTCATACATTTAACATGATCATTACACTTAGATCTAGCTTTTAAACATTTATTCTTTTACATGATATTGGAGATCTCATGCATTTATTATGTTTAAGATGAATAAATGGTCATAAAGATTTTTGTCTTATATAAATGAATGATTTATTATTTTTAAAAGTTAGGATATTTATGAAGATGAGCCAAAAAGCTCAAGAATAAATTTGGTTTCATAAAAACAAACTTTTGTCAATTCGGATGGAAAAAGAGTTGCATTTTGAAAACCTATTTTTCAAGCCCAAAACATGATTTTTATGAGAAAAATGAAGAGCTTATTGAATAGGTAACAATAGGAAATGATTTTAGTAAGTTAATGGTAGATCTACTAAGAGAAATTTATCAAAAAAGAAATATTTACGAGATAGAAAATTTAGATCTTTGGATAGTTACATGAAATTCGTAATTAGGAAAAAAGGATATGGAAACACCTATTTTTCAAACTAAAAATGGAAATTTTATTAAGGAAATGAAGTCTTTAGATGGTAGGAATAATGGAGCCTTGAATTTTAAATTACCGAATAAGTTTTTTTCAAAGAAAATCACTTAAAAATTATTTCTATAAAATTCGGATCTAAGAATAGCCAATATTTAAACATTTGTTTAAAGTATAAATGATTATTTATGTTGAAAAATGAAGACCTTAAGGAATAGATATGATAAAAACTTAATTTTAGCAAGAATAAATAAATTTTATTAAGAAAAATCTCTAAAACAAGTGTGGTTGGTCAAGAACACAAAAATTAGACTTACTAGGTTAAGTATTCATGATATCTTGTAAAGTAGAAATTTCCAAAAATATTTTCTAATAGAATATCATATTGAATATGCATATAGGAAGCTCATAACATACCATTCATGATAGTAAATTGTTAATATTACACGCATATTTGGCATAGATAGTAGAAATATCATAATTCCTCATAAAACAATTTTGGAAATGAGTGTTTGGATATTGACCAGAACTGTTTGGATCTTTTCGAGACTTAAAATTTTTCAAAATTGAGATATTATATTAGAATTAGATAGATCTTTTGAAGTAGATAGGAATCGGTATATAATTTGCAGAATTCCGAGTTAAAATGATCAAGTTATGACCGTTTTAAGTTAGAATTTCCATTGATGACGAGAATGACGAACTTAATAGTTTTTATGAAATAAAATGGATAGATATGAGTTGAAATACTCATTTGGGTATTTCTTTCGTTTAGGTGACTTAGATCCCGATGATTCATTACCACCGGATTACTGTTACTAAAAGACCGGTGACTATTGGTCGAGTGAGTATTACTTCCTAATTTCATTTCTTTCTTGTGTTTGTAGCAAATAGTTGCACTAGATTATGACGCAAAAGATAAAATGGAATTGCATGATGGGAATTATGGGGGATTATGTATGCTTGTTGATGAGTTGAGAAATTGTGATAAGAATATCGAAATCGGGTGATTAACTTATGCTTGTTTAAAGTATTCTAGGATTGATTGTCTGCGAGATTGGTTGATCATCTAAAAATTTGTACTAATGATTATTTAGATTGATAAATTAATATGGACATAAGCACTTCACAACGGGGATTGAGCATTAGCATATATTGGTTGATTGTGATCCATAAACGACATAAATGAGTTGGTTGATCGTAATCCATAAACGACATAAATTAGTTGGTTGATCGTGATTCATAAATATTATAAATGAGTTGGTTGATCGTGATCCTTAAAGGACATAAGTTGGTCACCCGTGATCTATAAACGGCAAATTAATTCAACGGTAGTACCGCAGTATTCGTTAATCTGCTAACCCCGAATGGAGGGTGTAAATCCATTCACATATGATTTCCAGCTGATCATATGATTGTTTGATCATGTTGTTGATGCATCCCATACGATTGAATAACTAACTTGATTGAATGATTTGTTATAAATGTCTTTATACAAGTATTTACTCACTAAGCTAGTGTAGCTTACACCCTCACAGCTTTTTCTTATTGCAGTACCCTTATATATGGTTAAGGCCAAGGCATCCTACCGAGCAGGTACTGGAATTAGAAGTTTCCATTAGAAGTTTGTATTAGATTTTGTATAGACTTCCATAAAAAAACCCTAATATTTATTGGATGACTGTAAAAGACTGTTTTCAAATTCGATATTAGTTTGCAAGGGAATGCCTCTGGAACTTTTGTAACTAATTATGTGGACTCATGGTTTATATTCTGATGCTTAGTATGACAAATTAACTATTTATCTCCATCGGTACGTGTATTGTATTGTCATAAAGGTACGCCTTGCATTTGTACGAGACTTGGAAAAGGTTGGGGTAGCAATTCCTAAGTCTTATATGGTATGCGGCGGACTGTTACGTTTAGACTACTCTATGGGGTGTGACAATTCATCTTTGACCCATGGTCCTATATTGCATTATGGAATAAAGATTAGCTTGCCTGTAGAAAAGAAGATGAAGGGAATCTCCAAAATGAGAAGCGCAACGTACCTATCTGATTTCTACCAATAGCCTTTTGTTTCCTATTGAACAAGCAAAATAAGACAAGATGGAAATTAGAGCAATTTGCATAAGTTTTTTCTCAACAAACGAGGAGAATCTCCAAAACTATAACAACTATATACTTGTCTGGTCTCTTCCAACTGCATTCCGTTGTCCTGATGAACAAACAAAATAAGACCAGATGGAAATGAATGTGGTTTGCATAAGTTTTGTCTAAGCAAAAAAACAATTCTCAACACGTGCATGTAGAATAACAACTTTTGCCTTTAGAGCACAAACTTCATATGCACCGTCCTGCAAAGCCTAAGGTATTTTACATCTACCGTTTGATATACAAATGTGAATGCCCTAGGAAACTAACAAATGTGATAGTACCTTTTTGCCTCAGATCTCCATTGCAGCCTTTTGATCTGAAGAGGGTGAGTGCTGTATTTTATGACAGATGCCTACATTGAACCAATACTTGATCTCAATGGATGGCCACTGACATCACATTAAATTTATTTAGCTTACAAATTGGAAAGATAGATATAATGTTCATTCATAAATGCTTACCAACCGTTGATTGAAGCCAATTGCATATCACAACTTCCTAAGTAATACACTCCTAGTCTTTGTATTCCATGCTCTACATCTTGGAGATGGTCGTCACTACTGGGACAATTACCATGCTAATTTATCCATTATCGTAGTAGAAAAGCTGCAAAAAATAAATGGAAAGGACTTAACTTAAAATTGCTACTCTACTACACCATATGAGGGATTTGAAGCTGCATTACAAAATTGGACACATACCTCTAAAAAAGCAACATATCCCCATAGATACAGGTTCTCACAACTTCTCCATCGAGCGATTCCATCACATAATTGATCCAGCAAATGTTAAACCTAATTTAACTTAGCTATGCTATTTACGTCATAGTCAGTAAATTTTTGACACTTTGATGGATGATGTGTGACTGATGAATGTGCCTACTATATAAGGGAACACAAATTTTGAAGTGCTCCAGTTATTCCACTTCCTCTATTAGGTGTTCCCATAGCCTCAACAAGGCAACACAAATGTTGAAGTGCGCCAGTTATTCCACTTCCTCTATTAAGTGTCCCGTAGCTTCGACAACTTTGTTCCACCATTGGCACGAAAACTCTCAAGAAGGCTATTTTCTTGAGAAGCACTTTCACTTGAGATGACATTTGATCTCGCGAAATTCAATCCAAGTAATTCTATGACATCACTTGGACAAATTGTCACACTAACACCATCAATCATTAGCATGAAGGTAACCTTGTTGTTTAGCAAGTGATGGAGAAGCATTTGATTCAAATATTGGAAGTTCACACTTAACAATCCACCGAAACCAAATTCGTTGATCATTGAGCTTTAGTCAAAAATGGTTAGGCGAGGGTATGTTGGTTGGCTGGTGCACAGCTATACTTAAGATCCTACATGAATAATAATAATAATAATAATACATTAAGCAAGGATCTATTAAGGAAGTCCTTAGGATAGATGGTATATGAGTTAGCACCTTACCTTTTAAAGTGGTGCATTGAAGCCTCTATCTTGCTTATAGTTTTACCATCGTCTCGACTCCTCTATTTCACTGGCTTAGGAGAGGCATCGATTTCCTTTTCCATTTTGAATTGATTTATGCAACAATGAAAACAAAATGTGAGAGCTTAGTAATGGTATACACATATATACTATCCACATGTTGAGCAAAGTTGAGTTGACTTATAAATTATTGTACAATTGTAGGATACATTGAAATCCATTTATTGCCTAATTTTATTAGTGTATTATGTCAAGAAAATCATGTAATCATAAAAGATTTTCTAATAAGATGGTGAATCTATCTAAACAAACAATGCAAGTATATATTCACATAACAGACTAATCCTATGTGGCATCAAAGGAGATTTCAATAGTCTCTACAGACAATGAGTGTAATAATTTAAAAATTTAGGATTTTTAATATGTCTTATATATCGCGTAATATCTACTTCATCAACAAGCTGAGTTTATGCTACATTTCTTCATATTTTTCAAGATTATGCGTATGATCACTAGAGAAGTGAAAAGTAATTTAGACATAAACAACCTTAAAGAAATAAGGAATAAAAGGGAAAAGAAGAAAACAAAGGAAAAACAAAGCATAAAACCTACCGAATTGTTTGGTATATATTGGAGAAAAAGGGATGACCATGGTATTATTATAAACTTGATTGTAGAACATTTAGGTTAAGAGATAAAATAGTTAGGTTCATATTCATTAGATTAGGTAGGTAAGGTCTATTGACCCTATGAACAAAAATTAGAAGTATTAAGACTCTGAAATGGACAACTATAAATGAATATTTATTCTAATTTATGCCCAAGGAAACATATATCCTATAGTTAGGTAAATGCACACAATAGATGTCTTATAGTTATATTGAAGAACCCAAGTAAACATTCTTGATGGGAAAAAAATCATATAAATATGTTGAATCAGTCTAGATAATTGGTTAACTCAATATCCGTGTTTCTTTGTGTGATTGTTTTGATGTTGTGAATTTAATAACAATAAACGCCATTATTTTAATGCTTTGGTAGTTTTTTAGTATTAAATGATGTTGAATAATCATCTACCCAAAGTAAAAGCACATTGATAATAAAAATGATGAA
Source organism: Combretum micranthum (assembly GCA_024138025.1). Lineage (NCBI taxonomy): Eukaryota > Viridiplantae > Streptophyta > Magnoliopsida > Myrtales > Combretaceae > Combretum > Combretum micranthum. Next base: position 80,934 of record JAMXBD010000172.1, on the reverse strand, counting down.
CTAAATTTGTATAGTCCTTTGTTTGTCAATAATGTACCCCAACATTGTCTACTAGTACAAAAGCCCATACACCATTTACAATAGAAACAAAGATTAAACACAAATAAAACATCATGAGTTTCAACAAATTAATTGCATTGGCTATAGTTCGCAATGATCAAGCCCTCAAAATTGAGCAAATGCACTAACTGAAATTAGATTAACTACACATACAACAATGATCAAATCCCTTCATACATGGATCAATTGCACATACCTACAATTTACAAAGCCAATTAATTAGGCCTTGATGGGCGATTTTACCTTTAAGGTTAAGAGTAAGATTTTGCATCTTGTAGGTGTGGCTTAGGAGGGGTTGAATTCACTTGGTGTGGGCATAGATTACCTATAGAAGATGGATGCGAGTGATGTTGGTGTAGTTATGTATGTATTGGGGGAGAAGGAAGGTGGGGATCGTTTGTTTTTGTTTTCTTGCGCAAGATGTAGGTGTGTTGGAGATTTTGTATTATGTGTGTGGAGTTGTTCCTCAAACGTTTTTGTTTGCACAGTCACCATCCATTAGATGACCATGATCTAATCACATTGATCCAACGGTCCACAAGCGCATCCTAAAATAAGGACACGCTTTGGTAACTTATGCCAATATTATCCCCTATAGATTTTCATGTTTGTGTGCCCATTTATTTTGCATGCATCTCATTGATTCTAAAGATGTGTTTTAGTAGGCTTGCATGCCTTATGCAGATTGTAGCCTACATAATTTCTAATTTATACTTATTTTTATTCACAATATTTTATAGGTTTATTTATTATATCATTATATGAAAAGAAAACTAAAAAGAATCCAAAATTGTACTTAACTTTTAAGGAGAATCTACACTTTATAATTTAATGAAAAAAAAGGAAAAAGTAAGCCAAAGAATTTTATAGAGCAATTGAGGAAGTTGGATATTAAATTGGTGAACGCAACGAATATGGAACAGATAGATTAAGGTCGTTCCATTTTACAAAGTAGAAAAAAAAAAAAAAGACCTTTGTTTAGAATAAATATTATATTTGGTACTTGAACATTGCTAATTTTTATAATAATTTATCTCATCTAAAGTTTAACAGTATTATTTTACTATATATACAAATTTCCAGGTCATTTATAGTACTGAAATTAGGTGGTTAATTGAAAAAAAAGAAGAAGAAAAATTTAGGAAATTAATTGTTCAATTAATTAATTGTAAAAAATAAAAGGAAAAAAAGGTTATGTTGACGCCTTTAAATTTCAAATATTTAACTCCAAAAATAGGTAAATTTAAATACCCATGTAATATTTACCTTTTCAAATTAAGGAGGTTAAGATCTCAACCTTTTAACACTACCACATGAAACCGGAGCTATTGAAATGTTTTATATGCTTGAAAAACAAAAAATGCTGCTAACCACAAGAGACACAGACAACCCGTTATTTGATATCTTACTCCAAGATTAGGTGCTTACAATCTCCATCCCATGTCCGATTGAAAGGATAGGAAGATGATTCATATAAAATAATATTATATTTTTCTATAAATTAAAAGAATTAATGAAATATTAATTTATCTTTTACATTAATTTTCTAGAATTGAACTATTACATAAATTAATTGTAATTTAAAATTGGTGTCAAACTCTTCAAAAAAAATAGAAAAAAAAAATTGGTATGAATTTGTTCATCCATGATAAAGGAAAATCAGCATGCAAATTGCTAAACAAACAAAGGATAAGATACTTATAAATTATTATATATATTAACTTAAAGAAAAAGTCACGCAGGCTACAAGACTAACATTAGCAAACGTAGCATGCCTGTGTTTCCATGTCCCAGCATGCAACATGCCTAAACTTGTTCATGCTTTGGTGCTTAGGCACAACCTCACATGTGCCTATATTTGGACACTTGACCAATTCATCGAGCTTATTCGTATTATATTAAGCCAATGCAAGAAAAGTAGTTGTATATTATTAAGAGGTATTAAAGTCAATTATGTAAATAGAGTAATTTATCGTGATTTACCAATTAGAAGTATATCCACATTTTAGCCAAAATACAATAATTATTGGCTTAGATTTACCCAAGAAAATATGCTTTGTTTCACACACAATCAATAATTGATAATCACAATCCCTATACACATGCAAATCCCTTTTACAAATACTTGTGATTTCACTATATAATTGTTTCATGAGATATTTTTAGATGATGTTACTGTATATTTTTATTGGTTATAGTTTCATACTTATGACATCATTTATCTACTATTGACATATATGGAGTAGTCAACTCACTTAGAGTAGCTTTTGAAAGTCTTTTACAAAACTTATGTTTCATTGCAAATCAATTCTTTTTATGAAGTAAAATTGCCTAGAAGCTCATTTAATTAATGGTAAGTTTCAATATAATGTTTAAGCATTTTATGGGATGACACTATTAATATTATAGACCTTTTAAGGGTGTGACATTACATCTCCTAGCAGGCAACATGGCTAAACTTGTTTATAGTTGGGTTCATGCTGCAGTGGCCTAGGCACAACCTCACATGTACCTGTATTAGGGCATATGTCCTATTCACCTGGCCTATTTGTTACCATATTAGGTTGATGGAAATTAGGTTGATGCAAAAGAAATGGGTTTATATTATTTGGAGGTTTTAACACCAGTTATAAACGTAGAGTAATTTGTCCTATCATTCTACTTAAAATACACTAATTGATGGTTTAGATTTACCCCGGAAAATATGCTTGTTTAAGTTTCACACACAATCAAGAACCGATGTCACAATCCCCATACGCTCGCAGTATCCTTTTCCCTTGTCCACTGCTAGAATACCCGAAAGAGTCCGAAAATCTTCAGAGCTCTCACTGTAATCACAAACCATCAATCAAAGCAAGAAAATGTGTGTGGGACAGGAAATCTATGAGAAGGAAGATGGTTTCTTCTTGTCGTCTACCAAATTTCAACATTAAAAGCTGGACCCAACTACTCTAACATGTCCCTTAGTTTTTGTTGGGAGTATTTGAAGCAATGAAGAAGAACTGCACCCGTTGGTGTGTCTTTATGTGCTTGGAAACTTCCATGACTTTCAGATTCCAATATATAAATCATAATTCGGTGTACTGTATTTACCAAAAGCTCCATTTCATTCTTTATTGTTTTTCTTGTTTTTTAATTAACATTCTCCATTTCTAAATTCTTGTACAAGACAGAGTTTTAATAAGAGCAATCAATCGTATGTGAAAATGTCGATAGATATTAGATTGTTTGGGTAGTGTCTACGGTTTTCCTTTATTTGTTGATGACCATCTCGTTTTATGTATAATTTTATAATTCTATGTGTAACCTACCGCTCAGTTTGGATAAAATTTTATTCTCAAACTATAACATAGACCTATCATAGAAAATAAATAGAAAATAAAAAATTTTAATAAGATAAGCAAAATTTTATGTGTTGCTATTCTATTCATAATCCGGTTCTTTGAAGAGTTTAGGTTTATAAGCCTTGGAGATCACACAATTAAATTATCTATTATATTAACTTCTATAATTATTCTAATAATTGAATCGTAGGTTGATGGTTTCCATCACTATAATTATAAAAGTTTTCTAGAAATAAATGTTTTATAATTTAATTTTTGGAATAGAATTATAACGAATCCAATTTATTAGTATTAGTTAGTTTGGTTCCATTGCCCACTTATTATTAAAGAGTTGCGAAATTTTATTATCTTATCATCAGCTTAAATAGATGATCAAGTTGTAACACAAAAATATAAACTAGGTTCTTTTAAATTTTATTTGGGACAAGAAACCAAAAAGGGCAATGATTTCAATGCTTTGACTTCCATATGATTGATGTGGTTATGATATTTTGTTGTTTATCGATGCAGTCGCAGAAGCTGAGTGGGTTCATTATGCAGTGCAATCAATCAACTGTGAAAGCAACGAGGTCAGGAAAAGATAAAAACAGCACCGCCACAACCACAATTTATTTAGAAGAACTCAGTTGAACCAGGGTTAAGTAAATCATGGTCAGCTGTCATAACATATTATTTAGCCACAACTTCAAAATCTGTAATGTATGAAATCCCAGTGTTTATCCTGGTTGTATGGAGTATGGTTTGATCTGGTTTAGCTCTTGATTCGAATTAAATCATATTTTATAATTTTTTTAAATTTAAATCTAATCATATCATTTGATTTATAAAAAAAAAAAGATTCAATATGACATGCATTGAGATTTGAACCATTTTTTATTCTTAAAACTAAATTATATTCTATCAAAAAGTTTTAATTACATATCTCATATCACTAAGTCATTTTCTATTTCTAATTAATATATTATCAATTAAATAAATCAATAAGCAACCAAATAATAGAAGTATATTAATTAGTAAATCAAAAGAAAAAAAAAATTTAGAGTACTAAAAGCTAAAATCTAAAAATTTTATTATGTATATACACACCACAACAATTAAAACATGATATGAATATTCCAATTTCATTCTTATGAATAATACATATAAAAATAAACAAATTAAAAATAATTAAATCTTTCAATAAAACAATTCAAAGAAAAAATAAATTGTTCCTAATTTTTTTTAAATATGTAAAATGATTCGATTTTGTTTAAACTATACAGTTTAGTTCAAAATCCTAATCTAAGTCACAAACCGTTTACTCGACTTGATCGTGAACCGAACCATTACAAGAAAAGTCGAAATTTCGGTGACGTTGGGTCTTTCTTTTTCCCCTCACGACCCCCTTTTATACGCACACCACGTCCTAAATGATTCTACGGCAAATGAACGGTACAAAATAAGAAACAATTTAAGCTTTGATGGTGATATCTTGGTCAATCGCTAGTAGGCTAATAATTAATAAATATGGACGGACCCACGAGGGAGGGTAATTGATAAATAAAAGATATGGATTATATTTATATCCATTTTTCGAAGATTAAATTTTGTTATGATTTAGAATTAGCTAAGTGATTGAGAGTAGTATTCTCTTTTAAATTTGAGGTTATGGTTTTAATTTTTACAAACATCATATTACTTCTAAGTTATAATTATAATTTGTCTCTAAATAAATTGTTTTTATTCTATTTTACTTTTCTTTTCTTTTTCTGCTTAAATATTTAACTATATAAACTCTCACTAAATGCTGTCTATGTATGAGTAGCTATACCATGAGCAATAATTATATTATTGATACCATAAGTGTCCCAGTCTTATCATATAAAGTAAAAAGTATAGGATAGTTATTAATTTATTATATTATGATTATTTTCTTCATTTTAATTGTAATTTCTTATATTTTCATAATCTATTGTTGTTAATATAATGAAACTTACTAATTTCATTTTATAAATGGATAACTAAATTTCAGTTAATGCATATGCCTTAACGAAAAGCTAAAATGTTTTTTTTAGCCTTTACAAATTACATTGAACAATTATAATAATCATTTGATATAAAAGTTAAAAATTCCTTTCTATTTGCGATTAGAAAGCAAGGTATATTAGACTATTTTTATAAATAAGTTACTTAGAGAGTTACTTAATATGCTCACATTACCATCTTAAACAATTCTTCGTATTAAGAAATTCTCTACTTTATCCATGAGTTACTTTGATAAAATACTTAACAATTTTTTAAAATTTTTACAGATCCCACATTGTTAAATTATATAATGTCAACATCAAAAGAAAAAAATTATTAGCTTTTGAGTTTCTTGGCAAAACAATCCACTAAAGCTAAGCAACTCCCTTTATTAGTAAAGTAACTCATAAATAGATTTCTTATTCTGCGTTTTCATATCAAGCAACCCAGATAAAGTTACTCTTATAAAGTGAATAATTAATAAATATATTTTTCCTATGAGTCATTCTAATATTAACTAAAATAAGGCAAATATGCCCCCACAAATACATATTTCCGTCTGTCCCTACTAATCGATGACTGCTACACACCTTTGGTGACTAGTTTCTTTGCCAGTCCATTATTGGATTCATGAAGTGTCACTGACCTCTACAGATCAAAGAAATGGATCCTCTCATTTATTCTTTTCAAAATTATTCTCTGTCTACCTCCAAGAATTTAGACATTTTAACAATTAATTCATATAAATTAAGAAAAATTAAAAGATAGAAAATTGAAAGCTCCAAATCCATCCATCAATATCAACCTCTTGAACGTTGAAATACTCCAATATATGATGATTATTACATCATTTCATCAATGCGAAAATTGTTATAGCTAGTTGTTATGAATATCATCTTCCAACGGAATACAGTAGATGGTGATTGGCAATAATAATAATAATAATAATACCAACGTGATGCCACTAATATTATGATACGAGACAATCAAAAGAACAGAGACAGATAATCAATCAAAACTACATATATATATATATATATATATATATATTTCAATAAATACACATATGCATAGGATGATTTAAGTAAGAACCATGTCTTGTTCATATGAAGTAATGAAAGAATCCACGGCAAGCTTTTATTTTCAAGATAAAACTTTATTATTATTATTATTACAACAAATTAAAATCGAAATTCGAATCTGACAATATGCCATACAAAAAAAAAAAAAAAAAAAGAACAAGAAAAAGGATTCGAACCTCTTAAAGGATCGAGAGGCTATCTCTATGGAATCTGGATGAACCGGATTTTAAGAAAACAATTTTGCAAAAGATCATGAGCTAAAATTCTCGAGGTTATAAACACACATTGAAGTTTTAATAATGCGTGAAACTTGGGGTTTAGTCTATACGATTCAAGGAGTAGTACAATCTCTGGGTTTTAACTTCTCGGGGATAGCCAAAATCTTTGTCGTTTAATAAGTTTGTGGCATCGACAAGAACATGAATATAATGACGAAGGTTTACATAAATAATGTATTTATAAGGATACAAAAAATTAAAAAAATTTCGGAAAAGGTGAACTCATATGATTCGAATTTAGTCCCGATAGAAAAGAACAATAGGAAAGGTGACAAGATTGCCTTTGTAATCACACTAAACTTCATCTCTCATCTCTCACATTCCCAAGTCCCGGTAATAAGCAGGCAACTTTTTTAGTAAATCACACGATTGGTTTGACCTCATTATTATGTCTCTAGCTCCGCTCTCTCTCTTCCATTTTTTTTTTTAAAAACTCAGGGAAGGTCAAAATTAAGCAGTGGGCATTTGATGATTTCCCCATTATTTTATTTCTTATGATAATATAGACTATATAGTTGCCTCTTGATTAATGATTGACAGTCCTATTAAATAATAATGAAAAATAAAATAAAATAGCCGTTGAAATCAATCTCGAATTCTAAAGAAAAAGAAAAAAAAAAAAAAAAAGCTTTGATAATAGTAAGATTCCACTTAATTTGATTAGTATTTAGCAGTATATAGGTAGAAGATTTTAATTTGTGAATAGTATTTTTAGAAGACTATTTACTATTACCATTATTTATTCAAATAATATGAGAATTTGTATATCATTACCATAATATGCATACATGGCGTGTTTATATCAATGAAACTATGTTTTATTATTATTTGTAATTTTAGAAACTATGTTTTGAGTATTTATTCCATTTTGCACGGAATCGGAACTTAAACGAGTAGGAAAAATGACTTAGTCCATTTTTTCCATTAAAGCAATAAAACTGGTCATATACCATCGAAAAACTACCATGTGCCATTCTGGTGGCATATCATTTGAGGAAAGACAATTGACCCATGCACAATTTATCATGTAAAATGATATTATTTTTTATTATTATCTGGGTAGATTTAGATTCGTTCTATCCATTTATGAGACTAGGGTGAATAACGTTAGGATATAACGCCATGTTAGGAAAGCAATCATGAATTGTCATAAAAAATTTCCATAAGTTAATTTTTTTTGTTTTTATTGTACATGTATAGGGCCATGCTAAAATGATCCCCAGAAGATCAATTACATATTTTGTCAAAAACGGATGAAGAATGTATTAAGAACATCATAGTTGATCTACTATCACACGAATGTTATGAGAATCCAAGTTTACTTGCTCTGCCTCATATGTCTCTCTCTATAAAATCCTCTATGGCATCCCTTCATATGTGATTAGATCAAAACTTCTCTAAGATCAACCGTCATGCACAACATATGTCATAGATCATCAACAATATCCCCAACACCCCGAGAGCATGTATCTACCATTAAGCGATTGATGAGAAATATTATTTATCTAAGACCTTTGTCGTCATATAAGCTATTTTAATAGCTCTTTTTTTTTTTTTTTTCCAAATTACTAATGTGTTATTCTTCTCCCATGTTTATTGACTCACTCAACCAACTCTATTAACCAAGAAAGATGGAGGCCCCTATTTAATCAATTTTTGGTAGCATTTATTTTTTTTATGCAATATAAGATTAAAAGAACTATATAACAAGTTTCTTATACCATATCTGGTATGTTTAGTACATCTCTTTTTTATTTAATTTTTTTTTATTTTTTGGTCATTCACAAGTCTACGCTAGAATAGCAATTTTAATAGTTATACTACTAACATTATTGTATGTTCATTTTAACTAACTAATGATAATTTGTTGCTACCGTGGTATCAATGGAGGTAGTGACAGCATTGGTAGCAGTGACAGTAGAAATAATTATTGCAGTAAGAGTGACAGTAGTAATAATATTGTAATAAGATTGAAGTGGTAAAAATAAGGTGATAGTAGTTATATTAATTCGTGTTCTTTGTTAAGAGATTTTATTTTGTCTTGCTTCAATATTTTGGTATCATAATATAGAAAAGAGACAAAAGTCTTAGATTCTCAGATATCATATAGAGTTTTTTCTAGTACTAATTACAATTCTTTATATGGTAAATATATGGAATTTATCTAGTCTAGTACCATATAAAATTGCATTACTTTATCTTTTTCATTCTCTAGAGGGCAATCCTTGTAGTTAAGCAACAATGTACACATATCTATGCATCATGAATACGCAACACTTTCACATATATTTTCCAAAATCCAAAACTAATTTATATAAGCCTTAACCACCCCAACAAATATCCCCCAACCCAACACACACGCAGACACACACAGATACTATTAATGGACTTTTTATGGGCTTGGATTTCCAAAAACTCAGTCCCCCTCATAGACACCCATCCTCGATGCACCTGTTAAACGAGTACTATGACTATACTTTCGCAAATTATCTCTCAAGGAGGGGAGTTAAAGTCTCATATTGCTTCTATGTTACATTCATGTGGTGTTAAAAAGCCTATTAGGCCATTCGTTTTACAAACTAGTTCTTCAAGTGGGTGTAGATTCTAACAAAATAATGAAGCTTACCTAGCTCTCCAAAATTTATAAATTAGTACATATTTGAAGGATGTGATGGATGGACTGATATAAATACCCTTAAATGGGCATCTTCATTTTCTCTTGCCAAGACCACGAATTTCAGTTGAAGGGTAGGATTCATAGCAATACCTTTGGAGTCATTTAGGTTTTTTTGATTCGATTAAAATGTCTTAGGGATCTAATTGGTACCTCGTACGTACGGATTTGGAATTTTGTCATAAAATGTTGAAATGACCTTCTCAATTTCTTTCTTATTTTTTCTTTCTGCTGTTATTTTTCAGCTATTTCAATCATTATTATTATTATTATTATTTTGTTCTTTAAATGCATGATGGACCTACGAGAAGTCTGTAGAATTTTGAACTTATTTGCGAAAGAAAATTTGCCAAGTCATATCAAGTGCCATGAAGTTTAAAGTATAATGTCCATTGATTTTTAAGATTTAAAGTCGAAACCTACGGTATATAACTTTGGGGACCATTCTTAAAAACTAATAAACCATATAAGACCAATATATTTTCAAATATCCTGTCAAATGTATTGGATTTTTTGTTCATTTTTTTTTTTATAATATGATAATGTTAAATCCTTGATCTTTCATTGGTTAATGACAAATTGCAACTTTATGTCATTAATCATGTGCTCTTGTCATGAAATTCTACTTTTTAATTGTTTAATAAGTGGATTGCTAATTAAGTAAATATTATTTATTTATTTTTCCACTAACTAAAGGTTGATTTTTGTATACTTGTACACATGATTATTCATTATAACATTATCTTTATAATATATATATATATATATATATATATTAGGGTAAATTATTATATATCCTACTTATAGTAATAAGTTACAAGGTGTCACAAAATCTATAACTTAGAACTTATAAGTATATAGAGAGGCTCTCAACTGGATCAATGAATAGTTTAGGGATCATATCTAGCTCTCTACTTTATGAAAGGTGGTTCCATAAAAATTAAAAATTAAAATTAAAAATTTTTATGACATCTAATACAAACCTAAAAATATGCAAAATTAAAATAGGTGGTAGTTTATTCATGTTCAGGAAGTATCCAAACTATTGCTTTTAGATTCAAGAAATCAAACCAAATCAACCGTTAAACCTAATTTGAACTACTATATACTTGAAAAATATTTATAATAGATAAATTTTTGTGTTTTATTAACGAAGAACCCGAACTCACAATTTTTTACATTTTACATTGTTTAAGACATTCATTACGTAATCCTCCATAACCCTAACTCTTAATCTCAATCCGTTATACCCACGGCCGGCTTACAATTTTACACCTTTACTCCACTATGATCACTAACATCTCTGTACGTCCTCTAATGCCAATGAAATAGTACCTAATCCCCAATGCCGATTTATCTTTCATGCCAATTCTTCTTTCCATTCAACAGTAGTAAAGAGCTACGGATATAAAAAAGCCTACATGAGATTATACATTTAAGTGTGTGCTTAACTTCATATTAGCTCTATTTTAGTCTGTCTACTTTATTTTTATCGAATTTATAGTCATGCTGGTGATGCTATAGCTAGGAAGGACCATTAAAAAAAATGTTAAATTGTGATGTAGTTGTTTTCTAAAGTGATTCATACGAAACAAATCATAATAGATGCTTAATAGTTAAAAGGAATTAAGTTCGCTAGAGTTTCTAAATTGAACCGCATCAAATTTAGTTCAAATCATTCCTAAAATCGAACCATAAACTTCGCTTTAAGATAGGATAGGTTCTATCGCAAACCATATCCAATACTTTACTCAACAAGTGTAGGTTCTAACAAATCTAGAATCCAAAATTTCAATGATATTTTCCCCACTAAGAAATTTGTCTGATCATTTAACGTATCACATGTTCCGTGCATCCTCAAGTTATCTTCAATACATAGATTATTGTCCTTTATGTTTTCATGACAATGATTTCTCATGACAAGTCGTATAATACGTGTTCTACTACAATTTCTCGAATTCAAATACCATTAAAGAGGTTATCCCAATTCATTTGGTCCCCTACTTCACTCTGTGAAATTCTTCTTTCTCGCACAACTGGTTCAGGAACCGGGGAATTTCATAACGGCATCAGATTTTGTTTCTTCTCAAAAAGTTGAGTTCACTCATTTTTTTAATGATCACACCAGATCGATAACCTCCAGAACGTTCACAAATAGAATGTCAACCAATTGCGCGTGCTGATTTGTCAGGAATTCTTTCGGGAGATAGAGTAGACCTTTGGGTAGCTTCATTGCTTATCCTTTCCTTTTCCCTTTTTGACATCTAACTTCATGAAATTTCAACCACGGAAGGCAGTAGATATATATTTCAAAAACCAAGAATAAGCGGGCAATCCTTATGTATATATTTTATATCCTATACTCGCCTATTCAATTAGAAAAATTTAGCATTAAAAGTCATAAGATAATTTCTAGATACAATTTATCTTGAACCTACATCTAGATTTAGGCATGGTTTGATTCTGAATCGGGAACCAAACCGGAACTGTCACCAGCGGTTCCAAAACCGGTTGTGGAACCGCTAGTTTCACGATTTTTAGGCGGTTCTTTGGCCTAGAACCAGTGGAACCGGCAGTTCCACCCGGTTCTAATAAAAAAATAATATTAAATATATAATTATTAATATTTAAATTATTTCATATAATAGTAAAATTTATTACTTATTCATAATATTTAATATGTTATTATCAACAACAAAAATAAACATAGCTAAAAATCATATATAATTAGTTTAAATAAACTTCTCCTAAAAGCAAAATTTATTTTCTTAATAATGTGAAACTATTTTTTTGCATTATAATTTTCATTTTATCTTCTAGAATATTTTACAACATCATAATACTAACTATGATTTATACTGAATGTGTTTGTATACGTATAAATGTGTATTCTAAATAAATTTTAAAAATTTTGGTAAATAATTTAATACTTGTAGATTCAATAATTATTTTGAATTTAAAATATAATTTATTAAAAATTAATTTTTTTTTATCTTTACTTTTTGAAAAAGACGTTCCACAGTTCTAAAACCGAAATTGGGAACCAACGGTTCCATGGAGCCGAACCGGAACTGCGGGAAATAGTTTTGGTTCTGATTTCTTAATTTTAAGATCGGAACCGACAGTTCTGATTCTGATTTGGTTCGATTCTGAAAACCGTGACAATGTCTACCAACATCCATGAAATAAGGTAAGACTATGAAATTTTCTTATCCTGTACTTACCTCAAGAACCCTGCGCTCCAGAGTACAAGCATGCATATTCCTAGGTATTATACATATCTTAAAAAAATTATTATATAGTAATAATGAATGAAAATATTAATTATATTTTTATTTGTAATTTTTAAGTTTTACCAAAAATTAAAGAAAAAAACTAAAAATTAAAGACAAATATTATGGTAAAAGACCAAATAATTTATATAGATATGTAAGAGTTAACATAAAATGCAAAAGCTATCTTTATTATTGGGGTGAAAGCGTGCATTTGTAAATTCAAACTATACTTTGTGTAGCATTTGCTTTCTTGAATTGTTATGGAAGTATTCATAGGTTTTAATTATTGAAAATTTGCCTTAAAAAATTTTAATATTAAAAAACATGATAAAAAATTGTATAGATTTCATATAATACTCTATTCTATATAGATTTTACAGGATGCAACTTCCCGAAGGGTTCAAAAATACTATAAAACAAATTCTGGTTTGAAGCGTCGACATCCAATATGCACTTCAAATTTGATACCCCTTTTTGTGACTTCTGGTGCGACAATGCTTATGTTCGTTAATATCTCTTGCGCAAATTTTCCTTGCGGAACTGGAAAAAAATACATATTTAGTCCTTAATATTTATTTATTTAATTATTTTGAGGTATCAGACTTTGTCTTTATATTTTTAAGTCTTTAATATTGTTAAATTCAACAAAATAAGACTTCCTTCAACACTTTTTAATTTTTCATTCATATTTTGTTTGTGATAGCTTCTGATTGTCCTCCGGGTGGTCTAGAGATACTATCGGGTTAGCTATTAACAGGTTTTCGATCCGTCCAACCTGATAAGAAATATAAATACTCGTTAATAACTAATCTGGTAGTATCTTAAAATAAGAGTTAAAAATGTAGATGATTAAAGCAAAAGGGAGAAAAAAAATATCTCAAATAGAAAACTAACTAAACATTAAAAGGGAATTACAGATAATCTTCTAAATTTTGATCTAAGTGTGATACACCCTTTAAATTTATAAAACAAACTTTTAACATTTCTAAAATGTTATCAACTCATAACACTATAAACATTTCCCTTTTCTAATAAATAAAATAAAGTATTAAATTTTAAAGAATAGAATGAATGGAATAGGAGAAATAAAATTTAAGAAAATATTTAATACTGATAGTAAATTTGGGATAGCTATTTATAATAAATAAAGTTAACTTATTGGAATGGGAGAAATAGAATAATAATTGTTTTTGCTATTTAATAGAATGATAAATTAATTCCTTTGTTCGAATACATATGAAACCATAGATGGAATTGAATTCTTATTATGTTTGTCCAAAATATCCTAATAATAAATGTGTAAAAGAATAAAAACATAATCGTAATTGTAATTATTAATGAGGATGGGATAAAATAGTATCCTACTCCTCAAAACTAAAATTTTTTATTTAGAAAAATTAGATATATAAAAATAAAAATAAATCCAAAATTACAATTTTATTCTAGATTCAGTTCCCGTATTATATTGGGTATAAAAATTCAACTCGTGGTGTATTCGCATTTGTAAAAATTCAAGGGTTTTTTTCCCACTTAACTTCAGGGGTTCTTGATGTAATCCACATGGCCGAAATGATGGAAAACTAATCAGCTATGGTGGAAGGACAAGAGACTATATATGTATGGATGTATACGTATAAATATATGTATATATTAATTTAAGCCCGTTTTAATCGAAGTCGAGTCTTCCCAACGAAGACTTCATTATGCCGACAATAATAACAAGACGAAAATAGCAAACACCCATCATCAGTAAATCTTTATTTTATTATTTATAAATTCCCCCTTCGTCTTCCTTTTCAAGTTTCAAACTATATTTATTATACTCTCCCTTCCTCATTTCCGTCGACATACCTTCGCCTAGTACTAGACTTCCTCTCTCTTTCTCTCTCTCTCTCTCTAATGGAGAACCAGAGCAAGTTCAAGCTGCGACTCTCACGCATGTTTCGTTCCTCATTTGGTTCTTCTTGCAGGCCTAAAAACATATCAGACGTTATCGAAACCGCTGTTTTCCTTAATAACATGCTCCTCAAAGCAACACAAACTTCGATTTCGTAGAACACCAGGAAAACCAACAGACGCAGCCATCTCCAAAAACGCTGTTCCCTTCCATTTGCAAGCCTAGACCATGTCCAACCACCCTAAAGACACCATAAACAACTCATGCATTGTCTCAGCCAAGTCCATCCTCAACCCGGGTCGAAAACACCATTCCGACCCTTTTCCCATCTCTCTCTAGGACTCATACCAAACGTCCAAATCCCAAAACCAAGGACTTTCACGTCAAAACCAAACGAAACAAGACACCCAGAAAGAAGAAAAAGAGGAATTACGCTTCAAACCGCATTCTGAGCTCGTCCTCACAAGGAAGTTTCAATCTTTACGGTTGGTACAGCAGTGATGATGAAAGGGAGGAGGAAGAAGAAGAAGAAGCAGCTTCATCAGAAGAGGATGATGAAACAGACACTTTGTTCTCGTCTAGAACTCTTTCTTCTGATTCCTCCGGCCGGTTTGGAAGCTCCTCCAGGACTTTGAGAAGAAGAACAAGGAGTAGTAGAAGGAGGAGGACAAGGGTTAAGGAAAGAGACATGGGGTTGCCCATGTTGGTAGGGAACATTAATAACAGTTTTGCTGTTGTGAAGAAATCGAGTGACCCTTATAATGATTTCAGGACTTCCATGGTGGAGATGATTGTGGAGAGACAGATATTTGCTGCTAAGGATTTGGAGAAGTTGTTGCACTGTTTCTTGTCGTTGAATTCGCATCAACATCATAAGATTATTGTTGAAGTTTTTACAGAGATATGGGAAGCTTTGTTCTCTAATTGGTGTTAGGAAAGGAAAATAATAATAATAATAAATTCCAATGTTCTAATTTAGTGATATTTTAGTTTTTTTTTTTAATTTTAGTGTCTAACAACTTAGGTATTAATTTAGTTTAGGATTTTATTAAGTTAAATCTACTGAATTAATGGATTTAATGGATAATCTCTTTCCATTGTCCATGTGAAATATGTAGTATTTTTTTTTCTTCAGTTTTCTTATGACATTTTTCTTTTTTCGTTTTTTAGTAATTACTGTAGTATTTGTTATTTTTTTTTTTTAATAAACAAGCCAAATATGGCAAGGCCATGGTACCGCTCGTAAGCTATAAATCGTAATGCTTATCTAGTTCAAAATTTATATAATTCAAACAACATCAAAATTAATTAAAAAAAAAAAAGGAAACTAGCCCAATTTGTATCTAATCCCCATGTCCATTAGTTTTATCTTAATTATATTTTTGGTCGTTGCACCAAGAGAGGTAGAAGGGGGAATTTGAACTTAATATATACTTCTCAGGAGAGTAAGGACGATGCCACAATGCTAAAAAATTATTAATTATTTTTAATATGTTAGCTAAACTTCACATCTCAAGCCGAGTACCAAAACAAAATAAAAATCCAAAAGATGCATTTATGCTTTCGCAAAGTTTTTGTAATGTCTTTTTTCCTTCCTTTAATTTTTTCAATATGTGTCATTTCCGTGCCCACAACGGTGGATAAAAGTTAGATCAACTAGGACTTGGGAGGTCCCTTTAAAATCCATGACTGGGCAAACCATTTGATTCGTGGCGTTTTTAATAGGGTTGAGTTTATGAGATTATTAAACTGTTTAGATCTATTAAATAACTAATTATTATTATTATTTTAATAATAAAATTATTAGCTGAATGCACAAAAAAAAAAAAGAAATAAAATGAAAAAGGCAAAAAAGTAAAAACTATGAACCGGTGGATAATGTGTGCACCGCAAGATGTGGACAATTTTGTGTTTTTGTCCGTTTGGTTTAATTAAACAAACTTTTGGGTATAGACTTTAGAGGACAGAAATTGAAAGGATTGATTTGAGGGGAGCAGAAGTTTGGCAGTGCAAAGTGAAAATATGCTACAACAATTGCAAAGGTGTAATCTCCAGTTTCTGTTCATTCTTTTGAAAAGAAGTAAATAGAAGAAAATAAATTTGGAATCTTGTTCAACTTTTTTCATAGTGGGGATTTGACATTTCAATGCCTTTGACACTTGAATTACCAAGGTTGAAAGAACCTGAGCTTGGCTGTTGTGTGATTTGAAAGACCTACAAATGAGAGAGACACAAAGCTGTTGCATTGGTTTCTTCTAGACACAGGACTTTTTTTCTTTTTGACTTTTTTTGGTGGTTCCTTTCCTTTTTCATATAAAATTTTATAGCACTAAAAAGAATTGAAAATTTCTAGGACAAAAATTTCTAAAAAGTTATCTGGAAAAAAAGGGAGTTAAAAATTTAAATATCACTTTTTGAAAGAAAAACATGGACCTTGTTGTTATTTAACGATTTTAATGTTGACGTTTCGGAACGAAACATGATGGGATTTGAGAGGAAAAAACAAAAGGGAAGAAAGACCTTAAAGCATGGAAAATAAATAAATAAAGAAGCCAAGAAATCAAAACACGGAGGTGTTATCATTCACAACTTTTCAGAAAAAGCATGTATCTTTCCAATCCACTTTTAACAGTATATTTGAAATGGGATAAATGAGATAGTAAAATATAATATATTTATAGTGATTCCATTGGAAAAGCTAACCAATGAAGTAGTCTGATCCAAGTAATTTTGTACTATATATTTGGGTATTTATCAAATTTAATACTTATATTACATAAAAACTCCATGTAATATTTAAATTTTAAAATGACTAATTTAATATTTTATATAACTTTTTATTGAAAGTTTTATTATTTTTTAACATCATTTATTTTGTTTGCTAATTTACAATAGACAACATATCAAAAAGATTTTATAAATTTTTTTATGGTATGTTTAGTTCAATGGAATGAAATAAGGCTGTAAAGACATAGTAATTTCTTATTGTATGGTTAAGAGTATTTTTGAAATAAAAAATGCGTCAAGAATAGTAATTTCTTTAGTAGAAAGAACGAATAGAGATTCCTTATCTATTTCGTATTATATAGAATAGATATTATTTTAATAGATTTTTCTGCAAACCAAAGAAAAGAGTACATATTCCATATTAATAAAGTTAGAACACTGATTTCATTCTACTGAACCAAATATTTTGTTAATACTGTCTAGCACTAATAAACTACTTATTTCCTTGTTAAAAAAAAGAAAATCGTGTTACTACATCACTAAAAATACTTATGAAAAATTTGATTAGATATTAAATTAATTATTTCAACCAAACAGATGGGTGATCAATTTATGCACATTACTCATAAATAGGGGCAAACCTTACTTTCCTAAGATGTTTGCAAATTTTGTGTTTAATACTCTTTAAGGTTTTTTTTCCCTTCCATCTTTATAGTCATTGGTTTTTTCACATGTTTGTTCATACAAATAACGGTAAATGTTTTATTAGCGTCCGAAGTTTATTAATTTTTATAATTACTATTTGAAGTTCAAAAGTTTTAATATATTACCTATGAACTTCTGAGATTATTTATAATACTCGAACTTACTTTATTTAGGTAATTAATTATAAAAATGAAAAAATTTTTGATAATTAATTGTTATATCGGATAAAATTAAAAAAAAAAGAATCACATTTTTAAATTTAAGGCAATTAACTATATTATAGGCAAAGTTCATGCACCAAATGAGATATTCACCCTATTAACAATATCAATTTCAATAAAAAGTTTCATTGACAATTATATATAATAAATTTTATTTGGCTCGATTTATCAAAATTGCTAAACTTGTTCATTTTCATATGATTATTGTCAAAACTAAAGTAGTACGATCTGTATCGAGCGTGTCTTCATATTTATAAGCCAAACTAAAGTAGCATTAAACAAAAAAGGAATAATATTGAGCTTTGATAAAAAATTTAATTAGGTACCTAAAATTTGGTTTTAAAAAATTTGATATCTAATATAAGTTTTTACAGATATTTTTCCTACTTAAAGTTTGGTTTTGACAATTTTGAACCTGAATAAAGTTTTTACGGGCTTTTTTCATATATGATCATCAAAACCAAACTTCAAGTGTGAAAAAAGTTCACGAAAACTTTATTCCTGTATTAAAATATTCAAAATAAAATTTTAGATACTTGATTGAATATTTTGAGAAAATTCAGGTACCATTTTTCTTATTAACCCAACAAAAAAATTATCATTTCACTAGCATCTTACTAGTTCCATCTTCTCATTATTTTCATATATGCTTTCTAGTTATGAAGTGACACTAATTAACCATTAATTAAATTATTAAATGTTCATAGTTATTCTTTTTAGTTTTTACAAATGACTCATCTTGTATATCTTGCATTAATAAGAGTCAACCTCAAAATCTATTAGTAAAAACCCTCTTTAATGTCAATGAATTTGTATTCTAGTGGCATCATCTTGAGATATCAAATTCAAATCCTCTTTTTATTGTAATTGAAAAAAAAAAAAGAAAAAGCTCTTTAATTAGAAATAACATAATATAAATGTTTCAAAGAATTTTTCCATCAAGACAAAGTTGCCCCTTAAACTATACACACCTTATACACGTAAAGTGGCATCACACAAACTTCTAAATGTGCCTAGTTTGAAAACTTTTGTGTAAGTACACCTCGATTATTATTCTAGAAATAAACTAAAATCAAACGTTTCAGTGGTATGACCGTCATAAACATAAGGACAAGAGAAACAAGATTTTTAAGATTTGTTCAAATAGTAAGTACATATAAGAGACAAATGAGTCACTATGTGTTAGGTATGTCTGGATTCGTTTTGTTACCATGCTGCCCATTTAATTAGCAATAGTATTTTGTTACCATTTAGAAGTTTAAAAAAATAATTATAAAATTAAAGTCAAGACAAAAAAAATAACATAAATTATCCCAAACAATGTTATTAGCATCGAACAGTGTTTTGCTTTTGTAACATGGTGGCTTTTTCCAGCAATGTTCATCATTTTTCAATAATGCAAAGGCTTTGTCCGGTCAGCGAACAAAACACTCAGTAGACCAATCAGAATATTAACTGATCAGCAAGCACTCTTGGAGTATCAACTACTGTTGATGACTTTATGATTGCGCACATGAATTTATGTCTATGTCTTTCATCATGAATGCGCCTACTGCTAATTGTCCAATTCAAATTTTTGTCATTCAACACTTAAATGTCTCCTTATGCTGATCCTAAGCCGGATATAACTTATAAGTCAACTTAAAAATAATTAAAAAAAAATTTACATTTTTATACATTTTCATGAGATATGTGGCAAAATATACTGAAAAATATGCAAAGTTTCTTATTAATCCCTCATGAAATTAACATAAGATACCCATCAAATGTCAAAAAAATCAAATATTTTTATCAGGATAAATGTCATATCTGATACCGAAAGTTTATCTATTTCTATAATTAGTTATTTCAAGTTTAAAAGTATTAATGTGATATTAGTTTAATTTTAGTTTATTTGTACTAGCATAAGTCAATTGTTAATTTAAAGATTAATAGAATGTTAAGTTTTATTTTGTTATTAGATAATTTTATGATATAATTTATATATTTTATCAATTTTGTTTTATCGAGTTGTTAAGCACTTAATCATATAGTGGATTAAATTATTATTTATGGGACTTGTTACTGGATAGTCCAATAATAGGTAGGGTTACTCATATTCTCATAAAAATTATAAGGAGAGGTTTTTACTCTTTGCCTATATAAGTGTGTTGTGTTTGCCGCATTAATAACACAACGTGAAATACACTATAAGTAAAGAGAATAGAGTACACACTCTAATTCAATTTAATGTTATTGCTTTCTTTATTGATTTTGAAGATTGTTTACATAGATTCATTGTTAGGTATATATCAATCTCTCATCTTTATGCATTAACATGCTTCAATTTGTGATTATGTAATATTTCAAAATTAGGTCAAATTAAAACTTTGAATTGTTAATTTTGTCATATGGAACATACAATTTATTCATTTTTACAATTAATTACTTGAACTTTGTTAAATTTTTCAATCAGTTGCATGAACTTTGTTCAATTTTTTAATTAACTACTTCATCTAGGTATTATAAATAAAGTTTATGGGTAGAAAATCAATACTTTATTATACAATTTAACAAAATTCACGTAGAAAAAATGCCATCTACCCTTTATATTAATGAGAATCCACTAATACTTTGGAAATAAGAAAACATCATAAAGCATATTGTTGGCAAAGCGGAAAACAGGTGACGGTTTCGGAAAGAGGGTGAGACTGAGGTCAAGTTTAGAAAGTTAAATGCTTTTCTTTGTTGGAATAATATATGTTCTCTTGATTCTATGGGTATAAGGTTAAATATACATGTGTGTTTAAAAAAAAGAAAGAAAAAATATTATGAATAATACTTGAGTTACTTAAACTTTAAAATTAATTAATTTAGTATTTAGAAGAACTTTTCATATATGTCAATAATACATCCGATATTGATTAAAAATATCATATAAGATGATGGTGTTCATCAATTTGATGGACATATTATTGGTATGCATAAAAAATGCTTTTAGTTACTCATTTGATTAATTTTAAAATCAAAATATATAATTGCATATTATGTCAAAATTTATATACCATTCACCGTAAAGCGAAACCATGTCTGCGCTAATATTACATCTTCAACATTCGCGTTAACTCTTCTTTCTCTAACTTGGTATGCTTTCTGTATATTAACGTAGTGTATTAGGAAAAACGTTAGGCTTTTCACACGATTCAAAATAAAAATGTTTGTGCTTTAAAGCCTTGGAAAATTAATGCAAAATTCTTCTAACTTTCTTTAACTTTTGCATGGATTTGACGGCCTAATTAGTTGCGAAATAATCTTATCAATCAACAGATATAGAACCTTATGGAATTTGGAAATAACATATCTTCTAAAACTTATGTACATTGATTTTGATGATTCGCTTGCAGGGCTACTAATTCAATTTACGTATGTTTGTGTTGCAACATCAAAGCATTTGTGTTTCAAATAGACTGAGTTGCTGATAGTCAAGGTTTAATGATAACATGTTATGTCTATAAATGAAGGACGTAATTGTCCTCCAGATAATCCTATATATGTTAGGAACCTATGAGACATACGAGATACTACTATGATTCATAATACACAGACATATATACATCGAACTGTCAAATATTAGATTTACTCATTATTCAAAAAAAAAAAAAAAACCAACAATATAAATTTATAATGAGATATTAAAATTTTGAAATAACGTCATAAATGGTATCTAAATTTTGGCAAAATATACAATTAGGTACTTGAGTTTTGAATTGAACAATTTAGCACTTAAACTTAGAAATTGACTAATGTAGTACTTGAAAATTATTAAAATTGATCAATTTAGTACTTGAAAGAACTTCATAGAGTTACTATTGACGTGTACGAAAAGTTTTTTCTGATACTAAACAAGATCAATTTTAAAATTCAAGTACTAAATTTAGGGGTGTTGATGGTTCGATTAAGTGGTTTATGACCCCTTTTTTTTAACCGAATCGTAAGGATTGGATTTTAATATTTCAAACAAAAACTTGTCCATTATTAATAGTGTACCACCTTAATGGTTAACTGTTTTTCGATTTATTTTTTTGGATTTCAATTTTTATCCATTCAATGTAATTGTAAACCAAAAGTTAAGATTAGCCATATTTTCAGTTGTAAGCATAAAAAAATTAGACCATTTTATTTAATAATTACATGCAAAAATTGTAAATTAACAAGTCAAATAACAAAATTATATTAAAGAATTGCAAATCAATAAATGAAATAATTATAAAACTAACAAATCAATAACATAAGTCTAATACTAGTTCATAAGGCTTAAAACTCAATACCAATATTACACAAATTAAAACTCCATGTCTTCTCCGGATTACAACACAACAACATAATAATTAAAATATAAAAGTTCTAATTAGCACATGTCCCAAATTATAATAATTGAATATCATAAGAGTAAGAGTGATGATATGGTATGGAGTGACGTCGTTGATAATGACAAGGACTAATAATAGTTCCCATCTCTATCTATTTTTAGTTATTTTAAAATTAATTATATGTACATTATATTTTTTATAGATACTTATAAATATCGGACTGGTTAATCAAAACCGTTGGTTTCTAATGATTATAAACCGAAACCGTAAACTGAAAAAATTAAACTCTAACCCTAGACCAAAATTAATGAACTAGTTAACCATATTTTTTGGATTAGTTTTTCGATTTCGTCAGTTTTTTTGCATACCCTTAACTAAATTAATTAATTTCAAAATTCAAGTACCTAATTACATATTTTTTTCAAAGTTAAGAAACCAAGCATAACATTAACCCTGAATTTTATAGTCATCATAATAGTTTTAGGAGTATCAAATAATCAATGATCAATTGACACACATGAATCAACTAAATTTATTTGTAGTTCATAGTTGTCTTACTAGCATCTTTCTCACTCCCTCATTTAATCTTATCTCTAGGGTAGCCATAATTATCAAGCTCATAAAAATCATATTCACCTAGAAGAAGATGTCTCAAGCATATGTAAACTAGAAAAACTCAATATAATGATAACTTGCAGTACATAATGGCATGAGATACCCCATATATACCTAAACAAATATTTTAATGTGCGAACAACGGCTATTATTATGCATAAGGCTAGTTAATTATATTATATAAGATAAAATATATATATATATATATATCTTAACGTGTCAGTGCCATAAATATGGATTATTTGATTGTTAGAGTCTAAGAGTCAAATTGTCATAGATAGAATATTACTATTCATATTAGTCATCGAACAACCAATTTATTGCCACAATCTACAATAGGGTCTCATTTTATTAGAGTGACTCGTTTACACTTTTCCTTTAGATTACCCCAACTTGCAATCAAAGAATTGCTTTATCAATGACTTGCCTACACACTCAAAGTGGTTTAGCACCTAAAACTACCTATCGCTTAATTTTGAATAGCTGTCCCTAAACAAGTGATAAGTACTCAATTCATGACTTACCTATCTAGTGGGTTACCAAGTCTTTTCATCTATATCTACACATATTTAATCCATTTACCTACAGTTGACTCATTATCTTGCAAGTGCTTCAAATTTAATACCAACCCTTTAATCATGCATTGAATGACCGATATATATATATATATATATATATCATTTTTATGCCAAAAGTTCACAATCTTAACTCTAGCTACTTAAGATA
Source organism: Combretum micranthum (assembly GCA_024138025.1). NCBI lineage: Eukaryota > Viridiplantae > Streptophyta > Magnoliopsida > Myrtales > Combretaceae > Combretum > Combretum micranthum. The sequence goes on along the minus strand of JAMXBD010000172.1, from coordinate 56,977 downwards.
ACTCAATTTGGTTAGAGATTAGAATTGGGCTGACTAGACTCCCTAGGTGAAGCAACTTGGTTGACTGTCTTTTAAGATAGGTCAATCGTATCCCTTAATGCCCAATTTGGTTAACTTGATTCCTAGGTAGGCTAAACGTCCTCTATCCCGAAATTAGTTGACCTTACCATAAATATGGTTGGTTAAGTTCGAAGTGTGATCGACTATGTTTAAATTCAGTTTTGTGCTTTTTATTTCGTTTTACCCTCTTTGATCTTTTTTTTTTTTTTTTTTTTCACTTTTCAAACCAAGACATCCGGCACTAAGTTTCTAACCTTATCAATCCTTGTCAATTCTACAATTGTTAGAATGGTTGTTAATTGCAAGAAATTAGTCAACTCTTAGTTATACTCGCCATTACTCTTTCGATATTATAATAAGATTTATCATAAAAATTATAAAATCTTCATAAGTTCTACGTCAATAATATGAAGTTGGCAATAAAGTTATTTTAATCCTACTTCTAAAAATTATGATTCTCTAATATTATCAATGTAAGTGTAAGATATAGTTTTATGTAGGTCTTTTTGGGTGAATTGTAATTTCATTAAGATTACATTTTTTACGTCACTTTAAACGAGAAAATCGTGAAATTTCCTTAATTATCTTTCTTACTTGTTGCATAGTTATATCTACTTCCTTCTTTGAGTTCCTTAATCAAACAACCAAATATTAAAATTCCATTCATCATGAAAACTTCTATTTTAGCGTCTAGATTTTTTTTTTTCTTTACCTTGGTACAAATGCCATAAAACACAAAGGAGATCTCACAATTATTGCACTCCCTTGATGAATTCAACATTAAATAACAATCCATCTTTCTTGATCTCCCAAAGCAAATTGTCATACACTGAATAAATATGAATCCTTCTACAATGAAATTATCATATTTGAAAATTGGCATTTCTTATCATAAAAATTTGTAAGACAACTGCACCAGCACAAAACAGGTCATCCTCCACCGAATTTCTAATCTTAAAAACTTATTGCGTTTCTTTTTACTAGGTCTTTAGAGTTTTGTGGAAATAAGGTAGGCTTGCAACCTTTACGTAGAAGGAAATTAGGGAAAAATTATCATCCCATTAAAAAAGTTGTCTTCAAAACATTTTTAACAATAGGAATAACTAAAACTTATCTTCTATCTCCAACTCCCCAATGGCTAACCTCTTGGAGACCTAGCACACTCATTACATACATACTTACACAAACTCTTGAGTCAAGCCTAGGGCCTCAATAGACATCTCCTTGGGCGGGTCAGGTCCAAAAAATGGGGACCTAAAGCCTCTCTGGAGAGGGGATGGGGCGGGTCAAGATGGGTTCGAATCGTCCCGTTTTATTAAATTTTAATTTTTTTAATTATTTAAACAGCAGACTCATATGATCCCATCGTGTCCGTGGGTCCACCTAGTGGACTCGCCTTGGACCTGTGGATTCGTGCAGGTCTGCTTCGCAGGTAAGACTCACCCTTTTGGATCGGGTCCTGATTTTGGATTTGACCCAGAAAGATGTCTAGGACTTTACGATATTTAGTACAATGTGTCTAGATTTTCTAAGACTCATCAATTAATGTCTAATTCCTCCTATGCTTTAATGCACTAAAAATTATTGAGCCATATCCTAATTCGTTCAACTTAATCTTTCATCTCTTTTTTTTTTAGTCTTATTTGATTGTTTTCTAAAACATTTATGGGTTCTATCTCCAAGAATAGAAATCTTTTTTTTTTTTTTATTGATGTTCTACAACCTTAATCCTCCTAGGTAATTCATAAAACACTCAATTGTGAGCCATTTTAAATCCTTAAGTTCACTTTATGTCATTTTTAACTAATGTGCCAAATAAATTCTAGCAAAGTCCAATCAAAGTTGGTAACTTATCCATTCGTATATTAATTTTGATTCCATATCATGTTGTCAAATAAAGCATTTTGAAATTGATGGGCCACAAGAAACAAAAGGGTTTTCTGATATGTCAATTTCAGAGGAAGGGAGGCAATTGTGCAGCTCTAATTACTAATTCTGAAATGATAAAGAAGACACAATGGAATGAGAAAATGTTAAGAAACTGTCAAGGGCTACCAGAGAGAACATGGAACCAAAACAAATAAGAAAACCTATAAATTGTGGGTCTCTGCCTGTGGAATGTTGCTCTTTTATTTTTTTCTACTGCAGCCTGTTCTGATTTTGAAAGCAATGTTACAACTCAACATGATACAAGGTTTTGATGGAGGCATATCACACATACAAATTTATGTTTCTCTCTCTTCCATAATGTATAATGTGTTACAAATTGAGACGACACGTTTTGAATTGATGGGCACTTTTCTAGGGTAAATTTATACCGGGTTTGTTCCGAATGTGGAATGTTAATTAATGAGGATGTCTGGTAATGGCAGCTGTTTTCTTCTGGTGGCTAGTGCATTGCATGTTCATAGGTTAGTGGTATTCTCATTAATGGTCGCATTTTTTGGGTTATGGAGCCCTTCATCCGTTGTGATACTGGACCGCAATTAATGCTTAGCATCTTTTTGGTTTTGGAGCCCAAAAATCTTTTTATCCTTTATGCCTAAATTATGGGATTTGTGAGTAAATCTTCATAAAAGTAAATTCTATCGTCATCATTATCCCTAGTACTTAGCATAAGGAACTTGTTAAGAAACTTCTTCACCTATAGGCCTTTTTTTTTTTTTAGTGAATAATGCGATATCTTCATTATTTATTATATAATATTTTTAATTATTTTATAATCATTACATTTGGTCACTCATGAGTTATGAATGAAAATAGTTATAAAATTTTTTAGTTTAATAACCCAATCATTAAGGTAGAAAGGTCCTTAAAATATATATTTATATTTTAAATTGCTAATATGTTACCTTTAGAACCCAATGGAGCTACTTAGGAATAAAAGATGAGCTAAGTAAAGTCTATTTATTTTTTAATTTGAGCATTTATATTATATTTTTATAGGGTGTAAATTAATAATATTTATAATATAAAAACAAATGGTCCACACATCATAGGCCAATAGGAATGAATGAATACTACTTTTAAAAATGTACTGTTAAACTCCTAATACTAGTCTCGGCCAAAAAATAAAAATAAAAAATTCCTAATACTAGTCGCCCAATAGGAGGAATCATGTTAGATACATTTAAAATATTTTTGTGTGTGTAAATGGTAGTTGGGGAAAAAATAAACAACATTAAAAGAAAAAAAATGAAATCTACATGATGGAATTTAGAAAGTATATGAAATACTAAGTAACATTAATATGACACAATATTCCGAAGTTGAAATATTACAATTGGGAATTCTCCTTTATTTTTTGTTTTATATAATTTCTTTAGAATTTAAGTAATTTTATTGTTCAAGCATCGTAACATAATGCAGAAAAATTTATAAGAATGTTATTGAGTATTTGGAGTGGACATTCAAACATTAACCTCTTTTTCTTCTGCAAAAAAAAAAAAAAAAAAAATTTAACTTAACATTTTATTTTCCTAAAAAATTTAGACATTTACTGTTAAAGATAATCATTAATCTGGTGTGAAACAAATACAAAGAAATATATCCACATTCGCCCATTTTTCCGTGTGTTTGAAAAATGAAATGGGCCACAGAAAGAGCAAGTGACATTTGAAAATCTGTTCACTCAACGTTTCATTTTTTTTTTTTTTTCAAATTTCTATAGTGCTGGTGGTTTTGAATAAAGGACAAAAACATCCTAAATTAAGCAGAAAAAGCCTTTTGGATCCTTAAATTGTGTATTAATTAACTGATTTTTTAAGGACACCACTAAGGCAATAACCATTAACAGGTCTTTTTTCCTGTAGTGTGCGACAAGAAGCCAACATTCCATTTGTACTGTAGTATTAAAACTGGTCCAACAAATTAGTGAAATTTGAAATAACAATCTTTTCTGAGTTCATCTCTTCGTTTGCATAAGCAATGACGTCTTTTTGAAACTTTTTTTTTGTTAATTTTATTTTTCCATATAATCCATTACTTTTGGGCAATTTTTTAGCCGTTTTGGAACTCATTTTGCTGTATTGTTCCATTAAAATTTGATTTGGATGCAAAAGTATAAAAGTGTAATTATTGACCTTTCAATTTTTAGATTTCTTTTTTGATAATTTGTGGAATTTGAGCATATTTTTGCAAAAGTATTAAAATATAAAAAAACACAACTAGAATCTATGAATGTGATATTCTTTCTAGAGTAGTCACGTACTTGTCATATGAATCTCATGTCGCACGTAACTTTAAATTGTTGATAAGAAAATGACACTTAATAATGGATGGATTGAAAAAAATAACAAAGAAGAGGAATGGACAATTATAGTGTCTCACTTGCACAAGGGACATGAATGAAGTTTGAGTAGATCCCAATTATTAACCTTCTAACTCTTTGAACAAATTGGAGTAGCACTAAACATAAGTAGCCTATTTGATTCTTCAGATCAGAGTATTCTTTATAGAATATTGTTTGTCTTTTCTCTTAAATATTTGACCATGAGAAGGAGTGATTAAATATTTATAGACACATGACAGGGATGATAATCGTCAAATTATTTTAGTGATTGATAGATAGATAGAACAAATTCAATATATATTTATCTTCAATGAGCTAAATATAGGTATAAAGGCCAATAGCCATTTGCTTAAGAGAGATTGGACACAGCAAATTAGTTCAATAATTTTTCTTTCAAGCCCACCAAATAAAATTTTCCTAAATCATTTTAATAAAATAACCAACTCACTAAATCTTGTCATCAAACATATTCCACATAAATAATATATATATATAATTGAAAGGCCCTTTAGATATCTTGACAAGAAAAAAAAAGGGTAGTGGATTAATTCGTAATAGACATCATCATGGGTCGGTTCCGAACCTAGAACCGACCTGATCGGTCACAGGTGGTTCTTAAACCGGAAACCGGTTCGACAATGGCGAGTCTGAACGGTAAGGACCCATCGGTTTTGACGGGTCCTTACGGTTTTATTCCTAAAAACCGCATGACCCGACGGTTTTGGAACCGTCGATTCAATAATCGGCAGAAACGACGGTTCTATACCATAAAAATTATAAAAAAAAGTAAGAAAAAAAGAAAAGAAAATTATAAAAAATTGTAATTATAAAATAAATATTTAAAACTATTTTTGCATAAATGATAAAAATTTATTTCCTATTCACAATATTTAATGTGTTATTATTAACAACACAAGTAATAAATATATTTGAAATCATATATTGTTAAATTTATGTAGATTTCTAATCAAAGTAGACTTTTTTTCTTAACAATGTGTGATTCGTTTTTTGTTAATAAGGATTATTTACATCTTTTAATATTTTATAGTATCATATTGCGAATATAACAACTAAAAAAGTGCAAGTGATTGTATATAAATAAATACATAATTATAGAATTTTTTTTAACTAATGCTATGAACAATTATTGTTAGGTTTAATATTATTTCAAGTTAAAAATTTATTTTGTATTTTTTCTTAGTTAAATTAAGTAAATTATTTAATTGATTTTATTATTTTTTTATGGTTCCTGGTTCCTTTAGAACCGAAACAGAACCGTGGGAATTGACGGTTCCTAAGAATCGGGAACCGGATCGGCTCCCACGGGTCCAGTTTCGATTCCATCACTTTTGGAATCGAACTGGCGATTCGATCCGGATCCAGACCCGAATCGAACCCTGATGACTTCTAATTCGTAATTCAAACTTAAAAAGATATGAACATTGTATGGCGTTTTAGATTCCCGATCTTGTTGAAACCATTGTTAGATCCATGTGATGCAATGTGTCACATCACCTTTTGAGGTACTGACTATTTTTAAAAGTTGAGTAAAATACAGGATGCTTTTCAAACTTTGATCTCATATTATGGATATTTCATCAAATTTTTAAATTATAATTTGACAACCTTAAATTTCAATAGAGTAGAAAATAATTCTATTTTGAATAATCATTTAAATTTTATTTTAATATGAAACACTTTATTAGACTTATTATGATGTGATTTTGTGTCCCCTAAGTTTTTATTTTAGTATGTTTTTTAAAATTTAAAAAAAGAACACCTTTTTATATTGCTAATTTATCGAATTTTAAGAGGTTTCAATGTAAATTTTAAAAGTTTAAAAGCATATCCATTCAAATTAAAATTCATCAAGTTACCTATAAATTTTTTAAATTCTATATCAAACTTTTCTTTTGGGGGAAAAATTAAAAAAAAAAAATCAATAGAAGAGGCAAATTATCTTCACAAAAAAATATGGTCCTGTACAACAAATCTTGGGCCACATCACTAGAGTGTTTTCTCAGGAGAACCCAGGCCCACATGTACCTTTACATTTACCAGAGGCCCTACTAAAATTGACGGATGACCGACAGTAGCCCTTTCTCATTCAGCGAATTGCACTCTTCTTTTGCTCCTTCCTCCCTTTCAATTTTAAATTTAATCAAGTCCCACTGTCAATATCAACTCGATTTTGATTGGTATATAATGGAATTTACTGATCTAGTAATAGACTGACGGATAATCTAATATGGTTTCATTAAAAGTGACATGTTATATGAATTATTTAGTAATAAATACATATAAATTAAAGTTAAATATGATCATTTATAACTACACATAATAAGTTTTTTTCTTTAGCATAATTTACATATGTTAAATTCAAAATTGTTTTTCTTACTACTAAATTTTTTACAAGGCAATCATTCCTGATAATCTATTTTGAATGTGACATTTTTTCTTTTAAACTTTTTTCTAGCATTCCAAATTGATTTTAATCTTGAGAAGATTGGTAAAGTTTCATAATACAAAATTAATTTTTTGAGAAGCACTTGTTTTTGAAACTTATCTCTTGAAAATCTATATTATGCACAAACTTTATAGAAGGTTGGCTCTTAATGAAGGATGATACATTTAGTAGCTAAATTTCAAGTTATTTTTCAATTAAGTATATAAAGTTCTTAAATAATACCTAGTTAAACTTTAACTACGTAAAATTACTATCTATGTTGATAGTTCTAGTTGTTGTTAGTTGATGTGGCAGGTTTAGCCAATTAATACATGACTTGTGTCCTTTTCTATGTTATAAACATTTACTTAGACTAAAAGCATAGTTATGTGATGTCATAGTTTTACACACACATATATATAATAAAATATTATGATGGGTGTGCTTAACTTGAACACACTTTTGTTGATCAAACTTCAAATGGTATTAGAGCATCGTTGACTTATAAATTAATCTACCACAAGAATCTATTACCATTCTACCATTAGAACCTATCATCACCAATGAATGAAACCCTTAATTGCCACTAAATACCTCCATAAATTCTTCATAGTCAACATAGCCAAGTAAACCAAACCCTAGCTGTCATCATTGCACAAACTTGGCTCCTTTACAACCATAAACTCTCCATTAGCCACCATTATGACAATCTAGATACTATTCAATGTTCCACTGAAGCCATAAATGAAACCTAAATCAAAACCCGAAACCTTGGATCAATATGTTCAACCCTTTCTACACTTAATTTAGCCACTCCACGATCCTATTCAACAACTCTAAGACCTATTTATACCACTTTAAGATTTGCCACAATAAGCTTGACTCTTTTGTGGGAAGGACAATTAACAAATTCAACTATGCTTGTGTGACCTTATATGGTGATTCAAGGTGCTCTCATAATATCTCCTTTAATCCATATCATTTTCATCAAGAATGATTGATAATAGTTTTTTTTGTGTTGTCAAATTTGCATAATTTAGTTGTCTTATGTTTGGGAAATAAAACAATCAATCGGTTACTATGAGTTCTAAATCAATCATTCAAGTATTCAACTACCCTCATCTTCTGCTCTAATATTTGCTCCATTAAATTGAATGATAATAACTATTTTAATGGACTCATATGACTCAAGCTTTCTTTCATGGTAAGAGACATCTTAAAATATTGACATATTAACCCCCTATGGATATTAAATAGTAAATATGCAGAATGGGATATGATTGACCCATAATGTCTTCATTTGCTCTTATATTTAAAGGAACTTAAAATGTTTTATTTGCATAACAGTTTTTGCACTTGTAAATAATTTAGTGATAACCTTAAGTTCCTTTGTGTACGAATGCTACATGCTTGTAAGATATCTGTGCTTATTTTTTTCTTTTCAACTACAATAGGGGGATAAGGTTTAACTTGATGTTATGGCATGGTTAAAAGTGTTTAGAGGAAACGAATGACATGATACCTCTTAGTTCTAAAATTAGAAAGATGCAAAAATAACATGATAGACTTGCAGTAGTTAAACTCCTTCATGGTCTTAAACTAAAGCTAAAGTCTATGAAACCTTAGATTCTTCTATTATTAAACCTTCCATATTTAGTTGATGTTTACTCTTGCATTAGTCATGTTTTTGCACAATCTGCACCATCTTTTACTTCATCCTCTAATTGTTTAACATTAGTTGGTTTGGCACGTGTTAAAGGATGTAGAGGATCCTTTAGTCAAGGGAGAGGTCATATAGGCTGTAAAGGATGAGGCCATGGATAATGTCTTTATTATAGTCATTGTCATCGTCCAAATCATACTCGAGATACTTTTTGGGAATTATATGGATGTTCCCTTTGGATCATATTATTCAGTCTGACAATTTTGCATATGCACCTAGTCTAGATTTGCATGGTGAAAAATCTTAGTCATCTGTTGTTACTTTATCACCAAAAGAGTTTGTTAGGCTCCTATAACGTCAAAGTGTGTCTCAACCATCAACTTCTTTTTCATCTTTAATCCAATCAAATAATCTTACTGTTTGCCTTACTCAAGCTTTCCCACATTCTTAGGTTGTTGATTCAATACCATAGATCATTTGTTAGATATACATAATTGATTTTCTTAAATAACCTACTCTTCTATAGTGCTAAATGTAACGCTTGCTAATGGGACACTTTACCTATTAGTGGGATTAACATCGCCTCTTTTGTTCCATTGTTTCCTTTGACATTAGTCCTACATATTCCCAAATTGACATTTAACTTAATGTTTGTTAACAAACTCATCACTTCTTTTAATTACTCCATCACTTTCTTTCATTTTTTTTATGCGATACAAGATTTGAGAATGGGAAACAATTAGTGGAGGTCATGAATCTCATGGCTATACTACATAAATTCAACACTTACCACTATTGCTTGCTCTGTTATCAACCCAGATATAATGAGGATGCATTGCCAATTGGGTCATTTATTCCTTAAAATTCTTTGTCTTGTATGTTTCAATCTATAGTCTTGTCTAAGTCTTCAATACCAGTCTTGTCAACTAGGCAAATAAAAGTGTATTTTGTTTAGTCCAAAAGTCAATAATTGAGCTATAACTCCCTTTGATTTAGTTCATTATGATATATAGGGACCTAATTGTGTTACCTCTCTTTATGGTTTTAGTTATTTTGTTATATTTATTAATGATTATTCAAGAATGACATAGTTATTCTTCATGAAAAATTATTTTAAACTATTAGATTTATATATTATAATATATCACATTTGTAACAACAGAAGCATATGATACATACACTCTAGCTTTGGGGGGCTGGGGGTGTTAACAGTGTTACTTAGCCTAAAAGATAGCTGTTGTAATTTCATATATATATATATATATATATATATCAAACAAACTATTGTGTTAAAATGTGTTTAACTCAAACACACTTTACTAAATCAAACTTAATATTTACTAATATAAATTAAATACTCAAAGTGGAACTTCCTACATTAATTTTTTTATCTGCTTAAAGAGAAAAGAAAATTATGGAAAAAAACCTCATTAAATCCAAAATGCCACATCATCAATACATATACACAATAATTAAAATCTTAAAATACTAGGATGTTTAAGAAATTAAAAAAAAGCCCAAAACTTCATTAATAAAATTGTCTAATGCACTTCCTTTTTGTACATTCGGAAAATGTCATTTTAGTGGCTAAAGATGTTCTTAACAAGACAATTATACTATTGTCTCCTTCACCTTCCTTGAATATAAACCTAGGTAACGGATTAGACCCACCCCAACCTAAGACCTAGCCCAACAACATCACTGGTCCACGAATGAGGACCCATAATTGACCTATCTACAAGCGTGGCAAGTCTTATACTCGTCAAGTCGACAAGTCTAGGTTAATAATAGGTGACCCGTCTAATCAGATTATATTTTCCTTGTATTTCATACATTATCATATTTTTTCACACACACGCAAAAAAAAAGAAAAAGAAAAAAGGAATTAAAGGAAATAAAATTGTTAGATTAATATAAAATTTTGAAAACATATATTTTTAACTCATGCAAAATAACTTCTACCACATGTCATTTTTATTTTGCTTATAGTACAATGACCAAATAGTGGCGGGGGACATAGATCTTACCATTATTTCATTAAATTGTGTTAAGAGTAAAGTTTCGAATGATAAAACTCGGGGAAATCATGTTTTCCAATTTTTAAGGTTGATCTGATGTACTCAATTGTATTTATCAATGTAGAACATGAAAAAAAACTTTGGTATAAATTTAGAACATGGAGCTGCGTGTCCTATCAAGCATTTTATGCCAAACTTGCCTCTGGTAACAAAAGGAACTTGACAACATAACGTAATCAACCTCACAAGGATGTTAAGGTGACAATGATGTCTTCAACATTTCCGATAATCATGATGTATTCTCCATATAATCTTAGACTTGCTAGGCTACGGACTCGGGTCAAGAATTAGTAACCTATCTAATCATATTTTTTCTCCTTTATTTCCCACATTATTGTAGTTTTTCATGCAAATAGGAAAAAGCAAAAGAAATACATTGTCCAAGTTAGAAATAGAATTCATAAAACACATGTTTTTAACACATGTGAAATAACTTCTACCATGAGCCATTTTATTATTGCTTGTTGTACTTGTAGGATGACCAAATAGTAGAGGCTAGGGGGGAACATAAACCTGACCTCTATTGCATTAAATTGTGTTGAGATTGAAGTTCGGAATGGTAATATCATGGGAAACTATATTTTCTAATTTTTAAGGTTACACCAAAAGTTTCCTATGTATTTGTTAAGTAAAACATAACAATACATTGGTATATATTCATGAGCATGAAGCTTTGTATTTTGTATCAAGCATCTTATGCCAAACGTGCACCTAGTAATGAAAAGAACTTGACAACATAACAGAACCGACCTTAATCGATGATGATATCTTTGGTGCTATCGATAGTCATGACATGTTCTCCATGTAATCTTAAACTTGCTAGATCACAGGTTTGGATCAGGAGCAGATGATCCATCTAATAACATGGGTACGGGTTGGTCTACATTGTCAACGGCACCGAGCCCGTCTTGACAGGCCCAGGATCTGGATGTGATATATGGGTCCAATACATGTGAAGAGCTATCATGAAGAGCCACGGACTTTACTTAGTTTAGGACGGGTCTACCAACATAAGTATAAAAGAGGGGTTAAACAAAAAGGCTGTATGTTTGTAATGGTTAAGTTGCATCATTGTTTGGTCTTATCCCTCACATCCCGATGCACAACATTTCACATGCGACCTTAAAAACAGTGTTAAAGAGATGTTTGCTCTTATTACTCCTTATGGTTCCTTTTGGATTTTGTAATTTTTATCCATATCTTATTTATACTTGATCTGATTTGTATTATATTAGTATATTATTTGTATTTTATCTGTTTGATTTGTTTACTGATAAAACTATTTTTTTTATCTATTTCTTGATAAATATCTGTTTAAAAACAATAAAAAATAAAATACCAAAAAAAGAAAATGAAGCAAACTTACTCTCTGCCTATTGAGAGACACTCTATAAAATTTGAACTATGCTTCTTATGCATCCTTTATTTATAAATAGGACGTAAACGAAGAAGATCATTCATAGAGCACATTCATTATTATAATAATAGTCTTATACGACTCTTTGTGTCTCTTATATTAATATTATGAGAAATTTTACGATCTCGTCATTAATTTTAATGGAATCGGTCCCATCACTATTTAACGGTTTACATTAAACCGAACCACTAAAACAGTTAATATTTCAATTACTATATTTGTTTTAACGGTTATATAATTGATCGAAGAGTTTCATCGATGGGACGTAGAAACTCCATAATATTATTAATGCATTTTCAAATTTTATAACAATCCTATGGTGCAGTTTATCCAAATACGTCTTAACCATACTTTTTAGGAATGACTATCACTTGATAGGGTTTATCTATAATATTGAAGTAGTAGGAGTTATTTGATTTGAATATATTATTATAGTATCAATTAAAAAGATTACAGCAATTACAATTAGGATTTTTTATTATTTGAAGCACCATAATACAGTAGCTGCTTGTGTAGTTAATGGTAGAATAAACTCTCATTAGAATAATCAAACGGATGGCAATTGCAACCTTAATAAGAGCTTTATTATGTTATGTGGTTGCAGACTCTCTGAAGCAAAGGCATCTTTTCTTATTGGCCCAAGTGGAAAAACTAGGAACGACATACGGCGGTCTTCCTTGGTCGTAAAGGGTAAGATGGCCGTGACGTTCTAGCAGCCACCCATCATGATGCTTTATCCAATGAAAGGAATAGGTTACAGAACATATTTTACAGTTTCCAAGGTGAAATAAAATCAAAACAAAATTACACTTAAGAGGATAATAAAAGGTATAACAACATGGGACAGGGGACAAGTGCATCATGGTCATGTCTTTTTTATATGGCCAAAATGTGAGAGGGAAAAATAAATGGTATGAGCAAACCATAAACATTAGCCAATATTCAGCAGTGTCACTTTACTACATGTTATAGAGATTAAAATACGATTTTTTTTTTTTTCACTGATGTTTAAGGTTGCAAGAAGGGGAAAAAATTATATTTCGGATACAATTTATATGTTAGCCAATTCCTATATGGTTATGTTTATACTATGCTTTATTTTGATAAAAAAGCCCACAAATTTTTATGTATGTTTTTATTTGAATCTTTAATTTTTTCCACTTTCTATTTGAATCCTTCATGATCTCAACTTTTAAAGTTAAAGAATGGGACTTCAACTACTGTCAACTCTGAGAAATAAATATGTAAATCCAGCATCGATATGTTCACTTCTGAATTGGTATATAATAAATTTGATAAAGTAATGATATTAAATATATTTTATTGTATGATATGATAAAAAGGATAAAGATTATACGAAATAACGTAGAAAAAGGCAACAAATAAATAAATAAATATAACAAATAGATAAATAAAAGAGCAGTTTCACATTTGGTATCCGAACTTTAACCAATTATTTAATTAACTATATAGATTTTTGCATTATTATTATACCTAATTAAACTTTTTAAGGCAAGTTACACTTTACATTTGATCCATATTAAGCTATTTGTCCAGTTGGCTATTTTGACAAATTGTAGCGAGTTATTTGTACTAAGTAATTATTTTGATGAATATATTTCATTTAGAATGAATGACTTATTCAACAAATATAGACCACTGGTTGTATTAACTCCATTTTTCAAAGATATCATTTTTATTATTTATATGCATCCTAAAAAAAATTGTTGCGATGTTTATGGGTGTTAGGGTTAAGATATATTTTTTGAAGATGTACAAGTGATAAATTGATGTTGAATGGATGTTTATAATAGAAATAGTATATTATGTCCTTTGTAATGTAGAAAAACTATTCTCTAAGGAACACGAGTGGATCACGACCTATTACATAAATATAATGCTTCGTTTCAAATATGAGTTGAAAACGGTCGTATTTGAACTTGTGTTATATTAATATAATGTTTTTATTTCGAACACAAGTTGAACATGACCAGTGCTCAAGCCCTTTTTAAGTCATGTAACGGTTTTATTTTGAACACAGGCTGAACACAACCCATATTTCAACCTGTGTGTTTATCATATCGTGCTTCTATATCAAACACAAGTTGAACATAACTTGTGTTCCAATCATGTTATTCTTCTATTTTGAACATGACTTATAACATGATTTTCAACCCATGCTTAGCACAACTTCTTAAAGTCATGTTTTTCTTACTTAAAAGACCATGAAACTTATTGAACTCCTTTTTTTAAGATTTAATGATATTCTAAGACCTAGAAACTTAGACACTTTTAATTAATTACATATTTCTTATTTTTTTATTAATGTTTTACATTCTTTTTATACAAAAGATGGTGTGAGAATGGGAACTATAAGGAAGTGTGAACTATAGGTAAGCAAAAGTATAGATAATTCTAAATAGGTAAATTAAACCGAAAAGTCACAAAATTTGAAAATTAGTTCATTTGTAATGACGTTTCGAGTGGTTATTATCAAGTCACAACGTTTAACGAAGTGGGTCAATTAAAATTCACAATTGACATGTGTCATAATTTGGCTTTTTTTTTTTTATTTTTAATTAAAAGTTTCTCCTGTTAACATATGTCAATGATGATCTCAATTGCTTACTCCTTTAAATGTTGTGATCTTAAATGAATACCTTGAAACGTTGTAACCTCAAATAAACTTACTTTCATACTTGTGATTTTTGGTATAATTTACTAAATTCTAAGTACTTCAATGATGTGATGACTCAGGTTCATAGGTGTTGACGACAAATAATGGGCTAAGGTCCAATCAGCCCATTATAAGCCATGTCTAGGCTAAAGGACCTATAAAGAACCCCAAAGCTCATAAGCTTGGCTAACCCACACAAAGCCAACCTAGCTGAGGGGCCTAACCTTCGACCTTGACCTCGACTTCGACCTCCTGAGCTCCCCAACAAGCTACCCTCTCAACATTCTACATAGTCCTTGTCTTGACACGAGACTGGAGGGATGGGACATTACCAGTCGAGCCACATTCTACGTCTTAGCAGTTTTTTTAGCTCGCACTTGAAATGGGTCGTTTACGTTAAGTCCAAGTCAGTTACCAGCGCAAGATCTACTATAATAGAAAATATTCGATGGACCAAATTTTGGTATGACCACAACTATAAATAAACCTTTCTCTATCAGGTACAAGGAAGCTACTTTTATCTGATCAGCACACTCATTCTTGAATATTCTCTTAGGAGTACTTTAAGTAGCCCACGAACCAACTTAAGCATTGGAGTGACTGCCCAACAACAACCTTCAATGCACCACTGACCTTTTTTGTGATTGTAGGACCCAAAATTTTCTATCGAAATCAACACCTGCAATTAAAGGATTCTAGAGTTCATGAAGAGTCAATGTTCCAAGTATGTGCATACCTTGCTTGCTGCTTGTGCTTGCATAGAATATAATCTTAAACTGATTAATTAACTATTCAGTGGTAATAATTAATTTTTGCTTGTGCGTGTTTGGTGGTATTAGGTGAGGAGTAGCCACGTTATTTGTGTGGTGGCCTAATGATCCTTGTGTAACGTTGTTTTGAGTTATGTTGCAATTAGAAAGAATGCATGTAGATTTAGGTAGTTATGATGTAGTGGTCATTTGGGAATACTCGATATCTAATATATATGTGTGTGTGTGTACCTATATGTGTGCCAGGGTACTGAGTTATCTTTTTGATGGTTGTTAGATTAAAGCATACATATAATTAAATGAGTGTTTGTTGCATGTATAACATGTATTTAGATGTGAGTTTTTGAATTGTCTACTCATGCACATGTGATCTTGCTATATTGTACTAAGTTGTGGCTCATCCTACTAATGTGTGATGTTTTAGATGTTACATTGAAGATAGAGACTCTTAATGATTTTATGTCTCATGCAATACTTCTTATTAGAGCATTCCAATTGTGGGCATAGATCCCAAGATTAGTTGTTAGCATGTTTAGTGGATTCCATGAAGCATGTAGAAGTACTATGTATTTTTTATATACTTGTTACTTCTAAGATAAGGAGAGTGTTACGTGTAAACATAGTTATATGTAGAGTATCCACATAATTGTGGTGTGGAATTATAATTAATTATTGATGTTTATAATTGGTTCTGATCCTTAGCATGTGTATAATAATTGTAGACATATGATGAGTTATAAATAACCATAACTTTAAACATTACATTACATTAGGTACAGATTTTATCCATTTTTTCAATTAACTATCTTAATTTTCTTCCCTTAAGAAATCAACTACCAAAAGTTTAAAAGTATTGATTTAATATATGAACTTTTTATATTTTGCAGTACTTGAACTTTACTTAATTTTGTAATTTACTATCTAACTTAGGTATTATAAATGACCACAAGAAGTTTATAGGTAGTAAATTAATATTTTAAATTTTAGATAGTTAATTGTATAAATAGCTGAAAGATAAAATATCAAATTTGATACTTCCCTTGACAAGATATTATTAAATATATTTGTATGGTGAAGTTATTGCAGCTAGTCAATCACATGCAACATGGGTATTAGTCAATTCGAGAAGAGTTTTGTGATGGTGACATATGACTCATGTAGTATAGAGAAGCATGGGAGGAGAAATAGATAAACTCGATTTCTTAAGTACATGAGTGTGGTAGAAGATTAAATAAAGTAAGCTCGATTACTTTTCATTCGTTTTTTGCTACTTGTAGGCTTTTATCTTTTTTGGAAGCGGTTTAGCAAAGTTTTTATGTTGCTCTCCTCTTATCTATAAATATTAGAGGCTGATGAAAGCCGTTGGATGATTTCTAGATAAATGGTTGAGATGAAGCATTACTCACAACTGTTAGATCTCTTCTACGAATCCAATGACCAAAATTCATCCATTCTTTTTTATACATTGGTACGAGCTTTAGACGTGGGCTTGAAAGAGAATGTGAGCATTTATAACAAAAAAAGTCCATTTTCCTATTAATATTGCCCATCTTCAATATAAAATAGTTTTAGGCTTATTTTATTCCATGTAAGCCCTATTTTTGCCATGCAAAGCCTAAATTAGCTAATAAAAGATATTTTTGAAGTCTATTTTTTGCATCTAAGAAAATCGAATAAGGTCGATAGTGGAATAAATCGCTATAACAATTCATATTTCAAGCTTACTAAATCAAATTTTCTTACGACATCCCTTATTGGACTTAGTCTTCAAAGTATTGTTACCAGCCTAGAAGACCGACCTATAGCATTTATTTGGGATAAAAACCTAATTACTAAAATAACCCTCTAAAATATTTAATTGCATAATATCATAATAAATAATAGAAAATAAAAGAAAGCCAAAAGATTTCGCAAACATTAGCTGGGTTGAGAAGACCCCTAGAGGCATTCAAAAGTTAATTCTGTAAAATCAGACTGAAAAAATTTAAAAGAGTTAAAAAAAAATTTTAAATTTGTAAATGTTGGGAATATTTAGTAACTCAAATAAAAGGGGGAAAAAAATGAGAACTCAAATAAAAAGAATAGCTAAACAGTAAAAATAAAATATGCATATTTCCTCACATGTTATAATATAAAACAAAGTTTAAAAAGGGGAAAAAAAAAAAAAAAAAAACTAATAGTACACGTTTTATTTATCGGGTTCCTTTAACCGTTGCCACTCCAGACTCGAGGCAATAATTATTTCCATAGGTCTCTATCTCTTGTTAAGTTTTTAGTGCGCACTCTGCCGCTTCTACAATATTTAAAGTTCAACAGCGCAAAACGCGTAAAATCGTGCGTGATTTGCGGGGAGATTCTATTCTTATAGCTACTATATTATTATCTTGGGCAATAATTCTCGTATCTGCTAGAACTCAGAATTTAGCAACAAAGTCGTCCTACATTAGCCGTTTCACAAAACGTTGGCAGACATATGTGGGTGGGTACAGAAAAAAATTAAATAATTTTACATGATTCCTTTTTTATTAAGAAAAATGGATACATGTATTAGTAAAACTATGTAGATAACTAATTTTTATTACTCTTTATATAACTTCCTTAAATGGTTACTTTTTGAAAAATTCTATCCTACAATAGTTAATTTTAACTGGATCAGTCCCGTTATTATCTAACGTCTCATATTATATATTGAATCACTAAAATAATTAATATTATAATTATTATATTTATTTTAACAGTTAAATAATTATCTGGATGGTCCTGTCGATGGGACCCTAGAAGCTCCTATACTTTTTAATTAACGTAAATATAAAATATTAATACTCCAAATCACTTTTAATGTTATAAATAAGAAATGCCAATTTATCAACATTGAATTTCGAGTGTTTTTGATAAATTTGGATGTCAAATTTTACACCCATTGATATTATCGCTGATTTTTCATTTGAGGAAAAAAAATCCAATTTCGTCCAAGTTGTATAAGTATAACCATTCTCCAATTCGCCGAACTCACCGCAGAGTCAAATGATTACATTGACAAAATCAAATAAGTGCAATCCACTCGGTTTCTGGTTTGAGTTGAGGATAAAAGATAGAGCCTCCACACAACACAATTGCTTTTCTTGTGGGCCGGGGTCCTCTAAATTCATCAATCCTTTGAATATTTCCCGTGAATTATAAACATTTTAAATATATATATATATATAATATATACGAACTTTTATACCATCCATTCACAGAATCATCCAGTTAATCACCTAAGCATTAAAATAATGATATATTAAGTATTTTAATGATATAATTGTATATGAATTTAAACCGTTAAATAACCGATAAAATCGATCTTATTAAATAATAGAATTTTTCAATCATTATGTGTGTATTTATGTGTGTACACACACACACACACCAAACTTGCAATTTTGTTTTAAATCATGAAACCGAGTCATGGGATGTGAATTTCAGTCCATAATGAGTCGCTCAGCTGAAAGGGATGGGTTTATTGAGATACATTTAAGCTGATCTATATTACCCATTTTCCACTCATCATTAAGGGTAAAAACAAAGATAAAGCGCTATAGAATGAGTTATCATTTAATTGGATGATCTAAAATATTTAGAATGAATCATACATTTACCGAAACGTTATAACTAGAAGTGCCCTTTCGTAATGGTGAAATTCAGCTTTACAGATTAAACATGGTCACTTTGCAGAATTTTAAAAGCTTTTGAACTGGGTTTGGTTGGTTCGATCCCATGAACCAACCAAGTGGTTTTAATTCTTCGGTTCAATTGGCGATAAAACATATTAAAAATTGTAAATGCTAGGTAGGTAGTGGATTAAGCGAGTTTAATCTATTCATAATTTGTTCAACTTTGATTTGAATTTTACCAAAGACTCAATTTGTGTGTGGTGTAGTTAAGTTTAAATTATTTAGATTGTTTATTGAGTTCAATTTGACTTTCATGGTATTTAATTTGACTATACCTTACAAGTCCAATCTCACATAAAAGCATGTCGAGTCTCTTTCGGCATTAATCTTAGATTTCTGAACCAATACCAAATAGTGGACAAATAAAAAAGTGGGCTAATTGTCCACCCGATTAAACACGTAAGCGGCTAAGTTTTGCTAGCCCATATGAGAAATACTTTAACTTCTAATAAAATTGTAATTCATATATTTGAATAATAAATGATTATTTAATATTTTTAATGAGCCTTCCAGAAATCATTATTAGAGCCACATGAACACTATGATTGCTCTTCATAAGGAATAAGTTCATTTTTCATTATAGGAAAATGAATGGATAGTAAATGTATCTACCTCTTTTCAATTACATTTATGTAATGATGAATTATATTTACCAATTCCATTGTATTAACTTATTATTATAAATAACATTTTTATTTTGAAAATTGTTAAAATTATAGTTTAAAAAATACTAGTTTCTAATAAAAAAGGGAGAACTTACAAAGAAAATAATAAACTAATCGATGAAACTTTACTAGTGAACCTTATTTTACATGTGGCCAATCCATGTATTAAGCAGCAAAATTTTGCCGCTTAGTACTTAATATACATACTCTCTTGCAAGTTAACCTATCTGGAGAAGCATCAAGTGATAAATCAAATTGATAAAAAAAATTTGTTATTGAATCACTTAACTAACAAAATCTTGTTTTCTGGGAAAATTGTATTGCCAATTATCTTCAAGTATTTTGTAAAGTGAGTTTTCTTATCTTTTATTTTGTTTATATTTTTCTTTTGCCCATGATTTTGTAATGTGAGTTGAAAGAATTGAAAGGGTAGGGATGAAAAAAAAAAAAGAGGAAGAGACAATTATGGTAGTGTCACTTAAACACAAGAAACTTAAAATGGAACCATATTATATGGGTAGACTGTGCCAACAATATAGGTGTCTGGTCTCTGAATCCATCCTTGTAGTTCCCATAGCGACTCATCATTCACTAATAGTATTTCAACCAAACAAACTGCATAAACTATGTGGTACCAATACACTATGTATGTGGCAATATCATACAGGTAAAACAGTAAATCAAGTTAGCAAATCGAGGGGTTTTCAATTCAACAACCATCCACACGAAACTTCCCCCCCGCTCCAATCTTTCCCCTAAAGATGCTACACTACCAACTCCACCCACAAAAGTAAAGTTAAAGAAAACTCACTTTTTCTCCTTCTCCTTCTCCTTCTCCTTCTCCTTCCCCTTCTCCTCCTTCTTCTTAAATATTATTTGTAAACGGTCACAACCCTTTTTTGCTTTGCTTCTCTAAATGTCCTATCACCCTATTGATATGAAAAAAGCTATTAATGGGTGGGGACTCATTAGTGCCCAAGAAGACAAACAAGACCCAAATAAAAGAGCGTATGTAGACAAAGAATCACCTATAAATTTGAAGTCATAGCTCAAAAGGGATTTTAATAAGTGTGTTTTTTCACCAACCCCTTAGGACTTAGGTCTTATTTTTTTTTGTCTACATTATTAAGGTACCTCAACAAGGTAGCTCTCATTACATTAGTTTCATATTTTTATTCCTCTTTCTTGGCGATTATCATTTACTAGAATCACAAATGCTGCTGAGAAATTCCATTTCTAGTACTAAAAAGTTTTTCCAAAAGACATTTAGGAGTCTTAAGGGTTTTATTTCTGGAGAGAATTACCAAAAACTACCAAAGACACCCGTTAGTCCCCATATTCCACATTCTACTTATAATACCACTGCTGGCCAATTCTATCCTCCTAGTTACAAAGAATTGGATAATTTCTATGCCGAGTTTAGTGATCGGTGGGATTCCAATAAACTCAATTCAAAGATTAAAGGAAGCAAGAAGAAGGAGATGATTTCCACGGAAACTAGACAAGGAAATGATGTTTCGGCCGAATTTCCTAGGAAACTTGCCAAGGTGGGTTCACAAGAGAATGAACATAGCCATAGAGAAGCTAGAAGAGCGGATGAGGAGCATGGCAAAATGATTAGAACCAATGTAGGGAAAGTAAGAGAGGATAAGTATTCAGGAGGAGCAAGAGAAGAAAGGAGTGGTTTAGTGGCACAAAAATTGAAAGAGCTTGAAAAGTTGGATATGAGCAACATGGATCATGTCCTAGACCTACAGGAGTTTCTTCACTATTATTCACTCCTCACTTGTCCAGCCTATCTTGGCATAATCGATAAGTTTTTCATGGAAATGTATGCTGAATTTCGCGGTACCACGGGTTTAGCTTCTGTCCATGCCCCTGGCACCTCGGGGCAGCTAAGAGTTCAGGATGTTAATTGAAAATTACTGATCGAATAATCGGTTGATTTTGATGAGAGGCTATGTCTTTTTCTTTGGATCCGCGGATTCATCAATCGCCATTTTCTAGGTGAATTAACTGGAATATCGATGTACATTATTATTGTTCTTGCTTCTCTGTTGTTCTCTCCCCTTTAAATTTCTTTCTTTTGTTTCTTTGGATATGTGGTGATAAATTTGTTTAGAAATTTCTTTTGGGAATGTTGTGATTTTGGTTGGACCTATGCATTATCTGCTCGGCGATCTTATTATCTTGATTAATAATGCAATCATAGCTCGCAAGCTTTTCTCTCTTTTTTTTTAAAATAATTTTTTATATGTGTACAAATTCGTGATTCCTATAATTATTTTTTGAGGAGAAGCATCAAAACTGTTCTTAAAAACAAGGTTCATTGTTCCTGTCAGATATTGACATGGATAGTTTTAGTAACCGCTAAATGCCAGAAATCACGACAATTTATTTTAATGCAATTTTTGGCACCATCATGCAACTTGTGAAAGGAGGGGAAAAAAAAAGTAATAGGAATCACTGGCACTAGAAAATATATGATCCTATTTAGGATAACGCAAATCAAATGACTGTATTTTAAATTTTTGATGATTTAATATTTTATCTTTTATTTTGATAAATCAATACTAATACTTTGCATATTTGGTGTGTTCATTAAATAATATTTAAAGAACATTTATTTTGATATTGGGATGATAAGGGACACTCAGTCAAAACTTGCAAAATTCTAAAGGTGACCAAACTGCCAAATATTACCAAAATCTAATAATGAAAATTAAATTATAAAAAAATTAAAATGACAAGCGTTTAAACTGCCATTTTCCTACCTTATTTATTGCTGGTTTAATGAATCGCCATATGAGGAATCTACTGACTATAAAAGCTCTTATATATCTATAATATTAAGATAGTTCTCTTGGCGTTTTACATTCATTAATGAATACAAGTGTATTAATAAGTAGTCTCTTAAAGCATGTTGAGTGTGATGGTGGATGTTTAAATTAATGCCTATCTATCGTCCTATAGATTCCATTATCGCACTTTAGATCTAATCAAAACTACATCTTTTTTGGCTCTTTTCAGGCTATGTTAAGTTCCCGTATCGTGAGATTATCATATAGATTAGCTGCCTAGATTATTAATTTTGTCATTTAATAAAGCAAAAAATTGGGTGCTTGTAGGATCACCTAGTTGTAGCGGCTCCCTCCGTTAGGAGACAACACATAGGAACAAGGCCTATAAGCGAAAAACTCTGAGGCAGGTGTGATGCTTGATGTGAATAAAATTACATACGGATTATATAAAAGAACTAGCGTTAGTTGAGAAGATAATTGAAGATCAATACCAAGGTAATATGAATCGAGAATTTCTTATTTAAACAGTTGAAAAAATTTATTTGTTATCTATTGCTTTTTGGTATTTAATATTTTTGGAATAAGACGTCACAATGGGGTTTCGAGTTCATGAAATTAAAAGTACATGCTACATTTTAGGTTTTAAGTTGATATGAGTTTGTTTGTTTCGTATTCTAATAATTTTAGCATAATATTTTTATCTTTTTCAAATAGATATTTATCAAAAAACGGATACTAATAAAAAAATTAATCATTTTATTCATAAATAAACCAAATGAATATAATACAAATATAATACAGATAAATTATAGATATAGATCTGATATACATATGATATAGATATAAATCAAATAATCCAAACACTTAATTAATTCTTAAAATCAGGGAAATTGAGAAAATAGTTTTACCATTTTAGAACCATCTAACTCTAACAACTTCATCTATTTATAATCAACACACATGGGAAAAAAATCCTCCCATTCTATGCTCTCGTCTTAAGAGTATGATGATTTTGGTTGGACATATGCATCATTTTGGTCGGTCTTAATTTCCTGATTGGCAAATCATTCAGTGCTTTCGAGTAGAGATCTCCCGGATCGGGTTTGACTTAGGATACGGCCCGAATTGACGAGGGAGAGTCCTTGCTTGGACCTGCTAAGTTGGCAGGTCTAATCTAAGTCCACCTCGGAGACTTGATTGAATTGGCGAGTCTAAAGAATCCCTTTAGTTAAAAGAAAAAAAAAAAAAAACCAAACCCAAGAAGAAATTATGTATTTTTTTTAAAGATGGGTGGGTCCACAGGTCCGACCCACCCTATCATTAAGATGGAATGGTTCCGAGTCCCATTTAAAGAACTCAAAAATGACGGGCCGAATCCCGAATCCTGAGTCGGACTCAAACCGACTCAGGAGATATCTACCTAAAAGAATCTATTATTTTTATTTTTATTTTTTCAGTGTTTGTACGAATTTGCACTTCCAGAGAATATTTATTTATTTATTTTCAAAAGAGAATCGAAACTATGTTTTATAAAATAATGTTTATGTTGATTATCAACATGGGTAATCATAGTAATTGCTAAATTGCTAGACATTGCAACGATTATTCCACATGCAACTTTTGGCACTATCGTACAATTTAGGGAATATATATACATATATGTATATCACTAGAAAACCCGAAAATATAGGGCCCTGGTTATCGTTTGCTAATGAAGTGGCCCAATGACTAGGTTTACATTGCTAGGAATTTTACTGGGTCGCTTACCTCAAATAGATATTCTTTTTTGCTCTTTTTGCTTATATCACATTACCATTTTATTGTACTATTTATCAAACAAATATCCAGTATCAAAGAAACCATATGATACTTGGCCAAAAAAAAAAATAATAAATAAAGCATATGGCACTTTAGCGATTCTCTTCCTTAGGAAATTGACACATAGAAACATAAAGTCAATATATCAAAATCAAGTATTGCAGGCGGGATTTTTTCCTTGAGTGGTTAACTAATTCGAGAATTACTATAGTTATCCCAAAACAACAATACAAACAGGGATAATTAGAGAAATATAACCTATGTTTTGATAAAATTATAAATACATGACTTATGTTATTTTTTTATTAAATAAATGATCCGAGTTTTATATAAAAGTATCAATATTATTTAAAAAATTTAGAAGGGCAAATATTAATTTTTTTTGTTATAAAAATTAATTTTACATTTTTTTTCAATTTTCTCATTTTAAAAAATAACTTTTAATATTTTATTTAGTAATATTTTTAATTAAATTATTTTTTTTAGATCAATAAGACTATAACACATATATTTCTAATAATAATTAATTACAATGAAATTTTGTTATGAAACCAGGGTTACCTATTTGACAAAAAAGATAACACAGATCATGTATTTGCAAATTGGTCAAAATACATGTCATATCTTTGTAATTAATTCTATAAACAATAAGGAGAAAGGAAACTGAAAGTTGGGGTTTCGAGCACATGAGAAGAGTGTTAGTTGTCATTAATTAAAGGGCTGTTTGAATTATCTGGTTTTTATTTAGATCATATATGTATTTTTAATTTATTTGTATCACATTTATATCATATGTGCTTGGTCATTTGTGAATGAAACTTTTAGTTTTTTATCAGTATCTATTTTTTGATAAACATCTATTTGAAAATAATAAAAATATTATACAAAAATAACTAGAATATAATAAAACAAGTAGACCCTCAGTTTTGTGGTGATATTTTGTTTGGATTATTCGATTTTCATTTGTATTTTATTTATATCTTATATGTTTGATCCGTATATATGTAATGGTTATTTTTTATCTATATTTATTTCTTGACAAATATCTGTTTAATAACAAAAAAATAAGATGCCAAAATAACTAGAAAAGATAAAACAAATAGAGCCTTAGTTTTTTCCTTTTTTTTTTTTTCAGTGATTTGTGACGATATTTAGTTTATCTTTGAAAATTGGATGTCTTGATAAATTGGAAAATTAGTTGTGCAGTTTCAGGGACGGCTAGCTTTAATAAACCCACCGTTTAGAATTAAGGATATAACGTCCCACATGTGAGGCTCAGTTTCCTTTTATGTAAAACTTCATTTTATGTTTCTATGAGTGAACTTCCATTAGTGACCCTTTTTTCACTCTCAGGTAGTTTATAATAAACACAGAAAGTTGGTAAGATTAAATTAACTTAGTCCATCAAAATATTTTCCTTTGAAGGAAAAATAAATAGGTAATCTAAGCAACGCTTTCCACCAAGGATGTGTCATATAAATAAAATGGGATTGCATGCAGTATATATGTCGTACCACATGTGATCTCACATGCTTATTTGGTACACATTTAATGAAAGGTATTGCAAAAAATAGATGGTCCTCTCCCTTTGAAGACCACTCTATTTTCATAATATATTCCATTTAGAGTTGACAAAAAAAAAAAAAAATCTCGAAGGTAAAGCTCATTTTCATATGTCTAACCCTTTTGAATAGTCCTTAAACCATCCTAACTTCTAGAGATGTGCATGGTACGGTTCGGTTCGGTTTGCACTTCGAACCGAACTGCACCATATTTTACAGTTCGGTTCGTAATTTTTTTAAACTGAAAAAAAAACGGTTTGGTACAGTTCGGTTTGCGGATCGAACCATTTTATTCATAAAATAAAAAATATATTCTTTCAAAAAACTTCAATTACATATTTCTCATCACTAATTCAAATATAAACAACAATATTTAAAATCAATCATTTACCAAATAAACATGTAAAACTTATAAGAAGGAGGGATTTCATCCATTATAAAATTATAACCGTAACTAGTGTTATTTTTTTTTTAATTATTTTGAACTATAATGGTATACTAGGCTTTATCCCAAAATAAGATATACAATTTAATTTTTATATGCTTCTAACTAACATATTATCAATTATATAAATCAATAAGTAAGTAAATAATAGAATAGTAAGATAAAGGAAAAAAAATTTTCATAAGTTAGAATACCAGATACTAAAATCTAAAATCTATCTTATTTGTAAACAACATAACAGTTAAAACATAATATGACAAATCTAATTTTATTCTCATGAATAATACATATTTAAGTCACAAATTTTAAAAACAATTAATTTTTTAATGAAACAATTAAGAGTAAAACTAATATGTTTAATTTAAAAAATATGTAAAATGGTTCGGTTCGGCTCAAACCATATGGTTTGGTTTAGAATCCCAAACCGAACCACGAACCGTTTAAAAAAAAAAAACCAAAATTTCGATTCGATCTAATATGGTTCACGTTTCGATTAGTTTTTTTACACAGCCCTACTAACTTCCTTTCATAAGTTTATATTTCCTCGTATTGTAAAGAGTACAAAGCTTTATAAGGTCTATCAAGTGGTATATTTCCATTCATGCATTTAGTCCTTGAGAAAAAGAAAAAAGAGAGCACATTTTCTCATAAACCGAATTGGAATGAAGGCCTTGTACATGTGTGGGCAAACACGATCATCCATGTATTGAATGCTTAAGGAAAATAGTTGAATGGCTAACCATGACAGGTGGAATGGGAAACTCGATAGTCAACTGGCTCGCGTGTTAGTTTGGAAGTCCATGCATTCCTATGCCCCACATATATCTAATTCTTATTTCTTTACCTATTTATGATAAAATAAAAACTCGAGTTCTCATGTAATTTGAAACACAAACTCAATTAATTTACTCCTTAACTTGAATTTTCGCAACTTATAACATTTACTCATAAGCTCAAGTGACTCCTAGAGTATAGCTCCAATGACTCATATGCCTCAATTATCGCCTCTAGGCTATTTAGTGCATATACATACTTACAAGTCCCCATCAGCCCATGCTTAATTGAAATCATTTGTCTACACTAATAGCTACATGTAACTATGACCATTGACACTTATACCCTCCTATATTCTTTGTCACCACCACATTATAAGTCACATAGTACTTCTTTAACCCTCTATGTACTTTTCATATTCCTCCAAACTCTCTTCATTTCAACAATCTATACATTATAAGAGCAAAGTACAATTGACTATTTTTATCTCGTAAGTCTGTTATTTCTTGTCATATTTAACAGTCTAAATTTTTGGATAACATACCCTACAGAACCACCTATAATCACTATCAATCGCAACAAAATAAAGTTTTCAAATTTGAGGTCATAATTCTTCCCTATGATATCTTTATGTTACTAAATTTTGCTATACTATGTTAATCTGCATAATCTATCCAATCAAGAGATAAAGTACAACAAGGTAGATTATGTACATATCTGATATCTAATATCATCAACATCGAAACTTTGTGTAGACTAACCAAGACTTCATCTACACCAATAATCTTCGACCTCTAGCAATTACTCCCTTACATATAACGACTCTATATTGTCTCATAGGTTTATGTCAATCTATCTTCTAATACATGTTTGGAAGCATTATGGTAATCTAAAATTCAATTCATAGTATTCTCTAGTCCACTAAATATACATAATGTAATGTTATACTTTACCTTCATTGCACATCTCACTTTGTTTTTTTCTCGTAAGCACTTTACCTAAGTGTACTTTCTACTTGTAGTGATAATATATGATAATTTGGCCTTTAAGTCTTTCTTTTAAATGTGCAATTATAATTGACCATCAATTTATCAGAATTATATCATTTACAATAGCACTACTCATGGATTTTATCATCATGTAGTCAATAAATCCTTAATCAATAGATTGCTCTTGCCATATTTCATTAGGAAACTTTCTTTTTCTTCAATCATGATACCCCATAATTTGAGAAATGAGAATGGTAAAAAATATAGCAAGATCATTCCCATCAATTAGTCTCAACCTTAGCATTAATAATTTTTTTGAATAATTAAATAAGGATGTAAAATGCAAAATATGTTATCTTAGTAGCTACACTTTACCCACTTGAAGTCAAAATAATTTTTGCTTTTGATGCCATTATTTTAGAGGTAACTTGACCGTATGTCTTTCAATTTCTTCCATCAAATTTTTGCCAAAGATAATGCAATTTAGTCTTTACTTTTTTTTTTTCTTTGCCGATCAATTTAGTCGTTATTAGAAAAGGTAATTTTCATCATCCTTTACAAATCCAATCTACCTACAAAAAACTATCACAATGTTTTATACAATGATAAATAAATAGTAACTCACTTAGATGTTAGGAAAACACAAAACAAGAAGTGGCCAAAGGCTTTATCCTCATATAACCTTTGGTAACCTTTAGATTCTTGTTTGTTGAATGCGAAAGGTTAGTAGTTTAATACTAACCCAATCATTAGAAAAAACAACCCAATAATTAACCACCTTTGTGTATTGTAAGCTACCTCATGCATCCTTATGCTTAGCCTTCTTCTTTTGCTTTTTCTTTTTACAGCTAAGGTCTAAATTTTTTGTAATAGAGATCTTGCATAAGTCTTGTAGAGAGGTGGATGAATAATGTCGAGCAACACTTGCAGGAGTCACTATTGTTTGTAAGCATTGTATTTGCACATTAAACAAGCGAAATGGGGCACAAGGTGAGCAATGATAAGCTATATAACTAGTTAATGAAGTAATTGAGGGTTAAATAATATGAAGAGCCTAGGATTGATAACTTGATTAATTAAGAAGTCCATGGAGTGGGTATTGAGGTTCGGGATGATCTTTAAATAATGCAACAAGTGTATAAAAGCTAGACTTTCCTCTATGAAATTGATTTTGTATGCTAGTTTGTATTAGCAAAATATGAAAAACTAGAAGTGTAAAGAAGGGTTAGAAAGAAATTAGTTTAAGATGACTGATGGGAAGGCTACTGTGATGATTATCATGCTAGATTATTACGTATGAGAGATTTCTATCTCTAAACAGCAAATCTTAAGTTTGGAATGAATGAATATGGAAAACTAGGTTAGAGAGTTTTAAACACTAACCCATGTATGAGGATATTGAGTCGGTAGAGTAGATTATTACCAACTTTACTAGAAAATCAAATTTGAAATCTCGAATGTAATAGAATTGTAGCAATACAACACTTTAAAAGATGTAATTAAGTGAATCATTAGTGTAGAGAGACAACGTAGACGCAATTGTTTCCATTTGTCTCACACATATCATAAGTGTATTGTCACATATAAGATTTTGACTATAGAGGAACAATGAGATGAAAGGCGAATGATAGAGGCCTTGTATAGAGGAAAATGAAGCAAAGAGTAGAGGCAATGACATTTCTCTAGAATTAAGAAGGATAGAGTAGGCATAGTCTAGATGGAGCAGTGATATCAATTGTTTAGGTTGTTGACACTTAGCATGTGAGTTTCAAATGAATGAGTGTTATTTACTGAAGAGGCATAATTGATATAAAATTTAGTAAGTTATACTAAAATGATCAACATTTGGGGATAAGTTCAAATTGACATCCATGATTTTAGCGATTAAGAAAAAGGGATCAATGTTTTACAAAATAGATCATATAAGTTATCAGTGTTTATATGATTATAACAAAAAGGTTCAATGTTTTGAATGGATGATAAATGAACACACATACAAAAAAGGGTGTTTTATTTCTACTATTTTACATAACTCTAATGTCTTTTCAATAATTAAAAACACCGATACCTTACTTGACTTACTTTATGACATGTTGGTCTCCTTTTTAACTACTTAAATTTCAATTTATCTCTAGATGTTGATGCCTTTCATTGCAATTTATCCATATGAAATTAGTGAGTGGAGATTATGAGAAGTGAAATGTAACTGAGGAGACACGTGGGTGTGAAAAAAGTGATGGCATGAAAGATGAGATTAACTGTGAGGGAGACTCATTAATCAATTGTCAGAAGTACAATGAATGCATAGGTTGTTGTCTCAGAGAATTAGTACATAGATAATAAAATTATATTAGATGTCTAATCTGTAAGAAGATGTGTTGTGATGCTCAATGGAGCAAGTACAAATGTTCCTCCACCAATAAGGTGGAGAAATTAAGATTAAAGATCCTTATACATCCACAGTTTAATCTTTATACATCCATAGTCATGTAGTTCAAACTATTTCAATGATAAAAGTGTCTTTCATGCACCTAACAAGTGCAAGGTCCTTTATCTATTTCTTGATGAGTCTATTTGGATAATTTCCATGGGTGCTATAGATTTATTGTTGGCACGACCCTAATAATATGACCTCTGAGTGAATTTATATGATAGATTCCATCCCTATCCTAGAAATGTGTTTGGTGGGTGGTCATATTACCAATTATTTTTAAATAAATGAAGAGTAAACCAACTTAGTATAGTAAGAGGAAGGAAATATAAGTTTATCACCTCCTTTATCTTGCAATATTTTCAAATAATTCATTCTCCTCATCAAAAAGTAAAACAAAATTTAGATTGGTGGTTAAATCATTGCTAACCTTGAGGAAGTAACAGGGGCAAAGTTTCATGACATTATATATCGAGAGGAAGATGATGAGAAAATAAGAAGTCAATTGCATCAACCATTAAAAGGAACAAAACTATAAAAAGGAATTCACTTAGATTCCTATTAAGATAAACTATTTAATTTCATGAAAATCTTATCCATTGCCATGTTTAGTTCAAATGCTTCCATGAGGCATTCCAATGGAGTCTTTTGAACATGAGATATAACCTTCTTATGGTTTTATTTATTTCTTTTGATAATTATTCACTCTTTCAACCATAATAACCAGAGTTTATAATTAAACACTTATTTTCATGTATTTGGGGACACCTTTAAATCATGGATCTTTCAAAATTACACAAAAATTTCCCTCTATACATTATCATTTCTATTAATCGTTTACAAATTGTCGCAAATTATCAATTATTAGGAAAAATATGTAATATTGATTTTCATTTAAGTATTGACTTTTTTTTTTATATCGTGTCATATAACTCTTAGAATAAATTTTAGTTTGATTTTATAATCGTTGCTTAATATCCTTTTCATAAAATCATCCATACCACGTTGTGAAAGGTTTAATTTGATATTAGAGATTGCTTATTTCTTCTACTGATCATGTCTTTATGACATATGATTCTTTTTATCTTTAATTTAAGGATTGATAAAATTTAGAAAATACAATGTCTCAAATATTTAAAAGAAAAATATCAACATGGTTTTTCAACTACCTTACAGTCTTATATTTTATTTTGATCTACTCAGTAATAGCATTTCATTTTGTATGATTTTAGGGAATTGAGATAAGCCAAATATTGGTAACAGATGTTAGCTCAGTTGATAAGGCTTCGGGTCATGTTCTTTAATAGTTATTTGATTGATTCCTGTTGTACGTAAATGTGTCTTCCTTGTGCATGGGGTTATGGATAGATCATTGTCAACATTAGGATGCTACTAGTATGATACCTGCTCCACCTATCTAAAGGTATAATGTTGTTTTGGTTGGTCTTTCTACCATAAATAGGAGAATGATGGCCAGAATTGAAGCCATCGCGAAATTTTTAAAGAGAAAAAAAAAAAAAAGGCAAGCCAAATATTTAATAACCAAGCTTGATTTGCAAAAAGAGTATAGTATCATACTAAAAAGAACATTCAATATAAAAATCTGATCACTGTATAAAAGAAAGGACTATTTAGATAATCCTTAGCAATACTCCTCTTATGTTATAAGAAGAAGATATGAAACAAATACAGTGAAACACGAGATTTGTTTGGTTCAGTTCTAACTCCTATCTCTGCATGCTATGCTGTCATATAATAACTGCCTACCCAATACGGTCCAAAAGATTGAAATGTGAGAATTTAGGGTCGTCTAATGGCCCAAAAAGATTGGATGAAAGATGCGGAGGATTTTTCCACCTAGGCATCCATGCTTTGGTTGAAAGTGGGCTTAAGAAAGGAAACTTTGGTCCTTGCCGGGCCCATCACATGGGCTTCACCTATAGTTCAAGCCCTATACGTTTGCATTTGCTCGAAAATTATTTGTTTCTGATTAAATTTTTGAGTATACCACAAGAGATGCTGTCTGCCATGCCATCCATGATATATCTGCAAATATGTATATTGGAGTCTATTAAATTAAAAGATAAACTTAGTCTATATATCAAATTGATCCTATATTAACATGTCAAGGTAATGTGTTAGAAATAAGAAGAGTGGAGGTGTCATAGGGATGGTGGGCGTGGGTGGCACTTTTTAGAATAGTGAATGGTATTACATTTAGTTTACAACTACTCCAAAAAAATATTATCTTTTAAATAATTTATGGGTTTATCTTGGTAAAATTAATAATAGAAAATTTGTAAATACTAGTTTTATAGATGATAACATTAATCCCAGACGAGCAAGAAGATATGAAATCCTGGGTTTTGTTGTTACCAAGTCTATTTCCTGGGTGCTTGCCAACTGCCATGCCTCTTCAAGAAAAAGGTACAAAACATTTTGGAATCCTCAAAAAATGTCATCTAGTCCCTAAACAAATTTTTGCTCACAAATTTTTTTTATATCCAAATGCCAACTGTGATAACAATTGATAATTTTCTAACACACGATCATGAATGATCTATTTTAAAAACTATAAATTACTTGATTGATGTGGTAAAGTATAATTAATAATTATCCATCATATATACATATATGTATTGTATATCGATTAAATATTTTACCAAACTATAAATGTAATGGGCTCATAAATTCCAAAGACTCGTGATATATATATATATATATATATATATATATAAACCAATTATACCTAAGTCGTCCAAATGAACGCAACTTGAGTTGATAGTATAACAACTAAGTCATGCCTTTTGTAACAAAGAAAATGTGTCTCCTCTGCTGTATATTTTAATTTTTATGATTCTTTAATTTTAGGGGATTTTGAGAACATTGTCAAAACTTTAAAATATAATTGAACAAATTATTTTGAGGCTTAATTGCAGTTTTGCTTAGTTTTACATTTCGCATGTTTAAATCCCAATGCAAAAATGAGATCCAAAGACGGCAATGAGATGGATTTTGGTAACGTGGAAGTAGCGAGATAGAGAAGCAGTGTCACATTTGCTAGATTTGGAATTTTCAAAAATGGAATGGGATGCAATTGTGTATTTTTTTTTCTTTTTATTTTTTCGGTAATTGCAATCGTATGTGTTATTTTATAAAAAAAAGTATCCTTAATAATAAATATATAAAATTAACATCTCATTGGTTAAAGGGGTAATTGAAGTTGGCATCATTACTAAGGATGGGATAAAATGATGGTTCCACTTCAAAAAGTGAAAGCAGATTTCTTTTTAAAAATTGAAATTGTTAATTTTAAAGAGTTACTATATTTCTTGTAAAAATGCTCCCAAATAGTTGAAAGAGAACGAAATTTAGAATCATAATTTCATTTCTGGTTCATACCTTTTTACCACACATGCTATAGGAGTTTTAATAATGCAGTAGCTTTTCAAAATTTTTTAATTGGTCGTTTGTAATGGATATAAACTAGAATGATATAACAATATTGTGAATTTTAATTTTTATTTACTTTTATTAGTTGATCATGTATTTGATAGACTATTATTTTCCTAAATATAGATATGATCTGATTCAGTGAGGTTGATTTTGGTTGAATTTGTTTTGTAATTTTAATTAAAATTATCATCTATGCTTCGCATGGCCTTTTATTTATAAGACATATATAGGTTCACATCTGCTCAATCTTTAAGTACGAACAAAGATAAACATTTCGCAAGCCATGTTTGACCCGTGATTCATGGGGACCGGACGCCACGAGTCGCCTATTTGGACCCAGCCCGTCTGATCCACGGGTGGACCTGCATGGGTCCCTTAAAAAAAGATAAATAAAATAAAATATAATTTATTTAATATAAAAATAAAAAATATGGACAGATATAAATAAAAAATAAATGTGAAAAAAATATAAAATATAAATAACATTTTATGTTTAACTATTTTTCTTGTAAAAAAAATTATTTATTATCAATTCACAAATGTGTTGTTGATAAAAATACATAAAATAAATATAATAAAAAAACATCTCTGATTGCTTTATATAGAGTTCTAACAAAAATCTCATTTCTAAATAATATGAAACTTTTTTATTTTTGTAATCTCTTTTAGAATATTGCTATGGTTTCACATCGCTAATATTTGTTTGTTTATAAACAAATACAATTGATAAATTCATTTGCAAATGTAATAAAGACAATACTTTTCTTAAACCCAATTATCAATTTAAATTTAAACTTTAAATTAATCAAAATAATTTTTTTTTAATTTATATGAAAAATAATGGATGTTTAGGACCTTATACCGGACATAGTTAAGACCTGCCCCACCCTTGGCTGGAGTGGTTTCGTGCCTTAGAATTTTGATCCTTACCCTAGCGTGCGCGGGTTAGGTTTTGACCTGATCTAAGCCGTAGGAATATTTAAACAGAACCATTACATATTGCATTGTAAGTGTGTTTGGACCAGTCATATAATAAAAAATTTCTTACATACGGTAGTACTTATAAAAAAGGGTGGGAGTGTTTTTAAAAACTACCCATTGATTCTACCATGTATTCGAATATGAGATCATTGAAGTTTTTAAAATATTTTATGATATCATTAATAAGTTGCGTTTTTAATATATTTTCAACTATTGATTATGGAAAATTGAAATGAGCTAAATAGAGATCATGCATTTCTCAGCAAAATATTTGTAGTATGTTTGGTTAACAAAAATAGAATTAGGATTCTCCTTTTATTATTGAGAAATACCTATTTTTTCGTTTGATTTTCAAAAATTTCTATCATAAAGAATATTTATTCCATGTAATATAGAATAGATAAGAAATCCCCAATAATTCCCTTTACTAAATGAATTGTTATTCTTTTTGAAAAGCATCTTTTTTTCTAAAAATACTTTTAATTATAAAATAGAATAATTGCTATATCATTAAAGTAAACCAAACATAATATCAAAGAATTAGAGTCACTTTGACTCTTGAACGGCATCTTGACACATGTCCTAATAAGGAAAATCGCTGTGTGTCTAATGTCTGTCGATTAATGACACTCGAAACTGTTTCAACCACAATATAAGGTTACATGTGATTTTAAATTGGCGATTTGATTTGATTTTTAATTTTCACTTTGATGACTTCCTCGTCTATGGTATAGAAATCTTAGAAGTTGAAACTACTTTTGCACCACTAATGTCTAAGGAATCACAAAAGTTGTTCCAATGACTTGTCCTTATATGGAATCTTCACTTTTTGAGAATATTCCAACGGTTTTACTTGGATTCCCACAAAAGCATGAAGGTTCAGTCGTTGTGACACTGCTGTAATGTCATAAAGTAGAGACTAATCATCAATGTGGCAACTACCTATCTATTGAAAATCTTTGAGATCACATGGGGGAGCGAATACTTGTTTTTGGTAATTTCTTTTTCTTGGCCAACTACAATGTCTTTGCTCCATATCATGCTTTCTCTTTTAGGATTGTCATGGCATGTAATTAAAGTATTGTACTACAACCTTTGGGAAGGTAAAATGGAAAAAGGAGTATAATGCCCATTAGCTAGAGAAAGAGAATTCCATGATTTGCAACATAATATTGCTGGCAAAAGCATCATCCTAATCCCTTTAGAAGTATAAGGGTTAAAATAAAAATAATAAATTATATTAGAATATTACAACGTTTAGAGATAAGTTATTTAAGGTCATATTATTTTAAGTGATTAAAAAGATATCACAACATTTAAAGAAATAAGTCAATTAAGTTTTTTATCGACACATCCTACAAAGTGACATTGTAAATTTTAATTAAATATACAATTATTTCTCTAGAGTCCTAATAGTGATCTTAATTGACCCACTTTTTAAAATATTATAACCTTAAATGAACTTATCCCTAAATGTTATGATATTCTAGTGTAATTGAAAAAAAATCTAGTGAAAACAAATAATAAGTTTATTATGTTACTTTTAAGTCGTAAGTTGGGGTTGAATAACAAGCAAATTACCCATCAAGCTTAATGAGCAAACCAAATAAACTTTTGGGACTTAACATCATATAAGGCTAAGGAAAGGGTTTTGTCACGCCTCGATGGTGTCCTAGTAGTAGTAGACAAGCCATACTTGAATACTATCACTAGATTATCTTTGGTAAGTGACATGTTTTCTAAATAACAGGATCTTTTAGTTACTTTGATAAGAAATGATAAATACATATAAGACATAAATTAGTAAGTAACTACCATAAAAGTATCATATAATATTACAAACCAAGTAGTCTTCTCATAAAACCTCAAATACATAACTGATAACTATTACTAGCTATTCTATAAAAATAACTTATCTCGAATTGAACTATAAGCATCCAGCTTCTAAACTCTTACCGGGGTCATACTTCTGGATGTAATTAGCCACGGTCGTAGGGTAAAGTTGAAATGTCTTTAGGAGTGTGAGCAAAACTACGGGCTTAGTGAATAACTACACATATTACACATCAAACAAGTTTAATAACAAATCACATGTAATGCAATCACTCAAACATATGGTCAAATACAAGCTTCAATGGTCTAGAATCCAAATATGAAAAAGATTTACGCCCTCTTTTTAGGGTTGAAGAATAATTACTTTATGATCCACCTACCTAGGAGAGACTAAGTTTACGGAAAAATCAATGATTTCTCATCTTAGGGTTATCACTTTTAGCTTAATGATGTTTTAACTGACCATTTCCTATATTTTTCCTTAGAAACTCCCTAAGTATTAATTATTCAAAAGTGATACTATGGGCAGCATTCTTCGTTGCTACTTAGTTCCCGTAGAACCAGTAGAACAAAAAAAACCTTGGAAAAACTAACACTTTAGAAAAATCAAGCATTAACAAAGAACCAAAATATTAATATGTACAGGCTATTGCCTGTTTGTATATGCAGTAATGCAGTACGTGTAATGCATGACTATGTTATCTAATAAATCAATAATTCTTATTCAGTTTTAAGGTGGTCATACATTACACACAATAATCATCATACAATTTCATATGATCATACCATAGTATTATCACTTTCATTATCATATATTAATTATCATACAATTATATCACAATATATCTCAAACATAACATCATAACAATCATATTATTACCTTTGCATTACATATTCAACTAATTACAAGCACAAACAGTATAATATGACTGAGTTACTCACCTGCTCATATTAGCTAGTCGTAATAATTAGCCGGAAAGTCCTCTATAGTATCAAAATCACCTAGATGAATAAAAATATTCATCAATAAGGCATTAATTATATTACTAAATTCCTATGAGTGTCTAAGTGTTCCGTATTGGTATTTTCATTTTGTTGCTATTACTATATTAGTCATTTAATGGTCCTATGATAATCAATTATTATTTAATAATTTATTTTCATTTTGCTTGTCTAGATCTTTTTTCATATTTATATACATTTATCTGGTATTCGAAAAATTGATATTTAATAAGCTTATATTTTTATAGTTATTATTACTACTTTTATATTATCTCTATCTAACCTATTATAGTAACTCATATTTGTTTACTATTGTTTAGTGTCGTCATGTTTCCCTTAATCTACTTCATGTAATTATTTTTTCGTTTTTAGAAGTCATATTATTCATAAATTTAGCTTATTTAGATTTCCATTCTTCTATATTTATCTATATACAACAAGTATTTAACAATTATAGTTGCTAATAATACTAATATTTTCCTATAGCTCTTAAGGTTTAATAGTTCTTAATTCTTAAAATATTATATTATTATTCTAAGTTTTTGTATTTATTTATTTACTTTATAAAATCTGTTTTGATATATGTATATTCTGTTCGTGTAATACAAACTTTACGCAGGAAAAATAGGTCAGTATGCTGGTTTTAACACCGCCGGTGTTGATACCTATATGCCGGCGTTCTTAGGTTTTACATGTTATTTCGTATCAGGGTACATTGGCTTGTAGGCTGCCAGCTTTACCATGTACGTCGGCTTCTATACTGCCGGCATATCATTCTAGTTAGCTGGCGTTCATTCATTTTATGTTAAAATAAATTTTACGTAGCTTCTATTCCAGTATAAGCCGTCTCAACACTGTTAGCCTACCCATGTATATCACCATCGTTGAGCGTATACACTGCCAGCGTAGGGGCAGTGTTGACACTGGTCATCATCTTCTATGATTTTCTTTCATTCGAAATTTAACTTTCTTTTAACATATATGTATTATACTTGTATTAAAGCTTCTCCTAAGTGTTTCTTTACATTCTACATGTATTATAGGTGATATATCATTTCATGTGATCATCATTCAACCTAGTTTCTAACTTCTACATAATATATAACTCATTAATGGAGCTTTAGGATTAGATTTTACCTTGTTTGAGTAGAGTTGTGGGTGCTAAACTCTCCCTCAGTGTTATATTCAAACCTAAAGTTAACAAAATCATGATTTAAGCTTTTGTTTAGATATAACTAATTTAGAAATGAATTCATTTACTTACCTTTATTGATCTCTTAAGCTTATGGTTGTCTTAAAGCTTATGTGATGGATGTTGGAGTGTGATTTGGGTGTGTTGCTTTGCTGTTGGTTTTTGGTGAAAGATGAAGGAGAACCTTGGTTGTTTAATTATTTTGTTCTTTAATTCATTAAGTGTATTGTATTTATAAAGATGAAGAGGAAGGCAGTTGCAACTTTGTTTATCAAAGGGTAAAATTTCCATTGAATTCTCTCTTATCTTGCTGAAGATCAATTGTATTAATTAAGTTGTGGATTTGGGACATTCTTATTGGTCTAAGCATGTTTTCCATTGACTTTAGCTACCTTGTTTTATCCATTTGTCTTCAAATTTCGGCTGTGCATGATCTAAAGAATTCCCAGCCACAAATTGAGTGCAATTTGCACTGAAAATTTGAATAAATTATTATATAATAATATTTAGTTAGTTAATTATCTTAATTTTAGGACAATTTATTGAGTTAAACGAGTGTAATAATGATAATTATTCAAGAGTATTATCTCCAAAAATTTAGATAGAGTTCTACAAATTTTGTAGATTGTTATTGAGTTCATATTTATATTTAAAGTTTACACAATTAATTATTTTTAGAATTTTACCTTCCTCGATTAGGGTTTTCTAAGCTTAATAGGTCAATTTTTATTTTAGGCTCTAATAGCTCAAGTATACTCTAACTAAAACAATGGTGTGATCCAAATATTTATTTAGAGCCTAGATCATTAGTTATAGATCTGTTTATATTTTTATTGTGTATTTATAATTCTAACGGTTCATCCATAAATTATCATTTTCTAACTATAAACATAATTGATTGTTTACTCTTTATCATATTTAAAATATTAATTAAATTATTCTTATATCTTGAGTTTTTGATACCCAATATGAAATCTTATCAATAGTATTTAATATTATTTAGAAAACTTTGATTTAGAGTTTGAAAATATATATAGGTTCATTACTACTTGTGGTTTTATTCTAAGGCCTTGGTTGAGTTTATTATTATTCAATTTTCTATTTTTTTATATTTTCATCTATTTATATTTGTATGAAAAATCTCAAGGTTTACAAGTTTGGTCAATAAAATTAGACCTGATTAAATTTTCTCACTGGTCTAGGTATCACGAAAATACTATAGAAAACTAACACATTTTATGATCACATTGTAATTGAAAATGTAATATTCTACTATAAACATCATGCTTACAAATAGTGAATATCAAACACAATTTTATAAGAATGCTATAGGTACCAACTGATTTCGTTATATTTAGGATAAGCCTTTGAAATCTTGATCCAAACAATTTTTCTGATCAAATCATGGAAGATTAGATCTATAGATGAGGTGTAAAGCTTTGGTACATAATAACAATGTTTACCTACTGCGACAATAATGTTATTGATTAAATAACACCTATTGTGTCGCATTAACTATTAGGTAGCAAAATAATCGCATCCCGGTTGGATCCATTAGGTGGTGCAGCAATGCATTCCTATCATGCATGATGTGTTACAATGAATTAATATCTATTAGGATAGAGTAATGCATCCCAACTAGTTTGTTAATATGATGTCAAAATAGTTTTATCATCACGTTTCGTGGGTATAAGATGAATATAGTATGAGTCTCTTCCAATACTCTAGCCTACAACTTAAGTTAGAGCACACTCTATTGTTGATGCTCCTCTATAGAACGATTCGTGGCTCATGGTTTTTCAACACTAGTGAGTAATAAATTAGTTGAACTACCACCATTTCTTGATCGTTGTCTTAAGAATTATTTTTGCCATTAATCTTGGAATGCACCTCTAAATCTTCCTTTATAATAATATTTTTTTTGACTTTTCAAATTAGATTCTGGCATGCAAATGCAATCTTTCACGACACTAGTGCTGTCGCTATAACAATTTTTCAAAAAGTTTTGGAAAATTTTGTTCATCTATAGCTTCAATGGGTAATGTGTGTGTGTGAGTGTTTTTTTTTTTTTTAACATTTATAGATGATACCAACTTTGCCACTTCGCTTTTAACAAATGTTTCTTCTAGTCTATTAAGCATGGCCACTGATTTTCGTAACCCCTCATCATTTTTGCCATTGCTTTAGTGATACTAAGATTTGGATATTGGTCATGAAAAATTCAACAAACAACTAAATACAAATTGTAATGATTGAAAAAATGTTAATATATATAATATAATTAGAGTTTTCGATAAAATAATAGGAGTGCAAATGAGTAAGAGTGGATTAGTAGAAGCATCATTAAGAGAATCTCATGTAGTCTAGTAGCAAAATTAAAAAAAAAAAAGTAAATGATCTCATTTTTAATTCAAGTTAAAAGCAAACTCCCATAAATTTGAGGAAGAATAAAAGAGTATTCTAGAACAAGAAATTGAATTTGATTATAAAGGAATGATCACTTTGACCTCACTATTTATAATTTCTTAGTAATACTATATTTATTTCCAACTAATTCTACTAATTTTAGGTATTTATTAATTTCCCAAACATAACAAAGAGCTTTAAATATTGCACAAATTGCATTTTGACCCTTTTAACTCAAAAAGAAGTTCCTTTTAACTATATGAAATATCCTTCCCCACTATGTTTAATCTTAATGCCAATTAAAAAAACTATTTATTTATTTATTTAATTTGAACTCCAGCTCTGTGGGTAATCAATGCACATCGTTGTTCACCTAGGGAATAATTAATACCCTAAAATTGCATCTACCCATCTATATTAAGGTGAATTAGGAGATATTTATTTTGATGGCATGCGCCAATAAAGTACTCCAGTTCTATGCATTGCAATAATAATTTAAAATATCCTAAAGTTAATTAAAATAAAGTGCAAGAGCTAAAAAGTAAATTAAGAATTTTTAATGAGGACAACGTTGTTAATCACTATAAAATTTAAAAGATGTGTTGGTTTAAATTAATCTATATTGATGTTAGGAGAAAACCACCCTAAAATCACCATTGTATCCTGTAGAAACCTCTCTTTCTCCCCTTACATGCAAAAAACTTTCCTTGATCCCTCTCAGTAAAAGCACATGAATTCTTAAAGAAATCTAAGCAAAATCAACAATAATGACACTTAAAGAGGAGAATGAGATATTTTAAGAGTAACTCTTGGAGGAATATTTGAAAGTGAAGAAGGGAGATGGTGTACTTGCTGAAAGCATTAAAGAAACTTTCGTAAAGGTATAGATTTTAACATGTTTCAACTTTTTGAATGTTATTTTTATGGAAAAATATGTAATTAGGGGTTTAGTTTCTATAAGGGAACATTTGACATAGGTATAAAGACGATCAAAAGTGTTTTAGAGCGTTAACTTTGGTAGAACAGGGCAAAGTTAAGTGTTTTCTAATGTTTAGGTCAATGAAAGTTTGTTTGGAATGGTTAAAATTGAGTTTCAAGTTACAAACGAGTGAAAATTCATGGAAAGGACATGTTTCCAAAAGAACACAACTAGAACACAACTCATGTTTCAAGTTGTGCACCTTACTGAGTGTAAAAATTGTGTTTTTCCAGAAAAACATGGCTAGTATATGGACACATGTATCTAGCCATGTTTCTCTTTGTCTATTCACAATAGGAGACTGTCAAAAGAACATAGCACACATACGATACCGTGTTCTTGACTGTATTTCTATCTATATCTTTTCGAAACTTTGCATGGATAAGAACATGGGGAGATATGTTAAGTCGTGTTCCCCCCTGTATTACTCATAGACCCTATTATGACATATTTTCTTTACCCAAGTGATACCTAACCCTATATCTATTTGTATACTAGT
This sequence comes from Combretum micranthum, assembly GCA_024138025.1. Taxonomy (NCBI): domain Eukaryota; kingdom Viridiplantae; phylum Streptophyta; class Magnoliopsida; order Myrtales; family Combretaceae; genus Combretum; species Combretum micranthum. The sequence goes on along the minus strand of JAMXBD010000172.1, from coordinate 14,029 downwards.
TTATGCATAATATAACACTCCAAAAATCTCTCTTTTCTATTCTAAAAATGATTAGATTTATTAAATTTTTTGCTTCATAATCTAATTATACTTTAAGACTTTAGGCTCTAAGTTATATTGGAATAGGATTGTGAGTGATAGGAATACAAAAAAAGTTTAGGTAAGACAAATAGAAGATTCTAAATTTTTTTAACTATTTGTATTTCAAGTAGTGGATACTGGTTTAGAATGGAACTACTTCTACGTATGTGCATACTTTGCTTGTTAATTGGGTTTGCTTAGAATAGAAACTTAAACGGACTAATTAACTATCTAATTTTGATATTGTGTTTATGCTTGTATGTGGCTACTAGTAATAGGTGGAAAGTATCCACGTTATCATCATGGCAACTCGATGATCATGTGTGATGGTATCCCATATGAAGTTGTGCATGGAAATGATCTAGGTAGATCTTGGTGTTTTTGTTTCAGGAATATCGAGTAATATTTTGAACTCTTGGATGTTAGGGAGTACCTAGTATCATATATTGATGAACCAAGGGTGGTTACAATCCTATCTTGATGAGAAAATGTATTGCACAAATGTTCCTCAACTTAGTTAAGCTTTATTTAATAAGTGAAACTTATTTTTAATATGTTTAAGCTTTATTGTGCATATATGTGTTTGTGTTTGTATGTGTATTGTTCTTAGCATATTGTGTAGGAACAAATTAGTGCCACAACCTTGGTTGCGGCCTTGATCGAGAGACAAATCGAGGGCTCGATAAGTTTGATCCAAGCTGTCACAAGTGGAACAAAATGAGAAAGCATAACCATTATCACGGACTTTGTTTAGGGCTTAATTGGTCCAATCAAAGTGTAAATCCAACGCACAATAGGTGGAACAAAACAAAATGCACGGACTTAGTCGTAGGTCACATCGAGGGTGTTGGGAATTTAGAGATCCAAAAATCGGATCTTGTAGTGGATTTTTTTTTTAATAAAACCCTGAATTCCCAAGATGGATTCATGCGATTCAATTAAATTAAAAGGCATATAGGATTATACCTTTTTAATTCTTAATCTTGTCAAAATTGAAGGTGCTGGCATATCACAACTCCCTCTACGGTATCTATACGAATGACCACACCTTCAAAAGAATTCTTTACATGCTAGTGTTATGTAGAACACTCTTAGATTTGATTGGGAAAATTTTACTCACGACTCTCATTTTTCTCTCTTTTAGGGTTCATAGCTTTTCGTTATTAATCTAATGTCAACAGCTCATGTCGTTAATCCTAAAAGAAACCTCTTATGTCTTATTTATACTAATGTCAATATGAATAATGAATTAGGGATGAACTAATTATAAATTAATTTATTAACATAAGAATTCCTAGTCCACATAAGAATTCCTAGTGCAATTAGGAATTATTATTGTTCTTAACAAATTATATTTATTTATTAGTCTTAACAAATTAAGATAAGTAATAAATAAATTTATTATTCCTACTGGACTTATTTAAATTTATTCCATGATCCTTTTTGTTCATTTTTTTTATGTGACCCTGTAAGTTCACTTAATGTTGACCATTGACCTAAAATCATTTTTGGTCAACAAAATATAAGCGGCCTCTAGCAACAGATTACGTTTACCTAAATTAAGTGAAGATCGATGATTCGATTTTTACCTAATCTATAACTTATGTCATTATTTTTTCTCACAGGAAATTTAAGATTGAACTAAGGCATGGATAGTGACATCCTTATATTGTTTAATCTTATCATTTCTCAATCTCAAAGTGACCTGATAAAACAAATAAAATTGATCACACTATCAATTCATTTGAGCATGACTATGCATTTCTCATTTAAGATTGGGGTGATGATCAATAAGAAGAAAAGAAACCTTATTGTTTTTTAGGGCATGGAAGATGAGAATAAAAAGTGAAATATTGAAATATATTGATTGTCATCTTAAATGATAATAATGAATAATGGTCCGAGATGTGGAATTAAAGTTTTGTTTTGGGGAGACCATTGTGTTGACTTTCCAAAAAAAGAAAAAAATACACAAACACACACACATATATATGAAGCAGGGAATATTTACAAGATTACCTTTAATCAATTTCGCCGGGACTTTGCCCATGCACCCCCATGCTACCTCAACATACACTATCATAATTTTTTTTCCTCCTTGCAAGGGGGCTTCGCCCCACGAGCTTTATATCACTTATGTGACAGCATTTGCCCCATTATCATTGTGCTTTTGAGCTTAATTTAATGCTTTTATTTAATTATTAATCATTATTAAAAAAAGAAGAAGATAAGGTGATCATCACAAAATGCGACATGGAATAATGCAGGGAAATGAATCTCTCAATAGAGGTTCATGAAAAAAAGAAGACATTTTCATGTTAATTCAATTATAAAAGGGAAAGCATAGGACATATTGGTCTGCTCAATATCCTAAGTGCTTATCCGATAACAAACTTGCTTCATTGAATATTTTACATTCAGTTTGAACAATGTTACTTCAACTTACTTCAGTTCATCAACAAATACAAGAAGTATTGGCTATATCAATGCAATATATAATTCCATGTCAAATGCAACTTCTTATTAGTGCTCTACGACAAATCTGAAGATAACATCCGTTTAATGAAATGCCTAAAACCCCCCTTTATGGCTTGTTAAAGGAGCTTTTGGTGAGAAGGCTAAATGTAGAAGGTCATTTCAGTAATTGAGCTTTTGGCCTAATTTAATGCCACAAGCTAATTTTCTAAGCTAGTAACAGGGTGATAAGTTTCCTAAGACCCTTAACAATTGTGCTTTATTAATTATTTTATATGATATTTTGTTGATTAACTAAAGAAAAGGATACTTATTAAATGAATTATACATTTCAGGGATAAATGAGGAACAACTGAGCTTTTTAGAGGGTTGAAAACAAAATAAGGTGAAGAAAAAGGTGGATTTCCAGTGTACTCGACCCATGTACATAGGTAGTGCATGTCAGGATTGTGTACAAATTAAGCAAGAATTTTTGTGTATTGTTTCAGGTTGACAAACTATAAAAAGCACTCTGTTTTCGTTATTTTGACATCTAACCATTTGTATTTTGTTCCTAAACCCTAAAGGACACATCTTGGAGAGCTATTCAAGGGAGAATTGCTTAGCAAACATCCGGGGTCACAAACAATTGCTTTAAAGAGCTTAATCAATCATGCTATCTCTAAACTCTTCTATATATTTTTTTATTGTTTATTCTATGGAAGAGTAGATTTGTATGCCCTAGGTTTTGTAAAATCCTAACCTATGTTTTGAATCTTTTTTAATAAATGAAAAGTTTAGGTCTTGAATTTATTCATGTGATTTTACTGCTCTTGTGATAATTTCTGGCTAAGATTATTGCATGTTTAATTCTTGTTAGTTGAAAAGAGATTTCAACTAATAGGATAGATCATTCATGGATAAAGAATTTGCATGTTTCACCTAGACATAGGGAGACTTCGAATTTCTATAATAAGTATTCAATCTTTAATTAGGGTTCATGAGTTTCATGTAATTTTATATTGGCGTTAGTGAAGGAAGAGATTCCCACTATCTCATGTAGGATTAAGAATCAATTGACTTGGAGTAATTGGTTTAACTAAGAAACCTTGTAGTTTAAGGATTAACTAATCATTAATTAATCTTATCATAAGTAGTAAGGGTTAGGGTGGATCAAAGCTAGGGTTATCGTTTGTGAGTAGATTTAAAACCATGAAAAGTGCTCATATCCTTAGTTAGAGTTGTCTAATAATTTTTTTAATTATAATTAGTAATTTAGAATTAGTATACCCATCTTGACAATTTAAGTTAGATAGTACTAAAAAGGAAATACTAGTACTTGATACGATCTTAGTGCAATCAAGTTTTAGCATCGTTGCCTGGGATTTGCAATATTAGGAAAGCCTAAGTAGCTGCTACTTTAGCCATTTTCTTTATTTTTTCAATTTATTTTTATTTTTTGGTTTTTGGGATTATTCATTTCAATTATTGAGTTCTTCAGTCTTGTGACTGTATGAACCATGAATTGCATAGGATTTTTGTGTTTGTATTATGGAGGTGATCATGAGTCTTATGAATGCCCTAATCCATATTATTATCCTTCTAACTCATTTTATACAAATGCATTTTGCCTTATTATTCCTTATCAAATGTTTCCAAATACTGACTCTATGACTCTTGATATGATTTGCATGGTAGTGTGGTGGTAGATATTGGACTTTTGAATGTCATAGTGAGAGAATTATCCTGTGTTATTCTCAACCCTCACAATATTACCATACTGAAGCTACATTGACTACATCATCCTCTTCCTTGAGCCATATAGATGAAGATCCTCAAGCAAAATCCATATTGGAATGGATCATCAAGACTAGATATGATAAGTTAGACTCATTTATTAAAATGATGCAAGTTTTTTTGAATCAGATTCATGACGTTCTTATGCTCATATTCTTTACAAACTCATAAGCTTAGGACAATGAGCTACTCTTCTAGGATCATCTCAAGAGTGGATATCTAGGTTAATTGAGTCTTTAGAAACTCTTGGGAGACATGAGAAAGTAAATAAGGAGATAATTACAAGTCCTTTTGACGCACCAAGAGAAAATGATCCATATATACAACTTGAGGAGTCAACAAAAGTAAAGGATGAGTTGGTGGAGAAGGAAAATAAATTTGTAGATCATAGGGTAGATTTGAGCAGTCATGAGCATGAGTTAAAGTCTACTAAGGAAAATGATGAGTATGAGGAGACTAATGTGTTACATCTTAATTCTTTTCCTAGTACTCTAATCCTTGAGAACACATATCTAGAGGACATTCCTCAAGTTACCCTAAAAGAAGAGACGTTTGGAGAGATTGAACATGAGATGGAAATTGAGAATATCGATTTCTCTCAATTTATTAAGATCATTAGGTATTTAGGAGTTGATAAACCTCATGCAGTTTACTTGGAGTTTATAGGTTATATCATAGAGTTTAAGCTAGCACCAATTTATAAATCCACTCCCTATCAAGGACCCATGATATCTAAGAATAGGGGAATTGAACCTAAAAGAACTGAAGCAAAAATGATAAAGGAATTCCTCTTGTTAACTTTAGAAATATGGGAGTGGGGTACATTCCCATGGGATCCAAATGGACAGTTTAACACCAAACATCGAGCTAACGACATAAAACAACAATGGTTCATGGGAGGTAGCCAATGTTTAACATAGATAGGTTGTTTTTTTTTTTTTTTCCTTTTTATAGTCTAACACTACCTAGTTTTTGTAGATTTTCAGAGCATCATCATGAGAAGAAGTTGTCCTTTCAAGCTAAATATGAGGGAAGAGTGTTCACAAGAAATATTTGAGGGATAAATACACTTTCTAAGCGTCCTAGGTACATAGACTCTATCATGCATTTTCATGGCAATTAACACTTAAAAGAATTTTTCGTACTTGAATTTTTCTAATATATACTACCGGTGTACATGACCAATATACTTTGTTAGTGTACAGTTTTTCAGCATTTTGTGGAGTCATGATTGGTAGTACATGGGATAATTGTTTTTGGTTTGCAAACTTTCTTGAATTCACAAGTGACAGTACATGACTCTCGTACTTGAGTAGTGTACAATCGAATTTCAAAATCCCCTTTTTGACCAGTCATGAGTGCTCATACATGACTCATGTAGCTTGGTTGTGTACATAAGAAATTAAAAAATTGACATTCTGACCAGTCATGAGTAGATATACATGACTCGTGTACATCGAAAGTGTATACCCTTATGCTGAAAAACTGATGTTTTGAGCAGTCACTAGTCATTCTACACAACCCATGTACAAGTGTAGTGTACCACTGCGTATATATATATATATATATATGTACATGATGTTGAATCCCTTACATTACTTCGTTCTTTTTCGTCCCTCACATATACGATTTCTTCTCTACTCACATACTCCTTGCACCTTCACATTCCCATATCATCTTCATCAACGATAGGTATGCGATTATCTTCTCTCATTTACAGGTTCTTTTTGAGTAAACTCTCTATGTGTTATGTTTGATGCTTATGGTGGATGCTTAGGCTAGATTAACTTCTTCTTTTCTTTTTAGCTTTTTCTTTATGTTTCTTTTTAGGTCATGCTGGTTCAACTCGATTTTTGGGGTTCACAAAACTTTTGATGATGATGTTGCTGTAATCAAATTTACTCCAACATCAATTGTCCCTGAAATCTGATATCAATTGGGAAGTTCTCATTTTCCTTTTCTTTTTATTTTATTTCATTCCTTTCCTTCTTTCCCTTTTTGTGATTGAATTAGGAGACAGTGAATACAATGTCTCAATTAAGTATAGGGAAGGGGTGACCTTGAAGGGAATGTTTGGGTCTTGAATGTTGTATGTCTTTCATGCACTTAATTGATCATATTATTGTGAATTTGAATTTTTTCAAAAGTCCCCCACTTATAAGTTTACAATTATGCTTCAAGGCTGTATATGAATTGAATTTATATTAATATATATATATATATATAATAAATCTTGAAAATATACCAAAAAAAAAATATTGTTTGGAATTAGCATTCATATTAAGGTACAAGTGACTGACACAATACCTTAGTAACCCATTTTGTGATTAGTATACTAAGTTGAAAATTGTAAAATGAAACCTAGGTAGGGTAATCTTACTTGATATTTAGTAATGAAATCTAGAGTCTAGAAGTGGATTGAAGTCCGTAGTTAAAATTTAAATAGTTATATTTCTAAGTTTGTTGACTTGTATATTCTCTTTTCAAAAACTTTGAGAGCCTATTTAATCTCTAGTGAAATGGCATATGACATTTTTCACTTGGTGATTCTTTTACAACAATCTCTTAAAAAATTTATGTGCTAAATCGAATAATAAAAAGTTGATTGATATGGGCGGGCTTTCGTCCCTTAGAAGAGCTAAGTCTGAACCTTCTATTGACTATACTAATCTCTTACACACAAAAAAAAAAAAAAAAAAAAAAGGTAAGCTGAAAAGAAGAGAGTAAAAACCTGTCTAGAGGGGGAAAAGAAAGATGGAGGCTAAAACCTCCCCTCTTTTGCTATTATTTGACTTTTTTTTTTTTTCACTTTGTGACTTTGGAATCTATTGTTAAATGGTGAGGGTAAAGTTTGACCTACTTGGATTAGCCTTAGAATTTTTACTTTAGTATGCTATTTACATTTATATGGTAGGTTTGAGTAGTAAGTACAAAGTGAGTCACCATGATTTGAAGGAAATAATGAATGCTAGGAGAGTTTCAAACTTGTGGAAAATTTTGACTATATTTAGTGATAGATTTTTATTATCCTTAGTTGTTGGCTTGAGGACAAGTAAACGGTTAAGTGTTGAGAAGTTTGATAAGTATCCTAAGACCCTTAATAATTATGCTTTTTTGATTATATTTTATATGATATTTGGTTGATTTACTAAAGAAAAGGATACTTATTGAATGAATTATTCATTTCAAGGATAAATGAGGAGAAATTGAGCTTTTTAGAGGATTAAAAACGAAACAAAGTGAAGAAAAAGGCGGATTTCCAATATACGTGATCCATGTACATGGGTAGTGTACGTCAGGATCGTGTACAAATTAAGTGAGAATTTTTTTGCATTGTTCTAGGTGTACACAACCTATCTACATGGGGTATGTAAGGAGGTCGTGTACATTTGAGAGATTATAAAAAGCGCTTTGTTTTGGTTCTTTTAACATCTAACCATCCTATTCTGTTCCTAAACTCTAAAGGACACATCTTGGAGAGCTTTTCAAAGGAGAACTACTTAGCAAACATCAAAAGTCACAAAACATTGTTTTGAAGGGCTTAATCAATCATGCTATCTTTAAACTCTTCTAGATTTTTTTTTTATTCTATGGAATAGTAGATTTGTATGCCCTAAGTTTAGTGAAATCCTAACTCATGTTCTGAATATTTGTTAATCAATGAAAAGTTAACGTCTTGAGTTTATTCATGTGATTTTGCTGCTCTTGTGATAATTTCTGGCCAAGATTATTGCATGTTTGATTCTTGTTAGTTAGAAAGATATTTCAACTAATAGGATATATTACCCATGGATAAAGAATTTGTATGTTTCACCTAGACTTAGGGAGACTTCGAATTTTTGCAATAAATGTTCAATCTTTAATTAAGGTTCATGAATTTCATGCAATTTTACATTAGCATTAATTAAAGAAGAGATTCCCACTATCTCATGTAGGATTAGGAATCAATTGACTTAAAGAGAGTAATTGATTTAGTTAAGAAACCCTGTAGTTCAAGGCTTAACTAATCGTTAATTAATCCTATCATAAGTAGTAAGGGTTAAGGTAGATCAAAGCTAAGGTTATCGTTTGTGAATCATTTTAAAACCATGAAAAGTGCTCATATCATTAGTTAGGGTTATCTAATAATTTTTTAATTATAATTAGTAATTTAGAATTAGTGTACCCATCTTGATAATTTAAGTTAGATAGTAGTAAAAGGGAAATATTAGTACTTGCCAATAGATTCTAAAGGACGACACTCGAGTTTAATTCTATACTACAAGATATGTACGCTTGACTTTGCTAGATCGTAGGATTACAACGTGTTTTATTTTATTATTCTTGATACGATCTATATGTAATCACATGGCTTAGAAGACTGAGTTCAATAAGGGATATCGTAGGGAGATTTTACTCGGTAGGCTTGGAACAAGGATCGTTGGATCGATTCATTATGCTCTTGGCTTAATTTGGTATTCTCGTGCATGAAAAATAAACTCCAAAAATATCTTCCTTGGTTAATTTGGGCTTTTATTTGACTAAAATAAGTCTTAGGACTTTTTATATTAAAAAAAAAACTATTTTAAATAAATAATGTGATTCTTTTATATTATAAACCCTTAGGCTCTTTCCAAGCCCATTTGCAAGCCTAGCCCATTACTAAAGAAAAAAAAGGCTTCAATCTTATCCATTGGATCCTTAAGAATGATCTTAAGGCTAGCATCGGCTTCCAACATCTATAAATAAGAGGTTGCTCTACTCATTCAAGAGAGAATTTTTATACATTACTAAGACTGAGAGTGACATGAAAACTCTATTGAAACATCTTCAAGAAAGATTAAAACACCCATTCTACAGAGAATGAGTCAAGAACGATTAAATCTATCTAATTTGAATTTTTTTCACACTCATGCTTTTGAGAACCAGGTTTACTTGTTCCTCCTCCTATACTTCTCTCTGCAACATCCTATACGTTTTATCAGTTCATTACTTCTTTCAGGTCAACCGCTACGTCTATCGCAGATGATCGACCAGCTGCTGTAACTCCACCACATTATATATATATATATATTTTTTTTTTTTTCTTAGCCACTATGCTTTATTTCAAAATTAGGATCACTGAAACATCAGTATAAATTATTTTTAAATTTAATATTTATATATGTCTATGCCCATGGTTTTCCTCAAATTAATATAGGTTCTACCTTATTAGTCAAGTTTTGAGAATTTCAAGTTTGTAAATATGATTTATTCTTGTAACAATTTTGGAAATATCCTTTCAAATAATATCTCAAGCCTTATAGGCTTCAAATAGAACTTTTAAGTTTTTCTTTTTAGTCTTATATTGATAATAACAAAATTCAAAATATTATATAATTTTAATTTTAATGAAGCATGCACCCTATTAATCACCTAATGAATTCAAAACATGAAATATGTAATTTGCATTATCCTCAAGTAACGAAACAAACATTATCACAAATAGAGTACATAAGATGTTATTGCTTTGATGGCTCTTTCGTGTAAGATCCTCTTTAATTTCTACATTACTAGTTGCATCACACTTTTGTCTATTATAATGTTTCTCCAAATTTTAAGTTTATTGTAATCAAACTTTTAATGTGGCAGTTTTAATGTTTTAGTAGTCTAGAGTAATCTCTTTAGAAAAAAAACTATTCAATTATTGTATTTTCAGATGTACATATATAAACCAATCATATTTATGTTGAAAATTTTGAAAACATGAAATAACATTTGATCCATACTGCTAAACCTGATATTATAAATCCATTATCACAACTATAAGGTAACAAACAAAAGACATTAAGCAACCAAAATCTCAAATGACATACAATAGGTTTGCATTTGTATCTCTCTAGTATTATTGTTATTGTTTTTTTAGTCCATCTTGTCAAATACAGGACTTTCTAAATGCTATTTACCCCGTATAATCTCAAATGCATAATGGGTTTAGAGTTGCATTCACAATTAATGACATGATGCAATAATTGGAGTCATAACATAGCACAATTTTAGAGTGAGAATACGAGAAATGACATGGCATGATTTAGACATGATTGTAGTGAAGAAAACACAAGATATACAATAGGAAGACATGAGAAAGACACGAATGACACGATTACTTGATTGATTAACTACATGTACTGTTTGTGTTGACATGAATGAAGGTGAAAACATAAATTGTCAACACGAATTGCTAATGCTACTTCAAGGTTCCTAATTATATTGTTCTAGTTTTGTCTCTAAATGATGTATATAAAAATGAATTTATTTCCTAACAATGTAATAAGATTCATGTGAATATGGTTCTATGTTTCCTATTTTCAAGAACTAGAGATCACATTGTATTCCTTAATAGATTTCCAGATAAATTAGTCAACAAAGATCTCCAAAATATAATTTCAAATATTTGGAAGACAAGAGTCGATAATATTGAAATTCCAAACATATCAAGTTTAGTATTCTAAATATCAACTTATATTTCCATGTTATTGATTCAATAGCTTGGATATCCTAAATCACCAAAGGTATCCAAGGGTTTAGGCATATCATGTGCTCCACTCGCATGCCTTTCTTATCATCCTATAATATGCTCCCTAAAGATCAAAACCTATGCTCTAATACCATCCTATTACAACTCGTCTTCTAGATACCTATTTAATCCACACAGTTCAAATATGGTACTTGAAGGCGAGGTGTGATGCCATCCCCAAGTTGACGATAAGGCTATTAATTTTTCTCTATTAAATTTTGCATGCTTGTACTTTTTTTTAATCAAATTCTCCATAAATCAAAACATAAACCAAAACTATTTCCACTACATTATAACAAAAGTGTGCTAAGGTTCATAGAGGCATTTGTATGTAGTTTGTCATATTTAATTCTTATAATAGGTACATGGAGTTATAAGTAACGCAATAATATGCTAGCTAAGTTGTATTATCTAACCAAAGATGTTGTTTTCAAGCTTATACTTTCCAATGACTTCTTTGTACCTAAGGTTAGAGAAAACTAACCCCTCAGCTCATTATAGAGCAAAGTGAGCACACAAAAAATTGAAAACAAATAAGAAAATAAAATATCTGTATATCTAAAGGCATCATTGAAGTGTGGTACCCCTCAAATATAAGGTGGGGAAACTCTAATTATTAAGATGCCTTTTGGTGTAGTAACTTGAAATTTATCATAACACTAAAGTTAAGTATGCTTAGTGAAGAGTACTCCCAAGATGGATGACCTCTTAAGATATAGCTGACACAAAGGATAAATCCATGTGGCATCTTGGCAAAACTGATAATACTTCAATGGATAGAATGTGGGATCATTATATATGGTATTAGAATAGTTCACCAGCTGAAAGCAGAAAAGCTTAGTGCTATAGAGGGCAATATGCCTTAAGGTGGGGGTACCTCTTGAGCCTATATAAAGCACCTCTAGTATTCTCATTGGCTAGTGTGGTTTTGGACCTATGTAATGAATTTTCACGAGGGCGTTAGTTTTGTAAGTGGGGGAGTATGTAATACCCCTCAAATATAAAGTGGTGGAACTCTAATTATTGAGACATCTTTTAGTATAATGACTTGGAGTTCATTAAAATTCTAAAGTTAAGTGTGCTTAGTAGAGAGCACTTGAAGGATAGGTGACCTCTTGAGAAGTAGCTGACACTAAGGATAAAATTGCGTGACATCTTACCAAAGTAAAAAATACCACATTTGGCAAAGTTTCGGGTCGTTACATGAAGTTAATTGGATAAATACATAGATATTGGGATACATAAATTTAACCATTTACAAAACCATACATATAGGCAAAGTTTATAATAAAAAAATGTCAACAATTTTTGTGGTTATTTATGTAATTACATAGTTTGTTGGTGCACGTGACATGCACTGGTTAGTATCCTAACCGAGAAGAGTAGCCCTTAAGCAGCTCTTAAGTAGTAGTTAGCAGCTTAACCAAGCGAAAAAAAATTTAATAGCTAAAAAATAAACAGAGCAAGAGTCAACTCGATAACCGAGTATAATTTGAAGATTCAATAACTCTTGCACGTTCTATGCATCAAGTTGTGCACCTTCTAAGGCTCAAACATGTAAATTCTAAAAGTATATGACCAATGCACGAGCCCATGAATCAGGCATGTAACTATATGTGAACTAACTAAATTTGTACCATAGAAGTGAATGACCAAAATATAAACTGGTGTACTAAGCTGTGCTCCTTGTTATGACACAAATGAATTTACTCGAAAGTAAATAACCGTGTACTTTTCTTGTGCACTTTTTGATTTCATCTAAATTATCTGTCCTTCAAAAAAAAAAAATTAAGACTTCTTTAATACCTTTCTTTAAGAAATTACTTACATGCTAAGAATCGGATAAAAATTGTAATTCTTACTCATCTTTGACAGTTTTACATGCTTGCTTGTTGCTTGTGTTTGTTTAGAACAGAAATATAAACTAATTAATTAAATATTTGGCTATAAGATCTTGTGTATGTTGCTTGTGCTTGACTGTTGGTAATAGATCAAGAGTATCCATGCTATTATCGTGATAAACCGATAATCTAGGTGTGACCTTATCTTGAATGGAGTTACACTAGAAAAGGATCTAGGTAGATCTAAGTGTTTAGATTTTGTGAATAATGGGTAGTATCTAATATTCTATTTATGAACTCATAGATACTGGGGAATATCCAACATCGTATACATGTATTATTATATTTAAGTATGATAGGATATTGAGTTATTCTTATGTTACTTGCTCGACTTAAAACAAAGATAATAAAATATTGGGTGTTGTTTTAGTGATTCATCTGCACGTGAATGTTTGTTTGCTTGTTCACACATGTGTGTTGATAGCATATTGTACTAGACTCCGATCCCCCCTTCTTTTTTTTTTTTTTTTATCTTTTATCTTTTTTAAGTTTAGCTGTTGGGTTTTCGTTTACTAGTATAACATTGGTGACTTACTAATAGAATATGGAAGTCAAACCAGTGCTAGAGTTGGTGAATTCCAAACAACGTTATGATTAGGATTTTTAGGTACAAACTTATTTAGACTAAAACACAAAATACAATCTATTAACCTAAATTGTAAATTCTATATAAGATAAATTAAATGTTACCAGTTAAATTTATACTTCTCGACAACACGGTGAAAACTGTGCAATCCGTATATTTGTACATGGAAAAAAATTACATATATAGAGAAGGAAAAAAAATAAAAAATGAAAAAAAAAGAACAAGGGAAATTGGAAATAGAAGGCGATTTGTTATTTCATTGTCAAACGTTGTGTCTAGACAAAAAGAATGTAGAACAAAGAAGCATCCCATCAGGGTGTGACACCTAGGAGGCATTTAATCTTAACAAGTGAAATGGTCCAAGGAGGATATATGCTAATCAAACAGTTGCTCAATATTTAATAAATTGGACCACAATTAATTAAAAATATAGTAATACCCATCAACCATCATCAATATTTTTGGTCCAAATGGATGAGTATGGAAAACCATGCGCAACTACAGTACGAAACTCAAACCAAGGGTTGTGACAAGTAACGCCCCTCAAGGCTTTCACGTGCTTTTTGGACCATATACATCTGTGTCGGCCATGACCGGTTTGTTGTGTGTCATGAAACAAAACAAGTAGAGTGGTTTTTTGTTTTGTTTTGATTAACGTATGAAAAATAGCTAGAA